>CM072513.1:62663045-63156041 GCA_036898135.1 Oncomelania hupensis | reverse complement strand
GCTGGAGAGGAACTAGAACTTGAACAGCTGGTACAGAGGCTTGACACCACCACCAGAGGCTATGGAATGTAAATAAGTGCAGAGAAGACCAAAATGATGACCAACAGCACCAATGGCATCAACAAGGACATCGAAGTCCAAGGCCAATCCCTCAACACAGTGCATAGCTTCAAATATTTAGGAGCCATTGTATCAGACAATGGGTCCCGACAGGAAGTCCTCTCCAGGATCGCACAAACAACTGCTGCCCTGACAAGGTTGACGCCCATTTGGAAAGACAGGACCATCAGTCTACATTCCAAGGTAAGGCTGCTGCGCTCCCTTGTCATCTCCATCTTCCTATATGCTTGCGAAACATGGACCATCACAGCAGATCTCCAACGTAGAATACAAAGCATGGAGATGAGGTGCTACAGAAGACTTTTGGGCATTTCCTATACCCAGCACATCACCAACGACGAAGTCCGACAGACCATCAAACAAGCCATTGGACAACACGATGACCTGCTCACAGTGGTGAAAAAACGGAAACTCCGATGGTATGGCCACGTCACCAGATCATCAGGTCTTGTAAAGACCATTCGGCAAGGCACAGTGCAAGGAGGTAGAAGAAGATGGAGACCGAAAAAGAGGTGGGAGGACAACATTCGAGAATGGACTGGTTTGACACTGAGCGAAACAATCAAGGTTGCTGAGGACAGGGAAAGCTGGAGTACGCTGGTTAAACGATCATCTGTGGTGCCCCTACGACCTCTGAGTTATGGGATAGGATAGGATAGGATAGCAAGAGATGTTCACCTGACTGGTTTAACCAGTTTTGTTGACTTCTGGCATTTCAACAGTTTTCATCCTCTTTCCGAGGCTATATTGATTTGAGTTTAGCTTACAGTTTCCAATAAAACATGTCTAAAATAAAAGTATATGAGTAAATGTTGAATGTTGGCATCATGCTAGCCCATATAACTTGCTCATCTTCTTGCCAAAAGCCCGCTATTTTCTTACTTGCAATCTTGAATAATGTCCTGTTTATATTAACAAAATTGTGTCATGTACATTTAGCAAGTGTGCAACAAGACAGGTTGAATTTGTCAGCATATAATATGTTTCATTCAGTCTCCCTTTTCCCAGTCACCCTATTGATTGCACGACTTACCTGTGCTAGTTTATACAAAGATTTTTCAGCTACATCAACAGCAATCAACAGGCGGGGGTTAAGGTGAGGGCACAGCACATTCATCACTGCTGCTGCTGTAGTTGCTTTCTGACCCACCACTATAACTACCTGAAATAAATATACAATTTCAGAATTATTAGACGAGAACATACACACCCATTTATGCTAATTACCGGGACATGATGTGCATTCAATTAAAACATATAGTTTTGAATGGCTCCAAAGTAGACATTAATCACAGTGAGCCGAGATGGAAATCTTAGAATTGTTAATCTTTTCTTCCTCCAAAAAGAATAAACACATTATTGCAGAAGTATCTCATTTTGTTTGAGGGATTAAACAAAAAAAAATATTCTTTCACATTCCCTAGTGCATTTCTTCAACCTCAAATTTCCCCAGTCTATTATTAACAGTTTGTGCTGCAGCTGACGACGATGATGATGATTTCAAAAATTATTATAGTTATATCATTACTCTTTATTAAGCCTCTGAAATATCTCATCCAAACACCCATTTTTTTCCATCCTTTTATCTACTTCCGATTCCTCTTAAGTCTAACCTTAAATTTAGTGCCCATGGTATTGTTGAAAGCACCTGCATACTGGCAGGTATCCTCCAAAGTCTTTTGAAGGTCGTCATGCTCTAGCAGTAGTAGCACAATGTCACAGCTTGCGATGCAGCTAGTAAGGTTGCATTCACTTTGAATATCTTCAAATAAATAAAAACCAAGAATGTAGATGGGTAAACCTTTGGGTTTTATTTGATATAGTGCTATGAAACAAAAATAATTATAATGCGAAACATTACACCATTTTTCAACATTGATTTGCTTTATGAAATTACTTAATTTTAAGGGATACAACTGCTATATCTACCTCCCTGCAACCCTCACCCCATGCACCTTTCTCTCTCTCTCTCTCTCTCTCTCTCTCTCTCTCTCTCTCTCTCTCTCAGATTGGACAGATTGGAAGATTAGACTTATTAATTAGTCTAAAATCTTTATCCCTAATAAAAAAAGTTTCAAAGTTTCTCTCAAGTTATATTTCACCATTATATTTTACTATATTCACTACGCGTACCAATTGGTCTGAGTATCAAAGCTAGGTGCTTTGTAAAGGTCCTCTATCCTATTCTATACCGTAATTCGAAAGTCGTAGGGCACCACAGATGATCGTTGATGTTGTAAAGGTCACAGGAGAATGCAGTTTTTACTTTTATATTCTTATTTAGCAAATTTCCAGCTCAAAAGCTGCTCAAAGCACTGGCCAAATCAGGATCTAGCTCAATAAAGCATGACCACCCAATACAAAATTAATAATTTAGCACAATAAATAAATGAGTGATTAATGTGTATATGAGTACGTGTAACAAATGAGTATGTATGTTAGTTTTAAATTACCCCACTTTTAATGTTAATTTATGAGAAAAGTGTTCCTATATAGTATTCAAATTCAATATTGTTATTATTAATAATTAACAAACATATCCCTCTACTGCTACTATATATAATTACCAGTGACCAGTGAATAACAAGCATCTGTCAAGTCTTCTGCTACTGCAACCAGTTCATCAGCTCTGTAGGGTTTGTCTTGCAGTGTCACTTTCAAGAGCTGTAAGTAAATTACAGTACAGAAAAGCATTAGAACATGAACAAGGATTTACAATAAAACAAGCAGTTTTAAGATTAAACACACTTGGGGAGAGGTATTTTAATCTAAGACATTGCTGGGTTTTGTGTCCCATAAAATGAAGAAGTTTGTCAGTTATCTGGCCGTAATTATCATTATTTTAAATCAATTGGAGTACAAAAACAATAAAGCTGGGCTATAAAATAATGTAATTGGATCTATTGTTATCGGTCAGACATAAAAGTATATTCTCCTTTGTATAACAACTTGTGATTTCCCTTACCATGTCCATCCATGTTCAACCCTCCTCTCATCATCCCCTCTTTGTAACAGTATATTTGATAATTAATAATAACTTCTAGTGTGGTTAGTATCAGTGTAACCTACTACCTGATTAGGACCAAGAACCTGTCCACCTGCTAATGTGTGTAGAAGAAGACCAAACTTTTCCTGTGTAGCCCCACACACACACACTTCCAGTGGGACATCTGACATTTTCTCCATTGCTGGCACTGGGCTGTGTATACATTATTCTGATCAAATATAAGGATTAAACTATTCATTTTAAAATGAAAGTGAAAGACTGGTATACTCAGAGTTCTAAAAATTAAAGAAATAATTACATCGATTTAAGTGTTTCACACAATGCATGGACATGAAACGTTAGAATGTTATAGCTGTTATAAGTAATGTAGAAAGGTAATAAAGAGTTGACCAGTAAGCCAAATATTTTAAATAATATGTACCTGCCTTGATTGAATTAAAGTAGCTACAGTAGTACTTCAGTGGCTGTCATGTCATACTCTAAGCTGTACAGCTCAAAGGTTGCCTTTACAAATTAAGTACATGCTCACCACCTAAGAGGACAGCTTGCACTCTTGAAGTAAGAGTGCATTCTTACACCATTGAAATAGCAAAAGGGCATTCATACTAAATGATTTTGAGTGTTTGTGTCCCGAAGCTGTGGTGCTTTATTTATCAGTAGTTGGCAATCTTTCTGGCATGGAAATGTTTAGATAAAGAACTGTTTAACTTTTATACTGATCCTGTGTCATATTTGACATTCATGCATGATTCATTTTTGTTAAATGTTTTAATAGAAAGAGAACTGATAACAGTTCCCCAATAATAATAATAATAATAATAATAATAATAATAATAATAATAATAATAATAATAATAATAATAATAATAATAATAATAACAAGAATAATAATGATGATGATAATAATAATAATAATAATAATAATAATAATAATAATAATAATAATAATAATAATAATATTTGTTAATCAGACTTAAAGCATGGCAATCTGTAACCAACATACATGCTTTATTGTTACAAAAACTCTCATACACAATAAACACTTTCATCATTCAAACACATGGAGTGTAAAAGACAAGTCACACAAGTGCTAGAAGATTGAAACATTTTATTTGGGTAGTTTTTAGATATATAATATTGCATCTAATACCATTATTAAAAGGACGGAGGAAACCGGGTTACCATGAGATAACCCTCAGTAACCTGAAAAGTCTTGTACCTAAGTCACATAATTAAGTTTGTCTCTTGCGGGAATCAAACCTAGCTGTGACTTTCTGCATAGGAAACCGATGACAAATTAATTAACTGCGCCACAAGGCTAATTCCTTCACATGTAAAAACGCTCTAACAAAATGAATTTAAAACATCTGCTTTGTCGGCATCAGATGGAGCCAGGCTGCCATCCTGCCTTTTTAATGCACCAATTCCCAGATTTACCTCAGTTTTATATATTTCCAAAAATCTTTTGGCTAATTAGTCTTACAATGTAATGCTATTTTTTGCTCATGTTCTTTCTTTGCTTTTGTAATTAATTATAGCCTTACATTTGTTTCTCTGTTGAATATAATTCTCATAGTCGTATCCTCTTTTAGTTTGCGTGTATCTTTTAAAAGCGTTATATTAATTTTTTATTTGTTTTGTGGTGTTCTTATTCATCCATTTTGGTGAGATCTTTTTTTGCTGGCTTGCGTGTCCTTAATCTTTAGTATGCATTCTTTCATTCTTTGAGGAATACAATTTTTTATTTTGGTCCAAAAAATATTTATGTTAGTGTCATAGAAATCACTTACCTTAGCTGTAGAAACTAACTTTCTTGACAAATATCTTCATGTGATCTGTTTAATTATTCAGTTTTGGCTCTAGCTCTGTCTACTAGCGCCAAAACCTGTAAATTACAAATATCATGTCATGGAATAATTACATTTATCAAGGGATAATTGATCATTGCAAAATTACAAATATCTTCTCATGATCTGTTTAATTTAATTTGTTTAATTTGTGGCTCTAGCAATCAGTCTGGAAATGCACCAAAACAAAAAATGGTAACTTTTACTTGCAGAATTTGTATGTGTTAATTGTAAATATGTCGTTGATATTTGTAATTATTGTAATTATCAGGTTTAGGTACTAGTAGACTGTCATATATATGAATTACACAGAACACGTGTAATATATCAAATATTTAAGAGCACTTGTATCACATAATGGGTTTTGACAGGAAGTCCTCTCCAGGATAGTACAAACAACTGCTGCCCTGGCAAGATTGAAGCCCATTTGGAATGACAGGACCATCAGTCTACACTCCAAGGTAAGGTTGCTATGCTCCGTTGTCATCTCAATATTCCTATATTCTTGCAAAATATGGACCCTCACAGCAGATCTAAATGAAGAATACAAAGCATGGAGATCAGGTGCTACAGAACATTTTTGGACATCTCCTATACCCAGCACATCACCAATGACGAAGTCTGACAGACCATCACACAAGCCATTGGACAACAGATGACTTGCTCCCATGTTATCCCGTAACTCGAAAGTCGTTGGGACACCACAGATGATCGTTTAACCAACTTACTCCATCTTTCTATGTCCTCAGCAGTCATAATAATAATAATAATAATTACTGTATTTATAATGCGCTTATCTTATAATAATTATAACTCTAAGCGCGCACTCACAACTCACGCACGCATGTGCACGCTTTAGACAATGACACATGTAACAATTACGCAAAAAATACATTCACTCAAATATACTCATACCACAAACAGCAGACACTATATGCAAGAGACAGCTGGCGATAAGGTGCGTAGTGAGGTCATAGTGTTAGAACTGCTTGAAAAGGTAAGTTTTGAGGGCAGACTGGAAGGAGGTGGGAGAGGGTTTCTGACGGAGAGAGAGTGGAAGAGTATTCCAGATGGATGGGCCGTAGACAGAGAAGCAGCGGGACCCGAACGTGCTGAGTTTGGAGCGAGGAATGCGGAGGCGGAGAGGGTCGGAGGCAGAGCGAAGAGAGCGAGAGGGAATGTATGGGTGAAGTAAGTCAGAGAGATAGAGAGGAGCGGAGTTGTTGAGGGACTTGTAGCAGAGAGACAAGGTCTTGTATTGAATGCGTTGGGAGATGGGAAGCCAGTGTAGGGCTTTGAGCAAGGGAGTGACGTGGTCAGATTTCTTCTTTCTGAGGACGAGGCGGGCAGTATTGTTTTGAACGCGTTGAAGAGGGAGAGTGGTGGAGCAGGGAAGGCCGGAAAGAAGGGAGTTGCAATAGTCGATGCGAGACAGGATGAGGGAGACAGCAAGTTTGGTGGCAGCTTCAGTGGTGAGGTATTTTCTGATCTGACTGATTCGACGGAGGTGGAAGTAGCAGGCCCGGGCGGTTGCAGAGACAAAGCTAGTCATTGAGAGAGAAGAGTCAAGGATAACGCCAAGGTTCTTGGCAGAGTCGGAGAGAGGGATAGAGGTACCGTCAAGCTGAAGATGGAGAGAGGAGGGGAGCTGAGGGAGTTTCTGGCGTGTGCCTACCAGCATGGCTTCCGTTTTGTCGTCGTTCAGTTTAAGTTTGTTTGCTGTCATCCAGTCCTTCACGTCTTCACAGCAGTCGGCCGTGCGAGTCAGGAGTGCCTGAATGTTGTCAGGTTTGTCTTTGTCTTGTAGTTGTGAGTCGTCAGCATAGAAGTGGTGGTTTATGTGATGAGACTGGATGATGTTGGTCAGAGGGGAGGTGTAGAGTGTAAAAAGGACGGGACGCAGGACAGATCCCTGAGGAACTCCGCAGGAGAGCCTAACTGGGTCAGAGGATATGCCATCGATGATAACGGACTGCCGTCTGTCGGAGAGGTAGGAAAGAAACCAGGAGTGAGCGGGGTCAGTGATGCCAAAGGAGTGTTGAAGGCGGTGGAGGAGGATAGAATGGTCAATAGTGTCGAAGGCGGCAGAGAGATCGAGTAGGGTAAGAAGGGAGATGTTGCCTGAGTCAGTTGAGAGAAGAAGATCGTTCAGAATATGTAAAAGGGCTGTTTCAGTGCTGTGGTGCTTGCGATAGGCAGACTGGAAGGGACTGAGGAGATTGTTGATGGTGAGGTGAGCGTTGAGCTGGTTGAGGACAACCTTTTCAAGTAGCTTAGACAGAAAAGAGAGATTGGAGACTGGGCGATAGTTCTTGAGGTCATTTGGGTCAAGGTTGTGTTTTTTGAGGAGAGGGCGAACGATGGCAGACTTGAAGATATCAGGAACGGAGCCAGTTTCTAGAGAGGTGTTGATGATATCGGTGATGAAAGGCAGAAGTTTTGGGAGACCGTCCAAATACAGGGAAGCTGGGAGGGGGTCTAGTTCACAGGTTTTGAGAGACATAGTCTTTATGATTTTGAGAACTTCTGCCTGAGAGAGAGAGCGGAAAAATGAGAGGGGGGTGCCTGTGAAGGGGGAGTCAGGAGGGCAAGGCGGAGATGGTAGGATGTCAAGTGTGTTGCGCAGAGATTGAATTTTGTCAGAGAAATAGGTGGAAAAGGCGGATGGGAGTTCTTCTTTTTTGTGTGTGTTGGGGAGTGGAGATTCTTTAGGTGTGCCTAAGAGTTTGTTCATTGTAGCGTAGAGAGTTTGGGAAGAAGTGGATTCTAGGATTTTGTTTTGGAGGTGTTTGCGTTTGGCATCAGAGATCAGTCTGCAGACTTTGGATCTGATGGTTTGGAAAATCTGTCTGTGAACGGTTAGGCCAGATAAGCGCCAACTGCGCTCAGCTTGCCGACGCTCACGCTTGGCCGTTGCTATCTCATGGGTGAGCCAGGGGGAAGGGAGTCGGTCGGGCCTGGAGCAGGAGGTGACAGGGGCATGGTTGTCAAGAAGTTTACGGAGAGAGGAATCAAAGTGAGATGCAAGATCAGAGGAGGAAGAGTCAGAGAGAAGGTCGACAGCTTCGGCGAAGAAGATCTCACGGTTGACAGGTTTTAGTTTGCGGCGAGAGACAAGGAGTTGTTGTTTGTGAGGGGGAGGTAGATTGAGGAAGACGAGAATAGCGAGGTGGTCGGAGGGGAGTCCTCATGGCTTCCCTCAGTTAAGCCAGTCCATTCTCGAATGCAATCTTCCCACGTCTTTTTCTGTCTCCCTGTCAACGCATGGGAGGGAACTGGTGCAACCTTTTCCTAAAATATGTATTGATTACAGAGGTGTGCTGCACCTCCTGCTGCGGTTGCTTCAGTTGTTCTTAAAACAGGTAGCGTGTGTAA
This sequence comes from Oncomelania hupensis, assembly GCA_036898135.1. Classification (NCBI taxonomy): domain Eukaryota; kingdom Metazoa; phylum Mollusca; class Gastropoda; order Littorinimorpha; family Pomatiopsidae; genus Oncomelania; species Oncomelania hupensis. The sequence goes on along the minus strand of CM072513.1, from coordinate 63,147,692 downwards.
TTGGGGAGGAAATCGCTCGCACTCTATACTCGAACACGATGACACGCTTCGTTACTCACTCAAATGATGATGAGATGAGAGAATTGCCACCTCATTGATCCATTTGTCCAAATTCTAGTATTGTTTTAGAATTTGTTCAATCTCTTACCCCCGTTGGGGTGCCGGGGGTTTCAGTATAAATAGTATCCCCACTTTCTGGAAATTTAGTGCTTTAAATTCCCACCGTTGCTGTCTTTCTCATTTGCTCTTTCTCATTCCTGCTCTGTTCTATCAATCTGCTATACTATCGTCTTCTTCGCTAGACCAGTCTCCTACCTTTTTTCTTGAAAACTCTTCCGGGACAAGACTCCTTGTTTGTGTATGAGGTCTGTTGGATCAGATTGGGAATATTGGACGCTTTCTGCCAGGTGGTCACTAGGGCTTCCTATGTTGTTATTATTTAGCAATGTAGGCATTTTATATGTATGTGTTTTGTTGATAATTTATAATGATGTTTGTATTCTATTTTGTTTTTGTAAACGGGGGTTCGATAAGTTGGGGTGAAGCCTCAGCCGTCCCCTGCGTGGGATGTCTTTATTGTAAAGTGACTGGCTGGTGGAGGGCATTCAGTTTTCCCACTAGGGTTGTTTCATCAGATCTTTTATGCGGATTGGGGGTTGTCCGGTCCTGATTTGGCTCGGAAGAGTCCGCTGGACCTAAAGCAACAATTATGTAATGTAATGTTCAATCTCACTTTTTTTTTCTCCACTTATTCACCCCTGTTTACAAAAACAAAATAGAATATAAACATCATTATAAATTATCAACAAAACATATAAAATACCTACATTACTAAATAATATCATAGAAAGCCATAGTGACCATTTGGCAGAAAGTGTCCAATATTCCCATGCTGACCCAACAGACCCTATACGCAAATGAGGAGTTTGGGAAGAGTTTTCAAGAAAAAGGGTAGGTGACAGGTCTAGCGAAGAAGAAGATAGTATAGTAGATTGATAGAACAGAATATGAATGAGAAAACAAAGCAGAAACACAGAGACAGTGGATCTTTAAAGTACTACATTTCCAGAAAGTGGGATTCTATTTATACAGAAATCGCTGGTACACCTATGGGGAGGATTTTGGCTCCTTTGAATTCCTATTTCAAAGTATTTCCAGGTAAGTAATAATAATAATAATAATACATAGATTTATATAGCGCACATATCTCAAACAAAATAAGAATGATTCAAGGCGCATTTTCACATAAAATAAAAAATGGTACATAAAAAAATAATGAATCAATGGATGTCCAATGAAATAAGTTTAATTTTTTAAAAAAATCACACCTGAATATATAAATAGTAATAGTGGAGGAAGAAATACCCCATCCTTACACACCACACATACACACATGCTACACAAGGTGGTAGGTCTGTAGACGCCGAGCTGAGCTAGTCTGGAAATACAAAAAGATCAAGATCATAAACGTAAAAGAAAGCGAGAGCATAAAACCTTCTTTTAGATTGTTGTTTCTTCTTTTGGATTTTTGGGAGTATAATGCATCACCCATGCTTGTGAAATATACATATGAACATGTAATAAGAAAGAGAGGGCAGAAAAACTTGCATGTCATATTTTTCTGATTGTATTTCTGTGCTTCGGTGCATTTGTGTGCAAGCGAATGTAAATTTCTTTGTATAATATATACATGACGGTGTGTGTTTTCAAACAAAGACACAAACTTCAACTAGAAGGCCAAAGCCCATATGACTCACAAGCTCAATATGGAACTTGCAATATTTAACATGAAAACTGATGACCAGAGAAAAATGAATGAAATGGTGGCATTAAAATGCAAAGTACTACCGACTTTAGTCTTTCTATGCTCTTGACCTTGAGATGACCATGACCTCTGACTCCAAATACACTCGCGTACTATCAAAAAAAACTACAGCAAAAGTTGTATTATCCCCCCCAAAATGGTGACTTTGAGATGATGTCGACCTTCAGTGACTTGACATTGGGATGATCTTGGCCCTCACATTATCTCTCATGCCTGTCTGATCAAATAACCCAATGTTGTTGCATACTGTGGATTAAATAAACAGCCATTCCACTGTACGATGACCAATTTTTTGTTTGCTTTTTTACAAGGCCTAAAATGACCTTGACCTTCAACATCAAAACAAAAACTGAACATATATGAAAGATCAATCTATCATCTCTAAATACAAGTTTTGACTTTATATATCTCATAGTTTAGGGTCAAGGTCACTTCAAATTACCTATACCAACCGATTTTGATCGCTCCAGTAACCTTGACCTTTGAGAGAGGTTGACCAAATTTGTATAGTATGTGTGTCTCACTGATATTTATCATGCATCAAAGAATCATTAAGTTCAATATTAACTTAAAAAACTAGAAGGGCAAAGCCCATATGACTCACATGCTCCATATGGAACTCACAATATTTAACATAAAAAGGAGTGCCAAGAAAAAAAACATTTGATCCTTCTATTCTCTTGATCTTCATATTACATTGACCCCCGGTTCCAAATACACTCATGTACTATGAAATACAAGTACAGCAAAAGTTGTATTTAGGCCAAAAAATGGTGACCTTGGGATAACATTGACCTTTTGTGACCTTGGGATGACCTTGACCCTCATGTGATCTCTCATGCATCGCTATCAAATAACCCAATCTTGTTGCATACTATTAAGTGAAATAACCAGCCATTCCACTGTATGAAGACCTATTTTTTGCACGTTTTTGCAAGGCCTAAAATGACCTTGACCTTCAACATCAACGCAAAAACGGAACATACATGAAAGATCAAAACCTCTAAATACAACAAGTTTTGACTATCTCTCATAGTTTAGGGTCAAGGTCACTTAAAGTACCAATACAAACAGATTTTGGACAGCTCCAGTGACCTTTGAAGTTGACCACGTTTGCATATGTGTCTCATTAAAATCTATTATGCATCAAAGAATCATAAGTTCAATATTAATAACCTAGAAAAAGATACATTTTGTGAAAATTTGTCATGTTTTTAAATCTCAGTAGTCTCCTCTCTGAAAATCCTTATCGGGAAGAGAGGGGACTATAAACTGAAAAAAACAAAAAAAAAAAACATGTTTTGACTAACATTTGATGACCCTGTGACCTTGGCCTTGAAGTGAAGTCATTCAAGTCTTATGAGTATACACCATCTTACCAAGTTTGGTTGTGATAGGTGAAATAGGCTGCGAGTACTCAGCCACTTACCTCGCACAGATTTGCACAAATCTGGAAATTGTATGTAAATTTTTTAAGGGAGGTGAGCAAGTCAAAAAGTTTAATTTTTTGAAAAAGTTTGTTTTTACTACAATTTGTCGACTTAGTGACCTTGACGTCATTTATTCACTGACCATTTATGAGGTCTCATGGGTATACACCATCTTACCAAGTTTAGTTGTAATAGTTGAAATAGGTTCCTTAGCCACTTTAAAGTTTTGCACAGATGGCGGACAGAAGGACGGAAATTTTATTTCGACTTCATTTTTGGACTCTTAGGACTCAATCTTTACAAAAATCTGGAAATATATTGCTTTAGGCGAGTATATAGACTGACATTGCTATGCTATTGTTTATTTTAATATCTTTTTCACTAAAATGATAAGGCACACACACACACATACTAAAATAAAAATAAAAAAGCGTAATGTAAAAAACAAAAAAATTCCAACCCTCATCCAACTTCTCTCCTCAACACAAATTATAATAATAAATAATTAAATAATAAATAAATTATAAAATAAATAAATTGAAAAAACCACACATAATGATTTTAAAACATCAGTTATCATAGATACTGACACATTGCTATGCATTAGAGTCAAAAATCACTATTGAGGAACCAAGAATACTTTTTTTTTTCTTCTTGTATTTTTATTACTGGATAACACACTTTGTACTACATTACTATGAAACTAATATTCAAACAAATAAACTGCAACAAAAACTCTTATTATAAACCACATTTATTTTATATTGCTGGATCATATCTGTCCGAGCACAAAGCATAAATTTCAAATCCATATGCCCCATTCTTTTTTTTTATAATGATCAAGTATTGCTATACATGGCACAAAGCAATAAGAAATTGGAGTATTACTACTTTTGTTTTATTAGAAAAGATACTTTTTAAATTTTATTTTCAACATAGTTCTTCAACGACCCATAACCTAAAATGGAGAAGACATAACTGTAACACTGATAAGTGATTCTCGGACAACACCTAATACATGTAAGTGATTCTCGGACAACACCGAATACAAATGATAAAATACTGATTTTATATTCATAAAACTTATTAGTAAACAAAAACAAAGCAATACGGTCCCTTCTCTATTGGTAGATTTGAGCATACCTGAATGATAATTTCAACAGAATTTGAAGAAGTGATCCCAAAAAATCCACACATTTGCAACACTAATGCAGTTCACAGCTCACATGAATTTTTTTTCTACTATGGCCCAAATAATAAATTTAATTACATTTAATCTCTGTGTATACATTTTTCCCTACTGCAAAATAAAACTGAGCAAACGCTAAACATTCTAACAGAATTACAGCATGCCCACACTAGAGTACTGGTAAAAGCAAGTTTCCAGACTTTCACTGTGGATTAAAATGAGCAGAGAGCTGTGTATCCCTTGGGGTTGAATCAAAGGTGAGATTTGGATCGTCACGCAGCAAGAATCTGCTCAGCCATCTCTTTCTCCTCCAGAAGCTCCTTGGCAGTCTCATCCATCTTTTTACGAGCAAAGTCGTTGATAGGCAGGCCTTCGACAATGGTCACCTTCTTGTCCTTGATACGCACAGGGAAGCTGTACATCACACCATCCTTAATGCCATACTTGTTGCCTGTGGAGAAGATGCCCATGGAAACCCAGTTATCCTGGAAAAAGAAACAGAATGCATTTTCCGTGAACTCACACTTTAAAACCAACTGATAATGATGATGTCCGCTTGTACCGTACATGTTTCCATCCCAAAAACGAATGATTGATGCACATAAGGAGGATACGAAAAAACAAATCAAACAATAGGGAAGAAAAATGAAAGGAGGAGGAGAGTGTGGAGTAGGGAAGACAGGGTGAGGATAGTTCTTGGCGAAATCCATAGAAACAAAGTCACTTTGAGAAGAAATAAATAGGTCTTCAGTCTCTTTCTGAACAATCCAACAGTCTCAGTCAATTCAGCGTCTCGAGCAACAAGTTCCAGAGCACTAGTGCTGCGATTTTGAAGGCTCTGGCACCTTGTTTGTTTCCTCAGAAGCAGGGTGTCAGAACAGGTATTGGGAACTTGAGCAGAAAAGACGAGGTGGTTCATATACAGGTATCAGTTCACACAAATGCTCTTGGATCGGTCTTCTTCATGCAGGAAAAAGCCAATGACAATATCTTGGGGTCTATGCATTTCTTTTAACTGGCAACCAATGCAAAGAATGAAGTACGGGTGAAATGTGTGCAGAATGCTTAGTATGTGTGAGGATTCTCTAAGCACTGTTCTGGATCTTTTGCAATCTATCCTGCTGAATGGCAGGAAGACCCCCACAAGATGCTATTGCACTAGTCAACTCTAGACATTACTGTAGCAAGAGCCATTGTGGTTGCTGAAGAAGAGCCTACTATAACCATGACTCTGTGATCGCATTTCAAGATATGAAGCGAACCACTGCAAGGCTGTATTTTTAATGCCAGCTTCCGATAGCTGTCTCTGGAACAATGACTGATTGTCTATCGTGTTGAACGCGTCACTGAGGTGAAAGAGAACAAGCAGTACTAGATTCCCTGAATTAAGACTCGGCAAGATATTGTTGACAACTCGCAGGAGAGCCACCTCAGTAATGAAGCCAAGTGTGTATGCTGACTAAAATCTGTCTTAGTTGTGCACACTCAAGTGGTGCATGAATTGATCAGCCACAACTCTCTCAAGAAGTTTCAAGATATATGGAAGGTTTAAAACAAGACAGAAATTGCTGCAATGCCTAAAATGATCCTGACCTTCAAGATCAACACAAAAACGGAACATATATGAAAGATCAATCTATCATCTCTAAATACGACAAGCTTGAACTTTATATATCTCTCATAGTTTAGGGTCAAGGTCACTTCAAAGTATCTATATAAATCGACTTTGGGCAACTACAGTGACCTTGACCTTGGAGTGAGGTTGACCTATTTGCAAATCATATGTGTCTCATTGACATCTATCATGCCTCCAAGAATCATAAGTTTAATATTAATAACTTAACAAAAAATTAAATTTTGTGAAAAATTGTCATGATTATTACTAACATTTGTTGAACCTGTGACCTTGAAGTGAAGTCATTAATTCACTCATCATTTATAAGGTCTCATGGATAGGTTCTGAGATATTAATCCACTTGCATGTTTTGCAGACAACGGACACCGGATGAACAGACGGACAAAAAATATATACATATTTTAGATGTCATTTTTGGATTATATAGGACTCCTCTTGCACAGATTTGCAAAAAAATTGATTTTTTTTTGGTTTGGTGAGTACACAGACTCACATTAATATGCATGCGAGCCAATAATAAAATGTAGCTAATCAATTTTATGACACAAAAAAAAATTTTCTTCGAAACCAAGTCTACATCACTAAGTATGATTACTCAGTCAATGGAAAAGTACAAACCAAAAGAAACTTAATAAACAAGAACACTTCAATAAAAAGAATTATAAAAAAAATTTAAAAGCACTTTTAACTTTCAAGGTAGCAGATTCAACTTGTCAAGAAAACAATTAACCATGTACAACTGTACACTGACCCCATATGTTCCACACCCATGTGGGTCAACACCTGCGGATGCCTGCATTTTGAAAGTAAACAACAAAAATTTAATGTACGTAAACAACAACTTTAAAGGCTGCCCGCATATTGAAGTAAATATAGAAAATCACATTTTAAAACTCTAAGAAAGCAAGTAACACTTGCTTCGTAACCCTTATGTACACACTGTGGTATTGTAAGAAATGTAATGAAATCATGCTTACGCCTGGAGTCCCGAACCACCAGTCACGCATGTGGTCAGCAGTGGCCTTGGCAGCAGACATCGCGCTAGACAGTTTGCGCAGCTTGATTACCTCAGCTCCTCTTTTTTGTACTGTCTGCAAAAAGGAGGAAGGATACATTGGTTTACCTTCTGCATTATTAACCAATCACAAAGCTCCTAATTATTCATGCTATGCTTAGTAAGAGGCATCGTAGTTTGATGTAAGTGTGTGTATGAATCACTTGTATGAATGTGTGCCTGACGTGTGTGTTTTGACTCGTGAAAAGTGTGTGCGTACACTTTTGTCTGTCTTTTCCCACTAGTTAAAACGCGTAACAAGGGGTGAAAAAAAAATTCCTTAAAATTCAATGCTAATGGGGATCCCTGTACAATATGATTCAGTGCAGGACAGAACCACAAAACTCACTGAGATGAATTCATTGTTGATCCAGTTGTCATCCTTGATAGCATCACGCACAGGTACAGACTTGTCACCCACAACAGCCACAGCGTGATCAACATCAGGGAACTGTGTGGAGGAATGATTGCCCCAGATGGTCACCTTGCTCACTTGATTGTTGGCAATACCAAGGCGCTTGGCAATCTGCAATACACAAGATACATACATAAGCTGAGAATATGTTACATACTGCAGGACCCCTTGGAAGCAAAAAAAAAATACTGTACTTTTCGCACTACCAAGTGCATCCAATTATAAGCTGCCTCCCCTACATAAAAAAGAAATTTTGACGAATCTTTTAATTAGCCACCCCTTATTATGATTACCCGCTGCCAAATCAATATCATGAAAAAGGTCATCAAAATTTGAAAGAAAACTAAACAAGCTTGGGTCGATATGCAAATGAGAAAAAACATACAACAGAAAGGTCTGGACAGAATTCATGTTCGCACAAGCAGCTGAGGTACCTATTCATCGGTTTCTATTCCAATAAAACCACAGAGTTCTTCGTCTTCTGTATCTGATAATAGTTTTAAAACGTCTTCAACATCAGCCATGAGATGGTAGGCCATGTTGTCAGCAGAGGAATCTCAAACCAAAGATACTGTTTCCTGTATGCTCAAACTCATGCTCGAATGACATGTGGCACTGTGCTAGTGTGATGCGAAAAATAAAATTAGTAAGCAAAAATCGCTCACCACAAGGTGCAGTCGTTAATTACAATTTCAAAAAAATTTTGTTGTTGCACACAAAAGACTATTTGTAAGCTTTACTCAAATGCCTGATGACCAGAAGTTGACAACAAAATCGGTATAAAAGAGCTGCATCGTATGATAAGCCGCTTGGGCACGAGTCAAGGAAAAAAGTTGCGGCTTGTAGTTGTAGTGCGAAAAGTACAGTATGTCGCACAGCGAAAAGTATTTTGTCCACAGATAGTTTGGATAAAGTGCAGGTGAGAGAGTGGATGATATAGTGGAAGTGAAAGAGGGATGAATGAAAGGCTGAATGGATTATTTCACTGAGTGCACGTGTCATAGTAAAAGGTGAGTGAAAAGTATAACCTTCCGAGGGCAAGACAGAGTAGAATGAAATATAATCAGTTTTTTGAATATGCGCACTTTCAGTGTGTTGTGATCTTCTTAATATTTTGAATTCTCTAGAAGAATTGACAGGGCTGAATAGGCAATATTCAGTGACAGGTTGCAGGGTTTTTATAAGACAAAGTTATCTCTGAGAACAACTGCGTTTGTTGTAGAAATACCCATTTTTGGATGAGTGGTAAAGGTAAAGAAAAGAAGCCTAGCTTATTTAATTCGGCGAGTTTATAGTCTCGTCTGTAACTGTTGCTTTGTTAGCATGTGGTTTCTTGTGACTCGACGTCACTTGTGCTAGTTGTCAGTTAGACTTGAAGTACTGCCATGATTGGTAGTGTTTAGTACATTAGTACTGTGTCAATCTCCAAAACAGTGTCGGGGCAACTCGGCGGTGATTCCTGCGCACCGTAAGCCGTGTTGGGTACATAAAACTTACATTTTATTTTGTCGCTGACTCGGTGTTGTGAGCGCATGCTTGCGTGAGGTTTAGCTGTGGCGTGGCTGTGATAGCAAGCATAGTTGTTGAGTAGAGGCGTGAGTGCATACGACAGTTATTTAGGCATCTATTATTCATACATCTTTTCTATTTTGTAATCACTTTTTTATTTTCATATGATATTTATAATAATGTGCGACTATTACATTGATGTTAATGGAATATGTATGGCGACGATTTTGGTGGAATTTATATGTAGTGCCATCACGAAGGACTATAGTTAGCTAGTGATGCACAGAGCTGAAAAAGACAGCTAAGTTGGATAGAGTGAGGGGGAGGAATGAGAGGGGGAATAGTGGGAATGTTGGATAGACTGCGCTTCCCTCGGATGCATTAACTGTTGCAGGCTTACCTTACCTTACTTTCATTCAGCTTCATCTTACTTCACCACTGTTCATGACGTCTAACCTGCGTGAATCTTCTCTCCTGATTACGTGCGTAACATTTCTTGACATTGGAAGTGGCAAGTTCCAGTCAAGCAGCAAGTACAGATCATCATCATAAGTGAATCCAGATCGATCATCATCACCATCACCAGGTTTAGTCGTAGCCATCAACTATCTATTCCCTTTCCTTCTCCCTCCTCCTTGTGTACTTTGACTTTCTCTATTCTTATATTGATGTTATTGTTATTGATCATTATTCTTCATCCAATCACTTTTGAGTTTAGAGTGTGTCAGTGATTGTTGGTCATTTTAGTTGTATGAATAAAGTGTGACTGAATTTGTAAACATTAATTGTTGTCATTGCTACATGTTGTACATATTGTGTGTCCTTCATTTCTCATCTCAGCTACTGAAGGACATCAATCAGCGATTGCTCGTGTGACTATGTTTATATGTGAGTGCCTGAGCGTGTACATGTGTCTAATCGGTTCGCGACACAGTACTATTTTTGATAAAATTTGCATCTGTGCGCATGATAGCTAGGTGAAATGAGCAGGTCATAAGAGAAGCTTTAATTATATGTACATCCATAATTTGCACAGGATTAAACCTGTCACCTACCTGAGCCTGAGCACGGTTCTGATCTAGTCTGGTCAGGCAGGAGAAGTTTTCCTTGGGAATGCTTGGAGCATACGTGGCACAGATGAGGGCATTAGTGTTGGCAGGGTTTCCTACAACCACCACCTTGACCGTTTTCTTGGCAACAGCATCCAAGTTGGCACCCTGGGACTTGAAGATCTTGATGTTAGCGGCCAGCAGGTCCTTGCGCTCCATACCCTCACGGCGAGGCATAGCGCCCACCAGGAAAGCAGCATCACAATCCTTGAAAGCGACCTTCTCATCCGATGTTATTGTCACCCCTGCACATGCCAATGCATCAAGATTTTAAATTCAGAGCTGAACATAGGAGGTAATTTTTTAGAAGCACTACAACCGATGTATACAAACTTGAAAATCGCAGCAAAACAGTTTTCATGTTATGGTTTGGCACTTTTACATTGGTATTTGGTTCTCTAAAGAGGAAAGATTATAAATTAAATTTGCTTGTGCATTTAAAAACACAGAAAATCAATCATTACAGTACTCAAGCTAGCCATTTAGAAAGCTATTACTCTGCTACAAAACACAAGGTACATCTTAAAAAGAATTACTACTGACCTTTGAGTAGATTAAAGGCGCAGTCCATGAGCTCCATGCTAACACCCTCCATGATCCCCACCGTGGCTGGAATATCCAGCATGAAAAGGTCGATGGGCTAAAAACAATTCATACATTACTCATTTACCTTCAGTTAGTTAGCTATTCATTGTTTATAGGGTCCAGCGGACTGCAAAGAGCAGTCTCAGGACCACAACTTGGTTCAAAGAGGGCTCACCCCTGATCCGTATAACCCTAACTTGCAATTGTAAGAGAAAAAGCACAGTCACAACTGACTAAACAAAAAACATCTAAATACGAAAAACATAGCTCTCCAAAATTTTAAACAATTCATTTTATCAGCCTGCCAGCAATTAAATAGGTAGCAGCAGTGAAAATTTTAAAATTGGAATAATAGTAGGTAGTCAAAGCCCTTCATTGGCTCTTGTCCGCTCAGCAGGTTTGACCCAGTTTTAACTTCACTTTCAACACTTATTATTAATGTAAAACTGCATTAAAACGAACAGTGGCTGTATTCAAATAAACATTGAAAGCTTTATCTTTACATCTGTGTTGTTTTTAATGCATGTTTATGCGAAAGATTCCGAGAAAACAGCTTTTGAATACGCCCCTATCCGAGCGCTGAATCCCGGTGCGAAAAAGTTGTCCGCGTCGTTTGCTGAGAGGTGGGTCGTTTCAAACGCTAAGCGCTTTGAGATAGTTCATTGGATGGCCTAAAAATAAGAACCAATGAGAAGTTCGGATACTTAGCTTTATTTACATATAAATATGGTGGGCTCTCATGTGTAAAATTTTTGTTACGAGCCGAACAAAGTGGATAAAGCGGTTTTGATGTAAGTTTGATTTTAACTAGAAGTTTAAAAATTAGCAAGAAATAAAGAGCAGACTTTCCTTTATAAAACTAGGGTATTTATTAATTTGTGCATTACTCTATCGCGGAGCGCTTTGCCGTAGAAAAGTGTACCCAAACGGTGTTTGGGTTTTCTTGCGGCCATGGCCAACTCGTAGGCCTATTCAGCGACACGAGTGCTGAGCGTAGTAGCACACTAGTAGGCCTATAATTTGCCGGCACGCACTGCGAATTTGATGATTTCCCAACTTTGAAGCACCAAAACGGCTGAACATTACATGGGATAGGCCTGAAGAAAATTGGGCTTGGAGTATAACATATGAAGGGGTTACCTGTCAAAAATCAGCTTTCTGGTATCAATATTGGCTTCACTTTAAGACTCCAAAGTTGTCAATTTCTTCAATTCCAAAACGTTGCCAAAAAAACCACCAACATTCGGCATTTTCATACATTAATAACTTTTTACCTATTTGTCCTATGGGAAAAAAAAATATAGCACTGTGTTCAGAATGAAAAGCTCTTTAAATCTATGTCAGTTTTGTGATGAGGAAATCATTTTTTTTTAAATGGCTTTTGACTACCTAATAATAGAATTATGTTTTTTGTGAAACTAGATGAAAATACAAGCCAAACACAGCAAAAAGTATGAAAATATCATTAGTTTTGGAAATACATATTTGTAAACATTTAATTAAACAAACGACCGAAGAGACACACCTCAGAAGGTGAGAGTTTAGGTTGCAATGGTGGCTGTGTCACGGCCGGTCAAAATTCCGGAGATAAGAGTGTTTGCGAACCACACACATGCATTAAATCCAAACATTTTACAAACAAATGGCATGGGGTAAAAGATAAAAAAATTCATCTTTATTTCTGTATTCTCCATTTTGAATACTATGCAAAATAATGGTAACTGTCAGTAATTGAAATGTTGGTACTTTCATCAGAGAACTGGCATTACCGCATGGAACTAGTGTGACTGCCGCTAAGTTGATTTTAAAAAATAAGTGTACACTTACCTGATCACAGCCGAAGACATCTCCTTTGGCAACTGAGTACAGAAGAGAGTAAGCAATTTGGCCAGCAGCGCCAGTGATGCAAACTTTGATTGGTTCAGGCTGCAAACATAAATGCAAACAGAACCTAAAGGGCAAAGCCCATATGACTCACATGCTCTTTATAGAAACTTGCAATATTATTTTAACATGAAAACGAGTGCACAGAAAAAGCAAAATGAAACGGTAGCATTAAATGGGCCAAAATATTAAAATTATTTCCCTTGAATATGCAAATGTTCAGCCGATAGGTGCGCCAATAGTCGCGTACTTCCATGTTCAGGTCGTGGATCAAAATCTACAGTTTTAAGTCTTTTTTGATGTCGGTATATATCTTCAGCTTTCATAGGCGACCCCAAATGTTTTTTTGCTTGGTGAAATGTTTGGAGTGATTATGTACATGTTGTCAGTACTACAAACGATTTATTTTGTGCTCGGCCTGACAGACTTTTCACAAAATAAATCAGTTTGTAGTACTGACAACATGTACATAATCACTCCAAACATTTCACCAAGTCTGAAATCATACATAATATTTTTTAATTGATTGATTTATTGTTGCTTTAGGTCCAGCGGACTCTTCCGAGATTTTTTTTTTAATAGTCTAGTCATATAATATATATTAATAATAACAAATTTTTTATAGAGTTCGGTACTCCAGCAGATGGCGTGACGTTGTTGTTTGTAGATTATAGTCACACGACACTTTCGCATATAGGTGACTACTGGACCGATTTATACTGACACCAGCGGGCCAGTTGTTGGTAAAGGGAAAAATAATATGATCACACGTTGACCAATCCGGGATTCGAACCAGCGACCTTTCGGTTACTAGCAAGACGCTCTTACCAACTGAGCTAGCCGGCCCCACATGGAGTGACGCAACACGGTATACAGTTATTACAAGGGGCTCGATCACGTAGGCCTATTTACTACGGGAAGTACGCTACCCTAGGCGCACTCTATCGGATTGTCTTCCCCGAAGGTGGAGTTTTTTGGCTCATTGCAATACTGACTTTGATCTTTCTATGCTCCTGACCTTGAGATGATCTTGACCTCAGGCTCAAAATACTCATGTACTATCAAATAAAGTACAGAAAATGTTGTATTATGCTTTACAAAAATAACTTGTGATGACCTTGACCTTCAGTGACCTTAACATTGGGATGACCTTGACCTTCATGTGATATATGATCAAATAACCCAATGTTGCTTACTATGGGATAAATAAACAGGCATTCCACTGTATGCTGACCTATGGTTTTAAATGTTTTTGCAAGACCTAAAATGATCTTGATCTTAAAGATCAACGCAAAAACGGAACATATATTAATAAAAATCAATCTATCATCTCTAAATACAAAAAGTTTGGACTTTATATCTCTCATAGTTCAGGGCCAAGGTCATTTTAAAGTACCTATACTAATTTATTTATTTATTTGATCATTCTTATACAGTAAAACCTCCGTTTTATGACCTTTAAATTGCCATTAAAACGAGGTCTTAAATTGGAGGGGTCTTAAAAAGGAGGTAGGACATTTTCGAAAAAGATTTAGAAAATTAATTAAGTAAAATAAATACAGGTACAAAAAGTACACATACCATTAAGTATAGGGAACATCTACCATCTTTCAGAAATATAGATTAAACTCTCACAACCAATACAGTCAATATCTTCCTGTTTCTCATTATTTACAAAATAACAAATCAATGTTGGTATGATAGTTGTTTAAAAGTGTATGCAATTGCTGAGTGCATGTTTGGAGTTATAACTATTTGGCTCTGTCTACAAAGTTGGTTCACTTTTTGTGACATGGGTGCCCAAAAATAAAAGTTGTCAAATACATACATTTTGTGGTTTATTTGAAAGATATGTATGTGTGTGATCATGCCATGCAGGTTAGAAGATAAGTTTTGACCTTATATGCATGTAGTCAGACCTTTAGTGTACACACTCAACGAAATGTCCAATGTAACACGGAAACCAAATAGTACTTAAAAACCAACAATATATACATATAAAGTTGACAAAGAATCTTTATTTATAAAGAGATTTGCTATCAAATAGATATAAGATTAAAAAGAAATGTTTACATTAGTAAAGAAGTTTATCTATTGATACATTATCAAGTCAATCAATTTTCTACAAATTTTAATCGTTAAAAGTTCTTTTATACTTAAAATGAAACAACCTGAAACAGCTACTTCACATACAAATTGTGTATAATATTATAAGATAATCACAAAATAAAAGTGAGATCTTACAGGTCTCTATTAAAAAAATCTGGTTCTTATTGTAAAAAATTTTTGTCCAATGTAACACGGAAACCAAATTAAGCTTGACGATAAATTATATTCGGCTAAATAATATTTATCAAACTTAGCGTATCCAAATCAAGTCAAATAATAAATTTAAATAAGTTTACTTGTCACTGCTGTTTCAAAGAGCATTTTTATTTATTCATTAACAAATTTTGAACGGATCTCATCATCCATCGGAACAAGAACGGCAAAAAAAATAATGGTTTCTTGGCTTCTAATTACGTTAGACTAGCCGGAGATCTATTTTCATTAAAATAGGCACCACAGTCGAATTAAACTTATCCTAACAAATAAATAAACATAAAATATTATATAAACATGAAGAATCTTACTGTAAAGAGTCAGTTTTCTTGGTGACACTGCGTGCGTTGTCCAATGTAACAACTACGTGATACTCGGAAACCACACACAATGAAAAAGATTCTCCGCGTAAAATGAAACCACGCGAGAAGGGACGAGTGTATATATCAATCCGATAATGAGGCCTACTTTACGTCATTAAAATAGTCCTACTAGGTATGCTTTGAAATAAGCAAAATAAATTTGTGTGTTGTCCAGCGTCACACGAAAATCCGGAAACAATGTCAACCGATGCTTTTCAGACCATCAAAGCATTTACATAACGACTAAATTGTTATTTGTAAACATTGGAATTCATTCATAACATCCCAACAAGAAAGACAACTCTAAAAAAAACATGTATTCTTGCGCTTAAGACGAAGATCAATTTTTGAAAACATTCTGCCTGTTTCGGAAACCATGCATTACGCTGGACAACCAAATTTACTCCGGCTATAATACACAAAATACAAAACAAATTGGTTTTGTAAGTACTGTGCATGTTTAAACTATTACTAATGAGTTAGATTATAATAATTTTACGTGTTCTATGACATCTTTATTTATGTAAACACTTAGAAGAAAACCCGGTCATTCTCATGTCACAAAATTAGGTCAAATTGTAGGCCACTTTCAGACATTTACAAAGCAAATACAAAGGTTCTATAGATATTTTCGTCTTGAAACTATTAATACTATCTCTCCGATCATTTTTAAATAAGATAATAGCAAAAGGAAAGGCAAATAAGCAGCTTGTTGTGATAAATATTATCTAGAAAAGCAGCACCCCTCGCGGTGCTCAGCTTTGTAGACAGACCCATTTATAATATAAGATAACCTTATTAATATTGTTTAATTATTTTTATTCAATCATTGAATAGTTTGTTGTTGTGTTTTTTTATTTAAAGAAAGCGGTTATTTCTGTTTGTTTGCATGATCCCCTCACCCGTGCATGTTCTCTTAGTATGTCACTTTGAACACCAGAAATGGTGTAGGCAAGATCTGACAGGCCCCTGCTCAGTGCAAATCTGGTCAGCTCCTTAGAGTATTTCAAGCTGCTTTAATGCATCGTCTGCTGTTAAAAGTTGTAAACGAAACTGTTTTCTTCAGGCGCACAAATATAGTATTGCTTTGGAATCTGAATTTTTCAGATGCTAGGTCGTAAAATTTAATTCTTTTAAAGTCGCAAGTCGCGTTTTAGAGGTAGTAGTTTAAGAGAGGTCGTTTCTATATACAAAGCATCGGGGAATTTTTTTCCGGTCGTATGTTGGAGGAAGTCGTTTAAGAGAGGGTCTAAAAACGGAGGTTTTACTGTATAACGCTTTTTTCAGCTTAAGACACTGGCCAATGCAGGATCTAATTAAAAAATCCCAAGGCGCCCACATGCTGCCTTGGGTGCACAGTCTGACGCTCAGACATGTGTATGTGTGTAGAAATTGATTCATTAGGCAGTGATCATCCAATTTTGATCACCATAAATGAAAAACCAGATATTCAAGTAGAAAATGTTATTCCTAAACAGATAAAATAATCGTGCAGACTGGAATCAATATTAAAGATATTAATTTAATTCTGAAAAACGTTTTATTGATAATGGTGACATTTATTTGGTGGAATGGCGCATGTACAGATGCAGTTAAATTAAAAAAGAATGCATACACAAGGTGGATAAAATACAGGTCTCTTTTTACACACAGAGAAATGAAAATTGCAAAACTTAATTGTTACAAGATAATTGCACTAGCAAAGAAACAATACTGGGAAAACTTCTAAGCAAAAAAAATTATCAAGTCCAAGTGATGCAAATAATTTAACTAAAATCACTTAGGTGAAAAGAGTTTAAATTAAAGAAACAGGCAAAAAACAGTATTTCACTTTAAGTGAGTACCTCATAATAATGTTAAGAATGACAAACATCAAATGTGTTACTCCATAACATGAAGTAAACGAGTATGTATGTTTGTGTATTTGCATAGATCTGTTCATTAACAAGGGTCTATGATCATTTTACAGCAAAATAACATTGAATGTGTGCAATATCCAGGGGTGGGAATTCTACGACCTTAATTCGTATTTACGACCCATAGACCCCACCTTTACGACCCTCGCGATATTGAGTACGACCCTTCGAAAATATCGGTAAAAAAAAAATTGCAGTAGACAGAGAGTAGTAATTTAGTAATTATCGGAGTACGGGAAAACAAATTGAACAATGACTTCTCCCGGAATTTCGACTCGCGCATGCGCATTTCGTAGAGGTAAAAAAATGGCGCTACGTATGGATATTGTTCAGCGTGGAGAGAAATTTGATGATGGCGATTCACGTTACAAATGGAACTGGCATTGGTTAGACAAAGTGATTAGTGTAAAAATGTCGCCCGACGATAGCAAAGAAGTTGAGGTGAGGTACGGTGAGTGGCTTCATAAGCTAAGAGGATATGGCCATGCATATTGTGAGTTGTGCCGCAAGGAAATAATGTACGCGAGTCGGGGGTCAGCTCAACTTGACAAACATGTTGGATCAGCTGGGCACCTTGATCGCATGAGGGATCGGAGATTAAATCCCACTTTGCCAGGTATGTTTTTCCTCACTTGTGGTTAATTCTTCTTCTTCTTCTTCTTTATTGTTGTTGGTGACCAACTTCATAGGTTGAAGTACATGTAGACACTTTTGGGGTTGTTTCAGGCAAGTGGGAGGGTAGCGGGTGCTGTTGTGAAGGACGCTGTTTCAATTTTTTTTTCTCAAATTATTATTTATTTAGACAAGTACAACACATAGTGTAACACAGAACAAAAAGCCAAATTAACCTAGTAAAGCACATACATAAGCATACATAAAAGATTTAGTACACAAAGACACATGGTAACTCTAATAGCAAGTAAAAATAATAATTTAAAAAAAAGAAAAAGAAAAAAATTAGCAATGTGAAAGTGGTGCTAGTGAGTATTTCAATTAATTGCTTTGAGTTTATGAGTTTGATTATTTATTAGTTTAGTAAAGGTTTGTAATTTTGCCATATTTGAGTGTGCTTTTCATATTTCATTTTAACAATTGCAATATATTTCTCAATCTAATATTTAAAATTAAAAGGTCAAAAACTACATCTGTTTTTGTATTTTTGTCACAACCAAAAATAATCATATGCTCACTGAAATGTATAGATTGTTTAATATTATGACATTTGGATTTAATAATTTCTTCAAATTCATTCCAAAAATGTTTAGTATAACAACATTCAACAAATAG
Source organism: Oncomelania hupensis (assembly GCA_036898135.1). Classification (NCBI taxonomy): domain Eukaryota; kingdom Metazoa; phylum Mollusca; class Gastropoda; order Littorinimorpha; family Pomatiopsidae; genus Oncomelania; species Oncomelania hupensis. The sequence goes on along the minus strand of CM072513.1, from coordinate 63,129,169 downwards.
ATGCTTTATATTTTCTCTTTTCTGTTTACAAAAAGTGCAGTTAAAATTTTGTTCAATTCCAGTTCTTGAAAGTATAATATTTGTCCCCAAAATTCTATGAACAATCCTTACTTGCAGCCATTTTAATGATATTTCTGAGATATTTTGTATTTTTTAAAAGACTGTTTTCCACTCGGGTTTTCTTTCTAATCTATTTTCCCATTTTCTACAACAATTTGGTTTTTGTCCATTATTTACTAAAACATTGTATTTTTGCACCCTTTTGGTGTTCACAAATAATATTTAGTACTACGCTGTTTCTATTTTCTTTCTATATGCACTCGGCTGTCAACTTTTTCTACTTAACCATTCATTTGTGACTTGGTGTCATCTAAGAACATAATTATACAATCATGAACACACACATTGTCACATAAAAGCAAAATCTCTTCTTAATCAAGTCATATTATATACAATTGTGGGAATTTATCCTTTAAAATATTTCAGGCAGGTCAAGATCTAAAACAACACCATATGGCATTCATCCAGCACTTGCCAGTTCTGTGACTGTTGAAAAAACTGAGCTTGAACCTTTGACTCCATTGGATGATCCCATCAGAAATAAGGAAGCGATGACAGTGGCATTTCTAGCAGAAAACAACATGCCATATACTGCAGCCCCTAAGCTCCTTGACTTCAGCAAGGTAAATAGCTTAATTATTAAACTTTGTCATGACAGTTTACACAATGCTTCCTTCTATAGTATAAACATTCTGTTAATAATAACAGAATTGATTTGCCACAAGGTCTTAGTTCTCAATTTCTCTTTTCCTTGCATTGTTTTACCTTTCTATATTGTTGACAGCAAAATGAACAGCATTACTATTACTATACTATTAATATAATTTCCTTTGTTTTCAGGCTCTATAATACTAACAGCAAAATAAACAGCATTACTATTAATGTAATTTACTTTCTTTTCATGCTCTATAATGTTAACAGCTAAATAAAAAAACATTACTATTAGTATTAATATAATTTACTTTGTTTTCAGGCTCTATAATGTTAACATGTATTAGGTAAATAAACAACATAACTATTAATATTATTTACTTTGTTTTCAGGCTCTATTATGCTAACAGCTAAATAAACCGCATTACTATTAATATTTATTTTCTTTTAAGGCTCTTGCAAAGGACAAGCCAGCACTCAGTCATCTGAAGATGGATCGGACAACTGCTTCCTACAAACTGAAGTTTGGACTTGCAAAAACTTTTCAAGAGGAAATAGTGGAAGAATTGAAAGCATCTCCTTTTAGTCTCAACATAGATGAAGCAATGAGCAAGACAAATGAGAAAGTTCTAGCTGTTCTTGTATCACACTTTTCCCCATCACTGAACCGGATTGTTGTTCATCATCTTACTGCCATCAGCCTAGTGAAAGTTTCATCACTGTCTCTGTATACTGAGATTGAAAAGCTGATGGAGAAGCTTGAATTGCCTTGGGAAAATCTTCAATCAGTCTTAATGGATTCATGCAGCGTGATGAGAGGGGATAAAAGTGGTTTAGAAAAAAGAATAAGAGTTAAAGCCCAACATTTGTTGGATATTGATGGAGACAGCTGCCATCATCATGCCCACAATGCTGCGAAGACATTCTGTAAACCATTTACTAATGCCACTGAAGGTCTTTTAAATGATGTACACATTGAATTTCACAGGAGCACTGAACAGAAAGACTTCTTCCAGCTGTGTGTCGTATTGGGGATTAAGCCCACACTATATATATATATATATATATATATATATATATATATATATATATATATATATATATATATATATATATATATATATATATATATATTTTGCACCCCAATCCCTCATCCGTTTGACATACGCTACCACCAGTACGACCCTAGCCCTTTTGGCAATTCCCATGCCTGAATATCTCAGGAATAAGATACTACATCACATGACAGATACTTGTAAACGTTCTACCTTCATACATACAAGTGACTAACATTCTAAAATATTTATGATCAGAGATTTATGATCTGAATGAGAAATTGTGTTTAATGATTCTTTCACCTTCACAGCCTTAATGAATGACCTTGTTTTTGCAAACTCATTTTCAGCATGTATGATGTGTAGAAAGTCGTACACTTAACATCGGCCAGTGTCAGTTTATTTCAAGTTTAGTGGAGGTGCAGAAAGCAGGCTGCCATTGCAGAATATCAGGTTTCAAATCAAGCATTAGTAAAAGCATATTACAGTCTGTCATAATTATAGTTTAACAGCCACTGGCCCTCATATCATATTTCTTAATTCATTGACAGCGATGCGCCTTATTGTTATATAGGATGTGATTGTGCAATCAGTTGGCATGGTTGTCAGTGGAGCATGTCTTAGGAAGATTGGTGCCTGTTATAAGCAAAGCAACTACTAAAGGGACAATTGGGAGCAAGACTAACTATTAATTGCTAATTGGTTTGTTACCTCCCTTTAGAATTTCCTATACCCAGCATATCACCAACGATGAAGTCTGACAGACCATCATACAAGCCATTGGACAACACGATGACCTGCTCACAGTGGGGAAGAAACGGAAACTGTGATTGTATGGCCACATAACCAGAGCATCAGGCCTTGCAAAGACCATACTGCAATGCACGGTGCAAGGAGGCAGAAGGGGACCGAAAAAGAGGTGGGAGGGCAATGATTCGAGAATGGACACTGAGCAAGCCATGAGGGTTGCTGAGGATAAAGATGGAGTGTGCTGGTTAAACGATCATCTGTGGTGCCCCAACGACTTTCGAGTTACAGGATAGGATAATTAGTTAGTTATTCATTGCTTACAGGGTCCAACGGACTGCAAAGAGCCAAATCAGGACCACAAAATCAAGACCACAACTTCTGTAAAAGAGGACTCACCCCTGATCCACATAAAAGATCTGCCGAAACAACCCTAGTGGTAACACTGAAGGCGCTGCACCAGCCGGTCACTTTACAAAGGCATCCCACCCAGGGGACCCCGAGGTTATACTCTAATTTATCGAACCCCCATTTACAAAAACAAAATAGTATACAAACATTATTATAAAATATCAACAAAACAGATACATACAAAATGCCTACATTGCCAAATAAGTGGCCATTTGGCAGAAAGCGTCCAATATTCCCAAGCTGATCCAACAGACCTCACACACAAATGGTGAGTTTTGTCCCGGAAGAATTTTCAAGAAAAAAGGTAGGTGACTGGTCTAGCGAAGAAGAAAGTATAGTACATTGATAGAACAGAATAGGAATGAGAAAGTACCAAAAAAAAAGACAGCGACAGTGGGAATTTAATGCACTAAATTTCCAGAAAGTGGGGATACTATTTATACTGAAACCCCCAGTATCCCCACGGAGGCCGATCGTGCGGCAACTCTTGCCTCCGCTGGCCTGTCCAATGCCTCTATACTTATCGCCCCTTCTCCTCTTGACGTGCAGTCTGTCGTTAGATGCAGGCTGCTCACTGGGTGGGATACGGACTACTCTTCCTGGTGCGCAGACAGATGGGAACTTGCCCTGCTTCAGGGGCAGCATCCGGTCCCTCTGTTCCTTTCTTGTCCACCCCATTTGAAGATCATTGCACTTAGGCTTTGTGAGTCGTCCAATTTGCTCTTACTATACAAGACACTGCATATGCGGTGATATCATCGGCTTCGACCATTGCATCTTTAGCTGTCTAACACTGACCGACGACTTTGCAGAGGTGAGGGCCGCTTGTCGTGTGGCATGTCTTGGCGCAACGTTGTCTGAAATGGTGGCATACTCCCTCTCCTCCGACATAGGTCTCCTTCTAAAGGCCGCCAGGTGTGTCTATAGATCTAGAGTTGCGGCGTATCTTTAGTCCTTTTAACCACTCACCCCTTTTATCCTCCCTCATGGACGGTGTGCGCTGTGGATGATGATTACCCCTCTATCCAACCCACTCGGACCTGGTTCATGTGGGTTGGGTTTTGCTTAATATGGGCTGGACCTGGCCCCCCCTCAAGTGATTGCACACAGATTTTATCTTTTTGATTTTATACAGAGATCGGCTATACACACTGCTTGCTTCCTGCGCAGCCTGTCTCCTCCGAACCTGGTTCGGATTACGACCAGATATGTAGATCATTGGGGAGTCCGGTCCCCCTTGGCACAAGTGAAATGCACATTACAACCAATGGTTTCTTTTATCTATTATTAATTGTATAGTTTTACACCAATTTTAGCCAGTGGGCGCTTTGAGGCACTTAACCTCGCCTTTTTCTGGGTAGCTTGCTGGAATGGGGTCGCTTGTACTACCACAGGGTTGGGACCTGGCCCCTCCTCTTGGCTGCGCTTCCCCTCGCTCTTCGGTTGTATATTGATCTTACAACATCCTCCCCCCTCTCCTCCCCCCAAAAAAAATAAAAAATAAAAAATTTTGTTGTTTTTGTTTGCTTTGCTGGGTGGTTAGCGAGCCATTATGTTTCCCACAATTTTATCTAAATTTTAATCTACCATAGGTATCCTATATTTTATGTGGTCCTATCAGGATTCTTAATTGCTCCGATTCTATTAGCCACTCTATTATTTTTAACGAAATGATTGTCCCCAGGCCTTTTTGCCGCTGGGTGTAGATGATCCGAGCCTCAGTATATAGTGACGTCTGTCCTCCATGGGTTTTCTTTTAGGCCTGGCCTTGCACCCCTCTGGCACCCTTCCTCCTCTTCCTGCGATCCATTAGTCTCAAATTCCTCTGTTTCCTGCTCCAGCCCAGATCCAACTATGCTTCCCTACCCGAAAGTCGCAGCTGCGCTGCGCGTTCCTTTATCAAGATATCTCCTTGTAAAATGTCATCTTAATACAACGAACTTCTTCCTTCCCTGTCCCCTATACGCTATATGTTCGGGGACTTTAATATACCATCATATCGTATCATCCCCATGGGGAAAAGGATAGGATAGACCTTTCTTCAACTGTACTAAAACCCAGTATTTTTGCTTAGGACAGACTGCGTTTTAACTGTAAAACCCAGTATTTTTTCTGTGAGAATAATTTTCATGGGTACATATGAGTCATATGTACCCATGAAAATTATTCTCATAGAAAAAATACTGACGCATCACCTTAATTCCAAAATGGCAGCCAATTCTAATGACAATTTTATGCGTACATACTGATCTACAAGAACCATTCATATACAATTTGATACCTATTTTAAATGTATTTTTTATCATTAGTGCAAAATTGACATGTTTTGTGGTGAATGGACTATTTATACTGGGATATCAAAAACATTTGAGATTTTTGCTTACAAATGATGAATAAGTGTATTTTCTATTGTATACTTTATTCCTTGAAAGAACATGCCATGATTGTAAAAAAAAAAAATAATAATAATTTTCTATATTATCTTTTATATATTTGGTGGTTTTAATTTTAAAAAATACCCTTAAATATTGAGTTTCCAGGTAATAAACATGTCCAAAAAGTTCCGCCTCTAATGAGTTAATGAAGGTCACAGACTCAGACCCTTGATTTTCTTGCCTACCAATTTAGGACCTAGTGTAAAATAACTATGTATATTCTAACTAAGAACATGACCTCAAACAAAAGTATGCATTACAGATCTAAAGTTGTTTAAAGGTCACAGCTAGGCATGTCTGTGTGTTCACCATTCCTCGTTTCTCTTCTCATCTCTCCCTTGACCTAATCATTTTTTAAGATTTTAGTGTCTACTACTATTTTTTTAATGCTTATTTTTATAATTTAACTAATTTACAATTAGAAACAACGCAAATATATAACTGTATTCAAGAAAATGAAGAGTATGTTTCGGACAAAGCCAAGCCTAGACTAGAGAGACTGTCTCTAATCTATTAAAGTTCGACGGCACACTGACGAAGACAGACCTAGAGAAAGCAGATACTCTGAGTTTTTTCCTAGTGTTTACAATGGAAGATGAAAAAAAAAAGTGCTGAACTTTGACTGTGATATGAATTTAAAACTGGATAACATTAACGTTAGTGAAGAGCAGATAAATAAGGCCTTGTTGCAGTTGAAAATTAGCAAGTCACCAGGAACAGATGAAATTAATCCTCAGGTGCTGAACGAACTAGCGAATGAATTGGCTGTGCCTCTCAAGTTACTTTTTGACAGAATGATGAGGGATGGCATGATATTTGATGAGTGGAAGGAGGCAGAGGTTAAACCAATCTATAAGAAAGGTGACAGAAGTTCTCCGGGTAACTATCGCCCTGTTAGCCTCACCTAGGTTGTCTGTAACTTAATTGAGAGATTTGTTACGAGATGCACTGTGCTCTCACTTCGCCGAGAATGGCCTTCTACATGACGACCAGTTTGGCTTTTCCAGGGGTAGGTTATGTGTCACTCAGACGTTTGTGACAAATGACTGGGTGTCCTTGGATGAAGGCCACCCAGTCGACTCAGTATATCTTGATCTTAGGAAGGCATTTGATACTGTTCTACATCTCAGACTTTTACAGAAACTAAAAGGTTATGGCATAAGTGGCAGCCTACTTGCATGGATAAGGAGCTTTCTGACTGACAGGACCCAGTACGTGACTGTTAACTATAACGGTAACAGTTCTGACCAGATAAGTGTTATAAGCTGTGTCCCTCATAGGAACGTGTTGGGGCCAACATTATTTATATATTTTATAAATTACATGCCAGAGAAGGTAGAGTGTGACCTAAAGATATTTGCTGATGACACAAAGGCATAGGCAGAAGTTGATGAAAGTGAGGAGTCTAAGAAGAGAATGCAGAAATGTACTGACAAGTTGGTTGAATGAACGGAAACGTGGCTACTTAAATTTAATAGTGAAAAATGTAAAGTGTTGGATCTGGGCAAAACTAATCCTCAGCATGAGTACTTTATGAGTGATGGTAAAGAACAGTGTAAGATTGAGACAACTGGTGCCGAGAGCGATTTTGGAGTGATTGTGGATACAGAGCTCAGCTTTGAGAATCACATTGAGAATGAGAGTACTGTTAAGAAAGCCAACAAAATATCAGCCCTGCTTGTAAGAATTATAAGTAATAAATCCATGGCTCTTTTGGAATAACCTGAATGCCGAGACTGTGAATGCTAAATCACTCAATGTGGAATGGTGTGGACAAGTTATTTAATTAGGCCTAGATAGCATCTACTCCACCAAATTGGAGTCTAACAAATTTTAAATTGGTAGACACTGACTGAGGCCAGGGGTCTGGGGTCTTGGGACCCTCATCAAGATCGAATATGAGGGTCAAACTCAAAGGCTTTTAGCCTGCATGCCGAAATAAAGCAGAGCGTGCTCCCGGTCATTTTTACGACCGAAACGACAAACCTTGACCTATACTTCACCTCTATCGGGCACTTGCAGACGATGCATGCAAGTTTTAATTTTTTGTACTGACAGTTCTACAACGATCATGCTTTAATAATCAAAAACATACAACACAGTTAAACTAACAATTAAAACTTCCTTCCCAACGGTAAACAAATACAACAGTAACTGACATACACACACACATGCCAAAAGGTTGTTATCCACACCAGTGGGCAGTGGGCTGAGACTAGAGCGTCAACGGTCAAGGTCGGCTTTGGCAATAGCAAGTTTCGGAAACCAAGGGGGAAAAAAAGGGAGAAATGCTATTGTAAATCGAAGAGAACGGTGGTACAAAACTACATACCCTACATAATATGCTTTTTTGCAAGTTTAGAAACATGCAGATAATATTTACCATGATTTGGGTTTGGTGTGATCACTTCCTCAGCAAATGTGCAACTGATTCTGATTGCGTCTGCTTCGCGACAACGCCGGGCGAATGTCGAGGTCGTTTAAAATGTCTGGGGTCAAGGACCTTCCTGAACGTCGACGATAAAACTCAATTTTTTTTATAAAAACCAAAGTAAGTAAGTATGCTCAGACACAGCTATAATTTACCATTCGTTTTATTAAGTTAAATGGTGATTTGTGTTTTATATTTTTTTTTTTTAACTGTGATTGTTCGAAATTAAAATGTTAGGCCAAAGACCTTGATATATAAAGACATGCCATGAGGCCCACTTCCGGGAGTTCGCCACTTTCGATATTAGAGAAGCGCCACCTAGCGAAATAAATGTCGTCACTTGCCGCGCGCTAAGAAGAAAGTACGACAAGGTGGCACACATTGTGGGGTGGTGCTCATAGAAAAACAAACACACACACACAAAATAGAACTGCTCAGGTCTTGATGTCTCATGCCAGTAATCTTTGAGAACAGATTTGCGATACTTGACAATCTGTTTCCATCAGATACAAACTTCGAAACCAGCAAATAAAAGAAAAGTTATATAAATGACTGATTTCTATTTCATAATAATAATTATAATAATAATCTATTTTTTGTACGCGCAAAACAAAACTAAAGCCTGCTGTAAGATTTCACATGCACACACATACAAGAATAAATATTTAAACAATATTAAAACACTGAGATAAAAGCACGTTGAACATCGCAAGAAATATAAAAAAGCATTTACAAAATCCACATCCACATAACAAAAAACACCAACGGTAATAATAAAAGGAAGCAACGATAAAAACATTTATAAATTAAAAAGCACAACAGTGATACAAAATAGTAAAACTACAACCAGTATTAAAAACCATACATAGTTGTTTTTTTTTTAATATTAATATGACTTTTATATATAGAATGAGAATTAATGAATGTGGAGTTTAATATGTACACACTGAATGGACAACCCAGTAAATAAATTAAAACTAATATTAATAAGCAGGTGAAGTTAAAACACAAACAGGTGAGCACAGTCACAAACACACAAACTTGAGCACACACACATGTATAGCCCCTCTTTTATTTCATATATAATCATTCAGCTAGTGTGCTTGTTTCAACGTTGTAATTTTCAGCTTGGTATGTTTTTTGTTGTTTCACTTTTTTATGACTGAATTTATTTCTCATTATTTTTATATTCCTGCCTTTCTCTTGGATGTGTTGATTTATTGTTATTTTTATTTTTAAAAATGTTTTTGTTGTAATTTTGATATTTGTGTGAGTGGGAACTGTTACGTTGAAACGCGAACGAAAGTATGTCTGAAACGCGCACGATAGATCTAATCGTTTCGTTTTGCAAAGTATTCAATAATGGAGTTTATTTACCTTTGATTTGAGTTTGCATTGTTGTTAGGAGAGGCCTTGTATAACGTTGATAATTTGCGTTAGTCGATATTATTGGAGAATTCTCTGGATCTGCGTGTTTACTCTCGATAGAAATTTCCCGATAAATGTCGAAGTAAGAGAACGTTCCGGGTATGTGTAGAGAGATGTATGACGTAAGTCAGTGATGACGATCTTTTATTTGATTGGCTGTAGTGCGTCATTCTAGTCTACCGTGTTCTAAATTGTTCGGGAAAAGAGAGAGAGATTATATAATTATGTGCTGCACTATTTTGAGGTTGTTGATAATTGTTGATAGTGAGTTGGAAAGTAAAAAGTGAAGAGTGAAAAGGCGATTGTATGCAGTTGTTGATGTGTGCTGAATAAAAGTGGAAAACTTCATACGAAGACTTTGACTTGTTGCTGCTGAGTGAGCAGGCTGCGTGGATAAACGAATCTGAGTTACACCTTATCAGGAATTCAGCATTGGGGCTGAATCAGATACTGATAGAAAAACACCAACATCAAACCGAGTGTAACAGGAACATTCAATCAAAAACAACAATTGTATTTCAACGATACAAGAAACCACGCCCAGAGAAACATAAAGAGAGAAAGAGAGGGAAGGTGTGAGAAAAAAGGGAGAATAAGAAGAAAAAAATATTATTTTCTAAACTGCAAAACCAATCTAAAGTCTGCTTTAAGCGCTCACACGCATGCACACATATGTAGCATAGCAAAGTTCGGCATATAGGCTAACAGCCTTTGGCCATCATATTAAATCTTGATTAGGGTCTCAAGACCCAGACCCCTGGCCTCAGTGCCTACCAATTTAGAACCAGACTCCAAATTGATGGAGTAGATGTTATCCTTAAATAGCCTATTTAACAGTTCTTGAACATATTGAATGATTTTGCATCCACAGCCTTAGCAGTCAGGGCCAAGGGGTTACGACTCTATTAGTAAAATATTGCGAGTATTATTAAAAATTGTATTAAGTCTAAATCAAAAATCATAAAAAATTTAAAAGAGAAGAAGTTGTTAAAGGATCATAAAAGTTTAGCAAAATTTTAAAGATTTCGATTAAATCACGCCACTAAACTGGGCAACATCAGTGACATCAATATCTCCACGTAGGAGAGTCCTGACATTCCACATATCTTCCTGGCGAATCTGCGCTGGACACCCTCGATCAAGTCAACATGCCTCCTCATGTAAGGACACCAGATGGGGTTAGCGTCGACGTATAAGACTTTTTGTTCTTCTGTAGGGCATATGCCAGACTTACAGCCCCCACCACAGGCGCTTGTATCAGGACACGCGAGCGCCTATGCCTGTGACGCATTTCAAAGGGATTCGCGTCACAGGCATAGGCATTCGTAACCAAAGGGAGACGCGTCACAGGCATAGGCGCTCGCGTGTTCTAATACAAGCGCCTGTGGTTCCCACCATGACCCCCCCTAATCAAACCCATTTTCAAGGGATGCAACTCTTGTAAAATCAACGCACAATGACGGGAGTTTTCCTTCTGGGTATAGTCTGTGATTAAAGCATGGAGTAGTACCAAAGACTATATATGACAACTTGTATACAGTAGAGGCATAAAACTTTTTAAAAGTGTCTTTCATGACCAGAGACAGGTAATAAATCTTATTATTATTTGCTAAGTTTACGTCCGTTTACCTTTACTGAATATTCAGTTTCAGATTTCAGTGCATCTTTTTTCTTCTTCTTATAATATATAGTTATAATTTCAGAAGGTAAAATGTTAATTAAACAGTTATTTATGATTTGAAAACATACTACTTCACTCTTCCCTTATTCAAAGAGAAGTACCCTATTTGACTGACTTCAGTACTTGTAGTAGAAAATAGTAGTAGTTATATTGAAAGTTACAAAGACGAAAGAAGAGACTTCCGAGCCTGTGTCTCACCACAGGCTGTGAAGTCTCGTCTTTGGTAGGCCTCAATTACATAATTATTATACATACTAGTATATTATGTAGGAGGACTACGAGTTTACAAGACGAAAGAAGAGACTTTAGAGCCTGTGGTCTCATCTCACTGAGAGTCTTAATGTTCATTTTGGATATAAACTAGGAAACTATAGGGGCCAGCTGACTTTGCACAGTAAAAGACTAATCAATGAGCCATTTGACACTTATTATGGGTCGAATAGATAACCTGTAACCGAAACATGTCAATATTATAATAATTTTAAAGTGCATTTCACCATTTGTAAGTGAAAATGAATGAACATTGAAGTCTAACATCCACACCCACCATTGGCAATATGACATTCGGGATAACCATCCCAGAGAATAAGGGGCAGGATCCTTACTCAACACTGAACCTTCAAAGCAAATCACACTGCTAGAATGGACAGTGAAAATGGTCTCTTTTATCTTGCCCACCGTAGGATTCTAACCTGGGTCATCGGTGTGCCAGGCAAACTCTCTTATCACTAGGCTATGGCAGTGGGACTTTGTAAGTGAAACTACTTTACATCGCAATAAACTTAGATGGAAACTGCATGAGTAATACACCAATTACTGAAATGTGCTCCAGGCATATATAGATGTTAGTTGCTTTTTGTTTGGTCTATAAGACGATTTAGCAGTGAAGAGCTTTTTCTGTTAATTGCGAAAGACTGAATTTGAAAACATTACGCTAACTGCGAGTGTCTCATACACAAATACACCCAGCATGCACTAGGACCCTTCTCTCCATTCCCGGTCACCCAGGATTGTGCTCAGTCGTCTTGGTGTCAGAATATGTAGCCAAATGTTGCTAGTGGGTGCTCCGGGCGGCTTGATTTAGATCCTATATCGGTCAGTGCCTTGAGCAGCTCTTGAACTGGAAAAACGCTATATGAAATTGATGAAATAATAAATATTGTACATGCTCATAATTCATTTGTTGCAGATTATGAGAATTTCATAGCAGATATGGCATTCTGTCTGTGTGAGCTTTTCATTTGGTCTTTGAAGAATCAGTATTGCATTCCAGGTAAGGTGACTTTTGATTTAAACTTGCTTACTCAAATAATACAGAGAAATTATGTAGTACAATGTCAGTGTATCAATTTTTGCTAAAACTGCGAATCAACTGATTCCCACCAAATGTTAATTTCTTTAAAACTGAAATGAGACAAGAAATGCAAGATCAGTATGTCTGGACATAGGTAAAGGTAGTCCCATAGCCTTGTGGCCGTAGGGGAGCGTGATGTTGGAGATCACACTTATCTTGGGCCAGCATAATGAGGGTGATGCCCATCTCTCTCCCTCGCTGCGTTACCTTCCCCACCCTTAAGAGAGTAGGTACTCAGTCACAGTTGAGTCAACTGGGGGGCGTTGTTATTTATCGCTTCACGTTTTGCGGTCACCCATCCAAGTGCAAACCGCACTGGACGGTGCTTAACTTGCGACACAGTAACGAGTGCTCCAACCACAGCGCTATCTGACACCCCTCTGGACATGGTTCTTTGAAATAAATTTGCACGATAAATAGACTTTTTTCAATTAATTACAGAACCAATTTACTTTAAGTTGTAATTTTCCGCAATTCAGCGGATTTCCACTAATGTAAAAAAAATTCACCTGAGAACAGTATGGTTTTCCGCGGAACAAAAATTGTTGAGAACGATTTTCCTCCAATGAAAAAGTGTTTTGTGCGTGTCCTCAAGTCAGATGGAAACACAGAACTGCGCATGCGCGTTTTTGAATCGTAGCCGGTAAAATGGGTGTGACACATTGTTCAGCGTGGCAAGGTAGTTGATAAAGGCGTGGAAAACACATGGAGGTGGGAAGGGATGGAAAAAGAAATGAGTAATGAACGACTAGGATAACATTTGTGGAAGATCTCAAGAAATTGAACAGCCTTTTGTACAGAGTGCCAGTCGGAAATCAAATAATCAAATACAAGCAATGGAGAACTTGCTGTCTGAGTCTAAAAAAAAGCTAAGCAACCTTCTGCCAGTGTTGCTGATGCACAATCTGTGAAGGTAGTGTGCATCTTTTAACCTTCACTAAGTGTTGCTAATACACAATCTGTGAAACCAGTGTGCTGCACCCAGCACTCATTCAGTGTTGGTAAAGCACCTCTAAAACCTGTTTAGAGAAACTGCAGTCACAAACAATCCAATCTCTCCAAATTCTTCAAACATGCCATTTAAACCATTGCCAGTGAAAACACTGTTTCAAGATTTGGGTTGTGCATCAGAATGTATGAAAATTTTAAAACTAAATTTGGACTTCATTGGTGAATACGGACTTTCAGCTGGACACCAATTTGTATATGGACTTTGTTGGCGAATAATAACTATAAGCTATGCATCGATAAAGACAGGCTACTTCAAGCTGGGTGTAAGCAAGCAAGTCTTTTTTTTCACTATGTTATGTCTTTTGGTAATCAAAAATGCACGATTAAAATGCAACAATTCGTATTCGCCAGAGGGAGTGGGTAGAGGGGGGGGGGGTGTGGGGGTAGGGATTCCCCTGCACTCTCTAACAGCGCCTAGGCGGCCCATGGACCCCAGCCAGTTTCCTCTGAATTAACTTCAGACCATTACAAGACCTGACTTTGAGCTTATTTATTGATATATCGCCCTGTGTAAGGGTGTTTTATTATTATTATTATTATTATTATTATTATTATTATTATTATTATTATAATTATTATTGTTATGGGTTGTCAGATTGCGCAGTGGTTGGAGCACTCGCTACTGTGTTGCAAGTTAAGCACCATCCAGTGTGGTTAGCACTTGGATGGGTGACCGCAAAACGTGAAGCGATAAATAACAACGCCCCCAGTTGACTCAACTGTGACTGATTACCTACTCTCTTAAAGGTGGGGAAGGTAAAGCAGCGAGGGAGAGACATGGGCATCACCCTCATTACGCTGGCCCAAGATAAGTGAGATCTCCAACATCACGCTCCCCTATGGCCACAAGGCTATGGGACTACCTTTACCTTTTTTTTAAAAAATTATTATTATCATTATTAATATTATTATTATTCTTCTTCTTCTTCTTATTATTATTATTATTATTATTATTATTATCATCATCATCATCATTATTATAGAGCCCTCCAAAACTGCAAACATACTTGATTTAGTTTTAACTAACCAACAACTCTGGATTTCTGAAATCAAGTTTTTACCTCTTTTGTAGAAAAGCCATCACTTGGTTATATGTGGTTTTTTTAAATGGACTTTAGGGTGGATATTATTATCATTAATTAAGGCTAACCAGTTTAGATTATTGATAGTAAACTCGTGACCTCTAGGCTCTATATTCATTTCACACTATTTTTTAGACTGATGAGAATGCATGGGGTTCTGATCTTAACAATTGCTGTCCTTAAAATTATAAGTATAAAGAAGGTGGAATTGATGCCTTTATTGTAAATATAAAATAAAATAAGAAGAAAACAATTTCTATCTATCTATCTATCTATCTATCTATCTATCTATCTATCTATCTATCTATCTATCTATCTATCTATCTATCTATCTATCTATCTATCTATCTATCTATCTATCTATCTATCTATCTATCTATCTCTCTCTCTCTCTCTCTCTCTCTCTCTCTCTCTATCTATCTATCTATCTATCTATCTATCTATCTATCTATCTATCTATCTATCTATCTATCTATCTATCTTTCTATCTATCTATCTATCTGCCTGTCTATCTATGTATCTATCTATCTATCTATCTATCTATCTATCTATCTATCTATCTATCTATCTATCTATCTATCTGTCTGTCTATCTGTCTATCTATCTATCTATCTATCTATCTATCTATCTATCTATCTATCTATCTATCTAATATCTATCTATCTATCTATATATCTCTATCTCTCTATCTCTCTGTATCTTGATAGATAGATAGATAGATAGATAGATAGATAGATAGATAGATAGATAGATAGATAGATAGATAGATAGATACAGATATACATAGATAGATAGATAGATAGATAGATAGATAGATAGATAGATAGATAGATAGATAGATAGATAGATAGATAGATAGATAGATTAAAAACGGAAAAAACCAACATAGCAATAAGATAGATAGATTAAAAACGAAAAAAACCAACATAGCAATAATAATGCATTTTAAAATGTTACTTTTTTTTTCCAGATGATCTTATTGGCTGCCATGTGTACCATGACAAAGGAGAACAAGGCAAAACACGCTTGTTTGCATTTTTATAAATGTTTGATTTGATTTAGTTGCATATGATTTTCAATTAGGCTTACTGCTTTTTTAAAACTTTTTTTTGTATTTTTTTCTTTTGCTCACACTAAAAAAAAATCTTTTTTTTGTGCAAATCTGTGTGAGATGACAATAAATCCTAAATAGTCCAAAAATGTATATATTTTTTGTTTTATTATTCATACGTCCCTCTGTGCAAAACTTCCAACAGTGGCTTTATTTATCAGAACCTATTTTATCTGGCATGACCAAATCTTTCATGATGGTGTATGTCCATGAGACATTTAAAATTATCAGTGAATGAATGGTTTCAAACCAACATGATCAAAATCAAAGGTCAACAAAATAGTGTTTGTCAAAAAATTTCACATTGTTCCCAAGTTATTGTTATTGAACTTTATTATTTGATTTATGATAGATATTAATGAAACATACATATATTATGCAAACTTGTTCAACTTTGCTCCTGGAGCAACTTCACTGGAGGTGTCCAAAGTCAGTTCATATAGGTACTTCAAATGACTTTGACCCTAAACTGTGAGATGCAAAGTTAAAACTTTTTGTTTGTAGAGATAACAGATTGATCTTTCATATGTCCATCATTTTTGCATTGATCTTGAAGGTCAAGGTCATTTTAGGCCTTACAAAAACATAAATTTGTCATCATACAGTACAATATAAAATATAAAATAGATAGTAAACCTTATAAACTATTTCTCACAATAGTGTATGCAATATCTTTCTCTTTTTTATTTTTATATTTAATTGATAAACTTCAGGAAAACCCACAATAAATGTAATACACAATACACACACAAAGGATGAACACTCTGTACAAACATACTCATAGAGTGAAGGTAAGCACACAATCAAACTATAAATACAGTTAAACTTTAAAGGACTTTACAAATCAGAACTAAAAACAAATGAGACTTTACAAGTAAAGAATAGAAAGAAAAAAAAAAACATAACAAAATGAACAAACGAAGACAAAACCAAAACACAATAAAGAAGATGAAAGTGCGGCAAAATTCCTTGACAGCGCAGTGCAGTGAAGATTTTTAGGGGCCCGGCAACCAGCGCCTATAGCAGCTATGGCCAGAATTAACACGAGCTTTTTATCAAATCGCTGCAATTACAGAGGACAGCAATCGAACACAAAAAGACATTCATAAATACCAATCACATCACCAGGAAGTTCAAACTTTGTATTAAGTGACTTCAAATGGTGAACACTGTTAGTTTAAATGATCAGCACGTGTAATTAGAAAATGATAAACACACCGAGAAACTGGTGCAATGCAAGTCAGCTTATAGTGCAGTGAAATAACTAAAAACCAGTTAAACATAACAAATGAATTTACATTCATAGCTCTGGTTTATGCTAACACCAAGCTTAGATATGAAAGTAACTAAATGTAAAAGATGAACACACTGACTAGCAAATTCTGCATGAAACGATCACTTTTAGAGTGCAAAAATACAGAACATGTGCTAGACATTATATATTCGCTTTGTACTGCAAGCTAGCACACTGCAGCGCAGGAATTTAGCGTGGCTTTGCGTGGCTAAAAAAAAGCTTATGGCTAGTACCAGGCTAGTTCACTTTCAGAGAAGGCATTTTCAGCTGTTTTAAGTATACATACAAGTGCGCATGCGTGCAAACACATGCATGCACAGACACAATGTTGTGATTTTTAAGTCATAGACGATATTCCTGTATGAATTCTCGGGACAAATAGAATGAATGGCGTAATAATGATGATGACGTGTGGAAAGTTATGATAGTATTCACCTTTGCATACTCTGTGAATTCTTTGGCTCTCAGGGGATGTTGCACCATACTTCAAAAGAGCTGATCATTCAGTAGAGCCGAATTCAATAGATCCAGCTTTTTAAAACATACAAAAACCAAATTTGGCCAAGACCTAGCCTTAAGTTTAATAGAGCTGAATACGCAATAGAGCCGGACTTCAATAGAGCCGGATTTCACTGTAGTAAAAAATTTTTGTTCAAGTTCTCAAAATTATTTACCACCTTTGGAGACATTTACAATACAATAATCCAAGGTTTAAACATTATTATAGTTATTGTATTTATGTATTCTATATTTTAAAAAAAATTTAATTCTGATTTTATTTATTTACTGTGAATTTTTAGTGAGCAGCCAAGAACATCCATATCATGAAGAAAAACAGCAGTATACTGAGAGTCGGGACACATTGTGGTCACCACGCAACAAGCGACCAGAACGTATTCGGGACAACATCAAGGAAGTAGAGGTAACAGTCTAGTTTACACTGCAGATCAGTGAGTGATTTTTGTCATTCTGTTTTGGTTTTTTAGTTTGTAGTTCAGCCATGAGAGTTTGTTATCCTCTCAGATGTTTGGTTTATTACTTCACTGTGTCAACTTGGTTAATTGTTTTATTGCAATAATTGTTCTTTCTCATTCTTAATCTGTTCTATCAGTATACT
The DNA here is from genome assembly GCA_036898135.1 of Oncomelania hupensis. Lineage (NCBI taxonomy): Eukaryota > Metazoa > Mollusca > Gastropoda > Littorinimorpha > Pomatiopsidae > Oncomelania > Oncomelania hupensis. The sequence goes on along the minus strand of CM072513.1, from coordinate 63,111,301 downwards.
ATACTATCTTCTTTGCTAGACCAGTCACCAACCTACCTTTTTTCTTGAAAACTCTTCCAGAACTCCTCATTTGTGTATGAGGCCTGTTGGATCAATTTTTTTATTTTTCTAAACACCTATTAGCATCATTTTTATGTATGCTCAAACAAATTTTTAAAATTAATGAATTAAATACGGAATTTTTATACTTTTTATCTTTATCATTCCAGCTTTTTCTTTCTTTCAAATGTACAACACTGTACTTCTTGATTTGATCTATCAATCACTAAAGTCTAATTTTTTAAACATAAATCAAGCACAACCAATGAATACACTACCCTCCCCTATACCTACTCTAAAAATAGACCTATACGAGTTCCCTCCATAATAGTCCAAAACAAAACTCTCCAACACTTCTGAAAAAAGTGCTATACAAAAAATAGAACTGTTTTTGTTGCTGACATTGCTAAAAGACTATAGTATCATTCATTTTAAGTAAAAAACAATCAACAACTGATGTGATTTTAGAGGACTAGCCTGCTTTTCAGAAGTAAGCCTATCGTTACTATAGTGTCATTTCTGTTACTGACTTTTAGAACGGGGAAATACTCTGTGGTTGTCACCTCTGTGTATTTGTTTTGTTTACATTTTAATGTTTATATGCTATTGTTGTAGGTAGTTTAGTAAATTTATAGTATATAGCCTTTTGCATGATCCTTATTGTAAAGTGACTGGCTGGTGGAATGCTTTCAGTATTACCACTAGGAATAATGAAGCTTGAAGTCCTATTGCATTAGCGTTAAGAACGAATCACCATGTCGCCACCTTGACAACAATGATCATCATCATCATCATATCAAAAAGGGTTGTGGTTGTTTCAGCAAATCTTTTATACGGATCAGGGGTGAGTCCTCTTTCAACCAAGTTGTGGTCCTGATTTTATGGTCTTGATTTGGCTCTTTGCAGTCCGCTGGACCCTGTAAACAATGAATAACTAACTAATTTCTGAGACAGTATTTAGTGCATATATTTTTGTTATTGTTGGTGGTGGTTTGTTTAATTCACAATTTGGAAGTGCATTATTGTGTTAGCATGGAGTGTTGTAGGTCTGTGACAAAACTGTGTTGAAAGCCACCATAGGAAGTGCATGTAGACAACTCTTTTTTTTAATAAAGTTTATTTTGGTGGTTTTTTTTGGATTTTTTGTGGTGTTGTGAGATTGTAGGGTAAAGGTAGGAGTGGACCTAATTATTGTTATTCAACAATCGTTTATGAAAATTCATTTTCTGATTATTATGTTTGTTGCTTAATTTTCTTGTTGTTTGATTTGAATAAAACCTTTTAGTAAAATTTTATAAATCTGTTAGTGTTCTGACTAAATAGGAAGAGTGGTGTTTGACTCCCACACCTCTAACAGCACGCTATTTTGATGAGCAAGTCACAGATATGCTATGCTACATACACACACATAATATACAGTGACACAAAAAGAATCGTAACAAAGCTTGTGAATTGTTTTGTCACCCTCAGCCCCCAACTCTACTCATGATTGACATTCTTCTCAGAAAACACAGAAATTCAAGTATTTTATGATAAATTTAATTCAATAATATTTTCAGGAATTGCTGGCTCAGCACAGATGTGTGCAGGTACGGTGGCGCAGCAGGCAGCTTGTGCAGGTAAATAAGGATGATAATATTATTATCATTGTATTATGAGGGATTGTGTAGCGGTTTTCTACACAGGATGCTTAACCTTTAGGCTGCGCTGTCAACGTACGTAGCACGGGGTGTCTAGCGCCATCGTAATGCGATGTATCCGTACGTTGTACAGAAGGGAGGTAAAAGCGTTTATAAAATAAATCCTTGGTCATGATTATGAAACAAAAGTTGTTTCCCTTCAACTGTAATGTTTTGGAAAGAAAAATCTTTCGCTTTAGAGGTAATTTTCAAACAAGAAGCCACAGTCGAAGCACTTTTTGCGGGTTGCTGGCGAAATTTTCCGCCTCGTTCGTCGCCATTATGGCACGCAGAACATAGATCTACACGGCAGAAGAGGTGGCGCAAATGTTTCAGGAAGAAAACTTTGATGATAATAGTGGGGATGAAGATTTTGATGCGGGTGATGATGTTTATTTGACGGAGGCTGGAGGGTGGGATTAGGGGCCTACGATTCGGACGAAGAAGAAGATCGCCGTCTACAATCTTTAGCAGACGACGGTAGGTGAAAAAAACCTTTATTTTCACTAGATCTATAATAATATTATTTACCTTTTACACAGACTATTTCTGTATTTATCAGGCTTTGATTACAGTCCATTTTGGTTCTCATAATTTTTGGTAATAAATCTTATTTCTATTCTGCAATTCTTTGCGTATGACTTCAAGAATGGGTGTGCAGTTGAGTGAGCGTGAATTTGTTTGCTCATGCCCCTAACTTTCCATCCCATAATTGTACAAACCAACAATCTTACACTTTTTTGTGTCTGTTCTTTGGAATCTTTATTCAATTTCCTTTCATTTGTTGTATACTTTTATATATATATAGGTGTAATAGTTTAGCAACAATGGCATATATAATAAGTCATGTGTGTTTTTAATCGTAAGTCAAAATTTTCTTTAGCACAGAGCAGGAAAAACATGTCAGCAGGCTAAGGGTTAAAAGGTGATAAGAGAATTTTACTGATTTTCCATGCAATACTTCTAAAGATAATGACTCTCTTGCTCATTGTGTTTGAAGAATCTCCATTCTTTCTGGAAAGAAGTATGCTAGTGATGTTTGGACACACTTGTGTGATTTTATTAATATAATTTTGAAATATATTTTATTCTTCACCCATGTGTTGAAAATTTGGGTTAATTTGAGAAAATAGAACCTACTGTTATATTTCTGACATTCACTTGTCTAGGACATGAGTGTCAGGATCTTTGAGGTCTATGCAATTTTTTGTATTTGTGCACAGACTATACTTGTTTATACTCTCATCTGAAGGAATGCGCAGCTTGAGCAACAAGGTCATGTTTTTGGTAGGTTAGGATGTGATATGAACATCTTGCAACATGTTTTGCCATGTTTCTCTCTGTTTTCGCTTGTTTGCCTTCAATTTTTCAACTTAAGTTGACACATTTACCAACTTTCTTGCCCTGTTTGCTGTGCTTTGCATAGTTTAGCACTATTGTGCCCTTTGAGTGAAATTACACAGATTTTTTTTTTTGTCTTTCTTTGCAGTTGGTGCTAAGCAATGGATGTGTGATCAGTCTGTTGGTTAGTGGCCATTCTGGAGATGTGGAAAAAATCTTCATTGACAAGTCTCTGGTGGGAAAATTTTCTTCGGAAGCTGTCTCTGATGGTGAGATTTGTTTGTGCTTGTGTTGCTATGAATGCAAACAGGTGTAAATGTTTGTGTGTGTATAAGTTATGTGAAGGTTTGTACTTGAGATATTCTGTTTTTAAAATGGGTCATCTATTTCCTACATGTTGATGTTGAGAATTCATTACCTTTGGGCTATGAGGTTGGCAAAAAGGTTTATGAACATATTAGTAATTATGTGTTTCAGCATTCTTGACGGACCAGTATATGGTGGTTTGTCATGCTGACATACCTCGTGTAGAATATGCCCATTTCACTCGTCGACCACCAATCACAGAGGCTGCCAAAAGACTCGACAAGCTCTCCACTTGGGAACCAAAGGTAATTAAAAAGCAGCACTGTAGTCAATAAATACTATAAAATGTTATTGAGGAATACAGAGATTTACTGACAGTTCCACTGCAAATGACGGTCAGCAATTGACTTCTATTTTAAAAAAAACAACAACATTTAGCTCTACAATAGGCCACAAACAATACAAAACAAATGTATAGGAATGTGCAAGAGCAGTTTATCTTTTTTTGTTTCCTGAACAGAAAGAAAAGCCCAATGCTATCTGCTTCAAGAAACATAAAAGTTACTTTTGTAGTACTTTACACAAAATGGTTGGGCTCTTAACTGTTTGTGGTTTTATTAGTGGAACAGTCAAAAATTATTTTCATAGGGTCTGTAGAACACAGAAATCGTGTGTTTTTATGAGTGGGAAGGAGAGAAACTAATGATACAAGTCCAGCACTGGGTTTCTCTCAAATATATTGATTCAAGATGATTTATTGTCCTCGTTGACAGAAGAGATGAGATTGGATGGGTCTAACTATTATTTGATTTACTGAAGGGGCTAAAGCAGAGAGCAGTTGCCACTTTCCAGTACAGTTGACCTTCTCTGTGACTCCATGCAAACTGAATGTCAGGGGGTCTATCAAGCATAGTCTGTATGTAGGTGTATTCCTCAACAGTCTCTTGCACTCAGATTTGGTTAACCATTTAATCTCTGGCATGTTACACTGACTGCTCTTTAACTTAGTAGTATTCCATCTTTGCCTGAGCCTGCCTATAGAAATTAATATTGCCATTTGACTTTTCATTCAGGTGACACAATTGGACATACCAGGGCCCAAAGGTCGCCGGCTGGACAGGAAATTCTCTGCCAATATTCACCAAGACCTGGTACTGGAAACTATGTGTTAATATTTATGTCTCTAAGTGTATCATCTTTTGCAGTAAAATTTAAACTGTCAGTAAGACTGTATGTAGCACCCTCAGGTAATGGGTTTCACATTTAGCTCAAATTTATTCTTTCATTTATGAAGTAAGCCTTGTTCGATATTCAGAGTATATTCAGCGCAGGTTTAAACTTCACAATTTGTGTTTGCAAAAATGTGGTGTTTTTTTTTCCTATGTTCAACTGTTGCATAATGTTATGTGGAATTTCATTGGGTAGCTGCTGCTGTGGTTCTCGGTGGCTAGCAATGAACCATGGCCCTGGACACCCATGAGCAACGAAACGGAACGGGCAAATCTTATTCTCCTATCTGTAAATGGGTCAGTATATTCTCCTTTTTTTCCCAGATACATCTGCTTTCATGGATTTTTATGCTTTACAAGTCTGCATCATCTTTTCATCTTATCTTTAAAATGTATAATTTTTTTCTTAAAGTTAGTTTGTTGACATTTCTGTTCTAAGGCAATTTGCACGATTTAGCAGTAAACTTTTAACAATTCACGTTTCAATAGTTTCCAAGAGGAGAATGCCGTTGGATAGCAAGATCATAATATTTTGATAGTTTATTACAGTTGAAAAAATAAAAGTCAATTTATATATTCTGCTCTGTTTCTGCAGGCCATTTATAGAAGTACTGACTCACAGCAGAACGGAAAGTGATCCTGTATATGCTGGCTTCAGGTAAGGTTAACTATCGTTTTGAGGTTATGGGATAGCAGTTTCAGTCTCATCTTTTTTAAATTTTACTATTGGAATTTTGTTTTTAGTTTCTAGCTAGTTTTTGACTCACAAGCATAGCTGTGAGCGTCTCGCAACGTGAGTCTATGTAATCACTCACCACCACCACCACCCTCCCACCCGCTCACTTCCCCCAAAAAGTGTTCCCCATTTTGGGGGGGGGGGGGGGGGGGGGGGGCAAGATGAGACCTAAATAGTCCAAAATTGATATTGAAAAAAATGTCTGTCCGTCTGTCTGTTTGTCCGCCGTTTGTCTGGGCAAAAACTTTAAGGAGGTTTAAATACTCGGAGCCAATTTTAATATGGTGTCTATCCACGACACCTCGAAAATGATCAGTGAACGAATCACTTCAATGTCAAGGTCACATGGTCATCAAATGTTAGCCTAAAATGACAATTTTTTAAACAAAATTTCACTTTTTTTCTAGGTTAATAATTTTGAACTTATGGTTCTTTGTTGCATGAAAAATATCAATGAGACACACATACTGTACAAATTTGGTCAACCTCACTCAAAGGTCAAGGTCACTGGAGCTGTCCAAAGTCAGTTAGCATAGGTACTTTGAAGTGACCTTGACTCTAAACTATGAGAGATATAAAGTCCAAACTTGTCCAATTTAGAGATGATAGATTGATCTTTCATATATATTCCGTTTTTGCGTTGATTTTGAAGGCCAAGGTCATTTTAGGCCTTGCATATAAAAAAATAGGTCATTGTGCAGTGAAAAGGCTGTTTATTTAACCCATAGTATGCAACAACATTGGGTTATTTGATCAGAGATGCATGAGAAATCACATGAAGGTCAAGGTCATCCCAAGGTCACCAGTTATTATTTTTTTTATCATAATACAACTTATGCTGTAGTTTATTTGATAGTACATGAGTATTTGAAGCCAGAGATCATTGCCATCTCAAGGTCAAGAGCATAGAAAGATCAAAGTCGGTATTACTTTGCATTTTAATGCCACTATTTCATTTATTTTTGTCTGGGCACTCATTTTCATGTTAAATATTGTGAGTTCCATTAGGAGCATGTGAATAATATGGGCTTTGCCCTTCTAGTTTTTATTTTACTATGGGAATTTTGTTTTCATTTTCTAGCTATCACGTGAAGGTCAAGGTCATCCCAAAGTCACCATTTTTTTTATCATAATACAACGTATGCTGTAGTTTATTTGATAGTACATGAGTATTTGGAGCCAGAGGTCATTGCCATCTCAAGGTCAAGAGAATAGAAAGATAAAAGTCAGTATTACTTTGCATTTTAATGCCACAATTTTATTTATTTTTGTCTTGGCACTCATTTTCATGTTAAATATTGCGAGTTCCGTAAGGAGCATGTGAACAATATGGGCTTTGCCCTTCTAGTTTTTATTTTACTATGGGAATTTTGTTTTCATTTTCTAGCTATTTTATTTTATTATTTATTTTACTGTTCAATGTTTACATGAAAAAAATGGATGTATAGTAGACATGTTTTGTTTTATGTTTGTGTGCATATGTGACAGCATTGGTGATCTCTTACAGAGAGGAATATTCTTATTTCATACTCATTTGTTGTGTTCTCTCAGTGCTAATCAGCCACACAAGATTTTCACTGTTGAGCAGGCTGTTGGAGGCAGAGGGGATGTTACAGCAAAAACATGCATCATGGAAATCATTCGTGGCAAGGTAAAGTTTGAATGTTGCTATCTCATAACAATCTACAGTTAATGGGATTTTTTTCAGTGGCTACTATTTATTTATGTATTTAATAACTTTTATATAGCACTTTACCAGCTGAGGAGCCGCTCAAGGCGCTTGCCAACACGGGATATATCTCAAGCACCCCAAGGAGCCCACTTGCAACCTTTGGGCGCATAGTCTGACACCCAGACGATTGAGCACATTCTGGGGCCTCCAGGAATGGGGAGTAGGGATTTAGTGCACCCCGGGTATATTTGCCGGCACTCACTCATCTAGAACATGAGCATCCGGATCTTTAAAGTCCATGCGTTTATACTCTCATACTAGCTATGAGAACATCATGAATTACTGTATGTGCAATACTTTTATAAAACTGGGTGATTCAACATATAGGATTTTACACAAACACAGCAGTAAAATTGAAGATGTGCTTACACAAACACTGCAAAGATCTCTTAGATCATAATTGATGACTAAAGAATAGAACGCATATGTACATTCATTTTACTTCTTGTAATTTTGTGATTGTACCTATTTTTCCAGCTCCAAAAGGCTGCAGTGGTGACTATACCGCTCAAGGGAACAGTAGAATGCCAAGCCAGAAATCCAGCAGAAGATAAGTTGCTGCTGGGTTGTAATGATGGGTCTCTTGTCATGTATGACCAGCACAAGAAAGTCACTCTGTTTACACGGGCTTCTGTGGTGGGTACTTTTCAAGGTCTCCATAAATGTGTGCATAAAATATTATGATTTGCAGCTCAAACATCGCAGTCACATTGTGTTTAATATTATCAAGCTTTTTCATTAATCTAATAGTTTTTATCTAAGTTGATTTGCACAAAAAAAAACTAATTTTTTGGTAAATTTCCAGCTACCCAGTAGTTTGGCGTGGCATCCTGGAGGTACTATTGTGTTTGTTGCCAGCAGCCGCGGAGACATCCAGGTAAAATAAAATAAATTTTGATTGAACAGTTTCTTCTGTATAGTGTTTTGAGGTAGCAATACTTAATACTAATTTACAAATTGTCAATGCAGAGTAAAAATTTTTTTGTTAAAGTTTGGCGAACACGCCTGTTGTTTGCTGTTCCATTCACCCATGCATGTTGTTTCAGTGTCTTGTTTTACTCATCTCCAGGTGTATGATGCAGCACTTACTCCACTCAGAGTGCAGTTTGTGTCTGAAGATCCACAACCAGAGAAGTTCCTCAGAATAAGCAGACTATTCAGGTAATTTGCATATCGAATTCCTTAATTAAAGAAATAAACTTTTGATGTTATTCATTATTGATCTGCATTTCGTTTGTTTTCCTTCCTGCATTCCTGTCTTTTTGAGCAACATTGATATATAGTACAGAAATGAGAGATCAATAGTTTAAGACCATGGGCATGACATTGAATAGAAAACTTAAATAAATTGCATATTACAATAAAATGGTTGAGTGTAATTATATACACATTTGTTTTTCTACCTTGAGTATTAGATGCAAGATTACTTGTTGGTCCACGCACTTGCTTTCTTCTGTTCATTGTAATTAGTACATATTTTAGTAATTTATTTGTTTTTTATTTAGACAAATAACATTATACTGAAGAAATAAAGGATTAACATAACATTGTGCTAAAGAAATAAAAGACTCAACTTCATTCATAATATTTTCCATGTCATTTTAGAACAAAATTAATGCTGTACAGTAAATGTATTCCAGGACATCTATGAGTTTGAAGTCCATGGACTGGTGCTTGTTTGACCCTCAGAGTTCTGAGAATGTCACAGACTACATGGATGCCATGTTTCTCACTTTTGACAGGTTTGTTTTCTGGATTGTCTGCTGTATGTTAATATCTTTTACTCAGAAGTTCATTTATTTTAGATCTAAATTTAGCCAATGAAACATTTATTTAATTGCTTGCCTATGCCAATCTAGTTTGTGATTACAAAATCTACTGTACTCTTCTGTTGATTTTTAGTTTGAATGCTCCTGTAGGTTTTCCATGCTGTTGTAACATGCTTTTGTTTCTATGGTAAAACTACTATATCTCGAAATTGCAAACTATTTATTGTTCTTGATGAAGGTCTTAAGATGTTAGCAGAAGAAGTTACATAGTGAATCAGTGAGTGGCTATTTTTCTTTGCTCAGAGGTCCTCCAGCACTGTTGCTGCTTCATCTTGGAGTGGTGAGCCGTGCCAGATTCTCAGCACTAGAGCTGACCAAGGAGTACTTGAAGAACCGTCAGACAGATGAGGCTGTCAGTCTTCTTGCCGCTCAGAACTGGGACAGTGATGGCAGTATATGCTACTCTTGCTTGTCTGCCATTGTGAACTATCTTCTGCGACAGCCGCTGAATGCTGATAGAGAAGGTAAGAGATTAAAAGTTGATGGAAATAACCCAGACTTAATTTACGTTTGTAAATATACACAAGTAGATTAAATTAATTTGGAATATTGGCATATTTTGATGTTTGTTTTTATTTATTTATTTTTCTTGTTGAATGTTTAGCTCAGCTGGAGGCAGCATTGGCGACGTTTTATGCTCCCAAACCACCAGTGTCAGAACTGACAATAGTGGAGTACAGAGATCCAATATCACGCCTTGCACGACGCTTTTTCCATCACCTTCTACGTTACGCTCGCTTTGACAAGGCCTTCTTGTTAGCAGTGGACATTGGAGCCAGGGACCTCTTTATGGTCAGTGAGGTTTTGATCTTTACAACTGGATTCCTTTACAATTCTGCTTCCTACAATCAAAAGTTGATATTCAAGTCTCTGTGAATTGTAAATACACCTTCCAGTCCTTTTATGTGTACTTTATGGGGTCTGTTGTGTTATTTTTTTAATTAATTTTGTTGTTTACATTTTAATTTCATTATTTTTATTTAAAAAATTATTTTGAAAATTATGTTATTATTTAACTTTATTTTTATTTTTCTTTGGTGTCTTAAATCACATCGTTGTGAACAGATGTGAAATTAAAATAAATTGTGTTATTTGTGCATGCTGGTTTTTGTGGACTGGCATCATGAGCAGCACTCTGTGTATGCTGTGTTAAATATTGTTCAAAAGACATGATTGTGTTTACATAAATAAAAGGGTTTAGGTCTTTAGGAGGAAGATGGTGAAATGGGCGAGGATTAAACATTTGAATGAATACAGATAGTAATCAGACTCTGCCATTTGTAGTTTATGAACCCTGAATATTGAGTACAAAATGTTACACAGGATCTTCACTACATGGCACAAGATAAAGGAGAGACTGCACTGGCTGAAGTTGCCAAAAGAAAAGCTCAGCAAGCAGATGCTGAAGCAATAGGTATTGTTTCAGCAATTGTTTTTATACCTTGTGCCTGCTAAAACATTGGCACATTTCTTTCAATAATTCGAAAATCATGTTTTAAGTTTGTAACATCTAAGGAAATTTTAGCCACTTGATACTTATTTCAGGTATAATTATTAGCACATACATTCTTAAATGAACAGACTCTTTTGATGTCAAGCCCTAAATGTGAGAGATGGATTAAAATTTGTGTAATGCTAATGTTGGAAATATTAGTTGCTTGACATTAATATTTTTACTTGGTTTATCACAATCTCTGCTATAGAATGTTTCAAATTTTAAGAGTTTTATGTTTTCATTCAGACACTCAGGATATGCTGGACAATGGCCTTGATATAGATCGAGGCATCTACATAGGTCACCAGGATGACAGTCCTCATGGTGCTCAGCAGCTTGCAAGAGAAAATATTGTTGACCAGGTAATAGAATTTATTCTTATTTGATAATCGTAATAGTGTTGTTTTTTTAAAGTATTTTGTTATTACTATATTATCAGAGTATAATTGTCCTATTTACTTCCTGTGCATAGGTTCATTGCATGAAATATTTAAAAATTGTTTTGTTGTTGTTGTTCCATTGTTGTTCCCATCTACGCACTGTCATTATAGACTAAACTTGCTATGGAGAGAAAACTTTTCAAAAAATTGTCCGCAAATAAAATGATCTCTACCCAGCGAAGTGGCATATCTACTGACCCAGTCCACCACCTGACCCCTTCTTCAAGAAATAAATTTGAACAACAAAGTCCAACAGACAGAGCATCACACAATTTTCATATTATTGGACAACACGAAGACATGCTCACAGCGGGGAAGAAACGGAAACTCCGATGGTACTGCCACGTTGCATCAGGCCTCGCAAAGACCATCCTGCAAGGCAAGGTGCAAGGATGCAGAAGAAGAGAGAGAAAAAGAGGTGGGTGGACAACATTCGAGAATGGACTGGCTAGACACTGATTGAAGCCATGAGGGTTGCCAAGGACAGAGAAAGGAGGAGTACGCTGGTTAAACGATCATCTGTGGTGCCCCAATGACTTTCAAGTTACGGGATCGGATATAAATTATATTGTGAAACAAAATATGCGATGATGAATTATCCAAAAGGCTTAGTACTGTGTTGAAAACTTGAGAGTTTATTCATCAATAATTCGATAATAAAATGAGACAATAAAGTGTCAAAAGTACAAAAAAGAAGTAATTTCCTATTCCAATTTAGTTGCCACTATCACGGCAGCACCCATGGCAGCAAGAGTACTATAGCAGTCAGGGGAAGCATAGCTATAGCACCACCACATCCCAGAAAGCAGCCAGAGGACAGGGCAACAGAGCATCCAACTCCTTGGTCACTTTTAACAGCAAGTACGTCTATGTTGAACTTTTGGTGGTGGATGTTGAAGAATGACAAGGGGCATTCATATCTCTGTATTTTTGTGGAAATTGAGGAATAAGTTGATTTAGACTTGTTATCATCACCATCATCAAAATCTGAATTTATTTGTGAAGTTGTGACCATAACCAGTTGGTATTAGACAGGCTAATTCTTTGACTTTCACATTGCCACTAACGTCAGTGTTCATACAGATCTGTGGACATGTGGTTATGTGTGAAACATCTTTATTACACCATCACATCACAGTTGTTTTTTGGTGTTAAATCCCTCTTCGCCTTTCATTTCAATTAGTTATAAGATTTATTAATTGTGATTTGATTGTTACTGGAACCTTTTTTTTTTAATTAATGTCTAATATTACCTGAATGTGTGAATAGACAATATATGAAATATTGATATAATTGTTGTTTATTTCAGCGAGTATGCCAGTATTGCTGACTTTGACGTTGGTGGAGGTTTGATTGGTGACTACACTGCAGCGTTGATGAACCCCAACCAACAGTCAATCCAGCATCATTCTGGTGCAGACGAGCAAGAAGTATGCATAGAAACAATTCAATATTTAACATGTTACAATTCAATATGACCTAGTAGACAAGCAAGAAGAAATAATGTATACAAAACAGTCTTAAGCAGTCAACAAAGAGGTTATCTGATATTAAATAGGCATTATATCAAACACTCCAGTTTTAGGCACCAGAATAATCAATGATTTTACCGTGGCCTTCAACAGATAGAAGAAAGCATGGCAGAAATACAGTACATTCAATATTGTCATTTGGTGTTTGGTAGATTGGATAAATCCTGTCTGTGAACATCTGTCAGTGTAACAGTTACTACTAAGACCCAGAGTGACTAAGTTATTTGGGACTACATTCTCTTCGTGGGCAAAGAATACGAGGAGATTTAATTCAGGTCTTCAAAATTTATAATAAACTTGATGACTTAAGTTGGCCAGATTTCTTTAAATTGCCACATTGCAATAAAACTCGAAATTCTGAAAGTAAGATTTTTATTCAGCAGTGCAATACTAACCTGAGAAAGTCCTGTTTTTCTGATAGAGTTGCTAACTTCTGAAAAGAATTACATATTGCACTACAAAAAACTCAATATACTAACACTTTCAAAAATTAGTTAGATGAGTTCCCAAAATTCAAATGCATATTTTTCTGCTATGATGTATAGGAAAATTGCATGCTATACAGACCCAGAATAAGCATGTGACAATGAAAGGACATTCAAAATACTTGAGGGCCTGTTTTTGTCCTCAATCTACTAATACTAATACATTTCTTACCCAAAATATTTGCAAGCTTGTACTTAAGTACATGTTGAACATGATCCAGAATTATCAGTTTTTGACTCACATGCATAGCACTTTTAGTCTGTGTAATCACCCCCCATACTCCACCCCCCACCCCCCCCCCCCCCCAAAAAAAAAAACAAAAAAAAAAAAAAACAGATTTATGCAAATCAGTGCAACATGAGTCCTAAATCGAAAAAATGTCCAGCCATCTGTCTGTGCTAAACTGTAAATGGCTAAGTACTCAGAGCATATTTTATTATCACAACGAAACTTGGTAATATGGTGTGTACCCATGAGACCTCATAAATGATCAGTGAATGAATTACTTCATGTCAAGATGAAAATTGAACTTTTGATTCTTTGAACTTTTGATTCTTTGGTGCATGATAGATATCAATGAGACACGCATACTTTACAAATTTGGTCAACCTCTCTCCAAGATCAAGGTCATTGGAGCTGTTCAAAGTCGGTTAGTATAGGTACTTGGAAGTGACCATGACCCTAAACTTTGAGAGATATAAAGTCCAAAGTTGTATTTAGAATTGATAGATTGATCTTTAATATATTTCAGTTTTTGGGTTGATCTTGAAGGTCGTCATTTTAGGCCTTGCCAAAAAAAAAAAAAAATGTAATTGTACTGTGAAATGGCAGTTTATTTAACCCATATGGGGTTATTTGATCAGACATGCATGAGAGGTCACGTTAGAGTCTAGGTCATGGAAAGTCAAAGTCACTTAAGATCAAGGTCATCCCAAGGTCACAGGTTTTTTTTAACCTAATGCAACTTTTGCTGTAGTTTATTTGATAGTACATGAGTGTATTTGGGACTGGAGGTCAAGATCATCTCAAGATCAAGAGCATAGAAAGTTCAAAGTTGGTATTTCTTTGCATTTTAATGCCACCGTTTCATTTTGTTTTATCTGGGCACCCATTTTCATGTTAAACATTGCGAGTTCCATAAGGAGCATGTTACACGTTTTATCAATGGTCGATTCAGCCCTGATGCTTGAATCTTGATATGTGTAAGCGAATTCATTTATCAAGGCAACATGTTCACTCAGCAACAAGGCTGGGGTTGTCGTATAAAGTTTTTCAACTTTATTCAGCAACCATCAACAACTGCATGCAAGATCGCTTTCCGAAAATCACTCAAAAAATAACTTTTACAAGAAGACAGTGCATTACTTATATTGCCTCTCTTGCAATCCAGAGGGGTGTCGGATAGCACAGTGGTTGGAGCACTCGCTACTGTGTCGCAAGTTAAGCACCGTCCAGTGCGGTTAACACTTGGATGGGTAACCACAAAACGTGAAGCGACAAATAACAACGCCCCCAGTTGACTCAACTGTGACTGAGTACCTACTCTCTTAAAAGTGGGGAAGGTAAAGCAGCGAGGGAGAGAGATGGGCATCACCCTCATTACGCTGGCCCAAGATAAGTATGATCTCCAACATCACGCACCACTACGGCCACAAGGCTAAGGGACTACCTTTACCTTTTTTTTTTTAACAAAATAAAACTAGTCACTGGAACTATGCACTGTTTTACTTCATAGAACATTCCTTAGTTTACAAGCTATGGCCAGATCTGGAAAATTTTATTGATAATAAACATGTAATTCCAGAAAGTTCTCCACGATACAACAATATTGATCAACAAAGACTATCAACATTATACGAAGCTTTTTCTAGCAACAGAGCAGAATAAAATCAAAGGTAAATAAATACATGCCATCATCGCATGCTTTGCAAAATAACACGTTCGGAACTACCGTTTGCGCCACAATCGTAACAGCATGAGAGTCATATAGGCTTTGCCCTTTTAGTTAAATTGTCTTGAAATTGAAGCTATAAAAAAATTTTTTTTAATTAACAGGAAACTGAGGGAGCTGGTAGCAATGTCAAGGTCATTCACTTTGGAATTGTATGAAACAATCCACATTTCTCCTCCATTTACATTCCATTGTACTGCAGTCAAGTGCATCAGGGACTTAATAGTGGAGCAGAAGCGCGCAGAGTCTTCTCTACTGGTCATTGTATTGGTTAAATATGATTGATTTGAGCAATTTTAATGTTAGAAGTGTATGTATTGTATATTATTTATTGAGATTGCAGACCATCAGATTGCAAAAGAAGTCAACATTATATTGGAATTGTATGTTGCGCATTTGTTGTTGGTTTATTTGCCAGTTTTTTTTTACACAATATTGATGTACATGTTAATATGTGAAATAAGAATGTATAGTTTTCAAATACCTATGATTAAAACTTAAAACAATAAAATTAAATTAAATAAGGAAAGTATCTTTGGGTTAATGTTACACAAAAAGATTGTATGAGCTACATATTGTGAAGTTACAAAAGTTTTATTGGGCACTTTATACAGTTATAACAACATATTATCAAATGTACCTTGTCTGGCAAATTTTTCCTGTCCGATGTTTTAGCCATATGCCCAATTTGAAAGTCAGTTGTTCTCCACCCTTTGTTGTGATTGTAAATATTTTGAAACTGCAAATGGTTTTGTGCAAAAGTGTATTTTTGTAATGAAATGCATCCATGAAAAAAAGAAGCAAAATAAAATGTTTCAACAAATTTATTCATTCCTGCCTGAAACATATAATAATACAACAATCATTTTCAATTTTGACATTTATGTACTATGCCACACACACACAATTATACACATACACAATTATTTCTTGCGCCTCTCCTCCTTAGCATCCTCGATAGCTTTCAACTGGCCTTGCACATCCTGCATCTCTTTGTCAGGGATATAACGGAACTCTTCTTCTTCAGCATCAGGCTGCAGAAAACACAAAAAATACTCATTATATCTATAATGCTGGTTAAACGATCATCTGTGGTGCCCCTACGACCTTCGGGCTACGGGACAGGATAGGATAGGATAGGATCTATATCGCAGGAAGAACTTTGAATCTTCCTAGTGTGTACTGGAATTCCAATGCATTCTATGATGAACTGTAGTTGCAGTCAACACTACGAAAAAGCTAGTGTAAATAATAATTTTTATTCATCCTAGATCGAATGGGAGTCCAGTGTTTAGTTTCAATTGGAATTGCAAATTTACACTGTGTACTAGTCTTATCTATCAAATCCCTCAGTCTATGAGGGATGCTGTTGCAGAGTTTTTGCTACTACAGTTTGTTACTATTATCAGGAAGTGTGACATGTCCAGCGCCGTCCCTGTTTAGACATCTATCCAGCTCTTACTTTGCTTTCTACTGTGCCTGCTTCCACTGATTCTTACAAAATGTGAGGGAGTTGTGCCATGTGACAAGACCAAACCATGCCATCTTTCTTCTCTTCACAATGGCAAAGAGTGGTTTTTGAGAGCACGCAAGTGATGCCACAAAGTTCCTGAAGTATTTATTGGTCTTTTGATACTACCAGGCGATTTGCAGCATTTTACGTTAGCTTACATTTAAAATGTAACAAAAAAAATTGTTATATAGAGAAATACTCACCAGCATTTACTTCTTTTTTTTTGGGGGGGGGGGAGGGGTGGAGTGGGGGGAGTTCTATTGGAAAGAAAATCAATGGAAATTACACAAAGAAATACATCTAATTAAATTATAAATACATTCCACAAAACAAGCATCAACCTCTTTCACCGTAACTGTAACCCCTTCTGGTGCATGAGTCTTCATCATCTCCAGCAAGATAGGCAACCGAGTCGATGGAACATCTTGAATCTGCCACGTAACAAAACAATATTATTTAATATTAATAAATGTATATTAATAATCATTATATGTTCCTGAAAGATCTGAGGTGGCAAACAAATATAGTTTGCTTTTTGTGTGAAATTTTCCAGATCAACAGTTACACCATTTCAACCAGAATTAAATATTATATCATTAACATGCCTGGACAGTTCTTTCAAAGATTTTTAGGCTGTACTTGTGGTCGACTACAGTAGAGTTGGATTTGAATGTACTGATGTCCTTACTGCGGGCTGGTACTGCCCATCTGTAACAAAAAACTCACACCAGTTAGGTTACCATTCACAATCTAAAACAACATGTCATAAATCATAAACTGCATAAATGAAAACGGTTGAAGGGGAAATCCAGAACATAAATTGAGAACAGAACAACCCAAAATACAACCAAGTACCATTAACATTTTTTTAAAATGTATGCTAAAGCACTCAAATACATACGCAAAAGTGCCTTGCCGGCCCACTTACGCAGCAGACTCAATTCCAAGTGAATCAACCAAGCCATGGACATATTTAGCATAGGATTCAAGAATCACAAAGTCATAACCATGCATCTGCAGGTTGAGTGTTGGATGTTCTGGCACATCTGGTTCCAGTTTCTGGAATCAAACAAAACTTTCACACTAATCCCAACACGGCATTCAAAACATCTTTACTGTTAAACTTTACAGTCGTACACGCTTACAACAAAGTCCAGGGCAAAATTTTCCCCCTTCATTATACCCAAAGTTTGTTGTACCCGAAATCTACAATTAGTGGCCGAATTGTGTTTTTGTATTCGTCGTGTCTATAAAATGAGTCTTTGATATATGATTTACAGTCCATGACATAAAAATGTATTCTCGTCATGTTATTGCAAAAGGGGTTGACTTTAGAAGATTTTTGCCAGATGAAGGGGAGAGGGAAAGAGAATGAGTGATTGATTTATTTAGCTCTCTGGTCTGGAAAGTGTGAAGTGTATGTGTCTGTGTATGTGTCTACCTGTGTGTGTGTCTAAGTTCTTGTGCTTATATCATTTTCGGTGGAAATGTCCATGACAGAGAGAGTATGTGTGTGTGTGAGAGAGAAAGAGTTTTCTTTGTAAGTTAACGTGCACTTTCATTGATAAAGATGTTTTTCGTTATCTCTTTGTGTTATTTTTTGTATGCAATAGTGTTATTTTAAAAGGCCCCAGTTAGATTAGGCTTAATTTACTTTTGGCAAAAACGGGTTTACCGTACATTTCACATTGCTTTTACATCAAACGATGATAAAGTGAGCTTTCATTGCTCAAACCACCTGCTAAAGTTTAATTTATCAATTTTGGTTCTGACAGCGAGTTCCCCTGTTTTTAATTGTACAGCCCTGCGACCCTGGACCCTATTTCGGAGTGAACCACACAGCTGGAAGTGTGCGTCTTTGGAGTCTGGGGTACAGTAGGGTCTATTTTATCAACCTAAAACAAAAAAGTCATATGAGCAATTGTTTTTACGGGCTCTTTCCCTTATCAGTTTCGGTAGCTGCTATTTTTAGCTGGGTCATGAGCAATCTTGCCACTGTAGATTGTTCTAACCTATAAAGGGAAAAGTGAAAGCCCCAGTTGAAAACCTGTCTTTCCTTTATAGGCAAGACCAATTCACTGCGGCAACAGTTCCCCCCGTTGGAGTGCCGGGGGTTTCAGTATAAATAGTATCCCCACTTTCTGGAAATTTAGTGCTTTAAATTCCCACTGTCGCTGTCTTCCTCATTTGCGCTTCTTCGCTAGATCAATGACCTACCTTTTTTCTTGAAAACTCTTCCTGGACAAGACTCCTTGTTTGTGTATGAGGTCTGTTGGATCAGCTTGGGAGTGTTGGACGCTTTCTGCCGGGTGGTCACTAGGGCTTCCTATGATGTTATTCTTTGGCAATGTAGGCATTTTATATGTATGTGTTTTGTTGATAATTTATAATGATGTTTGTATTCTATTTTGTTTTTGTAACCGGGGGTTCGAGTAGTTGGGGTAAAGCCTCAGCTGTCCCCTGCGTGGGATGTCTTTATTGTAAAGTGACTGGCCGGTGGAGAGCATTCAATTTTCCCACTAGGGTTGTTTCAGCAGATCTTTAATGCGGATCGGGGGTTGTCCGGTACTGATTTGGCTCGGAAGAGTCCGCTGGACCTAAAGCAACAATCAATCAATCAATCAATTTTTAGCTCCTGACTAGCCAACGGCTGTTGCTATTAATAGGCACAAAAACTATGGAATTTATGAATATACAAAATAACTATACTTCCCAAAGAGTTTAATTTTTTGTTGTAAGCTTATTGTTTTAAATAGGGCAACACTCACTGTGAATGGTTAAATGAGCTGTCAAGGGGGCGCGGTAGACATAGATCCATTTATGCATATATTGATGTACCTTTCTTTGAGTGTAATGTATATGTGCATGCGTGCTTCCTTTCTTTTAGGATTCTGCGTAATAATTGGCTTGTCTATGATATAAATATATGTCTTTTTAATATTTCACATGTCAAGTTTGATTGTGTCCAATGTTGCTATGGTGTCTATCAGATTTTTTTAAAGTTTTAATATTATAAAGTGTTTTGTTTGTGAGAGGTTTATGACTGTAGAGATGATATTTGCCTGTGGTGTGGATATATGTGTGTTTGGCCGTTTACAACATCAGGGCAATTTTCAATATGCAATGTAACTGTTGTCATTTGGCTGAATAATCTGTATTCTGAGTGAAGGTGCTTAGCATTGATAATGGAACTTCAAATCCCTTGGTTAAATCAGCTTTCTTGATTTTCTTGTGTGCATGCGATTCCACGTGCAATTTTATTTTAAATTCATTATCAGAGTGAGCTGAATTAATTTTCATTTTGCTGCCAGGTTTTTAACCCTTAAGAGACAATCGGGCCGAACTATATGAGCCACATATTTC
The DNA here is from genome assembly GCA_036898135.1 of Oncomelania hupensis. Classification (NCBI taxonomy): domain Eukaryota; kingdom Metazoa; phylum Mollusca; class Gastropoda; order Littorinimorpha; family Pomatiopsidae; genus Oncomelania; species Oncomelania hupensis. The sequence goes on along the minus strand of CM072513.1, from coordinate 63,091,630 downwards.
CTTCGTTCTTAGTGTATTGGAGTAAAAGGATGGCAACAACCTTGTATATTTTCACAAAATACACATTCATATACTTTATTCTGATAAATTTTGTAAATTCTTTTTACTTTCAGAAAATGTAAACTTTCCAATATTGTTTAAAGTTCTTGGGTGCTAAGAGCATAAAGAAAAAGTTAGGCCTGTCACTCTCTGCCAGATCTTAAAATGACATCTTCTTTTAAACTAGTACTTTATAAAATGACGTCGCCTCCAAAGGGTTAAGAAGAAATGTGCCCATACAGCATGTGTGTCTTTCTAAAGACACACTAGCACTCATGAATGATGTCAACATTTTTTATGCAAATTTTGCGTTACTTCCACGAATTTATGTCATTTGCAACGTTTTCATACTTCGATTTCCTTATATCCATCAAAATTTGGTATCTGGGATAAGAAAATACATTCGGTGTAAGCGAGGCAATGTTGTAACCTTATTCATTGTTTCCAGAAAGTTGTAAGTAATAAATAAGAACAACTCTGGGAGATAATTTTTTTTCCTTCGGTAAAAGGGTTGTTCGATGAAAGAGTATTCATTGTAAGCGTGTTTAGCTGTACATGACGATGAAAAATTTCTTTGGCATGAGCTCATTATCACATGGCATTATCAAAAACCAATTAGCATTTCACAGGTCCCATTAATGTAATTTTGTTACATGCACACACATTGGTGTCCTGTAGTGTTAGAGTGAGATAGTGTAAGAGGCAAAATAATTAACAGATATGAGGCTTATTAGGTCACATACTCCTTTGGATGAGAGTATAAACCAAGGTCTAGTCTGTGCATGCATCCATTCCACTGCATGGACTTTAGAACCTGATGCTCGTGACCTAGATGTGGAGTACCAGAAACACCAATACACCCAGTATGCACTATATGTCGCATTCTCCCAAGTCCTGAGTATCGCTGCTCTTGTAACTGCCTTGCTTTTGCTGAGAAGGCAGCCCAAATTTGCCCGCATGATGAGTGACAAATAAAATTTAAAAAAAAATAACATCACAGGCATAAAATATTTACATTTAAATTTCTCGCTCTTGCTCTCTGAAAATTCTTTCAGTCACTAATCATGAACTGATAAGTTTACACACACACACACACATACACTAAGGCAGTAAACACATAGAATTCAGCAGGCAAAAAGCTGAACTAATAGTAGTAGTAGTAGATGTAGGACAGGCATCGCTGCTTAAAGCCTAGCGGCTTATAAAAACGTCCCCTCATTGTTTATGATAATATATAGTTTACATTATGATTTGCATGCAATAATTTGTAATAATCTTTTCTAGTCGTATTTATAGAATAATTCTTGAAATTTGGAATCAGTGTCTATGTGTTTTTTTAAAAACTATTTACAGATGGTGCAAATTTAATATTTGTTGGTAAAGAATTCCAATAATTAGCTACTCTATTTGCAAACGAAAATTTTCATTGGTTAGGTCTACAATATTTTATAAAAATTTTACCTTTACACTTCCTAGTTCTGTTGGATTAATCAAGCAAGAAAAAAGTATTAGTATTAACATCCTCTACATCATTAATTATCTTGAATGTCTGAATTAAATCTCCCCTGATCCTACGTCTTTTCAGAGAGTGAAGGCCCAGAAACCTTAATCTCTCATCATATGTCATGTCACGACACTCAGATAATAGTTTTGTGGCTCGCCGTTGAATTTTTTCTATTGCTACTGACTGCCTTTTCAAATATGGACTCCAAACTACGTTAGCATATTCAATATGAGGTCTTACAAAAGCTTTATACAATTTTAAAAACGTTTCTTTTTCCAAGTATGTGAAAGCTCTTTTGGTTTGCTTTAGTTACCACTCTCTGAATATGTGCGTCAAATTTTAACTTGCAATCAAAAGTTACACCCAAGTCTTTGATTATCGCTTACATTTAATTTATAAACTTCATATTTTATTAACATTGTATATTTTTTTGGCATCCTTGATTTCCTTTCCCCACATGCATAACTTTGCACTTCTGCACATTTAAATATAACTTCCACTTCTCACACCATTGCTGTAGCTAATGTAAATCATCTTGAATTACCTTAGATTTCGATGTTGTATTATATATTTTAGTGTCATCAGCAAATATCTTAACCGTACTCTCCAGTATCTCAGGTAAATCATTAATATATATATAGTAAAAAGAAGTGGACCTAAAGTACTGCCCTGTGGAATACCACTTAAAACTCTAGCATCTTTAGATCTTTCTGAACCAACTTTAACCCACTGTTTACGTTCAAACAAAAAGCTTGATATCCATTTAAGAACATTGCCTCCTATACCATATGCAGCCAACAGTCTATTATGTGGTACAGAATCAAACGCCTTTCTAAAATCACAATACACTATATCAACAACCTCCCCATCATCAATTAAGGCCAAGGTCAAATCCTCCATAACCTTTAACAACTGTGTCACACAAGACCTACGTTTCCTGAACCCATGCTAACAAACTGCAAATAATTTATTATCCATAAAGTATGACACAATGACATCTCGAAATAGTGACTCTAAAACTTTACATGTAATACAAGTCAAACTCACTGGCCGATAATTACCTGGATCTGATTTGGAGCCCTTTTTAAATAATGCTGTCACTTCCGCACTTTTCCATTCCTTAGGCAATGTTCCCTCTTCTAATGACTTGTTAAACAATAGACACAAGGGACCAGACAACTCTTCACACGGCTCATTTAGTACCTTGGATGCAATTCTGTCCGGGCCTTGTGCCTTCGTGGGGTCTAATTCTTTGAGTTTGTTTTTTACCGCTAAGGAAGTTATTCTTATATCGCCCAGAAAAACACCACTGGAATACTCTCCCTCTGGTATCACAGGAATATCATTTGCATCTTCTTGAGTAAATACACTAGAAAAGAAATCATTTAGTGTTTCAGCTTTAGTAACATCATCTTCAGCTAAGGATCCATCTGCTCTCTTTAATGAACTAATTCCCTGGCTAATTTTCATTCTATCCTGTACGTATTTCCAAAATTTTTTAGGATTATTTTTACTCTCATTTGCAATCAGTTTTTCATATTCTTTACGGGTTATTTTCAATGCTTTAGTACATTTATTTCTTATTTTAACATATTTTAAATAATCGTGTCCAGATTTAGTACACTGATATCTCCTATACAAATTATACTTCTTTTTAATTTGTTTTAGTAACTTACTATTCATCCCTACAGGTTTATATCTTTTACGATCTGCTTTTCTTTTCTTTGGGATACATTCATCCATACCAGTTTGTATAGCTTCTTTCAAGTAGACCCATGCTTTCTCAACATCATTGTGTTCTAACACAGACCAGTCATAATATTATGTTTTTACAAAATTTCTCAGTCGAGAGTAGTCCCCCTTACTAAGATCATAGACATACTTTATTTAATGTTTACTTTTTTTCATCGAGACGGATACATTAAAACTTAAAATATTGTGATCACTCTTACCTAGAGGATCAATATAACAAATTTCTGAGACTAAATCACTATCATTTACAAGTGTCCAATCATCTAAAGTCGGTTTCTGACCCACCCTCCTTCTTGTTGGTTCTCTCACTTTTTATATCAAGAATGTCACATCACCTATAATGGCATAAGACATACATTAAGCACATAAAATTCTGCTGGAAAAATTTAACTAATGTCACATCACCCATATATGTTATCAAATGAGACTATTATTCAAACAAGTTGTATGCAAGTATAATAAATCAATCAAATTGTTTGATAAACACCAGATCATCAGGTTCAAAAACTCCCAACAATGAAGTGGACTTCGTGAAACATCTGCCTTGGTTCCAGAGACATTTTTCACACTGCTCCTTTCGTGCAGCCTGTTGGTGTATTTGTGTCCACTGCACAGAAGATCGAAATCCTGCCTAAAAGAAAGAAAAAAAAACAACTTTTATTTTTCATGTTTGCAATTGCGGGCCAGGCTTGCCTAACCCTAGGCAGCGAAAGGTTTTATGTAGAGGCTGGAGAGCTGTCTAAATTAAAACACGCATGTTGTTGGAAACTTGAATGAAAGTAGTAAAACAAACCGGATTGCCAGTAACTTTCCAGTTTCCAACAATATGCATGTTTTATTTTTTTTTTAAATCACAGCATTAAGCAACTTGGAATGTCACTAGTCTCCTCTACGATAATCAACAGCTGATATTTAAAATGGCACGTAAATGTGAAAAGAACAATTACCCGTAATAACCTTGCAGCAGACGCCATGTTTGTACATGCTTTGGCATGCCATTTGAAGATAATATTCTTGTATCGTGTAAATTCCTGTAACAGGCAAAATTACTGGTACATTGTATAATTTTAGTTATAAATCGACTTTGAAAATATAATGGAATGGCATAACAACTTTTTTTTAAAGAGTAAGAAAGTTATTTGCAAACATTTTACCCCCAAATATTGGTAGCTTTATCTACCAGGAAGGACTTCCGGAAGCATTCCCATACTTCCAGAGATCGGAATAAAACACAAGAAGACTGTTTTGATGTAATGGTATTTGAGTCTCCTGTAGTTTGAGTACATTTTGCACATTTGTATTGTTTAGTTTTGTCTGTTTGTAATTGTAGGATATATTAATAAGGATACTTACTATTCATGATGTGAAGAAATTTGGGAAACGCCTTCTAAATGAAAATCAGTAAATATAGACAGTGGGTCCCAATATTATTGTAAGTAAAGTTTCTTCTTTTTTCCATTAATCAAAATTAATGCCCACAAAGGTGTTGATTACTCCGGCGTTTGCTTGGGGGTTGTTTGCTGCTGTTTCAAGCTTGCTTTTTCTCTGATCACTGTATCTAATGGGTGAGAGGGGATCTTTGGTGTCTGGTTAGTGGGAGGCCCATGACACAAAAGTGTCCACGGTATCGACCTTCACCACCTCCTTGGGGAAAGTTTCAGTCCTTCATGCTCCGTGGCAAAAATGACGAGCCTCTGTCCTGATGCCGTGATGGTGATGATATCACATAGGTGAATCGTTTGACTGAATTTAGTACTCGAGTAAATGAATTTGCTACTTTGAATTCTGAAATTGTATACTCTAAAACCGTGTCATTTAACTCTCTCTCTCTCTCTCTCTCTCTCTCTCTCGCTCGCTCGATCTCTAACTAAAGTATTTTTGTTTCAGGGTTTATTTTCGTAGCTAGTGGGCTTGCAGTTGTTTCTGAATTACCCAGTTGCAAAGTTCTAGTTTTGCTTTATGAATTATGTACTAGACATTCATCTAACAGACAAAAAAACTGACAGTATGCCACCAGTGCCAGAGGATAAAGAAACGAACGGTGGAGAAAAACACCCGAATCCAAAGAATGATGATTCAGAACTTGAAGTGCCAGAACACATAATCCCACCAGTCCAAGATAGCAGTGATGATGATGAGGATGACAATGGAGCGGACAGCGACATGGACAGTCCTGTACATGATGGCTACATGCTGTTACCTCAAGATGGAGAAGATGATTGTGATGATGAAGCAGGTGGTGACTTACATGGTTACCTTCCACCCTCTGTTTTGGATGAAATGACCCTACCACCAGAGCCTTTGACAGAAGTGCGTGGGGCTGGAGTGGATGTGACAAAAGCTGTTGCAGAAGGTAGCGTTCATCCTGCCTTTGCTGCAAATTTTCCAGAAAACAAAATTCCTGTACATTTACAGGTGAGTTGCACAATTTACAACAATTTTCCATTTTCATATCATGCTCATTGAAAGTTTTTATCTTAAATTTTAAAATGGGGTGTCACTGTCATGCTTCCCATGCATGAAAAATACTTTTGAAAACTTCTAGGAGGGGGTCACTAGAATTTTTAGGGGTCACTTCATCAGTCATACAATATACTTTAACATAGTAAGTATATTAACATTAATTTTAAAATGAGTTTTTAGAAAGTGAGAAACTAATAATAAATGATTGCTGATCCTTTTGAGGTAGATTTTACATGGTGAATGAATTGAATTTGATTAGTTATCATGTGAAGAACAGGATGTGAGCAAAAATTCTATGAGGCATGGTAGAAGTGAACCCATCAGTGTGTCAGATATAATTTATGTGAATCGTATATATGAGCCTAATAATTATTATCATACTGAATAGAATTACATACGTGAAGAATTTCACATTAAATAAATAAAGTGTTCCTGATCCTGAACATGCACAGGTCAAACTTTTATTGTGACTGATGAAAATTACGAAAGTTTTCTTACCACAGCTTACTTCTTAGTCAAAATATTTAAATGAAAATTAAATAAAATAAATAAATGTAATGTAATTTGAAAACAAAATGTATGGCATAATTTTTTTCTTGCAGTTATCTCTTTTTACTATATAAATTAACACATGTCATTTTAAAAATAATGTGTAACTAACTTTATTTTGTGAATTTTTATGATTCCTTCTAGCTACCAAAGCCACCCAGGACACAAAAGGATGAAGTTCTGTGGAATCATGCAGTCCCATCAAGTCGACTTCATCTTGACTCTGGTATGAATGCTCATAACTATGAATGAATGCCCCTCTGGAAAATTATATTTGATTAAAATTTAAGGTCTAAGACAGTGTTCCCGATTACGCACAGTAGTGCGTCAATTACGCACAAAATATGAAAAATGACGCACAAAAATTTGCATGTGTGCGTCCTATGCACACGTTTTTTTTCGAGTCGCTGAAGTCCAAAATACGACCAACTAGTGGCGAACTAATTCACGGCATAATCAGAATCATAACCCAACTGAGACTGCCATTGCAGACGATTAAAGATTGTGTCGGGAGTTGTCGTCCTTAAAAATCGCATGCGCGCGCATTGTAAACTTCCTCCAAGCAATCCATTCACTGAACAGAAGAAATCTTCGTGAATCCATTCTTTGATTCTATCATACTAGGTAGTCAAAAGCCATTTTTAAAAAATGATTTCCTCATCACAAAACTGACATAGATGTAAAGAGCTTTTCATTCTGAACACAGTGGTATATTTTTTTTCCCCATTGGACAAATAGGTAAAAAGTTATTAATGTTTGAAAATGCCGAATGTTGGTGTTTTTTTGGCAACGTTTTGGAATTGAAGAAATTGACAACTTTGGAGTCTCAAAGTGAAGCCAATATTGATACCAGAAAGCTGATTTTTGACAGGTAACCCCTTCATATGTTATACTCCAAGCCCAATTTTCTTCAGGCCTATCCCATGTAATGTTCAGCCGTTTTGGTGCTTCAAAGTTGGGAAATCATCAAATTCGCAGTGCGTGCCGGCAAATTATAGGCCTACTAGTGTGCTACTACGCTCAGCACTCGTGTTGCTGAATAGGCCTACGAGTTAGTCATGGCTGCTAGAAAACCCGGACACCGTTTGGGTACACTTTTCTATGGCAAAGCGCTCCGCGATAGAGTAATGCACAAATTAATAAATACCCTAGTTTTATAAAGGAAAGTCTGCTCTTTATTTCTTGCTAATTTTTAAACTTCTAGTTAAAATCAAACTTACATCAAAACCGCTTTATCCACTTTGTTCGGTTCGTAACAACACTTTTATACATCAGATTCCTCCATATTTGATATGTAAATGAAGCTAACATCAAAACCGCTTTATCCACTTTGTTCGGTTCGTAACAACACTTTTATACATCAGATTCCACCATATTTGATATGTAAATGAAGCTAAGTATCCGAACTTCTCATTGGTTCTTATTTTTAAGCCATCCAATGAAATATAGCGAAGCGCTTTGAGTTTGAAACGACCAACCTCGCAGCAGACGCACTGACATTTTGTTTCGGAGCGGCGTTCAGCGCTCGGATAGAAGCGTATTCAAAAGCTGTTTTCTCGGAATCTTTCGCATAAACATGCATTAAAAACAACACAGATGTAAAGATAAAGCTTTCAATTTTTATTTGAATACAGCCACTGTTCGTTTTGATGCAGTTTTACATTAATAATAAGTGTTGAAAGTGAAGTGAAAACTGAGTCAAAACTGCTGAGCGGACAAGAGCCGATGAAGGGCTTGGACTACCTAATCATACACGATCATGTCACTTCTGACTTGGTTGACTGGGCCCAAAACCCGTTCATCCACAGTAACATCAAGTACAGATCCTGTCATTATCGAAAATACGGAAGCTGTTGTGCAGGGTGCTCTGAAGGAGTTTGCAGCAACCAAGCGACTCAGGCTTAAAGAAACATTTAATACATGTTTTAATTTTTTGGTTTTATATGATTATGATAACTAATGTGACGCTTTAACAAAGTAAAAAAAAAAAAGAAAAAAAGTGAGTCTTTTACTTGTTTTTTCATTTCTTTTTCCGATTTGGGGACTCTCAAAATTTGCACAAGGACTCTTAAAATTTTATACCTGGGAGTCCCAAGGACTCTCTTTTTTTTTTGGTGGAGGGAACACTGTAAGAAGAAACAAGATGGCAAGACATTGAAATGTATTTCCAGACACACACACATAGAAGAGCATTTTCATAAATGCTAATTTTCATGGGCCTGTTCAGGATGGGGTGTTATCCTGCAGAAGCAAAACGAACATGAAGAAATATTGACCATTTCTTGAACTATCTGCAGGCCAAAATTTATGAACATTGGTTCAGCTAATTTTGAGATACAGCACAAAACATGTTTAGAACATTATGAATCTCAGCAACTTCGAACTTTGAGAAAGTGCAAATATGAATTAAATAAAAGGTTGAGCAGTAGTTATAATAAGTATCGGCATTGTAAATATAATAAAAATCGGTTCAGTCATGTTTGTTTTTTTAAATACTAAAAATGTGGACCAATTGACTCTGGGCTCCTGCTCCCAACTATTTCAAATTTCAAGTTTTTCAAACTAAGTCTGGAAATGTAAAAAATAATGCAATGTGAAGAACAGTCTAACCTTTCTAAGGTTCTTAGTTCTTGTTCAAATTTTAAAACACAGAGCGACATCAGCCTAAGGGAGCTAAATACTGCTGCTGAACAAGACCTATATAACCAAGGACACAGTAGTTGCTTTCTAATATAAATGTCAAAATGATTAAAACGGAAGTTATTGGATATCATATATGACATGACTCAGTGGAGTTGGAGACTTTTTTTGTTGTTGTAGTAATGAGACTTAAACTCATAAATTCTAACTCATAAATTCAGAGTCAGCTGTGTATAACTGACATAAATTCAGCATCAGCTGTGTATAACTAGAAGAGAACTGTAAAACACAATTGCAAATTAATGGACGTCATACAGAAATAGGTTATTTTTGCATTATACATGAAGCATAAAATCTACTTTATTTCAGAATGAAACTGTGAGGAAGGGAGCAATCATTTTAAAACAATTGAAGGAGGGTCATTTTGTTTCTCAAATGTTCACTTCTTTCTTTGAAGCCATAAACAAAACACACACACGCGCTCACCCTCACACACAAACATAAACTTGTAAAATGTCTTTCTTCGTTGTTACAGCTCAGATGGATAAAGTGAAGTCTGCAATGGCAGGATTTAAACTGCCTGCTGCGAACATTCCTGACTGGGCCAAACAAATTTCAGAGGATCAATGGCACCAGAGACTTGTCAAACGACTTACCTTGCCTCAACCTGCACACACAGCAGGGGAGATAAAGGCATCTGCGACAGATAATTCGGCACCTAGGGAGTTATTTGCAGATGAAAAAAGGAATACCGTCTCTGACAATGAAGCTAGTTGTACTGCTAGCAAATCTAGTGCCAGTGCAACATAAAATTGGTTATTTGTTGGAAGAATGAGATGCAAAGTGGTCCATGAATGAGTGCAGTAATTATACTAGTTTAGAAATATTGCGAGTGTATCTAGAGAGTGCTTACCGTACTTTACATACTACAAGAGAACACTTTTTTTCCCCTCGACTTAACCCCACACTTTTATAATACATGTGTGGCTAAATTTTTTGTGAATAAAATCAAGATTCATTATAGTTAAAACAACTTGCTAACAATGAGCAACTCTACATTAACACAAACCTTGAAACAAGTAAATCACACTTGAGGGAATGGGCATATATTGATCAACTCACTCAGATCACTGACTGTGCATCTTATGTGTGCCTTATGTATGGATAAAATAGGATTTCTTGTCATGTAATATCACACATGTAAATAGGCGGGAAATTAAATAAATTAAAATAATTTTTATTTTACATTTTTGAGAGGTGAATATGGGGTTTTTAGAGGGGAGCGTCTGATAATGTGTATCACCTTGTAGTCTGTAAAGTACAGTATTTGTCCAGAGAGGAAGTTTGGTTGTATATATACAAGTTACTTTGGATATTAAATGTAACTTTGTTGAAATTATTCAAATTTCATTCCTATGTATAAGTAATATTACTGCTTTTCCTTTGTTTCTTTATTTTATGTAGGATCGATTCAGAATGTGCAGTCAGTCATCTTAGAATATTTTTATAATTGTGACAGAAGTCTGAACTAGAACTTCATCGTAATGTAATAATTGTATTTCTGTTGCATATCTTGTATTGCAATTTGGGGTGCACTGGGAGAATATTTTTTGTGACTGCATGCATGCCGTAGTGCAAAATGAGTGAATGTGAAATTGTTTCTGTGATAACGATGAAAAGAAAATGTATGCTTACAGGTGATGGAGATTGTTTTTGAGTACTGGGATCAATATATTTTTCATGAAAATGTAGAACCCATTTGCAGTTCATGCTTCTGTATTTTTTGACTGACATGCACATCAGTGTGAGTCTATGTACTCCCTCCCCTCTTCCCTCCCACTCTCCATCCCCACTCCCCCTGCCTTCTCACCCCAAAAAGTAAAAAATAAAAATAAAAAAAATAAAAAATCCAGATTTTAGCAAATTTTTTGCAAAATGAATCCCAAATAGTCCCTAAATTACATTTAAAAAAAATAATTGGTCAATCTCTCAGCCGTTTGTTGTCTGTGCAAACTTTCAGATGGATTAATATCTCAGAACCTATTTGAACTATCACAACAAACTTGATAAGATAGTGTATATTCATGAGACCTCATAAATGATCAGTGAATGAATGGCTTCACGTCAAGGTCACAGGGTCAACAAATATTAATCAAAGAAATTACAGATTTTTCAAAAGTTTAACTTTTTTTGCAAAGTTATGAATATTGAACTTAAAATTCTGTGATGCCTGATAGATATCAATGAGACACACATACTATGCAAATTGGATCAACTTCACTCTAAAGTCAAGGTCACTGGAGCTGTTCAAAGTCAGTTAATATTGGTACTATGAAGCGACCTTGACCATAAACTATGAGAGATATAAAGTCCAAACTTGTATTTAGTGATGATAGATTGATCTTTCATATATGTTCCGTATTTTCCTATGTTACTTTGGGGGGCATAATACAACTTATGCTGTAGTTTATTTGATAATACATGAGTGTATTTGGAACCGGAGGTCAAGGGGGTACATGAATGTATTTGGAACCGGAGGTCAAGGCAATCTCAAGGGCAAGAGCATAGAAAGATCAAAGTCGGTATTACTTTGCATTTTAATGACACTGTTTCATTTTGTTTTTTTCTGGGCAGCCGTTTACATGTTAAATATTGCAAGTTCCATGAGGAACCATGTGAGTCATATGGGCTGTGCCCTTCTAGTCTATCTTGAAAATGAAAATTTTCTTGTGAGTTGTAATGTTTCAATGCTTTTTTATTCTTTAATTTTTGGCCGAGAGTTTCAGTATAAATAGTATCCCCACTTTCTGGAAATTTAGTGCTTTAAATTCCAATCGTCGCTGTCTTTCTCCTTGGTTTTTTCCCATTCCTACTATCAATCTCTATACTATCTTCTTCTTCGCTAGACCAGTCACCTACCTTTTTTCTTGAAAACTCTTTCGGGACAAAACTCTTCATTTGTGTTTGAGGTCTGTTGGATCAGCTTGGGAATATTAGACGCTTTCTGCCAGGTGGTCACTGGGGCTTCCTATGATTTTATTATTTGGCAATGTAGGCATTAATTTTATATGTATGTGTTTTATTGATATTTTATAATGATAGTTATATTCTATTGTGTTTTTGTAAATGGGGGTTCGATAAATTAGAGTATAGCCTCAGCGTCCCCTGCGTGGGATGTTTTTATTGTAAAGTGACCGGCTGGTGGAGTGCCTTCAGTTTTATCACTAGGGTTGTTTTGGCAGATCTTTTATGCGGATCAGGGGTGAGTCCTCTTTCAGCGAAGTTGTGGTCTTGATTTTGTGGATCTGATTCGGCTCTTTGCAGTCTGCTGGACCCTGTAAGCAATGAATAACTAACTAACTAATATTTCGGTTATTTTAACCCTTTGAACCCGAAAGACCGATATATCGGTCTAGCCCTTAAACAGCTGTGCCCCGAAAGACCGATAAATCGGTCTCGCCCTTTAACAGCTGTGCCCCGATAGACCGATAAACCGGTCCCGTAACCTTACCTTAGTCTTGCGGTCCGTACAAAGCTTACTGTTCTTTCTAGTACTTGCTGTTTGGAATAGGGTTATTGGGAATGGGCTCAGAATTGGTGGGGCATCCAGGGTTCAAAGGGTTAATGTTTGTCAAGTCAGATATTTTTATTGCCAAGTTAAGATACAAGGAAGATGTCTCGGATTCTAGATAAAACACGCACACACACACACACTGTTACATACGTAGACAGGCAGTGTCTACAAAAATACAGCCCCAAGTGAGAGGTCAGTATGTAGTTTGCCTGTGTAAATGTGTTGTCTGAGTGCATAGACAAAATAGTTTTTGGGTCAAATTGTTTTTTTATGATTGAATTTTACAGCATGTGTGAATGTAAACTGTGTTGCTACTGTAAGAGTAAGGGTTTGTTTATAATTATCACCATCATCATTATCATCATTTTATTTTATTGGAGCTTCTGTTTAGCACATTGTATGCCATTTTCTATATCTACGTAAATTGTGAACTGGCATTTTGTTTCACATGTAGTGTTTTAGAAAATATGTGTTTAAGAGTGGACAAAGATAAAAAAAACAAATAGTACCATTGGTACAGTTGCACCTGTATTTTCAGTTTAATGTTTCAATTGGTCTAGAATCTCCCCATGGTTTCAGTATAAATAGTATCCCTACTTTCTGGAAATTTAGTACTTTAAATTCCCACTATCACTGTCTTTCTACTTTGTTCATCCTAATTCCTACTCTGTTATATCAATCTACTATACTATCTTCTTCTTCGCTAGACCAGTCACCTATCTTTTTTGTTGAAAACTCTTCCGGGACAAAACTCCTCATTTGTGTGTGAGGTCTGTTGGATCAGCTTGGGAATATTGGATGCTTTCTGCCAATTGGTCACTGGGGTTTCCTATGATGTTATTATTTGGCAATGTAGGCATTTTATATGTATGTGTTTTGTTGATATTGTATAATCATGTTTGTATTCTATTTTGTTTTTGTAAACGGGGGTTCGATAAATTAAAGTATAGCCTCAGCGTCCCCTGCATGAGATGTCTTTATTGTAAAGTGACCGGCTGGTAGATTGCCTTCAGTGTTACCACTAGGGTTGTTTCGGCAGATCTTTTATGCGGATCATGGGCGAGTCCTCTTTCACTTCTCTGGTTCTGATTTGGCTCGGAAGAGTCCACTGGACCTAAAGCAATAACCATGTAATGTAATGTTCTAGATCAGTTGTAACGTACAAGAGTTTAATATAAGTATCTGTTGTGTGTTTGTTTTTTTAAATAGAGATTGCATTTCATGTAGATGTATAAAGTTATGAACTCCATTAATTTACATGCATAAAAAAATAATGAAATTTCACTTTATGTTCAAGCTTTGATAGCGGTGTACTGCATGCATGTTTGTGGAGGGATTGGGATGTTTTATTGTTGTTTGCAATGTCTTTCTCTCACTCCTGATTCTAAATTAGTAGTTTAGAATAAAAATCATATAGTAAGATTTTGAACAAAATAATTAAAGGGGGGAACCTTATTTTTTAAGCTCCATAGCATATTCTCCCAACATAGACTATTCCAACATAAGTGGACTCTTTTAGTGCAGCACGTGCTCATGAAGATGACGAATACTTCACTCATAGGCACAAGCAATAGATATTTTTAAATTACTTTTTGTGGTTTTCTATATAAACCTACCTACCATCTGTAGTATTCTGTCCACTAAGCTCCATCATAGGCACATGAAACAAAATATACACTGCATGATACCTGTATTTTTGTATAATTTGTAAATAACAGCATAGGAGGAAGAGCAATCTCCAACCTTTGTTTTGTGGATGACATTGATGGATTGGCTGGAGAGGAACAAGAACTTGAACAGCTGGTACAGAGGCTTGACACCACCTCCAGAGCCTATGGAATGGAAATAAGTGCAGAGAAGACCAAAATGATGACCAACAACACCAATGTCATCAACATGGACATCAAAGTCCAAGGCCAATCCCTCAACACAGTGCATAGCTTCAAATATTTAGGAGCCATTGTATCAGACAATGGGTCCCGACAGGAAGTCCTCTCCAGGATCGCACAAACAACTGCTGCCCTGGCGAGGTTGAAGCCAATTTGGAAAGACAGGACCATCAGTCTACATTCCAAGGTAAGACTGCTGCGCTCCCTTGTCATCTCCATCTTCCTATATGCTTGCGAAATATGGACCCTCACAGCAGATCTCCACGAAGAATACAAAGCATGGAGATGAGGTGCTACAGAAGACTTCTGGGCATTTCCTATACCCAGCACATCACCAACGACGAAGTCCGACAGACCATCACACAAGCCATTGGACAACAAGATGACCTGCTCACAGTGGTGAAAAAACGGAAACTCCGATTGTATGGCCATGTCACAAGATCATCAGGTCTTGCAAAGACCATCCTGCAAGGCACAGTGCAAGGAGGTAGTAGAAGAAGAGGGAGACCGAAAAAGAGGTGGGAGGACAACATTCGAGAATGGACTGGTTTGACACTGAGCGAAACAATCAGGGTTGCTGACGACGGGGAAAGATGAAGTACGCTGGTTAAACGATCATCTGTGGTCCAGAGCTTGCGAGTTACGGGATAGGATAGTCTATAATAATAAATTAATACTTCTGTTAAATCTATTTGCACTTCTCCAACAAAACCATTTGGCAAACAGAATGCCTAATTAATTTGCTCTTGGGATGTTGCTGACTTTATTGCTTCTTTTAATAATGATACTTCATTCCATTTTTTGACAGCCTAAAATCAGAACAGTATTTGGATAATTTTACCAATTGTTATTTTCAATAAGAATTATTTCAGTTAGGTCACTGTCATTGTTTTGATTGTTGTGCGAGTACAAACACTCACACAAGTTTTAGACAAGAGTGTAGGCAATAGGTTTTACCATGTAATTACAATGCCTTGACCGAGATATTGACATGTTCCCTATTTTGGCTAATTAATATTTTATCATTGGAAACTGAAAATATGTTTAGTAATTATGAAGTAGAGAATATATCAGAAAGGAAGTGACACAAGCAGTAACAATTGTAAACATTTGCAAACTGCAGTAACAAGATAATTTTTTTCTCAACATGCCACATCTACAGTCAATAATTTTTGTAGTGTTTGTTGCTGGTGGTGGGTGTAGGTAGAATTTATTTGTGTTACGGTGTTTGTAGATATATCAAGCAGTCTTGAGTTTAGTTTGGATTGCATGTTTGTGTTAAAAGTGTGGTTATCCAGCAAGACCAAACACAACAGTAATGTCGGTTTGATAATGTAGTTGTCATGAGCAATACGACAGTGAGAAATGAAAGATGCTCTCTTGCTGGCTACTTCGAAACGAGCACACAAGACGAGGCAAAATAATCAGTTCTGTACATGTTATTACACAACAATTGTCTTTACAGGAATCAACAACATGAACGCTATTTAGTAATGTGTTCCATTTCTGGGCCACAAGGCCTCAGTGCTGGTCTAAATTAATTTAATTACTGCACACACTGCAACATCGTACAAAATAAAAACAATCCATGTAACATACCCTAATTCAGTTCTTCATGCAAAACAATGTCTGAATTAAACTGATACTTCTTTCCGTATAAAAAGGAAGGTTTCCATGAAGCTAAATATTATATGTATCTTGTAATGAAGCCCTGAGATGCCCTACAATCCCACCGGTGTTGAATTTTAGGAATTTAATTATTTGTGCCCCTTAAGTTGAATTCCCTTATTACTTACTTAACATGCTGAAGGCCATAATTAACTCTTGACAAACGCTTCCTCAAACCCATTCATCACATAAAGAATAAATTTATTGTCATTGCTAATGTACTAATGGAAAACAAACACAAAAGAACACAAAAAGGGCATTTTGTAATTTTAAAAAAATTTTATGTTCTTTTTTTTGGTCCAAAACAATTGGGCAATTCACTGAAAGCACATTTTCTCATCTTCTCTCTCTCTTCGGGTATAGTTTTCATTTCACATTATCTGTATTGCAAATGCCAAAAAAAAAAAAATAATAATAATGACCAAAAAAAAAAACATCACAAACAGGCATGGCATGTTATCCTAGAAAATGACCTTACACATGCAACTAAACATGACCTTGTAAAATCTACCACAATGGAAAGATGGAAATGAGCTATGTATTGAGCAGACTTTGGTATTGTATTAACATGTCTAGGTCCCTTATGCTAGCACATTAAAAAAAAAAGAAGTAAAATAAAACAAGCTAAACACAATATACAATATGACGTTCCATTCATTCTCATTATTTCAATTCACATTATCCAATCATATTATCAGACAAGCAGTTTACTCTGTACTTAAGTAAAAATAAAGCACTATAACTAGAAAGTGTCCAAAGCATTCAACAAGGAAACTGAAAGCCTGTATAAGTTAGTGACCTTGCACACAGAATTTGCATGGGCGGAGAAAGGAGCACATCACACTCGGTCAAACAATCATTTGCAATAATCTCTCTCTCACTCTTTAGATTTTGCTGTTTTTCACGTTAGCAGTGATGTAACAACCACTGCTTTATGCAAACAATAATTAATAGATATCATTCTTTGTTTCAAGCCAGTTTATTTTCACTCTATGCATCTTTCTCACATCACACCCTTTCCGACTTTTTCCAAACAGACTCTCCTAAAATAGTACACCCATCCAATCAAAAATTACAATGTACAGGTTCAAGGGAAAATGAACATCACAGCTGATGCGGCCTCTTGCCAGATTAATAAGGAGAGCTTTCTGTCATACACAAAGTAAAAATGCATGAATTTTCCCCGGTGACCCACTTTAGTGCCATTCTGCTCATATTTTCTGAATAAGACTCGCAATGTGTGGTACATAATATTGCTCCATGAATTGGTGCAAACCACCTAGTGATTCACCAATACATTGTGTAAATTCTACTGCTTTAGCTGCATCATAAACTCCGTCATTCTGTGAAGCACTTTATGCTCTACAAATCAACCACATTCCATCATAGGCATAAAGCCATGCATCAGTTTCACAACACACACACTACCCAACTGTCATCCCTAGAACATTTCATGATATTTGCTCATACCTGATGAGAAAATACCACTAACGTTTTTTCTCCATTATACATAAATGCTGTGGAGAAATAAAATTAAATGAGAAAAACACAGTTTTAAAAATTTAAATAATGAAGTGCGGAATTGAACATGGTATTTGCAAAAGTTGCTTTTCAAACTAAACATTGCAAAGACTGAGCAAAACAATTTAAAAAAATTGGAAAATTATGACAAAAGATCCTGTTTTGCTAGATATTTCTTTATAAAAATATGTATGCATGTTATACCGACTACACACATCCTCTCACATAACTTTGGTCAACAATACAACATGCACTGTACATAACCATTACTGTGAGTGTTGATTAAAACCATTTATATATTATGATCATATCTGCCATGTATAATAATTTCACAACTTCACTAACTATAGACATTCTTGCATAACCATACAACAAAGATACTGACTCAGACACTAGACTATAGCACATAATATTCTACAGAAAAATTGCAAAGAATGTTTGTGAGATTAATACAAATCAAACAACAATCAAACTATAAGTACAAATACAATTGCATGACCAATCGAAATTACAAGTATCTGTATACACAGTATCCAATTAGGGAATCTTTCTTCTATTATTTCACAGTATATCGTACATAAACACCAGGTTAAAAAAATAAACGCAAAAAATTTACATATTGTTTCTGAGGCTTTTTAGGGAGGATATGATCGCTAACTTGAAGACACCTCTACAATACTTTTAATACATCACTTAACACCTGCTCCAAAACTAAAGTTACATTGTACCTCTGACAGGCCCTTATGCAACAACACAAACAGCACACATGTATCCACCCACTCTGTTACACATGTCACAAACACAAAACAAATATTGGCATTGCAGTTCACTAGAATAGAAATGACAACCAGCTCTTGAAAATCAGACCAAATGACCTCGATGACAATCAAAATAATAAGGGTCACACAATTCTTTTTTTTTAAAATCTTGTCATAAACTGGACCAGTTGATAATGGCAAAATAGTACATCACAATTTTATTACGAGCATTCTATTAATTTTAGTGTGTGCACATGTTTGACCTTTTTTACTATCTTTTCCCAAAATATCACCATTCTGTTCCCATAACTTACCGGTGGAAAACAAAACAAATATTATGACGACAGTAGAAAAATTCAACAACAAACTATTACACAAAATTGTGAACATATAGGTTACACTGCAGGCACATGAAAGCAAATCAATGTGCAACTGCCTTAGTCTTCCGAATTCCCCATCTCAATACAACAATTCATCAACCCATATTAAAAATGTCACCATCTTTCAAGATTGACAAAAATGGTCATTACAAACAACAGGCCAACTTTTGTAAAATGTTGCAACAAGAATACGCTGGCCATTTCTTGCGAAAGACTAAGTGGAAACCAGGAAACAAGCAGCTCGTCATCAATCTCGCTCACTGAACGGGGAATAGTCATCTAAACACTGAACAGTTATCACGTGATTCTTCAAAGGGTCCAATAACATGTGTTCTCCATAACAAGCACAACAATCAAAGAAATGAAATTGAAAGCAAGAGTCGAGATGGAAGCTTTGATGTGCAGAGTGACTATCACAGATTTCTGTGCTTTTCACCATATTGCCAGCAACATCACCCCCGGCTCCGTGTCTCTTCTCTTTGCTTAACTAAAGTCTCAATAGTGCTGATAATCAATGCATGATTAACACACAGAATTTACTTATCAACAGAATGTCCTTTGGAGATGCGACTCCAAATAAAATATTGTGCAGTTATAGACAGTAGTTGAAGAATGAGTAAAACAAAATGGGAGGACTGAGCTAGGGGCAACACCTGTTTGCAGAAGGGAAAAAAAGGACTGAAAAGAATGACGAAAAACCAGGATTGCTCAGAGTAGGGTAAGAACCTGTAAGAGAACGGCTGGGTCAGATGTGATGCAGGCAGACAAGGCAAGAGAATGTCTAGCAATGTCTCAGCGTCAGTTGCTATTAGCATTTGCATTTGTCTCAGTGTTAGTAATCAGGAACTCGTCTGCCCGCTTGTGAGTTTCCAATGCTTTCACCATGGACATGTCATGAGGCAACTCAGACTTGCGACGGAGCAAAGGCTTGTCACGTGGCTTTTTCTTCAGCTGAAAAAAAGAAAGCAAAGATCACGTAGAAGTTCAGGATGCTAGTCGGTTCATTTTCTGACAACAGGGGAAAGAGATGGGAATCATAATGTACAGATATCATGCCCGAGATTAAAATAGTTACAACTGGACATAAACACAGAAATAAAATATAGAATGACTACAAAAATAGAGATAGCAATAATGGGCCTAGAGCACCAAAAAGCTCAAAGAGTTCTAAAGGAGGCTTTTTACTGCAATTTATGGCTGTTTATGAGCTTTTTAAAAGGCGTGCCAAAGCGCTCTGGGAATCCGGCATTTGCTAAATATAATACACATTCGTATATCTTGCGTCTTTGCTTAAAACAAAAAAAAAAATTACAACCCTTCTACATTATGGTTGTATAACATTACACATTAATATCTGCTGGAATGATCTTTTGTTTAACAAGATAGTCCCGAGTAAATAACGATAATGAAAAGATACCAACCAGTTTACCAGCATCTGAAAGATCCATTTTCCCCAATTCAATAGGTTTCATTTTTAAAAGAGATTTTGCAATCATAGCATAAGCTGTATTTAAGCCCACTAAGACAACACTATGGTATCCAAGATTAACAATTGTTTGTTCATATGGTACACTCATTTTTTATATATAATAAAAAAATAATAATAAATTATTACTGCATTGAAAACACATCTAATGATGGCTTCAATGATGGCTTCAACGATGAAGATGATTCAATTTCTTTTTCTACAAGTGGTTTTGGGGGTTTCTGTTTATTTTTTCCTTGGCGGTATTTATAAATTATGTACCCACTTGCACCCACTACACCGGCTATACAAAAATAATATATGTTATTTGAAGATTGTACTGGTTGTATTGGTTGTATTGGTTCTTCTTTATTTGTTGTTAATGTTTGTTGCATTATTGTTTCTTCTTTTGGTGATTCCTTTTTTCCTAATATGTTTGCTTTTGTTTGTCTGTTCCATCTATGTAACTTGTTAAATTCTGCTAACTTCTTTCCAGCTGCAATTCTTCCTGGGCTCTTTTGTTTAGTGACTGTCACTGGGTTCTGTTGATTCTCTGAATTCTTCACCTCCATCTCCTTCTCCATCTCTGGATTGGAAGAGTCCATTTTTAATAGCAGAGAAATTTATGTGTTGAAAAGTAATTAGCCCGGCTGAAAATGGGGTCAACAAGCTTCCAAATTTATAATACAAATTTCTTGATGCCTCACTAATCCCATTAACAATAACTGGATCTTTAATCAAATCATCAAATAAATCATTCTCACAATCTAAAGTAACAAAGGTCGACACAGCTTTGGTATATAACTTCACAATCGAACGCCCTAAACTTTTAACCATTAAAGCGCCGAGAACTTTATCATATTTATTATGTAATACAATGATCTCTTCTGGCCTCAGTCTTTGCACTTGTTCAGTAGTTAAGTCAACACCGAGATAATACTTTGACTTTCCGGAAGCTACTAATGCAACCAGCCTGTCTTTTTTCTCGTTGTCAACACCAGTACCTGTGACATTAATAGCTTCTTGCATTAACAAGTCATCACAATTCATTTTAAATACAAATAAAATAAAAAACTAAATTAAAAAATGGCTGGTGCTGCAATGGTGCTTGGTTCTGCTGCTGTCAACGCCTTAGCCTTTTCAGGATCAAATTATTTGTTTTCAAAACTGGACAGTAAAGAAGAATCAAAACGGCATAACTTAGCAATGGAAAAATTACAACAAGATCAGGCCGAATACGAGAAAAACAGACTAATGCAGCTTGATTTTGTTAATAAAAGATTGAAAGAAGAAGGCCATGCAGATAAAACATTTGAAGACGTTGATGAAGCTTTGCACCAATATTATTTATTCACCGGCACAACACTACCTTCATTAAAGCAGCCAGTGTTATCCGATTACTACACACCTAACATTGCATTTACAATGTCAGAGACCGGAGAATTAATTTTAATTGTGTTTGGAATAACAGTAGTTTATTACCTCGTTAAACAAAAATATAAATCTAAATAAAATATGACTTCGCGTTTGTCTAGATTATATTATTCTCAATCCGGATATTGGAAAGGGATGACGGCAGTTAATAAACTAGTAGAAAAGACTGGCTTGTCAGAAAACGTAGTTAAACAATGGTTATCGAAGCAAGCTGTATGGCAAATCTATCTTCCACCCCCGAAGAAAATAATTAGGCCAAAATTTGAAAACTCCAGACCAAATGACACGCATCAAATAGATTTGTTATATCTTCCCCATGACAAAATATATAGAAAGAAATACAGGTATGCCCTTACTGTTATTGATATAGCTACCAGGTTTAAAGACGCGCATGCTCTTAGGACTAAAAATTCTGCTGAGGTCGCTCAAGCCTTAAATGCGATTTATTCAAGAGGGCCTCTAAGGTTCCCTAGACTTATTCAATGCGATGAAGGGTCTGAATTCAAAGGAGCTGTTAACCAGCTTTTGTTAAAACATAATGTAACTGTTAGAAGAGGAGTTGTTGGATTGCACAGATCACAGGGTATTGTAGAAAACTTTAATCGGCAACTGGCAGAAAGGTTATTCACTTATCAGTATTCAAAGGAGTTGTTTACTGAAACCACTAATACAGAATGGGTTGTTAGGCTGCCTCGAGTTTTAAGGGAAATGAATTTAGAACCAACCAGAGTTACAGGATTAAAACCAGTTGAGGCTATTAAAAAGAAACAGATTGTTGTTACCGTTTCAAAGCCTGGTCAGCCGGATCTAACTTTGATGAACAAAACTGTTAGATACCTTTATCAGCCTGGAGAAGTTGCTAATGACACAAGAAGACGAGCTACAGACCCAATTTGGTCATTAAGCGTTTATGAAGTTGACAGAGCATTATCTACTGATCCGCCCGTATATTATTTAAGACCGAGAAGTGATCGTAGAACACCACAAAGAAATTTTGTAAAAGAAGAACTTCAGATTGTTCCACCAGACACAGAGCCATTAAGATAAATGAACTATAATCATCACCACTATTACTTACCTTCAACCTTTTTTTTGACTTAGTGACTTACATCTAACTTAATTAAGTCGACTTTTAAAAAAACTTATAACTTACAATAATTAAATTATAAAAGAACTTACTTACTTACATCTAACTTAATTAAGTCGACTTTTAAAAAAAACTTATAACTTACAATAATTAAATTATAAAAGAACTTACTTACTTACATAAGTATTGTATAGCCAGTTGGTTGGTCAGTTTTTAATAATAATTTTAAGTGCTTGCCTTTTTTTAGCTGTTCTTTTAATTTAGTTCTTTCCTCTTTTGATTCAATTACGTCATTTTCTTTTAAACAGTTATCAAAGCTGTCTCGATCTTTGCAATAAAACAGGCACACGAATTTTACTTGTTCTCTAAAATCCTTTAATATCGAATTAAATTTCTGCGTGATTAACCAGACACTAATTTTCACATGGCGTCCACTGAAAGCCAGCTTGCTCAATATGTTCCGTTTTAATACAATATCTTTTTCTGCACTGCAATCATCGATTAAGAATAACGTATTACCCTCATTCTCAAACAGGTTATAAAAATACGTTAAATACTCAATGAGCTTGCCATTGGTATTTACAACAAAGATATTTTCATCTGTCCAGACATACTTACGATCTAAGTAGGTTTTATTATATTGAATAGTTGGGCAAAAAATTACTATATAATCAAAGTGTCCTGCGTAATATTTTTCTAACAAATCCAGAACAAAGACGGTCTTTCCGCATGACGTCATGCCAACGATCATTCCACAATGAGGATCACGAGGTAACAAAGAGGTCATTTTTTAATATACTAAATCTTTTAATCTTCCATTTTCAATGTTTAGCTGAGCATCCATAATAATATACATGTATACTGTAACTGATTCTGACCTAGCACTTGCTTCCCTATGCAATTCAATTGTTATACCATCTGTTCCGTTTTCAATTCTTCTTCCAGATCCATGAAGTTCATTGGTGGGTATGGTTCGAAAGTCTAACCACAACGCAAATTTATTCACCAGATAATCTTGCAGTCTTGTGTCATGCAAATGAAGATCCTTTGAAATCAAATCCACAGTGTCAGTCCGCAATCTACCTCCACCCAAGATTTTTCTAATCTCATCAAACTGTTGAAACCCCATCATTCCATTAGCGAATAATTGATTAGGCTTACCTTCAATCACAACAGACACTTTTGAAATATTAGGATTGATAAAATTTTCGCTGTCACGATTGTAATTAGATTCTTTCACAAACAACAACAGTACACCTTTAAAACTTCGAGCAGGTGAATTTATGTTGATGGTCCAGAGTGCATCTAATAAATCTTTATTAAATTGTCTGTAGCGAACGATCCTATCATAATAAATTGCTAGTTTGTCATATTGGCCCCTGATCATCCTACTGAGTTCAGCGTGAGTGACCACTTCGTATTCAAGCGTGATGTCTGTAATTGTATACCTAGCATCATTGTCAGAGCTAATTACTACTTGAGAATAATCATTGAAAATAATTTCGTAAGAAAGCCTGTCGTTAAATGAACCTTGATGAAATGGCAGATGACTGTGTAGCAGTTCAAAATCGAGTGGAAAATAAAACCTGTTTTTGTATACAGCAGCTAATGCATTTTCACCTTTGTTAGAAACGACAGCATCGCCAGCTTTGATTCGAAGTTTTGCCACATTGGCGGCTTGAATCCCCTGACCAACTAAATCTTCCCTTTCATATTTACTCAGCCACAGATCTGTGTAACAAAACAAAACACCGGCGTCATCGATACTTTGGATTTCTCGCCCATCAAGTTTAATAACCATTCTTTTAATTATAGCTCTACCTAGATTGTTGACTATGGTTCTGTTAGGATCGTCGTCAGAATTCAGACTAATTTTAAATCCCAATTTAGGACTGCCCGGAACTATTACATCATCAGGACCTAAATTTGGAAATCTTATGGTTAGTAGCTGATTAGGCTCTATGCTGCTTGGATTGTTTGTAATAATTATTGTGCTTTTCTCACCTTTGATGCCTAAAGGTGTCCTCAATCGACGTGTAGGGTCTAACAAGTTTCCGTAGCTTTGCATTTTTAATGCGATAAAAAAAAATTATATTTAAAAATGGCAACAGGTGGTGAAGCTCTTGATGAAGTGTTTAAACCAAATGAGCCTAATGAAGACCTCAACGTTGACACAACCAGCAGACTTCTTTCTATGGTAGGAGATGACATGAGCCAAACAAGGCTAAGTATAGGAGAAGAATTACGTCAAGTAACTGAAACCCAAAAAGCCAGAAAAATCAATAAATTTTACAATTACATCGGGCGCGAGTTACCTGATTATGTTAGTCCCAGCGACTTCGAACTAGACAAAAATAATCACTTGTTTATAAACACTAGTGTATCCGGTAAAAAAGTGAGAGTACAGTTAACTATGTTAAAGAATCCTGATAAATTTTATGCGTGGTCTACTTTGAAAACTAAACTCCCAGTGACTGTAATACGATCATTGGGGCTTTCCGATAATAGAGTGCCAGCGTTGCATCGCCAAGCAGTAGCTTCACTTCAACGAATAGATGCATCGTTAAGTTCAGAAATAGAACTACAAGACTTAACTAACTTAACTAGTTCTGCATTAGAAGTAAATAAAGAGTTAACAACCTTACAAACAAATGAGGACACCAATATTGATCAGGTTATGGAAACTATCAATGACACGCCATTATTGCCACTGCGTGAACTTCAGGGCTTAGATAAAGCTTTACAATCTGTGAGAGGGGAGACAATGATGAATTTGGCCAAGCTCGGTGAGCTCGACAAACATATAGAAAAACAAAAAAATAAACTAGCAGAAGCTGATGACGCGAACTTAAGCATTGAGGTAAAACAGTTGATTCAAAAAAGGCTCGCAGACCTTTACACAGAACGCGCGGCAAGGCTAGAAGCCTTATCCATAAACAGAGAAAAATTAATAACTAATTTCGCCAGGATAAAAGAAACGGTGCATAAAATTTTACACGAAGACACTACACTTGCAGAAAGAATTCAAACACTGTTCAGAGAGCAAGGTGTTACAATATTTAGCATTCTTACAGCTGTTGGGATGACAATAAGCACACTAGTCTTAGCACTGACTAGAACCGTAGGCATCAGTGCCGGTGGACCTGGCGTACCTGGTGGACCTGGCGGCAGTCCGGTTAAAGACTGGATTAAAAAGACGTTACAAAGCATAGCTAACTTATTGAAACGCTTAGGTGACAAACTTGTAGACGCACTTCCAGGAATATTAGGTTCTGTATTTTCATGGATATTTAATACTGCTTCTAAAGTTGTGGTTTGGGCGTCTGAGCATCTGTGGTCTTTGTTTATAATAATATTACTCTGGTTACTTAAAATAGTAAATCCCAATTAACCCAGCAAACAATAAACCCCCTGTAAGCGCTAGACGCGAAACCCCATGATCAATTACCGGCATTTGCAGTTCCGGCAAGCTTGGTAGGCTTGGTAGGCTCGGAAGTGGTGGCGAACTTAAAGGTTCATTATTAGGCCTAGCAGTAAATACCGTATTTGCTGTATTCACTGTATTCACTATGTTCACTGTATTTATTGTAGGATTGTAGCCTATATGAAACTGAGGGTCGGCAATCACTATATTGTTGTTGTAGTTTGATATAGTTCCTATCCTAAGCTGAAGGTCTGAAGGCAACATATACAGTCCTAAACCTATTACGTAATCTACTTTCGATCTAGCATACTTTAAAGTGTCCTGATATCTTTTAATACTCGCGGGCAAATCTACTGCCGAATTAATAGAATCTTCAATGTTGGCTAGAAACTGCTTTTGTGCATCGAAGCTAGTTCCTTCCCCAATGATATTACTTCGTGTTTCTGCTTGAGACCCCAGAATGCACCACGCATACGTACGAATAGATTCATTCAGCCTTTCCACCCCACTTTGGGTAAATCCGTTTGATGTGTCTAATATAAAAGTGCTGTATGCTGCACTTTGTTTTTGTCTGATATACAGTAAAGGAACCTGGCTGTTGTGGTTAAATGATGTAAATCCAGGTACGTAAGGCCCCGTGTATAAATTACCTACAGCGTATCTAAATAAAGTTCCCATTCCGTGATTGAGGTCTAGTTTTTGTCTGAAGTCTGTTTTAGTATCAATTCCGAATTCATTGCACAACCTTTGATACGCTTTCTTGTCAAAGCCATTGTTAAAGGGATTAAAGTTTTTGTCAGTAGGTAACGGAGCCTGAAGTTCAGACAACACCCGCCTCACTTGATAATACAAATGGAACAGATAAATAGACTTCAACATAGGATCTGGGTGATTAAGGTGATGAACGTAAGAAACTCCGCAACCAGTTGTAGCGCATGACACGGCAAAATTAATTTGATTCTGAAAGAACTGCATACCCCCGTTGTTTAGCCATTGGTTAGCTAAAAAGTCGCTCGTAATGTCTGGGTTGAGGTAATGATTAAAAATATTATGGGGGATAGTTTCGAAATGGACATTGGCTGCCACAGCTATTGTCAGCTTGGTTAGGTCGACTGCTTTTTCATAATAATAAGGCCCTGTAGTATACTTTGCAGCTTTGTTATATTTATAAGGCGTGTACATTTTTATTATATTAAAAAAAATATGTTTGTAACTTTCGAATTCGTAAAATCAGGTGTGCCCATTGAACTTCAGCATCCTATTGACAACAAAAACAGGGACCTTAACGTAATCCTTCACGAAATATTCTACACGGTTAAATGATTAAATATTAGTCATGATCTAAACAACAACTGGATAATGATTAATAAAAAAGGCACTTTATTCATGCCGGCTATTATGACTTCTGCAGACTTACTGAAGAATTGTTTAAACCTCATTCGATTGAAGCAAAAATGAACCCTGCAAACTTAATAGTAACTTTAACTTTCCATAAAACCCTGCATAAAGACATTACCAGCGTTACACTTGCGCCAAAGCTGGCAGAAATATTAGGTTTCCGTGGCAATGAATTATCTTTATCTGACAGCTCCAGCACCGTCGGCAGTTCTATAAGATTTATTGGATCAAACCCTATGAATTTGTTAATTAATAATAGATTGTTTGTGTACCTTCATCAACTGAAGACATCGGAAAACTTAGTAAACGGAACTCCTAGTACACTGCTAAGGATAATCTCAACTCAGAGAGAATCTTACTGCGATCCAGTTTCATTGAAATTTCTGCCTCAAAAACGCCACTTAAGTCAGGACTATCATACTAGTTTATGCTTCAAAATAACTAACCAAAACAACGAAATTGTAGACTTTGAAGATCTTACAATTATTCTCGAGATAAAATAAAGTTTAATTTTAAAATACAATGTCAATCGGCCCTCAAATTCCAGTAACCTGTCCTACCATTGAACTGAAAGACTTAGCAGACACAATCGACTTTGATGCGAATGCTATTGTTGGGTCTATTTACGGTTTCGAATTTACACAAAATGGATATTATAAACGAGCGCTAGTGCCGGCAGTGCCGGCAGTACCTGAAGCACCGCCGTCAGTATTGCCAGAAAAACCATCTATTGATCAGCTAAAGGACTTTAATGCCGGTAAAGTAGATCCCGATTTTAAGTATGCTATTACTAAACGAGAAAATACCTGGTCTTTAACACCTATAGACACAGAATTAGATTGGCTTATTAAATTCAAGTGCAAAAGCCCTTACACTTTTATGGGACCAGACAATAAATTTAAGAAAATTATTAACGCCGGGCCTATGTTAGTTAGTCTAGTGCCGGATGAAAACAATCGGGAAACCATAGAAGTCAAAGCCTACAAAAAAAGCAGCTATGTTTTACATAAGCGTGAAACCGCAGGGAAAAATGTCAGAGTTATTCTGCAGCCTCCTTTACAGCTAGGTAGCACAGCTATGATAGTACTGGACATAATTGCTCACAGGCCTACGCAGAGAAATTTTAATGTAATTCCGCAAGTGTCTCTAAGTTGGGTTGATTTAGATGAGGATCCCAGACGAGTTACAGTATTTATGAAGAAAAGAGAAAATGAAAATCAGTTTTCCGTATTTACTTCATCACCCAAGATAACTTTTGTCCCTGTTCCAAATCCTATTGACAGAATAGCGCAAATTAGCCTAGACAACGTAGATCTGTTAGCATTTTATTTCAGCGATCAGATATTTTCTGATAGTCAAATAGAATATTTTGCTAATAAACTAAAATCAAGTTAATTATTGTTAACCCTTTTTTTTCACACTAAAAATATGACGACAAAATTGTATCCTGCTATAGTAGAAGCAGTAGTGGATGAACAACCAATTGTACAGCCCAGTGCTCCAACGTTAGACTTAAGTAATGTTCAAACGTTCAGGTTGGAAGAAATAAGAAAAGTTAGGACTCAAATTGAATCAGATATCCAAAAGTACTCTAGATGCAGACGAAGGTATTCCGGCGCTTATAGCACAATAAATTACGTGTCTACTGGTCTAAATGTTATTAATGCAGCGGAAGCTGCTGTCAGCGTGGGATTATTGGTGACTGGAATTGGTATACCAATTAGTATTGGATTAGGAGTGGCTGCCGGATTATCTTCAGTAATGTCAGTTTTACTTGGTGTAATTAATACTAAAGTATCTAAGAAATTAGAAAAACACGACCTCATTTCTAGCCTGGTGATAGCAAAACTTACTAGCATGAACTTAATAATTTCTAAAGCTCTAGAAGACACTCAGATTCAGGACCAAGAGTTTGTAATTATCCAGCGAGATTTTGAAGAATATAAAAAGTTAAAGCACGACATACAATCTAAATCTAGGTCTGCACCTGTTAATGTTGAAGAAATTTAAAAAAAATTAATAGAGGAAGGGAGACTACTGGGACGGAAAGAGCAGCTAGATGCTTTGAAGAAAAAGCTCATTGCTTCAGAATAAATACAGTTAACATTTATTCAAACCTTACAGGCCCTCCTCCTTACTCATAGTCGTAGTCGTAGTCGCTGTTCCTACCTGTAATTTATAGTGGCCTAGAGCGTATGCGAACTCTTTAGTTACTCTTATTCTCTTTGTGTCATTAGCGCATAATGTTTTTTTGGTCGTCACAGCAGTGGACACTATATGGTTTTTAGACTTTATAGTTGTGTTAGGGTATGGTTTAACTTCTTTCCCATCTAAGGCTTCCAGGTAGTTTTCATGCCTGATATCTCTGTTTTTTATTGCAGCTTTTTGGGTGCCTTTCGCTTTTGAAGATTCTCCCGATTCGTGTTTAATACTGTACTGCTTAGATCGCAGTCCTGCGTATTCTTCAATAAGTTTCCCGTTCATTTCATCTTTCATCAAACCTATTTTCTTTTGGTTTGCTTTGCTGTACAAAGGGTGAGTTTCAGGGTAGTCACTAGTATCGTAATGTTGTAGTTCCGATTCTAAGTCTTTATAAATGTCTTCAGTAGGGATGTCTAGTATAAGGGAGTCTGTGTCTGTGTATAAAACTCTGGCCTCCGGGTATTTAGGTTTAAAGTAATCGTAGTAAAATTCGAACATTAATAATTTAGAAAGGTCGAGAATAGTCATCCCCATAAACACTGGTTTGTCTAGATTAACTTGCGTGGTTTTCATGGTAACTGCATACAGGGAGTCATGAAACTCTTTGTAACCAAGGTATTGAGGCTTAGATGTTAATTTAATCGCTTGATTGGGTGATGTAATTAGCCTGACGTCTTTTCGCTTGTATGGGTTCTCCATAGTTTTACCAAAACAGCTGTTATTCAGCAGCTTAAAGAAATCTTTTTCAAACGTAGATTGCGCTTGTTTCCTGAGCTGTGTGTTTTTATTGATGTACCCGGCCAAGACATTCGTTTGTTTAAAGAATAAAAGCTTGTGAATCGCTGTGCACTTCATGCCGTGTCTGATGTAGAACTGCAGGTTTCTGTAGTGGCAGACGTAATTAGATTTATTATAGAGGTTGGGAATAAGTTTAAGTTGCTTGTCTGTACCATGCAATCTTTCTGGTGCTAATGGGTAATCATTATGTAGGTCGTGTAAAGCATTGGGGTACTCTAGGTCAACTTCGACAATAAACCCTATAGTATGATCTTTAGGGTGATTTAAAATACTGTTTAACCAAGTAAAGTTTGCGGGGTTTGGATTAACAAGTAATTTGAAATCTGAAACCGGTAAAAGCTCACTCATTGCCCAACCGTATAAATTGTTGGCGTCAAAGTACATTATATAATTAGATTTCTGCGAGGGGTCATAGTGCTTCAGGTATTTATTGTTGGCTTTGCAATAATTATGAGCTGCTACGCTTATTCCTCCACGAATGCCCGACTCAATCATTGTCATCATTACCTGGTCAGTTATGAGATCAATTTTAGAACCGCTAAGTTTTAAGAAAGCATCCCAACTCATTCCTGGTGAAGAAATATAATGAGAAGGGTCGAGGGAGTAATGATGTAAACTCGTTTCTCTGTATTTTTCAAACACATCAGCCAACAAACAGACGTCAGCTTTTAAATATATGTCGTGGTAGTCACCAAGGTTTTTACATCCGAGTGCATTCCAGACGTTGTGTGCATGTTCATAATCGATATTAGTTATGAAACTTTTATTGAGTGAAGAATAGAAGTTCTCTTTAGGTGGCAATTCTTGTTCTTCAAACACTTCCCAAGAATCCATGTATTCATAAGGATACACACCTTTCCGAATAAGTGTAACGTCTGGAAAATATTTGCTAGTGATAGGATAGCTGGGTAAGTTCTTAGCTAGTGTTTCTAAACTGGAAGACAAATGTTGAAAGCTGTCGTAAAACTTTAATTTATTCAGAGTGAAAGTTTTATATTTTTCTTCTGTCTCGGCAATACATGAAACTTTGTATGCTTTCGTCACTGCCTGCATGATTAAATGGGAGTCGTAATTTCGAAGATTGTGAATGAAAATAGGGAGAGAGAAATGTTTGATTCCATATTCCAAGTTGCATTTCTGATGAGCTGCACCTCTAAATGCCCCTGTTATGTGACAATGATCTCTCACTCTTTGGGACTTTGTGTCCTTCGTGTCCTTCGGGTCAAACTCTTTATTACAAATGTGGCAATGTGTAGCTGCTTTAAAATTATTGGAGTCAGATTCAGTAAATATCATGGGCACCGGATTATCTAGCTGCAATAAACACAATTTGTATATTTTGTTCATCTCATTTAAGAACTTCCTAGCTGCGTCTGGCCCTCTGTAAATTACCGGCTCTGTATGTTGTCCGTCGGCTCTAACAACTACATACCCGAAACTGCAGACTTCGTGAAGGTGTGTAAGGAATGAATTAGGCGTACAAAATCCTTGCGGGCCTTGATATTTTAAAATCAATGATTCGAAGTCGGCATAAACTATATAAGGCTGCTTGAATTGTTTGTTGATGTTTTTAAAATATACTTGAGAACCCGGCTTTGGTAACACAAGGCGGGTTTGAATATCTGTCATACTTTTGCAAATTTTACTGTGCTTGTCAGCCACTTGGAGATTAGAGACTCTAGTTAAACAGCGTCTGCACAAATATTGTTTGCCATGATGTTTTGAAGTGTGTCCTAATAATCTAGATATGTTTCGTATCAGTGTATAATGTTGCATGCTAGGATTTTGCGGGTCGGTTATTAGTAAAAGATCGACGTGGTGATTGAGGTCTGAAAACGATGGGGCATTAGGAGAGATTCGTAAAGGCATAAGTTTTGATTCAGGGTCCCAAACATATACATTGACTGTTATAGGAGAGTTCTGGGATTCAAATTTGTCAATGGCATCAAGGCTAACAGGGAAATTAATGTCTTTGAGATTTAAGTTCGTTATTTTATCTTTGTATAGTGCCACCCTTTCGGGATGTTGTTTCGACTGTATAGGATATAACTTAGCCAGAACACACCACACAAAACATTTGTCATCGGTGTTCTTAATATTCAATACAGCCTTTTTGTCAAGAATTTCTTTGGGAAGAGGGATATAAGATTTTCCTTTGATTGGATTATACTTTGCAATGTTCAGTTCTAATGATTCTAGAGTTCCTTCGGCCCACCTGGACCCTCTCATAGTTGCGCGCTCAATGCTGTCTTGTAACTGATTGATCAAGATGTTGTTATAAGCATTGTCTAGGTCTGAAGATTTTAACACTTCAATTTGACTTGAAGAAATCCACACAGTCATCGTTTCATCAATACTGCCGGGTTTAATAAAAGTTATTTGAGCGTGAATGCGTATTTTAACAGGGGATTTGAAAGTAAAATTGTTAAGTACAAATTCGTAATTATTATAAACAGATTTAATAACATTTTGACTGTCAAAAATTTGAAGTTGTAAAGTTTGAAAGATGTCTTTAAACAAAGGAGATTGTGAAAGACTTTTTGTGTCCGTCATTTTTATACTGATAACAAAACTTTAAATTAAAAATAATTATTTAAAAAAATGGATTTTTAGGCTTCAAACCACCAAATACAGTCAAAGGGAAGCAACCGCAACTTTACTTATAAATGCGTAGTAATGTTTTTATAAGGTTGTAACATTAATGTTTGCGGGAATTCCCGATTGAATAAACTGGGCTTAGGCCAAGAATATTGATTATTTCACACTGCCTCTAGCAAAGGGAATTCCAGGTTCTGTTTTAATTGGATCACATGCTTAATATAAAACTCTTAAAAGGCCTTTTTAGTACAATATTTGGCTGTTTTGATAGCAATTATATTAAATTTAAATTAAAAACACTCTGTATAAGGTTGTAACATTAATGTTTGCGGGAATTCCCGATTGAATAAACTGGGCTTAGGCCAAGAATATTGATTATTTCACACTGCCCCTAGCAAAGGGAATTCCAGGTTCTGTTTTTAACTGGATCACATGATTAATATAAATTTCTATTTGCTGTTTTCAACTGGATCACATGCTTAATATAAATTTCTTTTTATATATCTAAGCAAAGGCAAAAAACTTACTAAGGATTTTACATTCACACAGAGAAAGCACACAAATATTCCTGTACACAAATTATTTCCTCTGGTCTAGTAAAGGGGAATTTCCGATTCTGTTTTTCAACTGGATCACATGCTTAATGCATGTTTAAAATACACACAAATTATTTCCCTTGGTTTAACTTACAGCTAGTAAATGGGAAACACATGCTTTAATATAAATTTTTATTTATATATCTATTTGTTACACTTTTAAAAATTAATATGAACAATATGTAATAAAGATTGCTGCACTTAATGGTGTATTATTTAGAATTGAACATTTAGAATAACGAATATTAATGCTGGTTTGTTGTATGTAATTTCCCAAGCCCAATCTTCTTTTATGAGCGATCTGGATGGGGATATAAAGAAAAAAGGAAGTATAGATTTTCGGTGTGGTTAGTCACTTCTGTGGCATGTGTTGAATTTGCTAAGGCATTAAGGCCAAATGTCTGTCCTATTGCAATAATAGACACAGTGTACAAAGTGGCAAGTGGCTTGGATACATGTTGAAAATTGCCATGACAATGGATAAGACTGGAAGGTGCACGCTAACTCTCGATCCCTTCCTACTTAATCCAATTGTCAGTCCTCAAGCAACAAGCAACTAACGCAAGAACGAATGGTTGCATGACATTGGGTAAGACAGGAGGCTGCGCGCTGTATCCTGGGAACCTCCTACTTAACCCAACTGTCGAGCTCGCAGCCAAAGTTCAGTCAGTACACCTCCGTGGGTTTCTCTAATTTCGTCTCGTAGAGATTCCCCATTTGGGGTTTGATGACAGCACATGCCACAACGCTTGGGCTCACTTGGTGGAGTGGGAGATGCGTGCAAAAGGTCGAGGGGTCTGTCCCACTCCACCAAGTTAGGGAGAGAGTCCAAGCGGGAAGTGCTACCACCGGTTTTTGTAAAAATTTCCAATTCCAGTAGTAAGGTATTTTTTAAGTTTTCTAAGTAGTAATGTATTTTTTCTAAGTTTTATTTCTAAGTTTTTAAATAAGTTTTGACTAATAACTGGCTATGTTTTGGAGTTCATGGGGAGACCAAAGACGCAAGATATACGAATATGTATTATATTTAGCAAATTGCGGATTCCCAGAGTGCTTTGGAGCGCTTTTTAAAAAGCTCATAAAACAGCCATAAATTGCAATTCTTCAACCAACCAATTTATCACCAGTTCTTTATTGTATTCCCCTCCCTATACCTCCCTCCTCCCCCTCTCATTAAAACTCCTTAGAGGCACATCAAATAAAACTTAAAACAAGCTGCAAAGCACTTAACATGTTCTGTGAGCAAACAACAAAATATAAACTAACAAACATGAGCATCTCTTTGAACAATCAACTAAAAGGGCAAAGCCCATATGACTTCCATGCTCCTTGTGGAACTTGCAATATTTAACATGAAAATGAATACATAGACCACACTGCTATGCATGTCAAAAATACACAAATAATACTGCTAACCCTAGGTATGTTCAAATTGTGCATCCAGCAATTTGGTTTAATCGATTGTAAAGTGTGGTCTTGTGATTCAATTTGTCCTTTTTCTATAGAATAATTCAAGTCCATACTATTTCAATGAAATAATTATGATGAGAAAACCATGAAAGTTTACATTGCACTGCTGATGCCAATTTGGGATATACCACCATGTTCCTCTTCATCACAAAAAAGGGATAATGTCCTTACTAAAATGATAACAGCTAAAAAAAATGAAATAACTGAACAGTATCAGATAAAATACTCTATAAAACAAAATGACATGAAAAAAAAACAGCCTTAACACAAATCTTATATCTAAAATAATCCAGTAACTAAAAGTCTACTACTATCCCAGCAACGAATTATGTGCGCATGTTTGTGTGTAAACTGCAAATGTGTATGTGTCTATGAATATGAGCAGGCTCTGTGAAGGATTTTTGTCATTCATATTTCAAAAGTCTAACTACATCAGAACAGTTTTATCTTCATTTCATGCCATGCTGATGAGCTCTAGTTCTAAAATATATACAACGTGCACACAATAATTATTACAACATAACTGCCATCAGTTAGTCTGTAAGCAAAAATCTGAAATCAGTAACTAAAAACACATACATTTCAGTGATGCACAAGTTGCCCGGACCCCGGACATTGACCGCTTGATTTTTTAAATGTCCGATTGTGAAACCTCAAGGCGGACACCTTGTCCGATTAAAACGATGGCGAGTCGGACACGTGTCCGATAGTTTTCGCGTATTTTGCATAGATGGCGAAATGTTTATGCCTCGCTAGACAGAAAACAAAACGTCGTCTGCATGCTGAAACGTATACATGCCTTATCTCCCTTGTCATCGCCTGCGTGGAATTGCTATTTTTATCCCGAGTCACAAAGCAACACAGCCAACCAGCGCCCTTGAAACATATACAGCTTTGTTTTAGTCAATCGGTGCTCGCGACTTGAGTTTACGTTGGATCTGTGTTGGCGTTGTACTTGTACTTTTGGTAAGCCAAACATTCGATCGAAATTATCGGAAATGCCTGCGAAAAAAAGACTGAAGGCGGATAAAAAACAAATCTCAATCATCGTCTTATTTGCGGGTAATTCAGCTCCCAGCACATTAAAAGAAGCAGAGCCTACACAATCTGTGGAGGATTCTTCCGATGCCGATGGTCGCGAGGCCGAGAAACCGTCAACTTCGAGTCAGCCTACTAGTACTCGTGTTGATCGCGTTTTTCAGAAGGCGTACCATTTGACGATGAAAAAAATGCCATGTTCTGTACGGTATTTAAAAGTTCTGGTGTGGCGAAAAACTCGTTTACTCGCGGCTGCTTTAACTTTAAAAAAAAAAAGTGCATTGGAAGATCATTTGACTACAGCTAGTCACAAACTAGCAATCCAAGTGAAGTGCCCCAAGAGCAACAAAATGAAGAGGCTTGTGAGGATCTAATGTTGACAAATCAGGAGGAGGCAATGATCACCACAGCATGAGCTGTAAACTGGCTAATAAAAGAAAATCTGCCTCTCAAAAGTCTCATGAAATTTGGCTCTGTTATGCAGCTTTTGAAAGACAGTAACGCATAAAGCAAGAGAAAACGCTACATTTTAAAGAATTTAACTTTCACCGTTTCGAAGTGCCTCTTTACTGTTCAGTATTACCAAATAAACAACAAGACTTTTTGGCAACAATGCCAGTGTCCTATTACTTTTTTGTGTTCAGGACATCATGTCCTATTGTTTTTTTGTGTTCAGGACATCATGTCTTATTAGGGTCCCAAAACATGTGCATCACTGACATTTTCTACAATGTCTATCTATATAGTATAACCATAATATTACTACTTTAAAAAATGTATAAAAAAAAAAATTAAAATAAAAATATTTATGACCATCACTGCATTCATGACCCATCACTCAAAGCAAGCTCTCAACCAAACAGAAATTAAAACGCTGCTAGAAGACTTTTTTGGAATTTGAAAAAAAAAAGCATTAAACGATAATAAAATACAGAAGAAAAAAAAACCACAGCATTCAACATCCACACAAACCATTTACAATAAATAAAACTGGCAGATGGAACCAATCCTTATTTAACACACATTTTTCAAATTGTGCCAATACAATTAAAAATTATCAATTTTTTAAAATACGATCTGAATAATTTAGTCTGTCCATATCTGACAGCTGATATAGTCCAAGTCTACTACAAAAACTTGTAAGGCAATGATAATCATACCAGGTAATATGCTGCTATATATAAACTGAAGAGAAAGCTTTTAGTGTTTGGTCATATTTTTTTTAAAGGGAATCGCTCTAAATAAAAGCGTTGATATTGGCATTATTATTATTATTATTATTATTATTTGTAATGAAGCTTAGAATGAAAACCAATATAATACAAGGAAAACTCCAGAAACGTGAAAATAACAGACTGTGAAATATTACAGCTCATTAAAAATTAATTTCTATGTTTAGCTAGGTGGAGTACTTAAGAAGAAGTTTTTGAAGTGTTAAAATAGTAAAAGAAATGCAGTCCTATTTTAAGAGGAGTTAGGATGTGTTAAATTGTTAGGCAAATAAGATCAATAAGCTAAGCACTTCAACACTAGGGGTGGAGTTGGCAATGCTTACTATTTTGTTCAAGTCAGAATGTGCAATGTGGCATTTTTACCATTGCTGCATGAATTACTCAGTATGTAACAACTTGTTGCTCATTGAGATCTGGTTTTATTTTATTATTCTAACTCCTTACATTTCCATCTCTTCACTCCATGAAAAAAGGCTAGGCCTGAAACATTGGAGAGCATAATTCTACCAAGGATCTCCTTTTACCACTAACAAAAGATGTTTGTAACTTTTCTTACCAGTCAAATTATTACTCACTGATGAGGTAACACTCAAAGCACCCATTGACCTTCTTCCCCCATAACTCACTCTAACCTAGTCAATAACCAATTTAGAACATTCCCACATCCTTATGCCAAAAATATACCACAACCAAAATCAATATAGCTATCACTACTTCCTAAACCAAACAACGATGATTCTAACTCACTAACAGTTCAGTACTGCATCAGAAATGAGTATAATCTTCCACCTCCCCTACACCCCGGTAAAAAAAAAAAAATCATCTTTTAAAAATATAAATTAAAACACATCCAGAAATCCGTTTGAAGAAAGTGCGTACAAAATTCCTATGCCTTATGCGTCTACAAATCGAACAACAATATAGTATTTAGCTTACCAGGAAAGATAACTTCCTAATTACTGAACAAATGGCAGAGAATACAAATCTAAAATGAATACCATGCAAACTAAAAACAACATTAACAACTATTACTGGCATATGTCTGCCAATCTCTTCTATTTACCTGACAGGTGTCAGTTTGACCTCTGTATCATTGTGTGTGCACAAATCAAATAACACGGCAAAAGCAGGAAGAAGGAAATCAAATTGCTGTGTCTAAATGTGTTAAGACAGCCGTCAGGAAGGGAGGAAACAGGCACAACAGCGAGCGCGTTATGACCCATAACACTCGGCTAACTGCCTTGCCAGTGAGGGGGCACAAAGGGTGCAGGACACGAGATTATTTAGCACACAAAACAGAAAGAAAGAAACGTAGTCTGTACATACTTCTTGACCAAATGTGAAACCCGCCTAAATTGAAAACAAAAACAGATCAGAAATGCTAATCTAGAGGGTACCAATGATTTTGTTTCGCATATTGCAGTATCAACACACTTATACAAGCACAAATAAACCATCTTCCAAGTGTAAACAGCAAGTTTTCCCAACACAAAAGCACAACTGCCAACATTCTAACAATTCTGAACTGGAAGGGCTAGCATTTGTGTGAAGAAAAACCAACTCCACCTTATACACATTTCTTGAAAAACTCCACACTGTTGTTTAAAAAAAGAAAAAAAAAGAAAGTAAAAAAAAATCCAAAACATTTTAACAAGAGACAAGTCTTAATACCAACACTTGAAGTAAGAAAAAAAACAAACGAATGCAGTGGTTGAACCTACAGTATACGACTGTCTCCTCTCTCGCTACCGAATCCTCTGCAAGGAGAGAACCAAGTCACATGCACAACAAATGTACACAACTTATACGGAAATAACAAAGCAGAACGACACATAAATATTAACATGAATATTTAATTAATTATGTTGCACAATAAATATGGACTAAAATTTGACAAGTGAGAAACAAATAGGTGCTTTTCATGGGATCCACTTCATATTACAGCCTACACTTTTTTCTTTTCCCATTCACCCATCCAAAGATGTATTAATGGGGGGGGGGGGAGGTAGAACCATACACACAGAGCAAAGATATATATATACAAAAACCCACACAACTAGAATGGCAAAGCCCATATGACTCAAATGCTTCTTATGGAACTCACAATACTTATCATGAGAACGAGTGCCCAGAAAAGAACAAAAAAGAAAAAGAAGGCATTAAAATGCAAAGTAATATCGACTTTGAACTTTCTATGCGCTTGACCTTCAGATGACCTTGACCTCCAGCTCCAAATACACTCAATGTACTATCAAATAAACTACCGCAAAAGTTGTATTATGTCAAACAAACTGTGACCTTGGGATGACCTTGACCTTCAGTGACCCTGACCTTGGGATGATCTTGACCCTCACGTGACTTCTCATGCATGTCTGATCAAATAACCCAGTTGTAGGTATGCTGTGAGGGTCCATGTTTCGCAAGCGTATAGTAAAATGAAGAGGACAAGGGAGCGCAGCAACCTTGCCTTGGAGGGTAGACCAATGGTTCTATCTTTCCAAATGGGCTTTAACCTTGTTAGGCCAGCAGTTGTTTGTGTGATCCTGGAAAGGACTTCCTGTCCGGACGCATTGTCTGATACAATGGCTCCTAAATATTTGAAGCTATGCACTGTGTTGAGGGATTGACCTTGGACTTTGATGTCTGTGTTGATGCCATTGGTGTTGTTGGTCATCATTTTGATCTTCTCTGCACTTATATCCATTCCATGACTCTGGATGTGGTGTCAAGCCTCTGTAACAGCTGTTAAAAGTTATTGTTCTTCTCCAGCCAATCCATCAATGTCATCCGCAAAACGGAGGTTGGAGATTGCTCTACCCCCTGTGCTGACTGTGCCTTCGTGATCTGCGAGGGCATTTCACATGATGGGCTCCAGAGAGATGTTGAAGAGTGTTGGAGAGAGTAGGCATCCTTGACGCACGCCGATTGTTGTTCTGAACCAGTTCCCGATGGTGCTGTTGTGTAGGACTGCACTGGTAGCCTTGTCTTACAGGCTTTTGATGACTTCAATAATGTTAGGGCTGATGTTGTACACTCTCATGGTTGCCCACTGAGCTGCATGCCAGACTCAGTCAAACGCTTTCTTCAAGTCTACAAACACATACTTCTTCGGACTTTATATATCTCTCATAGTTTAGAGTCAGTGTCACTTCAAAGAACCTATATAAACTGACTTTGGACAGCTCCAGTGACCTTGACCTTGGAGTGAGGATGACCAAATTTGTCAAGTATGTGTGTCTCATTGATATCTATTATGCAACAAAGAATCATAAGTTCAATATTAATAATCTAGAACAAAAGTGAAATTTTGTAAAAACAAAATGTTAATTTTTTTACCAACATTTGTTGCCCTGTGACCTTGATCTTAAAGTGAAGTCATTAAATTACTGATCATTTATGAGGTCTCATGGGTATACACCATCTTACCAAGTTTGGTTGTGATAGTCGAAATAGATTCTGAGTACATAGGTACTCTGAAGTTTTTGCACAGACTAGGACTCATCTTGCACAGATTTGCAAATATTGGGATTTTAAAAAAGATTTTTTTTTTTTTTTTTTGGGGGGGGGGTAAAAGAGGGGGGAGTACATAGACTCACATTGCTATGCATGTGAGTGAGTCAAAAATTGCCAAAAATGTGTAATAACTGACATCAAATACAGAACAAAATAAATTATAAGGGTAGCGCTCTGTAAATGTTTGATGGCAAGTACAAATGGTGACACAAACAGTAATAAAACCGGCAGCCATACATTTTAACACAAAATTAACTTCAAAGTAAAGCTACTAAAGGCCTACGTGACTCAAATGTGCCTTAATCTATAGATCACAAATGGGAACTGCTCATATAAATTATGTCACATAAAAATATGAGCCCTATACTAATAGCTGTGTAATTTTTTACCGTGAACTATGCAAATTTTTAACATAAATATTTTTAAAAATTCAAATTTTTATTTTTTGTGATAAAGAGGTAAGCTACAGGAGAGCTTTAAGTGTACAGGATCACCTTAGAATTTCTACTGGGTTGATATATGTTACGTTAGAGGCGCGCACGATAAATCTGATGTTTTGTTTTGCAAAGCATGCAATAACGGTGTATTTACCTTTGATTCGATTTCGCGTTGTTGTTAGAAGAAGCTTAGTATAATGTTGGTAATTTTCGTTGGTCAATATTATTGGAGAATCTTCTAGAATTGCTCGTTTACTATCGATCGAAGCGTGTAGTTAAATCTAGTGGTAGCTACAAGATTCTTCTAACTAAATAAAGTTATATGACGTAAGTCAGTGCATAGTTCTGGTGACGAATTTTATTCTGATTGCAGACCTGTTTACCCTGGAATTGTGGATGGGGTACTTTTCAGAAAAAAGGGTGTATTTTTAAGAAAGTAAGTGTATTCCACGAATAACTTGAAAATTCCATATATTAAACACAATTCATTCGCAATTGAGACAAAAAAAAAAAAATGTTACATCAAAGAACATAAATTGCCTTAAAATACAGAGATTGCAAAATCAAAGCTCTTAAGAGAACCCCAAAGGACCATGGTAGGCAATTATGATTGTATTTATTTTTACAAATTGATTTTAGTACAGTTTTTTTCTCTGTTCGTTTGAGCCATCAGTGGCAACACAAAAAGGTCCATTGCGAATCTGCTCTTTAACTGAAGCTTTGATGTCTTCTGCCATTGATGTAATTATTGCCGTTATTTTGTTCCTGCCGCCAGAATACATCGAGTCTGGAAAAGCACTTTTCTTTTTTACTTATTATATCTGCTGTGGTGAGAGGTAGGTTAGTCTTTACAATAAGTTCGGAAAACATGGCCTCGGCTCGGATAACCTTGCTCGGTTTGCGATACTTGCTAAGTTGCTGTGAAGGCATGAATTTTAGCATGCTTTGGCATGTTGCAGCGGCCTACTGAATTCTACCAAG
The DNA here is from genome assembly GCA_036898135.1 of Oncomelania hupensis. Taxonomy (NCBI): domain Eukaryota; kingdom Metazoa; phylum Mollusca; class Gastropoda; order Littorinimorpha; family Pomatiopsidae; genus Oncomelania; species Oncomelania hupensis. The sequence continues at coordinate 63,049,220 of CM072513.1, read as the reverse complement.
TCGATCACGGTGGCTTTTAGTCTCACAATGGTGATCGATATCAAATTTTCCAGAATGATTATGCGAAATAGAAAAGTCAACTTCACAGTACTTGCATCGAGCATGCACTTTGCTGACAGAAGATTCGACGATGCCAGGGATTAGTATACTTTGAAAGCAATTCCTGCTCACGTATTTTTGGGGGCTTTTGATGGCCAGCTACACTTGCACTTGCTGCTTGACGTTTAATTTTTCACCTAAATATGGCGCCGTGATTGTTGTTAACGAATGACCATAAAAAAAGCGGAAATAGCCGATCCGTGATGTCACTACTCGTAAACCAATCATCGTCGATTTTCCTTATCACCGAAGATACCCGAAAAACAACCCGCCAAAGCTCCGAACTGCTCCAGAAACAACCGATTTATGTCTAGATTTAAAAAAAAAAAAAAGAAAAAAAAAAAGGACGTATTTTTTGGTACTGTCCTGTATTGGTTGTATTTTGTCAAATGTCGCGTATAAAATACGGCGAAATCGTATGGGTAAACAGGTCTGTGATTGGCTGATATTGTGTCACGCTGGAATGTTCGAATATTCTCTCGATTATAGAAAAACTATATAGGTGATGCACCGTGTCTGAAAAGAAGTGAAAGTAGAAAAAGCGATTGAGCGATTGTAAGCAATTGTTGATGTACGCTGAATAAAGTTGGAAAACTTCATACGACGACTCCTGCCTTGTTGCTGAGTGAACAGGTTGCGTAGATAAACGAATCTCAGTTACACTTATCAGGATTCAAGCATCGGGGCTGAATCAACTACTGATAAAAAACCAACAGTGTAACAACATCATATACAAGACTCTAGTACTATACTATCAGAAAGAACTTGTCGTATAATAATTGCAACTAGAAGGACAAAGCCAATATGACTCACATGCACTTTGTGGAACTTGTAAAATTTAACATGAAAATGAGTGCCCAAAAAAAGAGAAAAGAAACAGTTTCATTAACCCGTTTTAAGCCATGCACGCTTCACAAGTGCATTCGTATTATTTCATTTTTTAGTAGCAGTAAACGGGATATAACTGTTGATTTGGATATGTTGCGATTGATGAGGTAGTTGTCTACCATTTCAAAGTCTCATTCTGCTTACTGTTTGCAAAACCACCACATGGTAGGACCTTTTCTGCAGCATAAGTCTAAAAATGACTTCAAAATCCTCAAGCCAAACCAGGTAAATGCCATTTATTTACTAAAGCAGTTATGTTGCTGATGCATGCACATTTGTTTGCGGGGATATCTTTAAAAAAACATATTAGACGTAATTTTTTTGTAGGACGGACGTTCCATAGAACTTTTGGTCGAAATAAAACACAATGTCATTGCACGCATCATGCGTGCATGGTAGCGGGGGGCCCCTGTATTTAGCACTAGGCTACATACGCTTCGAGCATACATGGTAGTAAAAGATCACTCAGTTATGTGTATTTACAGATTCTGTAACCTTGGAAACAGGTTAAAATGCTTTTCAATGACTATGCACCCTACTAATTTAGGTTATGAATGCATACATTCGTAGTAGGTGTGCATATATAGGCCTAATATGGTTCAAGTATAAATTTTCCTATCTGCTCATCCATATACAGTACAATTGTGCTTGCACCACACACACCACATTCTTTGCAAATGTATTCAAAGTTACATTTTTGTGGTTCATTCATTTTAATTTTTTTGTTTTTTGTTTGATTTTACAGACCTCTTCCACAACGGATGACCGTACTTGATGTTTTAAGTCAACTCGACGAAGTTTTTTTTTACTGCAGCTGTGTACATCACACCTCCTGGGGATGGACAACAATCTGAAGAAGACAGTGGTGATGAGGATGGTAGTGGACAGATGAAAAACTTGAGTCGTCGTCAGCTTCTTGCTGAGGCAGAAGGAGTTGTGCATCGCAGTAATGGACAGCTTGTCAGAATGGGTGGTCCAGAACATGAAGAGGAGCTAGAGGAGGAGTTAGAGCTGACCCTACCTGCCTCTACTCAAAAAGCACCTGACTCCCCACAGCAGACACCCACCTCCTTACAGCAGGCACCCACCTCCTTACAGAAGGCACCACCCTCCCCACAGCCGGCACCCACCTCCCCACAGCAGGCAACCCCCTCCCCACAGCAGGCACCTGCCTCCCCACCGCAGGCAACCCCCTCCCCACAGCAGGCAACCCCCTCCCCACAGCAGGCAACCCCCTCCCCACAGCAGGCAACCCCCTCCCCACAGCAGGCACCCCCTTCACCACTGCAGGTTCCAGCAATACCTAGGCAACAACAAGCAGGACGCCTTTTACACAATCAGAGGCAACATCTCCTGCAGAAACCTGTTGTTCCACAATCAGTGCTTCAACACCTTTCATGGCATCTTTTGACGTGCTGCTCAATTCACTGTATCTCCAGGGCTCGAACATGACATTCTGAGTTTGAGTAAATATTGAAACAAAGTTCAACTACAGTATTTTGTTTTTTGTTTTTGTAGGTTTTTTTTCATGAATACTTGTGTATGTATTATTGTTTTGAAGTTTTGGAGAAAAAAAAAGTACTCTCTTGATACCATGCACTCTCTGAGAGTGCAACATGACAGCATTTACACGCACCCTCTAGCTACCATGCACGCTTCAAGCGTGCATCCTTAAAAACCGGTAGGAAAAATAAAATTTCCAATTTGATGCTTATATTTGTGTTAGAGAGTGTGTTTGTAATAAGAAAAATCAAAATAATCCAAAGAAAATAGAAAAAAAAATTGTTGGTAAGATATGGGTTAAAATGCAAAGTACTACCGACTTTGATCATTCTATGCTTTTGAACTTCAGATGACCTTGACCTCCAGTTCCGAATACACTCGTGTACTATCAAATAAACTACAGCAAAAGTTGTATTATGCCTAAAAAAACACCTGTGACCTTGGAATGACCGAGACCTTCAGGGACCTTGACCTTGACACGATCTCTCATGCATGCCTGATCAAATAATCCAATGTTGTTGCATACTATGGGCTTAAATAAACAGCCTTTCCACTATATGATGACCTTTTTATTATAATAATTTTTTTTGGCAAGGCCTAAAATGATCTTGACCTTTGAGATCAACACAAAAATGGAACAAGTATGAAAGATCAAACTATCATCTCAAAATACAAAAAGTTTGGACTTTATGGCTCTCATAGTTTAGGGTCAAAGTCACTTCAAAGTATCTATACATACTTTGGACAACTCGAGTGACCTTGACTTGGCATGAGGTTGACCAAATGTGCGTCTGATTAATATTTATCATGCATTAAATAATCATAAATTTCATAATAATAACCACCCAAAAAAGTGAAAAATTGTTTAAAAAAAATTCATTTTTTACTAACTTTTGTAGTTTTGTTGACCCTACGACCTTGAACTTGAAGTGAAGTAATTAATTCACTGATCATTTATGAGATCTCATGGATATACACCATCTTACCAAGTGCAGTTGTGATAGTTGAAATAGGTTTTGAGATATTAATCCACATGCAAGTTTTGCACAGACAGATGGCGGACGGCACAGACAGATGGAGGAACAGACACAATTTGTTTAATGCCCTTTTTTGACTATTTAGGACTCATCTCGCACAGATTTGCAAAAATCTTGATTTTTTTAGGGGGTGGGGTAGGGGAGGTCGGGGGGAGAGTGTGGAGGGTGAGTACAAAGACTTGCACTGCTATTCATGCGAGTCAAATATTAACTGACTGCCATCATTCTAATGTCCCAAATGTACAGCTACAGCTAAGAGTTGCAAATCCAGAGTTTACTGGTCAAAATTAAATACAAAAACATTTTAAACCTTCCCATCCCTTAAGTCCTTCCCATTTCCTTTAGAAATACCATTAAAGAAAAAGATTTTAAAACATTTCAAATTATTACCACCACCCCAACAAAATCTGTTATCAACATGGCTGATAAAATAAACTGCTCAATTTGCTAGCAGTCTGAAACACAAGGCACCTTATTCCTGTGCTGCGCTGCGCGCTAGTCATTAAGCATGACCTACACATGCAAGATGAGAAGCATGATGGGAACACAAGACATGGCGTGTAAGAGACTTACATCCTTTGCCTCTGCTTCCAGCTTCTCCATGGTGGTCATAACATCACTTTCTTCATCATTCGCCGCCCCTGTAGAAGTGCTTGTGGCATTGGCATTGTTATTGCTCATAAGGCCCGTCGTCCTTAAATGTTTAAACTGAAAAAGGAAATCAATCCCTCCAGAGTTGGTTTCCGTTTTATCCCTCAGGCGATTTTCTTTAGGCCATACTTTTATCTGTTTCAATAAGTCAAATGGAAATGATAAGAATAACCAATTATTTGCACTACAGTCAAATGTGTAACATTCTGAAGCACTGTTACCAGCATGATTAGTTTATATGCTTATTAAATTGCCAACTTTCTCCTAGTATGTCAAAAAAAGGAAGTTAGTTGGGGTTTTCTTTCTTTGTTGTGGTGGTTTCTTTGTTTTGTTTTTTGGGGATGAGAATGATTGGATGAAGGGGGGGGGGGGGGGGGAAGATAAATGGGAGGAGGATTCTTTTCTACCAACATAACCAGTCCAGCAGAAAAACTCAAACAGTAACCATTACTTGTCTTTCAGCAACTCAGGAAACATGGCAAACAGAAATCAGTTCTTGTGAAATGCAGAAGAAAAAAAATTGCAAATCTAGAAAGCTCAGAATGTCTAAAGAAAGCAGAAGCCAAAGTTAATTGGTCTAGCCATTCTAAGAAATAAAATTATAATGTCTAAAGAAAGCAGAAGCCAAAGATAATTGGTCTAGCCATTCTATGAAATAAAATTATCAAGCTAAATGAAAGTAGAAATATGAAGAAGAAAATAGAGAAGATACAAAGGCATAAACTGAAGGTGGTAGAAATTCAGTGTGAATTTCTAAAGCAGAATTATAGATAGCACCACCCTTACCCACAGCCCCATTACAAAAATGTGAACCATCTCCAACTGAAACTTGAATTACAATAAAAACTGCACTTGCTACTATTGAAGAAAAAGTTTATAATACACACTAAACTGATGCATCTCATAATTCTAAATACAAGTAAACTTGTTAGATAAAGGAAAAAGTATAACTTTGCAAACATGGTATTGGTGGGGTTGATGGGAGGGTATGAAGTTAAAGAACAACAGCAATCATGCCAACTTAGCAAACTAAAGCATAATATTGTTCTTGCTGCCATAGGTCAGGAATAAAACAAATGTTAAAAATTTGTCTTTTGCCTACCTGGGGATTATCTTTTGCTAAAGTGTTGATCTTGTTCCATGCCTCATCACGCTGTTTTGATTTTTCTTTCTCTCTGAAATACAAAAGTTTACCTTGTTGATAATATTGCCTTTATACCACCAAGAAAAAAATTTAAGGATCATAAATAATGCTGCATGATTACAACAGCTGACTTTATCTTATGCAACCATTATGGTTTTCTAACTTACTGGGAAAAAAGGGGGAGAGGTAAAGAGTACATGTAAACAAGGAAGCATTAGATTTGTGATATTGTCAACATTTTGATTACATAATCTGTCAAGCCAAAATTTGTCCAAGCTAGTTCACACAATTTCTTCTGATTTACGGAAGAAAGCATGGAATACATAATATTCCGTCATAATTTTTTGTTAATTAAAAAAAAAAAAAAATCAATCTTATATAGCACTTTTCCAGCTTAAGAGCTGTTCAAAGTGCTGGTCAATAAAGGATCCAACTTAAGCCGCTCAAGGCGCTCACCTGCAACCTTTGGGCACATAGTATGACGCTCAGACAACTGAGCACAATCCTGGGCGATGGGGAATGGGGATAAGGGACCAAGTGCATGTTGGATGTATTTGTGTAGTGGGCACTCACCCATCTAGGACATGAGCATCAGGATCTTTAAAGTCCATGCAATGGAATGAATGCTTGCACATACTAGACCTCAGTTTATACTCTCATTTGAAGGGCTAGTGTGATTTAAAAAACATAAATCATTTATGTATGTGGAGATATGTAAGAGTAAAAAAACTATAACTCCTACACTAACTATAACTCCGACACTATTTCACACCCACCATGCCCCATGTGTGATCAATGCCTTTGTAGGTCTACAAGTGTAGAGTGACTCAGGTTCTGCTGCTTAACACAATTTGAAGATAAAATAGTTTGATTTATATTCATTTGGCACAGTCATTTCAAATAGATCTGTAGTAACTGTTCACTCACTTTTGCCTTTCTGCCTTGTACTGTTGTGTGCAGTCATCAAACAGTTTCTGGTTCATTTCCATGAACAGCTTCAGAGCATTGTATATCAACCCATGAATTGTTCTGTAAATAGCATACCACAACAACAAAAAAAAATTTAAAAAATGGGTCAACAAATCTCACGGATACATACACAACATTTCATCTTCAATATTTGTTATCACATACATGCCAACTAAATCAGTTCTCTTAAAAGTTGTAATAAAACATGGTCTAAAAAACAAAACCTACATTTGCAATTAACAAATGAAATAATTTAACATTTCATAACATCACTTCATTAAAATAAAATAAAATTCATGATGGTTTCATGTAGAACTTTAAATACTGCCAATCAAAACTAAAATTAATATCTTATGAAGTTATGTTATCACGATCAAAATAAATATATCTCCCAATTTCCTCAAAAATGAAAAAAATCACAAATTCCAAAACAAATCTATACTTGGGAACATGCAATTCTAAGAAACAAGTAGAAATCAAATGTAATATGTAGATCAGATGATAATAAACTTAATAAAAGCAAAGCTCAATCAAAACGTAAAGAAAAGTCAAATAAAATCTAAATGTTCAAGTCCATGCAAACAAAATAGTAATCATAAGGAATTTTGTTGATTACAGCTACAACATGACTGTGCGTCTACTGATATTTACAAATTTGTCATGTCAATACACCGTGTCTCTAACCAACATTGTAAGTCAATATCTTATTGTACTCCAGAAAAACAAACATGATCAGATAAAATATTTACTTTTGAAATGCATCAAAATTGATATTTCGACTGTATTATGTACAAAACACAGAATTTTACATTTGTGTGGATGATAAACACAAAACTTCAGGGAAATAAGTATAATCCAATAGTCACTAAGTTGGAGATCATAATTAAAGCAGATGTGCCTGCCCAAAAAGCAAGTTTCAGGGAAAAAATATTGGGAGGGGGGGATGGGGGGGTGGGAAACAAGCCACGATTTTCCGGGAGACTAATACGTAAGACAAGTATTTTGTATTTACACTATGTACAAACTGAAATGTCTTCTTCGGTTACTGTTGTTTCTGAAGAAACCATAGTAGGCACTATTCAGATCTCTGTAATCCTCTTCTTTCCATCGAAAGACGTCTCCTGGCCTGGATTTGGTAATGAGTAGACCTTCACATGGTTTCCCCTTTATTGCCCACCACAAGATGTGGCCACTTTTCTGTTTCTTTGGAATCCTTCGCTTGGTTTTCTACATCACTTTTGGAGGTGTTCGTTCTCTTTTGCTTCCTCTTCTTCTACAGCCACATGCATGCCACTAGTAGGTAGATTCCCTTATAAGATCTCTGGGTCTACTCTGGAAGTGCAGAGAAGCAGCTTTGCACACGCGCATCCATTCTGAATTAGAATGCACAGGCGCCCTAACTCGGATTAACTTCCACAGAGGTAGGGAACCACTCCTCGGCAAACCGGGAGTGAAATGTGCTGTCTGTGCTCTGACTGACATGCAAAATCAGCGACATTTTCTTCTTTTTTTGTTCCCGAGGGAAGTTTGCTGACCAGAACAGGCGAAAAGAATCTATATTTTCTGAACGTTCTTTTTATGTTATTGATTTTCCATCATAAATACAGCGGTACTGTAACGGTAAACATGTCTGTTAAAGGCACAGACCATCTCTTTTCCGGCTGCCAGGAAGAAAAGACAAAGAAGGGAGACAAGGAGAGGAGATGGGTGAAAAAAAAAAGACTCGTAGCATCGACAAGATAAGTAATAAACAGATAAGGCAGAGTCTTACTTGTTCCAATGTTCTTTGCTTTTGTATAATGCTGGGAACATGAGGGGCATTATGCTGGACACATTGTCACTGATCAGACTCAAGATGTATTCGTTATTCCAAAAATACAGGGCTCGCTCTGCCACCTGTGGCCACCAGAACAAACAAAGCACAACACCGTCACATCACCTTACAGTACGTTCACAACATACACCAAGGCTGCAGTGGGCCTTGGTGGCTAAGTACTTCAGCTGTATGATTCTCATCTACCTGCTTGTGCCTTCAAGTCTTTTGCTGCCTTCAACTTGCTTTCCAAACTATAAAATGTAAAGTAACAGTGGGAGACTAAAGAGGTATTGAACAAAACTGCCAGTGACGCATTTGTTGAAAAATAATAAATGAAACGATGAGGGAGCTCTTACAAGACATTTAAAATTAAAACGGGGCATAGCAAACTCAAAATTGCAGCAATAAAAGGGCCCGAATTTTTCCATAAGTTGGCACATTTTCATTTACCATTTCATTTTCCGTGCACTTTAAAGGTTTGAAATTACCAGAAGGCGCAGGCAAACTCGCTTTGTCCCTAAAGAACATGCACATTTATACAAGTACTGTTATAAAACATGCAAAACTGCAAGCTGCTCACTCGGGGTGAAAGCTGAAACAAAACTTGGCGGAAAATGGACATCAAATAAAATTGTGTGATAAATCTGCACAAATCAATTTTAAGATACTATGAAACATCACAGCAAAGAAACAACATGCAGCATGTGTCATTTTTAAAAAAAAATGCAGGTAGGATACACTTAAAATTTGTGCCCTTAAAGGAAAGTGTTTTTATTATTTTTTTTTTTAAATATACATGGTCTGTACTTCTTAAAATAACAGAAGGTAGACCATAAACAATATTTAGAGTAGTGTTCAAAGGACTGGGAGAAAGAAATAACTGCCACCACACAACAGGTCTCTAACAGCCGTTTCTGTTGAAAATAAAAGACAATAACTTGTATAAGGTATTCTGTCATTGCATAAATTAAAGAATACAAAATGAGTAGTGATTGCCCAGCTAAATAATAATAATAATGATGATAATAATAATAATAATAATAATAATAGTGATTGCCCAGCTAAATAATAATAATAATGATGATAATAATAATAATAATAATAATAATAATAATAATAATAATAGTGATTGCCCAGCTAATAATAATAATAATAATAATAGTAATAATAATAATAATTTTTATAAATAAAAAAATCCTCCATAATTAAAAATAACCATTTCAGAAAACCCACCTCTGAAGTATAATCATTATAAAATATCTCGCCTTCGAATTAAAATAACTAGAAAGGCACAGCCCATATGATTCACACACTTCTGTGGAACTTGCAATATTTTACATGAAAACGAGTGCCCAGAAAAACTGAAACGAAACAGTGGCAATGCTCTTGACCTTGAGATGACCTTGACCTCCAGCTCATAATGGACATTGATGGACAATCAAATAAAAAACAGCAAAAGTTGTACTGACCTTGGGATGACGACCTTTACCTTCCAATGCCCCCTGATGCTCATCAATGATGAATTAACTCAATGCTGATGGGCCATACAGCTCAGATCGACTCATGGACTCACTGACTCAAAGTTCATGGACGTCACATCCATATTTTATTTTTAGAACAGCATGAGCATATCGAGAGCTGGCAAATGTCTTTCAAATGCATCCAAACTAATTTTGGTAATTCTTACACGTTATAAATTGATAAGCAAACCGTAATTCTAACCCTAACGGAACATTTACAATGATAATAATTCATTGATCATTATTTTCCCCTGAATTTAGGAATACCGTGCCCTCGACATTGCACCATGTAGTGACCTTAGCCGTGGCACAAGTCGGTCAATATAGTATGTTTGCCATGCTGATGCATACTCTGTGTTCAATATAGTAATTCCCCATATTAGTTAGGACTAAACTCACATAGATCTGGAAAGAACTTGAGAAACAAAATTGGGAGGGTTGAGTACATAGACTCACATTGACGCATACATAATTACAAGTCAAAAATGCTCACAAAGTGAAATAATTATCCTACATTTACACATACCCAGAAAAATAAAACAAAGTATTCTTATTCAAACAAAGACAATGATAAAGAAAGAAAGTCTTCAAAGCAAGTGGAAGCAAATACACAACGCGCAGCAGCAGTAAAAGGGACACAATACAAGCTGGCAACATGCAAACCACAGAGGTCTATGGATAAAAGAGCATGGACATAATGCAAGGGCTAAGATGTGCTAAACAACAGTCCAATGATTCTGTGGGGATGGACATACAGCCAGATAGGCTTACTTATTCCAGTGCTGTTTAGTTTTATAGAGAGCTGGAAACATGATAGGCAACACTGTGCCTACATTGTCACTGATCAGACTGAGAATGTATTCGTTATTCCAGTAGTACAGGGCCCTCTCTGCTACCTGCAAAGGTAAAAACAGTAGCAAACTCAATGAGCAAGTATAAATCAGAGCCTCAAATTTCATGTCAAGAACCAGAGACGTCAGAGACGTGTAAAACCACCCGCAAGATCATGGCAGCAAAATGTGGCACAATCCAGATGGGCAAGCTACGAAAATAAAATTTTAAGTAATAATTCCTGAAAATGACTAGGACAAATCAGTCACATCAACAGCAAATAAATAATACAAAATAATTAACATACCCCGCACACATTGGCTTGGGGCATAACAATTTCATTACATATTAAAATTTTAGTGAATCAATTTTGACATTTTAATTTGGGTAAAGGTAAAAAGTTCATACTGTTATTGAGAAATACATGGAGTCTCAAAGCAAGAAAAGCAAGTTGGATTTATTCTTCTTCTCTGTTTGGGCACAAAAGATGAAAGTTTAAAATATTAAAAAATCCAAATATTTACACAAGCAGAAACAATTAGCACATTAAAATTTAAAAGTAAACGTTATCAAGTTTATTCAATTAAAAAAAGTTGGAAGGGATTAGTATATTAATTGCGCTTTAATATTGATTTAATTTATCCCCAATTATATTAACCAACTGCCTCAACCTATCAAATGCCAGCCAGTTATTTTATTTTATTTTAGCAATTGATAAAACAACAGACAAAGAGATGGAGAAACAACAGGTGAACGCTATCAACAAAACTAAACCCTTACAAAAAATAGACTGAAACACTAAAGAATAAAATTATCTTCCAAGATTTAATCGGTTCAGTCAAGGCAACAGAAATTAGCAAACATTCTTAATGCAAAGAAAGTTTTGTGGTTTAAAAACAAAAGTTTATAAAAACAAGGCTTTCCTACCTGAAAGTGTGGACTGGAGACACATTTGGCTAACTGCTTGAAGAGAGGAACCATCACTTTTGTGAATTCTGCTGGTTCTATCACATCTAAGATCTCTTCCAGCTCATTCAGAAACATCACCTGAACACCACAATTATCAATTCTCATGTGGATATCAATTTTACATGACGCAAAAAACGCTTGTATTCATAGGTAAACTGTTTGTTTGAAAGGGGGGAGGCAGGGGAGGAGGTGGGGCAGTGTTCCCTCAACAACAAAAAAATGAGATTCCTTGGGACTCCCAGGTATAAAATTTTAAGAGTCCTTGTTCAAATTTTGAGAGTCCCCAAATCGGAAAAAGAAATGTAAAAACAAGTCCAAGCTTCACTTTTTTTCTTTCTTTTTTTTTTTACTATGTTAATGCGTCACATTAGTTATCATAAACATATAAACCCAAAAAATTAAAACATGTATTAAATGTTGATTTAAGCCTAGATAGAATCAAAGAATGGATTCACGAAGATTTCTTCTGTTCAGTGAATGGATTGCTTGGAGGTAGTTTACAATGCGCGCGCATGCGATTTTTAAGGACGACAACTCCCGACACAATCTTTAATCGTCTGCAATGGAAGTCTTAGTTGGGTTCTGATTCTGATTATGCCCTGAATTAGTTCGCCACTCGTTTGTTGTATTTTTTACTTCAGCGATTCGAAAAAAATGTGTGCGTCCACAGGACGCACACATGCAAATTTTTCTGCGTCATTTTTTATATTTTGTGCGTAATTGACGCACGACTGTGCGTAATCGGGAACACTGTGGGGGTTGGGGGGTGGGGATAAAAAGGCACAAGTTATAATTTGTCAAACAGGAGACAAGATCAAAAGCATAAATTATCAATTCAATCTGCCTCAGCGATCAAACTTGGACATTTAAAGTGAATATATCAAATACCAATGAAGTCTGAGATACATGCAATTCAGCACCTAAACAAACGAACAAAAGACTTCAAGAAGCAACAGAAAATAAATTGCCACATACCCTACACCAACAATCAATGCTCTAACATGCGCTTTTCCTTCAATTGAACTCAAATATTATATAAGGCAGAAAAAAACTAGAGGGTCAAAATCCAAATGACTCACATGCTCTTCATGGAACTCAAAATATTTAACATCAAACATGTGCCCAGAAAAATCAAAATGAAGCGGTGGCATTAAAATGAAAAGTAATATCGACTTTGATCTTTTTAAGCTCTTGACCTTAACCTCTGGCTCCAAATACACTCATGTACTATCAAATAAACTACAGTAAACTTGTAATTATGCCAAACAAAGGGTTATTTTGGGATGATCTTGACCATCAGTGACCTTGACACTGAGGCGACCTTGATCCTAATGTGACCTCTCATGCAAATCAATTAACCGGATGTTTGTTGCATACTATGGGTTAAATAACGGATTACCTTTTCTTAAAAAAATGTTTTTGCAAAGCCTAAAATGACCTTGACAGACCTGCTTACCCTACACAAATGTTGCAAGTTCTCCATTTGGCAGTATTTTTAAAAAATTGAGCAGATTCCTCAATGGACACAAATGGCTAACGTTTTAAGATATAAAAACAACAAACACCTGTGTTAAGAATAAGAGCTACGAATGTTCGATGTATTAGAACATTTTTCAAGTCAAAAGGTTCAACTTTGTTTTTTAAAGTTTAGTACAAGCAGAGATGTTATTTACACAAATCCAAGCAGCAGTACAAATACAATTGGCACTGCTGGGTAACAGGCTCGAGTCACAGATTAGCTGGCACATTTTGGCTTCTGCTTGCGTAATTTGTTGTGCTGGCTTGTTTTTGCCAGGGTCCATGCTGGTCTTGAACATTGTGGCATGTTCTGTGTTTTGACATCGACAGCAGCTGCCAAACTTTTGTGAGATTTGCTCTTCGCATGTTGCTAACAATCATTTTGCTGATTATGCACACACAAAAAAGTATATTTTGCAGACTAAACAGTGCACTGCATTTTGGTTTTGTTGTGCTGCTACCGAACAAGGCCATTCTTTGAAATAAGAAGCCAGAAATGTCTGCTTTCGTTTGACACAATCACATTTGGATGATCTCACCACCTCAACATATGCATCAACATCTGTTGTTTCCTGAATTTTTTTTGCAAATAATTATTTGCAGAGTAAACAGTGCAATAGAACTAGGATGAAGGTTAGAGCTTCTGCTTCCAGTCAGATGGACCTCTTACCAAAAATAGTTTTAAAAAAAACAACAACTGTCTTCACTGGCTTGAGGTTGAAGTACAAGGTGGGCCAATAAAATGTTACCACTTTTTAATCAAAAATAAGTTTTTTTTAAATTAGAAATTTTCGAAAATTTTATTCACAGAAATATCCAAATTATCATTTGATACCAAACCTAATCAATTTTTTCACTGAATTTCCTCAAATAATTCTTTCCTGGAGATAGGCTTATATCATGGCGCATGGACAATTCATGGCCTGCCCACTCCCTCTATCTTCTCTTCACAGACTACTTCCTATAAGGGTACATGAAGGAGAGAGTGTACTACAACAACCCACAGACCATTGAGGCCCTGAAGACCAACATCCGTCATGAAATTCGGAGAATCCCACTTGAGATGTGTAGCAATATCATCACAAACTTCAAAGTGCGTGTTGCAACTGTAATCCAGAGAAGAGGAGCGTGGATTGAGCATACCCTCAATTATTAAACTGTGTACAGAACGAGTGAACAAGTGGGAAACCCTTAGTATCAAATGATAAGTGGTCCTTCTGTGACATTTGTGTGAAGAAAATTTTCAAAAACGTTTTCACTGTAAAAACTTATGTACAATTAAAAAGTAGTAACATTTTATTGGCCCACCCTGTATTGGGACACTACGGCAAAATAACTACAAATAAGCAGGTCTGCCTTAACTTTCAAGATCAACACAAAAAACAGAACATATATGAGAGATCAATCTACCATCTCTAAATACAACAAGTTTAGACTTTATAACTCTTATAGTTTAGGGTCAAGGTCACTTCAAAGTACCTACACTAACCGACTTTGAACAGTTCCAGTGACCTTGACCTTGGATTAAGGTTGACCAATTTTGTGCAGCAGGTGTACCTCTCATTAATATCTATCATGCACCAAAGAATCATAAGATCAATATTAATAACCTAGGAAAAAAAGTGACATTTTGTGAAAAATTATCATTTTTTGACCAAAATTTGATGACCCTGTGACCTTTGACATTGAAGTGAAGTCATTCTTTCACTGATCATTTATGAGGTCTCATGGATATACACCATCTTACCAAGTTTGGTTATGATAGTTGAAATAGGTTCTGAGTACTTAACAACTTTAAAGTTTTTGCACAGACAGATGGACGGAGAGACATTTTTTCAATGTCATATTTGGACTATTTAGGACTCCATCTCTCACAGATTTGCAAAAATCTAGATTTTTTTTTTGTGGGTGGGTGAGTACATAGACTCACATTGCTATGTTTGTGACTCAAAAATAAATTATTATTTTTTTAAAATTAAGCTTGACTACATCCAATACTATTACTGAAGGGAAAAAATCCTCGGTGACCATAAAAGTCTTGTATCTATGTTACGTAGGCTCCTCCCCTGAGTGGTTAAAACCTGCAACCTTTGCCATAAGAAACCAGCATCCTGCTAACTGTGTTACCAGGCCATCCCATTATCACTTCAGAAGTTCGATTAAAAATATTCACTAAACTTCAGCACAACTCACCTCTTTTGGACTGTGAACTTTGGGCCAGAATTTTAACAATCCCATTATCACCTGCAATAAATATACAAAACAAGTTCAAGACTCTGAAGAAAAAGAGTTCAAAACAGCTAGACCAAAAGGATTGGATGGGGCAATTTCTGCAAAAATAGTATTTTGGAACAATTGCTTTCAATCAATACCCTTTTTATTTCCGATTCACGCTACCCACAAGCAAAATAGAAGACGAGATAATGTTTACTAATAATAAATAAATACATGTAAAAATAAAGGCGTTAAAAATTCCGATGAACATATTCTAGGACCTAACCCCAAAACTCAGCTGTATGGGGTGTAAGGTACTGCGCCTAAGGAAGCAAGCTGACGCGAGCCTTGAACTATATCCTCTATCTGCCATGCCTTGAGCATTCTTTGAGTCTAAAAAAAGTGCCAATTAAAGACTGTATAAAAGACAAAAATATACATAAAAGCAGTACCTGTTCTGTGAGATTTGGGTCTTTCTCCAAAAACTGTACAACACAGTACGCCAACTGTGGATGGTAGACAGACAGAGATTTCACTTTGTGCAATGGCAACAGAACCTTCAACAGGAAAATCTTGTGCTCTTCCTTCAGCGGCAATGCAAAGCCATTGATTATACTGAAATTAAGAAAAACAACCAAGTTGATTGTGTTTTCAAGAGCATTAAATTAATCAACCACCAAAAACACTTGATATTACAATTTCTCAAATTTCTTTATGGTGCAAATGAATATTTAGACAAACATCTCACCTTCCTAAAATTTCCAGCAACTCTGCAATGCCGTTGTGATGTTCTGTTTCATAAATAAAACTGGAAAAAAAAGAGTGAAATTAGTTTAATTTTACAGAAATGGAAATATAACTTAAAACAACAGATACTACAGATAACACTAATATCCAGTGTTCCTTGCTGTCTTAAAGTTTGTGTGTGTACAGTGGAACCTCCGGTATATGACCGTCCAAAATCTAAGAAAAAACTGTCTTATAATAGAGGTGGTCTTATACCGGAAACAAAGGGTGGGGAGGGGGGAGGTGGGTCAGGCTCGGAGGGGTATGTAGTCATAATTTTCACACTCACCAGCATGTATTCTCTGACAAAGGAAACTGTAAAACATGTTTCATTTTTAGCTTTGTCTTTTATTCACAACTTCAAAAATAAAAAACAGTCAAACCACTGCCAGACGCGTTCATACAAGTCTGTCAGTGCAGAAGCTCTCAGTTTCGATGTTTTCCTTTCGCCACTTTCTCCACTCTCCCATCGTAGTTTCACAGATTCCTTATCCTTTATAATGAGCTGAATTTGGGTCTTCCCAACGTCTAAACTTCTTGCAATAGACAAACAACTCTCCCCATTTTCACTTCTTTCAATCACTTTCATTCTCTCTGCCAAATTCAAAACGTTCCTCTTGCGCGACGCCATTTTGACAAGCCAGTGTAGGCGAGTAATGTCCCTTATTAGCGAACTGGAAATAGCAAACAACAGCAGGCGTACACTAACATAAGAGAAAAAAACGAAAGGTACAGACAACAAATTAACTGATATTTCTTTTAAATAGCCCTAAGACGGCTGTATAAAGGGCCTAAGACACGGTCGCTGGTCGCATAAACGAGGTTGTCGCATACCAGAGGTCATTTATTATTGGAAGTGAATCCGTCAGAAGTTTTCAGGTCACATAACGGAGGGAGTCGTATACCAGAGAAACGGATACCGGAGGTTCCACTGTATTGGGGTAAGTGTGTAAACAACAATGTATTATGGGCCGTAATATTGAAATAATACAAAAATGCAATCCTTACGGCAAAAATACAACTATTTACTGATCTGCACAATTTTTATGTACAAAAGCAAACTTTCGTTAGCACTAACATGCTCTCTGTACCATGTTAATGCATGAAATAAAGTTTTAATTCATTCAATCTCCATTTTTTCTCCTGTGTGACAAAAACGCACAAACACTTCAAAGTGACTAACGAGTCCAACCTGTAGAAAATATTGTTGATGTGTTTGCGAATGAAAGCACGCAGGCCAAGAAATTTCCCATATATTCTGTGTAGTATCGTCTTCAGGAAGTCTCGTTCCCTGGGGTCTTCGCTGTCAAATAGGTCCAGCAGCTAAAAGTATCAAAGGAATTTTTTTTCTAAAATGTTGATTATTACTCACATTGATATTTCATCATCATCATCATCATAATAATAATAATAATAATAATAATAATAATACATGATGCTATCACACGCTTTTTTCTCTTCAATCTAACTCAAAGTGCATTTTCAGATCACTATTACAGAAGTCAGAATAAAAATACCTGTTTATTTTTCACATTTCAGATTGACCGCATCCAATGCCATTATTGAAGGGAGAGAGGAAATCAAGAGCACCCAGAGAAAACCCTCTGCGTCCTTAAATGTCTCGTACCAAGTCACGTAAGTTTGTCCCAAGCAGGGTTCGAACTCGCAACTTTTTGGCATAGGAAACCAGCTCACTATTAGCAGTTACCAGGCCATCCCAACATACACCACATATTATTTACATAGTATAATCACTTCATCAATCTAATCAAGAGCTACTGCTAATACAAAAATAATTATGAGAAATATGAAAATTAAACTAGAAGGGCAAAGCCCATATGACTCACATGCTCCTTATGATGTGCAATATTTAACATGAAAATGAGTGCACAGAAAAAAGAAAAAAAAATGAAATGGTGGCATTATGTGCAAAGTAATCCCGACTTTCATCTTTCTATGCTCCTGGCCTTGAGAGGACATTAGCCTCCGGCTACAACTATACTCATGTACTATATCAAATTAAAAAAAACTGCAAAAAGTTGTAATACGCAAAAAAAAATAATAAATACATTAAAAAAGGTTACCTTGAAATGACCTTGACCTTGAGATGAACTTGGCCCTCACGTGATCTCTCATGCATGTCTGATCAAATAACTCAATGTTATTGCATACTATGGTTTAAATAAACAGCCATTCGACGCTGACCTATTTTCTGTATGTTTTTGCAAGACCTGAAATGACCTTGACCTTCAAGATCAATGCAAAAATGGAGCATATATCAAAGATCAGTCTATAATTTTTTAATACAACAAGTTTGGACTTTATATCGCTAATATTTTAGGGTCAAGAGGTCACTTCAAAGTACCTATACAAAAATGACTATGCAGCTCCAATGATCTTGACCTTGGAGTGAGGTTAACCAAATCTGTATAGTCTGCATGTCTCATTGATAACTATCATGCCTCAAAGAATCATGTTCAATAATAACTTAGAAAAAAACGTGAAAATTTTGTAAAAAATTGTAATGTCTTGTTGTATTATTATTTTCTTTTGCCATGTATGCACTGTGAAACAACAAATTTGTCCATGTTTTTGTGGAATAAAGATTTCATGACGTGACTTGACCCTGTGACCTTGAAGTGAAGTCATTCATTCACTGATCATTTATGAGGTCCCATGGGTATACATCATCTTACCAGCTTTGGTTGTGACAGGTGAAATTGGTTCTATGTACTTAGCCACTTTAAAGTTTTTGCACAGAAAGCAGACAGACGAACATTGTTTTCGATAACTATTTAGGACTCATCCTGCACAGATTTGCAAAAATCTGGAAAAGTTTTGTTTTGGGAAAGGTACATAGACTCACATTGCTATGCATGTAAGTTGAAAATATATATATATGCATAATATGGGCATACTCTTACCTGTAAAACAAATTTCTGGTCTATGTAGCGTTTGGCTGTGTTGGGCTGAAAGTCTGGCGATTCTAGAAATCTCAAGAAGAATTCATATACCAACTGAAAGAGAAAACTATTTATTTTCAATATACTTTTTTACAGTCTCAGCACTTTTGAAGAATGGGGTGGGAGGGAGGGTGGAAGGAAAGGGGGAGATGGCAGGAAGGAGATGGAGGCAACACAACATCATTTGATCTTTTTTAAACACACTCTATAGTACAAATTAATGTCTATTATATAATACACATGCAACCCTTTCAAATTAGCACAGAAATACCAAAGGCAACAAACACCTGTAAATGTGGCCATGCAGCCTCCAATGTTGGTTCATCTTCCTCTGGATCGAACTCAGCACCACTGGGATTTGAGGATGGTGGTAATGTCCGAAACAAATTCACAGCAAACTGCAAAAAAATCCAGTCGTGAACAGACTATTCTATCTCTGTATAAAGTATCGCAGTTGTACACCTAAATATTACCAGAACACCTGAGTTTTAACCCGACAGGTTTAAAACTTTTTTTTTTTTTTAATACCCACACATAACTTTCATTCATCTGTATTCTCCTTCTTCTGGTATCCCTGAGATCACCAAACTGGTTGGAATTTTGTGTATGAAATAGTTTTCTATCCTATGGTATTGGCAGCCACGATTTGTCTTAGAGGATGGTGCTTGCAGAGTGTGTTTTTGCTGCTAGCATGAACCCGTCTAGGACATGAGCATCAGGTTCTTTAACACTAAAGTGACTAACACTGCCATTGCCTTATCTTCCTGCCAGCCTGAGCCTGCCTCCAAGACACTTCCACAAAACCAGTAACTGTAAACAAATTTGTCTAGCAGCTCTGAAATGTCATTTTCACTGATCAATCCAAAAAGAATTAGGAGGTTCCAGCCAGCCATTGTCATCATCAGTGCCACGAATGCCTCACCCTCTTACACCTGCTCGAGTCCGAGATGATCGTCTAACACCCCTGCCACGTTTTATTTGCTGACTCGTACTTGCTACCATCACAGGCTCAGCGCTGCTTTCTTCATCACTGGCATAGATATTTTTACTTTCATGAGGCGAAAAAGACTTGTCAGAATCCCAATCAGCAGCATTGTCAAGATCCAGCATCCGGAGAATCTCATCTCTTGACATAGGTCGCCTTCGATACATTTTTTAAATCTAAATTTGCCGCAAAATCTTTGCTGATTAAACAAGACCGGATGTGGCAATAAATCATTTGTCCAGGGAAACTAAATTTCCGACAAGCTTCAAAACGGGGAAGCAAACACGAGTCTTCTACCTTGTATCATTAAAACAACTCAAGATGTCAGTGAGCGATGCTACTCTGCCACGACTCCAGTTGCGGCCCGTCGCTGATGTGTTAAGCCCATGCTATGGAATGCATGCGTGCAAAGATTAGACCTTGGTTTATACTCTCATCCAAAAGAGTAGGGGCATCACACTGCTTGAAAATCAGAATCAAGTTACCGGCACAGCAGCAGCTGGTAGGTGCTTACCATCCAATTACTAACCGAGGTTGACATTGCTTAATTCATTTCTTACTGGTCAAGTAAGTTATGTAATAGTGCTTTCTCATGACCAAGAAAATTTAGTAAAAACAAGAAAAAATGAGTTGCGTTGGTTAAAAAATCATAAAAAATAATTTCTTGCTTGATTACCATACTGTTTTTTGCTACATAAATGTTATGTAAAGATTATTGTTTGTTTCCTAATTGTTTACAAATAAATATATGTTTGGGAAAATATTGTATTGAGCTATTATTCCATTTATTTCTTCCCCTTTTCCCCTGAACACCTGGTTGATGAAAAGTGCTGGGCATCGAAAATGCCAGAAATAGATTGAGACACTCCTCATTACTTCCAAGCCCATTTTCAGACTCGTAGGCCGAACTATCAGTATCACTTTGAGATTTGAGATACTTAATCCTCCTTGTTATCAGGGTCCATAAACAGCATGTTGTGTGTCTCATCCATAGTTCCCACCCCCCCTTTACCCCCACCCAAAAAACTCCCCCTGCTCATCGTCACTAGCATAAGAATGATCTATCTAGAATCATTTCCCTCGCTTATTTCCTGTAAATATTGTGGACGCGTGGTCTAAGGCGGGACTAATTTGCCTCGCCCACAAGCCAGAAACCAATGGCGCCCGACAGGTGTGGGATCGATCTGGGCATTATGTTTCTCAGGTCATTATTTATTTTCAACTCGGGCAAGGTCTAGGTGGTTTTCACCAGGTACTCCGGTTTGCTTCCACAGCAAAATTTCAAAAAACACAATTACTGTAGGTTGGGTTTGGGCGCACCCCAGGCTGCAACTATGTCTTCCCCAAGGGAGGCGACCCGGAATTTCCTGATAAAAAGGGACAATAAAGTGTCAACAATCAAAAAATAAAATAAAATCAAGTTAAGGGAGGTTACTTGTGTATACCCGAGCGGAGTTCTTGACTCCCATCTCTCGGCCACGACCTTGAGAACATTGCTCCACCCGAGCTGTTATTTCTGTTTATCCCTCAAAAGAGGGACATAAAAATATTTGCCCTGCAAGGCGGTGAAGCGTGGTTGGGAGTACCGGGTTGCCGGCTACTAGTGCCACGCACTCTACTGCAAAGTCGCTGCCACCGACCTGCACCTGCATAAAATGCCTGCCGACAATGTGGTCCCGCTCGCCACCAAACGCAGCAGGCGAATGGTCATCCTGGGAGAACAAATGTCGTGTCGCCTTGTCCTGCGTAACCCAATGGCATACCCAAAGGTTCTGCAAAGCAGGAGCCATCCAAGGCTAGTCTAACCAAGAAAGTCAAGGTAGACAATTTCTCTCCCAAGTCTCAACCAGTCGCCTCCCTTTCCGCTACAGATCCCACAGCTCAAATGGAACCATGTCCCCATGGTTTCCCTGTTCGCAACAGGAATGTCTGGAACAGACACTGACTACGCCAAGTCAGTCCACACCATGGTCCAGCATCATCCTGTTCCCAGTCGTTGCACCACTTGTAGCCGAGCGGAGTTTTTGACTCCTGTCTCTCGGTCACGACCTTGAGAACATTGCTCCACCCGAGCTGTTATTTCTATTTATCCCTCAAAAGAGGGACATAAAAATATTTGCCCTGCAAGGCGGTGAAGCGTGGTTGGGAGTACCAGGTTGCCGGCTACTAGTGCCACGCACTCTACTGCAAAGTCGCTGCCACCGACCTGCATAAAATGCCTGCCGACAATGTGGTCCCGCTCGCCACCAAACGCAGCAGGCGAATGGTCAGCCGGGGAGAACAAATGTCTGTCGCCTTGTCCTGCGTAACCCAATGGCATACCCAAAGGATTCTGCAAAGCAGGAGCCACCCAAGGCTAGTCTAACCAAGAAAGTCAAGGTAGACAATTTCTCTCCCAAGCTTCAACCAGTCGCCTCCCTTTCCGCTACACTAGTGATAGTAGTATTGACAGAACTGAAAGCACTCCTCGGTACTGGGATTCCCCGTGTGCAGGCTGTCATTTCAGAACTGTGCGTTTGCGGTAAGAAACGTGTTAAAGGCAGTAAGTATAGCCATTGCTTCTACCTCTCGACTACAGTGGGCCCCAAGATCTACTACACATATGAAACACACAATACAATCACTGCCTTGATTCATTAAAATATGCAGGGGTAAGGTTAGAATTTTATTTTGCATCCTTATACACAGGCATACAAGAAAATTACACCCAACTGTCATGAGACCTTCCAAATCTGCTGATTTAAACTTGTTTCGATGGTCTCTGACATTTGTTTCTTTGGACGGTGTTTTGTGTCTTTTTAAAAAATTCAATCTTCACAAAGGGGGCTGTGGGGTGTAAATCAAATTAACTTCTCACCATGTTTATGGCCTCTGGGTAGATGGCCTCTGTGACGACCCCACGATTCTGTGTGACATACTCCACCATCTCGTTCAATGCTGCTCTTTTCACTTCCTTCCATTTCAAGTCACTGAGAGGGTCTTGTACGAAGTCAAACAGTACTGTGCACTGTCGAATCTTTTGTATAAACAGTTCTTCTCTCTCTGCTGGCGTTGCATCTGAGAAAAAAATAATTGGCTGAATGTTAAAGTAGTAGAAATGCACAGGGAACTCGCTGCAAAAAAAAAAAAAAATTTGTTATAACTCTTTTTTTTTTTTCAGTCAGTAATCCCTGTGCTGAAAAAACAGGAGGGCTAATCAGATTCCTACATCATTAGTGGTAAACGTTTTTAAAGGTAATTTTGCAAATTTTGTACAAACTGTTCAAGTTCACAGTTTCTGATAAAACTATGCATTTGATGCCTGAAAATGAAATATGTGCAGATCATATTTCAAATGTCACCATCAAATATTTGTGTGAAAAAAATTAACTGTAGCATGTAATTAGTACTTTCTGAAATTTTTTTTTTAAAGCTGCTATCACTATCACAGTATCACTATCACTGTATCACTATCAGTGCATGATTGATGCAATTCCATAATATTCAAATTACTCAATCTAGGTAGTCAAAAGCCATTTTTAAAAAATGATTTCCTCATCACAAAACTGACATAGATTTAAAGAGCTTTTCATTCTGAACACAGTGGTATATTTTTTTTCCCCATAGGACAAATAGGTAAAAAGTTATTAATTTTTGAAAATGCCGAATGTTGGTGTTTTTTTGGCAACGTTTTGGAATTGAAGAAATTGACAACTTTGGAGTCTCAAAGTGAAGCCAATATTGATACCAGGAAGCTGATTTTTGACAGGTAACCCCTTCATATGTTATACTCCAAGCCAAATTTTCTTCAGGCCTCTCCCATGTAATGTTCAGCCGTTTTGGTGCTTCAAAGTTGGGAAATCATCAAATTCGCAGTGCGCGCCGGCAAATTATAGGCCTACTGGTGTGCTACTACGCTCAGCACGCGTGTCGCTTAACAGGCCTACGAGTACGCAATGACCGCAAGAATTCCCGAACACCGTTTGGGTAGGCTTTTCTACGGCAAAGCGCTCCGCGATACAGTAATGCACAAATTAATAAATACCCTAGTTTTATAAAGGAAAGTCTGCTCTTTATTTCTTGCTAAGTTTTAAACTTCTAGTTAAAATCAAACTTACATCAAAACCGCTTTATCCACTTTGTTCGGCTCGTAACAAAACTTTTACACACGAGAGCCCCACAATACCTATATGTAAATGAAGCTAAGTATCCGAACTTCTCATTGGTTCTTATTTTTAGGCCATCCAATGAAGTATCGCAAAGCACTTAGACTTTGAAACGAGCCCCTCTCAGCAAACGACGCTGACAACTTTTTCCGCACCGCCATTCAGCGCTCGGATAGGGGCGTATTCAAAAGCTGTTTTCTCGGAATCTTTCGCATAAACATGCATTAAAAACAACACAGATGTAAAGATAAAGCTTTCAATTTTTATTTGAATACAGCCACTGTTCGTTTTGATGCAGTTTTACATTAATAATAAGTGTTGAAAGTGAAGTGAAAACTGAGTCAAAACTGCCGACCGGACAAGAGCTAATGAAGGGCTTGGAGTACCTACTCAATCAGTCAATGACAAACAACAACACAACCAAACAAACACACACAAAAATGCAAAAATAATTGCTGGTAGATGTACATTCTCTTTATCTTGTGCAAATTATCAAACAATTCTTGGAAGATACAGCTGACAATACAGAGATAGGTAGCTTACCTTTCAACAATGGCAACTTCTGAAGTTCCCTGTTCTTTGAGATATTGAATCGAGAGGAGTTCTGGCGTTTATCTTTCTTTATGTGAGGAGGCCCTGCGAATTTGAGCTTTGCAATGGCAGTTGGAGGTGGATGCGTATCTGCAGAATTGGCATTTGCAGGACCCGGTGGTCCACCACTAGAATTTTTCCGTTTGGATGCCTGAAGTCAATAACGACAGAACAACACATAACAACAAGTATGAAACTACACCGTAACGACGCAAAACATAGTAAAGAGCATTTCAAAATAAAAGCAACTGTAAGTCTAAAATCCCTCACCGGCTGCATTTTGACGACCGATTTGAACACTTATTCCCACTCTAGAGATAAAACACTGAAAGAACACATTCTACCGCCATCTTGGATATCGATGTCAACATGGCTGCCTACAAGGGAACGAAATAGACAAAACCAGACGTACCTCATTTTCTATATTTTCTGAACTGTCCTTGCCCGTAAGTTTGGAACCGCTCGGCGTCTTTGCTACTGTCTGGAAGAAAAAACAGATCCGGTCTACATAGATACGAAAAATACATGCTTGACAACTAGGTCTCTTTCTTCAAAAATGTACTTATTTCGATACAATTTGTCGACTGCTATTTCCTCATATCCAAATAATGAAATACATCATGAGAAACACACCTAGTGTGCATCTGTGACTGTAATTGAAACTGATGGCTCACCTTCTCTTTTTTCACTTTATTTGGCATGTCGAGTAGCGAACAATACCCGCAGAAGCTTGATTTAGGGTATCGACGTACTAGATCGCTTCGACACTAAACAAGGCTGCTGATTGGCTGGAAATGGTCACATGGCTTCAAGCTTCATTTTTGATCATGTGACCTTCACTGTCAGGGAACCGGGCAGTCTGAAATTTTTAGTTAAGAATATTTAGTTTGTCCCTCGCTGATGTTTTTTGTTACAACGTTTTTCGGCGAATAAACAAAACAAACAATACTAGATCATTAGACATGATCAAAATTCAATAGAAAATTTCGATTTCTTTTTTTTCTTCTTGCAACTGCAGACGATGTGAGTTTAAAAATTAGTCAATTTAGTTATGTTAGTAAAAGTAAATAATTTAAAACAAAACAGCCTAATAATTAACAGAAAAGAGACAAACACAGAAAACAGACAAACGAGCAAGCAGAGCAAAGCGCACATAAATCAAATAAACAAACCCAAACATTGTAGACCTACTGTGTCTGAAATGGAAGCAGCAGGGTTTGAGAGTGCACGGGCACTGACTCCACTGAGAAGCGATTCCACATCACCATTCCTCCCGCCCCCTTTTTTCCTCCCCAATATCAGACCATGACGGCAGCGAAGTCGAGTATTTCTATGAACATCTGCAGGCTGTCCTTGACCAAATGCTGAAGAAGGACATAGTCATAGTGCAAGACGACTGGAATGCCAAGGTTGGCCAAGATGCGTACCACAACTGGGGAGGTGGGCTCCACTGCAACAACGAGACAAATGACAGAGGTCTGAGATTCTTGGAGTTTGACAGATACAACAATCTGATACTGGCATACACGCTTTGTCTTCACAAAAATTCCAGACGATCGATGGACATGGCACAGTTCCAGCGGGGAGCATCACAACCAGATTGACTACATCATGGTCAAGAAACGTTTCAGAACAATTTAAGCGTCAACATTGGCAGGACACACACTTTTCCAGGAGCAGACATGGGAAGTGACCACGATCTCGTGATGATGTCTTTCCAGCTCCACTTGAAGAGAGTAAACACAGCAAATTGCACCAGACTGAAGTTTGACCTGGATAAACTGCAAGACCTGGATCGAGGTGGTTGAAATATTCCCAGCCACAACTGGAAGGAAATTTGCATAACTGCTCATTTTGGAAGCGGGTGAAGTAGATGTCAACACCATGACCACCACCTTCAACTCAACGGTGACAGTTGCCGCCACTAAGATCCTTGGCAAGCACGGCCCAAAGAAGAAACCTTGGATCACACCTAAATCTTTGGACTTGTGTGACAAACGAAGAGAGATAAAAATAAAAATAAAATAAAATAAAGAAAAAGAACACCTCACGAGGAGCTGATACCTACCGAAAAATCCACAATGACATCCGAAAAGGCATGCGCACAGCAAAGAACTGAATTTTAAAAAAAAATCAATGGGTCAGGAAATTGAGAACAGTCTGAACAAGAACAACAGCAATATAAGGCCTACCAGAATATGAAGCGGCTGACAAGTGTTAAACATCACAGGTCTCCACGATCCAAAGCAAGTCTGACATATGCCTTACAGAAGAACAATAAGTCCTGAATAGATGGACAGAGTACTGCTCTGACCTTTACATCCACACACCAAACGGAGACTCAACAGTTTTAGCATGTCCCCAGAACAGAGAAGAAGAACAAATCCTCCCAGTTCTCCGAGAAGTTAAGGTATCGCTAAAGAAGGGAAAGTCAGCAGGAGTGGACAACATACCCACAGAATAGCTTCAAGCAGGAGGAAAAGCGATGACCATTATTTGTTACAAGATCTGACAAAGTGGGGAGTGATCCACACTATGGCCCTAGTCGCTTGTCATCAGTCTTCCCAAAAAGGGTAACCTTCAGTAGTGTGAAAACTACCGCACCCTCAGCCCCATCAGCCATCCCAGCAAAGTCCTCCTGACAATAATGTTCAACAGGTTGAAACCCAAAGCTGAACAATCCATAGCTGAAGAACAAGCAGGATTCAGGGCAGGGCGAAATACCACTGAGCAGATATTCAACCTCAGAATAATCTGCGAAAAATACCTACAGCACCAACAACATCTATATCATGTGATTGTAGACTTCAAGAAAGCGTTTCCCGAGTCTGGCATGCAGCTCTGTGGGCAACCATGAGAGTGTACAACATCAGCCCTAACATTATTGAAGTCAACAAAAGCGTGTATGACAAGGCCACCAGTGCAGTCCTCCACAACAGCGTCACCGGGAACTGGTTCAGAACAACATGCCTCCTCTCACCAGCACTATTCAGCATCTTTCTGGAGCGCATCATGTGATTTGCCCTCGCAGATCACGAAGGCAGAGTAATCTCCACCTCCGCTTTGCGGATGACATTGATGGATTGGCTCGAGAGGAACAAGAACTTAAACAGCTGGTACAGAGGCTTGACACCACCTCCAGAGCCTTTGGAATGGAAATAAGTGCAGAGAAGACCAAAATGATGACCAACAACACCAATGGCATCAACAAGGACCTCATAGTCCAACGCCAATCCCTCAAAACGGTGCATAGCTTCAAATATTAGCCATTGTATCAGACAATGGGTTAGAAGAAGATCCTTTCCAGGATCGCACAAACAACTGCTGCCCTGACAAGGTTGAAGCCCATTTGGAAAGACAGAACCATCAGTCTACGTTCCAGGGTAAGGCTGCTGCGCTCCCTTGTCATCTCCATCTTCCTATACGCTTGCGAAACATGGATCCTCAATGCAGACCTACAATGAAGAATACAAAGCATGGAAATGAGGTGCTACAGAAGACGTATGTGCATTTCCTATACCAAGCACATCACCAATGACGAAGTCCAACAGACCATCACACAAGTCATTGGACAACACGATGACATGCTCACAGTGGTGAAGAAACGGAAACTCCGATGGTATTGCCACATCACCAGAGCATCAGACCTTGCAAAGACCACCCTGCAAGGCACGGTGCAAGGCGGCAGAAGAAGAGGGAGACAGAAAAAGAGGTGGGAGTTAACAGTCGATAATGGACTGGATTGACACTGAGCGAAGCCATGAGGGTTGTTGAGGGCAGAGAAAGATGGAGTACGCTGGTTAAACAAATCATCTGTGGAGACCCCCAGAGACTTTCGAGTTACGGGAAAGGATAAGATAGGATAGGATAGGATAGGAAATGATACTTCCAAATATATTCAGGAGTGCACATGGCAGACGGTCTTGTTGTCTGAAGACGATTAACTTTTTTTCAAAGAAATAAAGAACGAATAATGGGATATTGGCCTATCCACGGTTATATTTATGGGAACGCTAGAAATTCCAAGATGACAGGCATTGAACGTAGCATTAGGGAAGTGGTTAGAACTCATTCTTCGGTCACCGATAGTTGCAACTGGACGTTGTATCTGTGGGCTTGATTAGCGCCTCGCCTATATCATATGCTTATGTTGGGACGGTTTAGATTTAGATAATCAAATCTAATTTTAAAAAAAAAAAACGGAAAAAAAAACAATTAACAAAAAAAATAAATAAATAAAATAATACTAATAATAATAATAATAATAATAATAAGAAGAAGAAGAAGAAGAAGAAGAAGAAGAAGAAGAAGAAGAAGAAGAAGAAGAAGAAGAAGAAGAAGAAGAAGAAGAAGAAGAAGAAGAAAACTGAGTGGGAGGGAGTGGAGAATAGGCCTACTGTGATTGCCCATTGCCCATCATCTCAGCCACCAATGATTGCCAGACCTACAGATGCTTGCATTAATACTATATAATACAGAAGAGTACTGACAAAAATTAAGGGATATTTGTACCACAGGACATATGATTGACATGCGACAGCTTAAATCTGCCAAGACTCCATCACATACGGTCGTTGTTGATATTCAGTGCTTGCAAGTCAGTTCCGAGTTGTTGCCTTCATTAAAAGAAACACTGAGTGAACGATATACAGGTCGATAGTTTCAAATTTATGTTTGTTTAAAGCCGCAGGCCAGTGAGATGCTGTTCCAAACTGACTGACAGTCAATGTGCATAGACTATGGGATGCTGCTTGATCAGCACTTAACAAATCAGCATTGCTCAACATGGTGTCCGCTCAATAACGCCGTCACGATCAGCACCGTGGGCTGTCACCGCCGCGGTCTACAGTCGCAGAGGATGTTTGTGGCCAGGGTGGTGGTAATGTAAGCCATCCAGCCTTCTACTAAGTTCTAGTTTACCGTTAGCCTTAAGATTATTTCAAGCTCACCTTCCAAGAAATGGCAGAGGTGAGCGTTTAAAATAGACATACGTACGCTATTAATTTCATTGTGTCGTCATTTTTGCATTCATTAATTTCATTGTGTTTTCATTTTTGCATTTTTCTTTACCTCACAACAGAAAAAATGATGTTTGTTTCTTTACGGAAACAATGATAAGGAACAGTTAGATTGCATAATTATTATATTTATGCATGTTAATGCTTGCTATTATTATTTTCAGAGACTAAGCTATATCTATGGAGAGATTCCGCAGGAACTTTTGGATGTCAAGTTGTGTATAGCTGATACAGTCATATGGCTTATAATTATCACCACCAACATCCTGTCATCACCACGACCATCTCAAATAACAACAATTAACTGAAACGATGCAGACGACACTGGAACTAAAGCAGCTAAAATACCTGTCGTGTTGTTCTGTTACCTTAAAAAAAAAGTACATTTGGGAGTTTGGGGTGGTATAGTGGGAGATGGGGTACGGGCGTGGGTACACTTTTGGTCCATTCTGCAATTTCAGACATTTATACATGGACACAGACGCTTTTTGACCTGTTTCTTCCGCGAAAGTCATCGGATTTTAACATCTCAATTCAAGTGACTGCATGCTTGGTGTCAGTGCCAACGCCTTACATCATGTGCTTCGTGTTTAATTGCACCGTGCTGCTGGAGTGCATGTTTACAAAAAATTTATAGCAGTCGTTTCATGTCTGTCGTCACAGAGAGAATCTTGGCTGATGTTAGTCGCAATTACGAAACAAACAAGCTAAAGCGCTGGCTCCAGAAGCCTCTGATAACATATAGTTCGTCACCAAACCAATCTGTCTTTTTTAAATTGTTCGGTACACAATAAGAGGCACTGTAGGAATGGAAGAGGAACAGGTGCAAAAAGGTAAAAGCATTGTTTGGATCTGCTGTTTAATATATTTTATTGTGCATTCACTATTTTCTGTGCAATATGCTTTTAGGAAAGTTTTGTGCCGAACTGACAGTGAGCGATTAAAGACTTCAGGATAATGGATAGGTAAAATACAAGACAAGTGAGTCCCGTTCCCGTTCCCGTCAAAAGCCACCAGATGAATGTGTTACAGAGCACGAAAGATCGAGATGCATTATTTGCAATATAAGGACTAATTGTTTGTGTGTGTTCCATAGAATTTGGCGTGACTGCTATCAAGCAACGCGATGCCAAAAGTGTCCATCAGTTTGATGTTGGCACTAAACGGGTTACAGTTGCAGCTAGATGGCAGTCCTATCTTTGATAGTGAAGCAAATCCCAAAAACTGAGGATCGAAATTTGTGGATAATCAAGGCCATTATGGCAATAATGAAGATTGTTACTGTGACTATGTTCTCTTTAATCTGAATTATATTAGCCTTGATTCGTAGCATACTTACTGCTAGGGATGCCCTACTTAGCGCTGTTTCGTATTTGTCTCCTCCACTTTCTGCTCTTCCTGTTCATCATCATCGTCATAATCATCATCATCATCACTGTCATCCCCGTTAGCACGACCAACCCGGTTTGCAATGGCCTGTAGCGCCATTGGATAGAGTGCTAGTTTCCAATGCCAAAGTGTGTAGGTTCGATCCCCGCCGGGGACGATCTTATGTACTTAGGTACGACGTCCTACTAGCGCCAAAACCTGATAATTACAAATATCATGATATAATTACACATATCATGGGATAATTACAATTATCAAGGGATAATTACAAGTATCATTGAAAAATTACAAATACGTTCGCGTGATCATGTTTAATTTTCAATTTTGGCTCTAGCAATCCGCCTGGAAATGCGCCAAAACCAAAAATTGTAATTATCACATAATAATTACAATTTTCACCTGATAATTACAATTTTTACGTGACCATGCTTAATTCTGGCTAAAGAGGCTTACTACCCCAAAACTTGCATTTACAGGTATTTTATACGTGTTCTGTGTAATTCACATTTACTAGCGCCAAAACCTGATAATTAAAAATATCATGGGATAATTACAAATACCAACGACATATTTACAATTAACAAGTAAAAATTGTAATTATTAAGTGAAAATTACAATTTTTTGGTTTTAGCGCGTTTCTAGACGGATTGCTAGAGTTAAAACTGAAAATTAAACATAACCACGAGAAGATATTTGTAATTTTAAAATGATAATTGTAATTATCCCTTGATAATTGTAATAATCTCATGATATTTGTAATTTATCTCATGATATTTGTAATTATCAGGTTTTGGCCCTATAAAGGCGTGGCAAATACTGATAATTATTATCCTAACACTGTGGATTACCAGTATCTCTGTAAATTAAACAGAAAACGTGTTAATTTCAATTATCTCGTGATACTGGTAACTCTAGGTTTTGGCGCTAATAGGCCGTCATACTTAGGTGTGAAACTGTTCATGCCATCGAGGGTTTTCTCCGGGTACTCCGATTTCCTAGGAGCTCTCTCCCTTTTATAATGATACTCGATGGAGTTAGTATAGAGCCTTTTACAAATACACATTGATTTTTCCTGGCCAACTTCAACAATCGCGATCTTCTTAGATCGCCGCGTTTTTTAGTCTGACTACAGAAAAAACGCAATCATAGCATATTGTTGCTATATTACATTATTTAATGAGTTATATTTCACGACACTTAACTACTCTGTTAACTGCTGAAACTCCACCCGCCCATTCCCCTTCCCCTCCATACCCGGCCCCCCTCCCCTTACACACACACACACACAGAGACATAAACACGCGCGCGCGCGCGAGCACATGCACAAACGTGTATTCGTACCACAAAGTGGGGTTTGTTTGTTTTTTTAGTCTACGTCTAATAAATGGGTTGCCCTGAAAGATATCCTGTAATTTTGTTTACATCCTTTTGGCAGTGGAAAACAGCGTTAAAATCTGATGGTAAAGAGTTCTGAAAAATGTATCTGGTAAAATATATACCAGTCATACAGCCCTGAAAAAGAAGTGTTTAGGATCAACAAGGTTTAGAATATACTCGTGGTAGAAACTTAAAATCAAATCCTGTTAGCATCTGTGTATCTTTTTCTAGTTGTGAAATTGAAATAACAACTGCAATAAAATAATTAAAAGTGTTTTTAAAATATTGTAAAATCGTGTGGTTTTTAAAAAAAACAACATTTCATGTCTAAGTGTGACAGAATTATAAGCCTTACAGTCCGTGAATATACGCGCGCTCATAGACACAACACACACACATACACACCCTCCACACACACACACACACACACCCACACCCACACACACACACCCACACACCTACACATCCACACATCGTCCATGTCACTATAGGCCTAGCCAATAAATAATATTGCCACTATTTTCGAAAGTTTATTGCAACTCAACTTTGCCACAATTTCAACCACCTCACCTTTTTTTGTTGTTGTTGTAATAATCATAATGCTTTTAAAGTCGTGCGCAAACAAACCTAGAATTTTGTTTGCGCACGACTTTAATTAACGCATTACAACATTGGTATAGTCTACCATCCAATCTCAGTTTTGCACAAGTAAGGATGCACTGCCGCATGTATAGACTACTACTACTTCTTTGTTCCCCTTAATAAATAGGGAAACTGTTCGAGTTGCGAGACTTTCTACCGCGGTTTTGTGTATAGTGCTAATGTTGTTATAGCGGGAAATTAACAGTACGGCAGTCAAGTAGCCTATTTAAAACTGTTTTACTGCACCATTCCACGCATGAGTACACGCGACGGGTGACGTGTGTTACATGCTGTGCCGTATATACTGCAGTACGCCGTGAACCTTAAGCACAGGTATTTAACACACAATCTGAAATTACCCAAGACTGAGTCAGTTAAAAAGGAAGACTCACTTGGCGTGTGCACGAAAGCAAGAACTCGATCGTGCTTTACTAAACAGATGATGTGATGCGTAAATGTAGAGCAAAGCATATGGTCATAGCATTCATAGCATAGGTGTGCTCTAACCGCAGCTAATAAATATCATACTGATACTAGTTATAGCGATACAAAGTCAGTAGGCTTACCTCAGTCATTGAAACGTATACGTAAAGTGGTCACTTAAGTTTTTGTCTGTTATTAAACTAATCATGCTGGTATAAATCTACGCACTGAATTAGTCAATTGAACTATTCCGTTTGTCTTGTAATTTCAAATTTCATACATAACGCTTTGAATAGGTAAAGATAACAACATCTCTCACAAGAGGAAACGCAACCAGATGACTAACGATTTTAATTAAAGAATGGCAAAGTAGCCTACTAACGATCATTATCGACAACCCATACAGGCACTGAGGCGCGTCTTCTCTGTTTAGACTCCACACATGTACCGAACAGTCAAGTCCTGTGGTCTCAAAAGAAGAAGAAAAAGAGAGGATATTGCAACTATTAGGCAACGTTAATTATCTCAACACTAGATCGTGGTTTCCAACGGAAAAAGAAGAAGGAATAGACGAATGTGTAACTTAGCAAAGAACGAACACCTACGTAACGGGTGTACAAATCTTAGTAAGGGGACTGACTGACTGTGATCGACACCTGTTACTTTTCATGGGTTCCAAACCGCCGTCTAGTTTTATCTGAAGCGCCGAAGGAAAGTATGTGTTTATGCTTAATACGGCGGTCGTATACAATAACGTAACACAAATGTCAACACCCTTATTGAACCGTCTTCTACGGCACCGTACGTTTCTGTAAAGCACGACCAACTTGTTCAACCGGTCCCCCGTCGCGGGGTAGATTTGAGTTTAGTGAAGAAGCTAGACAAAACTGTACTTAGTATGGCTCCTGTTACAAAACAGTTTATCATCACCCCTTAGTTTTCCTGACAAAGAATTTTCATAACGCAAAAGCTTTTAATCTGTTGACTTTATAGATTATATATATAAAACATTTAAAAAAAATAAAAAAAAATAAATGCCAGGGACAAAATAATAGGCACAGTAATAAATATAATATGCATTTGTGACGTGTGACGGCACTATCAACGTGATGCAAGATTAAATTGTCATCTACGGCGTCAAAGCTGAAGTCAAGAAAAAAATATCATATTTGTAAAGGGTCATACAAATGACATGTGCGAAACCAGGAAGTGTAACCGATCCTCATTTCTGTTACTGCATACGCTGTGTTCCGTTTCTTTCTTAAAGGGTCCTCACACTTGTCAACGTTGAAAGTCTTTTAATTATGAGTATGAAAATGTGTTATCAAAGTTTAATGGTGCCTTCGATGCTTTGGAAGTGTATTTATAGTAAAAGCAAAACGCGTACCACGCGTCCACACTGAAAAGAAAGAAGCTTTTCACCGCCGATCCTTGCCCGATCGTTAATAGATCTACGTGCACTCCGACTTCAAGGACGCGGTTCACATCTCACAAACAGGATAACTTTTATTACATTTACACGTACGAGTCGAATTTCTGTAAAGATCCTTTATACGGTGTTTTAACCCAATTCAAAATTGAAATGGGATGAAGTTAAATGCAAACATACAGTAAAAATACATACATAAATAAGACTGAGCAAATACAATTAAATTAGTTGAATTAAATATATTAAATTAAATTTAATAAGTTAAATTAAAATATACAGTATACATAAATAAATAAGACTGAGTACTAAAAGGTACCAGACTATCCGTTCTCATAAGCTCATAAGCAAACCAGAAGAAACGGCAGTGGTCTCGTTTGGGTCGCATTTCCTTTCAGTGGTAATGATCAAATCATATGTTTCTTTGGTTGATTCGTCTGGTAGAGCTATAAAGTCCAAGGACTTGTCCCTTTAATTAGGATTGCATGGGCCAGAAAGATCTAAAAAGTGTAGGCAGACGAACAGAAAGCAGGACCGACTTGGTGAAAAAGTCACGGTCCATTTAGGGCACGAAAACAATATATGCCTACCATACGAGTAATTATGGCGTTATGGCGTTTATTTTATGAACGGTGCTGCTAATACACAAATAGTAGGTCTACTGGCAGAGATAGTCGTTAATAAGATGTCGTACTTGATTTGTCCTCCCTCTCCTTTCCCCCCCCCCACTCCCCCACAGCTGACTGGAAAAAAGTCACGATCTGCTGCTTCGTCTCTTATGTTAACCCAACTCCCTCTCCCCTTCCTCCCTACACTGACGAATTGACAAGCTGAGGGACTAGACAGATTAATTTTAAAAAAAAGAAAAAAAAAGAAGAGTTCATGACAATGACGTACGTACCGTGCTCAGTTCACAAGCTACTGACTGTAGTAATACAGAAGCTACATATGCAGGGATGTAGTTTCGTACGGGGTAGGCACACCATCTTTCTCCAATGTTCAATTGAAGACAATGGATGACAATTCTAATTGATTGCCTTTCCACCAAAGCAATCACTTCCAAGTTAGTCTGTGGTACAACAAACGATGAAATCATACAACATAGCTGAGACTCGCCGAATGTACCTCTTAGATGAAGTCACTCTAGAGTTTTGGGCTCGGATAGGTCTACTTTAGTAGACTCATTATCATCCTTTTGAGAACAGCGACTGTCATCATCACCATCATCCAGGCCTATGCCTGGCTATGTCAGACTATGACGACAGCGAAGTCTAGGATTTTTATGAAAATGTGCAGTATGTCCTTGAACAAGTGCCCAGGAAGGACATAGTCGTAGTGCAAGGCGACTGGAATGACAAGGTTGCCAAAAATGCGTACCACACCTGAGGAGACACATGTGGATCCCACCGCAACGACGAGACAAATGACATAGGTATAAGACTCTTGGAGTTTGCCAGATACAGCAATCTGATACTGGCAAACATGCTTGGTCCCCACAAAAAATCCAGACGATGGATCTGGCACAGTCCCAGGGGGGAGCATCACAACCAGATTGACTACATCATGGTAAAGAAACGTTTCAGATCAAGCATCAATATTGGCAGGACACGCACTTTTCTAGGAGCAGACATGGGAAGTAACCTCGATCTCGTGATGATGTTTTTCCGGCTCCACTTGAAGAGTGCAAACACAGCAAAGTGCCCCAGACTGAAGTTCGAACTGGGCAAACTGCAAGATCCGGAGGTGGCTGAAATATTCTAAGCCAAAATTGGAGGGAAATTTGCACCACTGGGAGTTGGTGAAGTATATGTCAACACCATGACCACCACCTTCAACTCAGTTGTGGCAGATGCCGCCACTGAGATCCT
Organism: Oncomelania hupensis; assembly: GCA_036898135.1. NCBI lineage: Eukaryota > Metazoa > Mollusca > Gastropoda > Littorinimorpha > Pomatiopsidae > Oncomelania > Oncomelania hupensis. The sequence goes on along the minus strand of CM072513.1, from coordinate 63,012,448 downwards.
TGGCAAGCACCGCCCAAAGAAGAAACCTTGAATCACCCCTGAACTTTTGGACCTGTGTGACAAACGAAGAGAGATGAAAAAGGAAAAGAACACCTCACGGGGAGCTGATGTCTACCGAAAAATCAACAATGACATCTGAAAAGGCATGCGCACAGCAAAGGAGAAATGGATAGAAGACCAATGCCAGGAAATAGAGAACAGTCTGAACAAGAAGAACAGCAAGAAGGCCTACCAGATTGTGAAGCGGCTGACAAGTGTTAAACAGCCCAAAGTCTCCACGATCCAAAGCAAGTCTGGCATATGCCTTACAGAAGAACAAGAAGTCTTGGACAGATGGACAGAGTACTGCTCTGACCTTTACAACCATACACCAAATGGAGACCCATCAGTTCTAGTATGTCCCGAGAACAGAGAAGAATAAGAAATCCTCCCAATTCTCCGGGAAGAAGTTGAGGCAGCAGTGCAATCGCTGAAGAAATGGAAGTCAGCGGGAGTGGACAACATACAGCGGAACTGCTACAAGCAGGAGGAGAAGCGATGATTGATGCCCTCACCATTATCTGTAACAAGATCTGGCAGAGTGGGGAGTGGCCTACACCATGGACCCAGTCGCTTGTAATCAGTCTTCCCAAAAAGGGTAACCTTCAGGAGTGTGAAAACTTCCGCACCCTCAGCCTCATGAGCCATCCCAGCGAAATCCTCCTGAAAATAATGCTCAACAGGTTGAAACCCAAAGCTGAACAAACCATAGCTGAAGAACAAGCAGGATTAAGGGCAGGGCGAAGTACCACTAAGCAGATTTTCAACCTCAGAATAATCTGCGGAAAATACCTACAGCACAAACAATATCTATATCATGTGAAGGTAGACTTCAAGAAAGCGTTTGACCGAGTCTGGCATGCAGCTCTGTGGGCAACCATGAGAGTATCCAACATCAGCCCTAACATTATTAAAGTCATCAGAAGCCTGTGTGACAAGGCTACCAGTGCAGTCCTCCACAACAGCGCCATTGGGAACTGGTTCGGAACTACAATCGGCGTGCGTCAAGGATGCCTCCTCTCACCAGCACTCTTCAGCATCTTCCTGGAGCGCATCATGTCAGATGACCCTGCAGATCATGAAGTCACAGTCAGCACAGCGGGTAGAGCAATCTCCAACCTCCGTTTTGCGGATGACATTGATGGATTAGCTGGAGAGGAACACTTGAACAGCTGGTATAGAGGCCTGACATCACCTTCAGAACCTTTGGAATGGAAATAAGTGCAGAGAAGACGAAAATTGATGACCAAAAACACAATGGCATCAACACGGACATCAAAGCCCAATGCCAATCCCTCAACACAGTGCATAGCTTCAAATATTTAGGAGCAGTTGCATCAAACAATGAATCCCGAATGGAAGTCCTCTCCAGGATAGCACAAACAAATGCTGCCCTGACAAGGTTGAAACCCATTTGGAAAGACAGAACCATCAGTCTACGTTCCAAGGTAATGCTGCTGCGCTCCCTTGTCATCTTCATCTTCGTATACGCTTGCGAAACAACATGGACTTTCACAGCAGACCTTCAACGAAGAATACAAAGCATGGAGATAAGATGCTACAGAAGACTTTTGGACATTTCCTATACCCTGCACATCACCAACGACGACGTCTGACAGACCATCACACTGCGGAAAATACCTACAGCACCAACTACAATCAACAAGTCAAGTTGGACAACACGACGACATGCTCACAGTGGTGAAGAAACGGAAACTCCGATGGTATGTCCCATCACAAGAGCATCAGGCCTTGCAAAGACAATCATGCAAGGCACGGGACAATGAGGCAGAAGAAGAGGGAGACAGAAAAAGAGGTGGGAGGACAACATTCGAGAATGGACTGGATTGACACTTGACACTGAGCGAAGCCATAAAGGCTGCTGAGGACAGAGAAAAATTGAAGTACGATCATCTGTGGTGCCTCAACGACTTTTGAGTTACGGGATAGGATAGGATAGACCTACTCAGTGCGCGACGAACGGAGACTATAGTATGTACAGACTATATCATTCAATACGATGTGTTCGGAAATCCAACGTTTACAGTAGGGCGGATTACACCAGTGTCACAAGGAAGCTATACTGATCGTAACCAAAATAGTCTGGTTGGGTGGTAGTCTACTGATAGGCGGCGAAGGTTGGATTGCTGGGGTTGTGTTGCGCAGCAAAGGTGATGATTGACGGGGTCGGGAATGCTTACGTGTCTCTATAAAACTCTGGATTCAACTCTTATTCCTGTATATATGTGATACAGATCGTGCTTCCAAACAACTTTGGCTGCTTGCTGAAACTGTGATTTACTTCGGCACCAGTTTGATAAGCTATCGACCGTATCTTATAGCAAAATGTGGCGAACCATTTTGGAATCAAATTATTGTGAAAGTGCAGTTTAGCGGCTGCGTAGATACAGTCGACCCAGATGCACTCTTTGAGTCTACCTAAAAGCATCTGCAACTGCTGCAGTTTTAAATAGACAGATTTATTTATTTAATTTTTTGTTTTGTTTTGTCATCCGATCACCACCAATTTCACCGCCTTATGTAGGTCTATTGTGCATACTAGCCTACTTAGACGGACCGGGAAGGGAAAAATGAAAAAAAAAATGTTTAATAGTCCTATCGTATCCTATCTTATCCCGTAACTCAAAAGTCGTTGATACACCACAGATGATAGGTTAACCAGCGTACATTTGTAACAAGATGAAAATTAGAAATAGAATATCTGGTGTTTTGTCGCCAATGGATTCATACTTCAACAACAACAACAACAATAATAATAATAATAATAATAATAATAATAATAATAATAATAATAATAATTAAAAAAAATAATAATAATAATAACAATAACAATAATAATAATAATAATAATAATAATAATAATAATAATAATAATAATAATAATAATAATAATAATTTATTATTATTATTATTATTATTATTATTATTATTATTATTATGTTAAAGTTGGAATTTTAATTAGTGGTTGTTGGTTGTTGTTTTTTTTATTAACGGGATGATTGTTATGCTTGTTATTGTGTCCTCCTCCACATCCCAATAGGTGCAAGTAACGGGATTAAATCTTGAACCTGGCCTAAGTGCTGAACCCTAACGGGTGCAGAGTTCCCTCGCGTGCTGCCTCACACACACACACACACCCACCCACACACACACACACACACACACACACACACACACACACACTGTATGTACAAAAATTAAAAGGGGACGTCATCATTATTACGTCACTCGATTTGCTTAAGTTTGGTTTTATGTTGGAGACAGGAAAGTCTAAGTATATACCACACTTGAACCAAATCCCTCCAGTTGTTTGGGAGAAAATAGGATTAGAAAAAAACAAAAAACCAAATTATGATGTCACCACGATGACATCACTCGATATACCATAGTTTCGTTTAAGGCTCAAGGCATCGGTACACTCTAATTACATAGGGTTTTTTATGACGTCACTTGATATGCATAAGTTTGGTTTTACCTTGGGACAGGTAAAGTCTAAGTACAAACCAAACTTGAACCAAATTGTGTCCAGAACTTTGGGAGAAAATAGAATTAGAAGAAAAACAAAACAAATTATGACCTCACCATGATAACATAACTCGATACGCATACTCTTTTGTCATCTGGTAGGGTTCATTATTTCCTAACTAAATAAAGAAATAAAAAGAGATTTCTCTTATAGAGCGCACTTACAAGCTCAGAGAGCTTCTCAAAGTGCTGGCCCGTAATATCCAGCAATCGCACAATAGTTTGCTGAAGTCAGGATTCGAACCCACGTCGCCCAAGACGCACTCATACAAGTCGTGCGCTCTTACCACTGAGCTATCCCTGAAATACCAATTTCTAAGAAATTCGCCCATTAGTTTCAGGGAAAAGTGCGCAAATATCACCACTGGACGGACGCCAGGTCACCACGATGACGTCACTCGATATACGTAAGTTTTGACTAAGGCTCAACGCATCTGTACACTCTCTTTACATACAAAGTTTAAAGGAAATGAGCTTTTTTTTATTTTGTATTTACTTTTTTTAAGTTACGTCATCATGATTACGCCACTTGATTTGCATAAGTTTGATTTTACGTAGTTCGAAAAAACAAACAAACAAACAAACTAGGATTTAAAAAACAAAACAAACAAACAAACAAAAAATTATGACGTTATCGTGATGACGTAAAACGATGAAGTCATTCAATATGCCATAGTTTCGTTTAAGGCTCAAGATAGCTGTACACTCTAATTACATAAAAAAATGGTTTTAAAACTGGGGAAAAAAAAGAATCACGTCACGATGATTACGACACTTGTTTGTCATAATTTGGTTTTTAACCTTGGTGGTACATGTAAAGTCTAAGTACATGCCAAACTTGAACCAAATCCCTCCACAAGTTTGGGAGAAAATACGATTAGAAAAAAAAAAAGAACACACTCATCAAATGATGTCACCATGATGACGTCACCCCATACGCATACATTTTTGTGATTTGTTAGGGTTAACTATTTTCTAACTAAATACCAAGTTTCAAAGAAATTCGTCTATTAGTTTCAGAAAAATGCGCGCAAATGTCATTTCCGGACGGACGGCGGACAAAGCCAAAAACAATAGTTCCCAGAGCTTTAAAGCTCTGGAATAAATAAATAAATAAATAAATAGTGCGTAAAAGACACACTACATTATAGAACTTTGGGAAGTTTCGCTGTGCCAGGGGCGCCGATGAGACCGAATCGATAACAGAGTGGCAAGCTTGCAAATCTCTCTGAAAACACAACTAGCAACTTCAGAATCCATTTCACACATCACGGGTGGTTTAGTAAGGTGATGATGATGAGAAAGAGGAGGAGGAAGGGGAGGAGGAGGAGGAGGATGACGCCGATGTTATTGATAATGATGATGATGATGATGATATGATGATGACGACAACGAGGTTGCTGCTGCTGCTGATGATGATGATGATGTTGACGACGGCGGCGATGATCATGATGATGATTATGATGATGAACAGGAGGAAATTTATAGTGATTGTAGTGGGGGTTGTGGTGGAGAGAAATACAACGCATCCTATCTACGCTGACTGAACAGTCGAGTCGTTTAACAGTTCTGTCATCTAGACCCTCAGTGTGTGTGTGTTTGTAATTGTGTGTGTGCATGGATTCTTCAGTGTGTGTGTGTGTGTGTGTGTGTGAGCGCGTGTGTTTGTGCGCGCATATGTGTGTGCGGGTGCGCGCGCGCATGCGCGCCAATGAAGTGATGAGAGGTAGCGATGGTGGAGTGGAGATTTGGTGCTGATCGATAAACGAACTGCAGTTGGTCAGACCCAAATCGAAGAAACGTGCAATGATTCTTGAACTCCTTCCACAACTGTAGAATAATTATATAGTAGGCATGTGAACGTTGATAGAAAACGTTTGTTATTAAACACTGGATAATACAGTAGAAAGTCAGAGTTCTTTTATTCTATCATGTGCATGTCAAAAATAAAGATATGCAATTTAAGGAATATCTGTTTTATTATATAGATAACATACAGAATAGATGTTTTTTGTGTGCGTGTATGTTTGTTTGTTTGTTTTTTAAAGGCAAGTCAACTCAAGAAATCCTTAATCACAAAGAGACCGTAAAAACTGGTGTGTTGCTTGATTTAAAACAACAACAACAACAACAACAACAAACAAACTACTTATGTGGCGACAACAGAAAATTGCGCTTAAGAACAAAAATTACATACATTGTCCAAATTATTACGGAGTTTGCAGCTTATGCGCTGTGTAACAATCGCAATAAACCAATGTCGTCTGAGTGTGAAAATAAGTTCCTGCTACCACCACTCTCTTGCAACCTTTTCTTGAAACACACAGCCGGGCAGCGTGCCTGGAGGTTCAGTGTTGCAGCCAAAAGATGAAGCCGGGTGAAAGGGCCTGCGTGGAGGATGGAGCAAATACTCCAAAGAAGAAGTAGCGAGAGGGAAAGTGATGGATGCTAAAGCGAAATCGATGAGCAAGGATGCCTTAAGAACGAGTAATCGATCCCAGACAGACGATAGTTCAAAGAAGAAATGTGGACAGTTGAGTAAGCTGGCCCTTGCCCTGGGGGTACACCGAGCCCAGGCAGACCATCTGAGGCTGCGACAGAAGTTGCGTAAGAAAACGTTTCTTCCCCCCCCCTCCACTCCTCACCACCCTCTCCTTGGTGAACGAATATTCAGGAAACCCGTTATGCTCAAAGCGAAGCTGGTCTTGGCCATAAAGGTTTTTCAATTTAACGTAATGCCAAAAAATGGAATTAAAAACTGCATACATCTTGCATGAGTACTTTTTGTCTGTATTACTGTTACACTTACAGAGTCAGACGACATTAGCTGTATCAGGACTTTGTCTTGTTGGTTTAGTCATGGTTGTTTTGATGGTTGTTAGTAACACTGGTGGCGTTTCTTTTGTTTTATGTTATTGAGTTGTACAATGCGCTTTTAGAACTCAGTTTGCGGAATAAAAAATATTTTTAAAAATTGTTTAAAAAGAGAGAAAATATAATAAGATAACAGGAGAAAATAATCTGGTCCCATTTGATATGCTTCATACCTCCACGTAGTTCATATTGGGTGGGATTACGTTTGATATATTCCTTCTTGTCATGATGCGTTCTGCGCTACGGCTGCCGAGCTTTCGCCAACAAAGCAACTCAACATTTAATCCGCCCTAGTGACAAATAACACGCATACGGTATGTAACGTTTGGATCTGGCTAGGAGTGAAAAACTCAGGGACTACTGATGTAAAACAGCATTAATTGGAAAAGATACTAGAATACTTCTGGCATGCATCGAACCATTCATTAGCCTACCTGTATGTCGTAAGCGTTTCATACAATAATTTGAAGAAAAAACAAAAACAAACATATTTGCCATGGAGGTCTGTTTTTAAATGCATTTTTACCGTGAAACCTACAGGAATAATGTGAAACTAAAAGGTTGTCAAAAGCACCCGAATAAGTAAGGAATGAGTGGTGGAGTTTAGAAAAGGCACGGTCCGTAATAGATTCCATTCTATAAACGATTTGAAAGATTGGCCTACTGACATATCTGTACAAAACTGCAATGATTAGATGTTTAGGTCTAGGCCTGTCCTATCCCGTGGTCTTTTCTGCAATCAATATTCACTCTAATTGTGTTTCCTAATTTCTCATAAAGCCCTTACTTCTCTCCCCACTCCCATCTCCATTTTCGTTCCTTGAGCATGATGCTAGCACGATCGATGCTGGGCTTTTACAAGCGGGCATCATCAACCGAAATAATTATCAGCAAGTTGAGAGCTACCGGACTTGACATCCTATCTGCCTTCACATGCTCAGTTTACCTCCAATACCTGTGTTATTACCTGGTGACAGGTGCAAAGACTGCGAGTGTATCAGGTGGGGCAGGCAAGCACAATGCATTAACGTCAACGGCATGTCGTAACAATGTCTGGTGATTTCCACTTCCGCCACTGCCTGATTAATTTGTAAGTTGTTCTTGTACGTTATGGCAGAATGAATTATCTAATGAATAAATCTTCAACTTCCAGTCCCAGTCAGAGCGGTAGAGGAGGCTAGGGAAGGTGGGGGGAGGGGGGGGGAAGAGAGAGGAAGAAGGGTGAGGGGGGTGGGGGGGGGAGTCCAAATTATCCAGATCACACAGAAACTGTCTTCCAGCAAAACAACAACAATAGGGATCGTGTTACGTTGAAACGCGAACGAAAGTATGTCGGAAACGCGCACGATAGATCTAATCGTTTCGTTTTGCAAAGTATTCAATAATGGAGTTTATTTACCTTTGATTTGAGTTTGCATTGTTGTTAGGAGAGGCTTTGTATAACGTTGATGATTTGCGTTAGTCGATATTACTGGAGAATTTTCTGGATCTGCGTGTTTACTCTCGATAGAAATTTCCCGATACATGTCGAAGCAAGAGGACGTTCCGGAAGGAGAAGAAATATGTATGACGTAAGACAGTAATGACGAAGTTAGAAGCGATTGGTTAAATTGCGTCATACGAGATTGATCCAGGTTATTCGGGAGTATCAAGAGACTATTTAAGTGCCGCGCTGTTTCAAAAATAGGATAGTTATTGTTGTTGATAGTGAAGTTGGAAAGTAAATTTGAGAGTGGAAAGGCGATTGAACGATTGTATGCAGTTGTTGATGTGTGCTGAATAAAAGTAGAAAACTTCATACGTCGACTTTGTGACTTGTATGCTGTTTGAGCGGGCTGCATGGATAAACGAATCTGAGTTACACACCTTATCAGGACTTCAGCATCGGGGCTGAATCAAATACTGATAGAAAACACCAACATCAAACGGAGTGTAACATTTTGGGGGTCAAGCCGCGATTCACGCCATAGCCAAGGGTTCAACTGCTACAACAAGCGAGTCAACGTTACGAGAGGCAGTCATCGAGGGTAGCCGCCAACAAGTTGCGTCGAGAGGGGCCAACATACTGGGATTACATCACCGATAGGTTCGGGTTGACTGCAAGGGCGTGTAGTCGCTGAAGAGTTGCTTCGTGAGCGAACAACAGATCGGGACTACGTGGCTGCCGTAAGACTACGTCGAGGGACAGTCTTGGAGCTACATCGCCAGTATTACAGAGAGCGACGAGCGGACGTCGCGTCTACTTCAGCACAGGAGCGTATACATCAACACCAGCGTGGTGCAGCGTCGCATACGACGAGGACAGCGGGGCCTGCGTCAGCGAAGGCGACTAGTGACAAGCATCAGCGCTACTGCAGAGAGCGTGCTGTTCTAGAACAGTCTAGAAAGGTACAGCACAGTCAAGAACTTTCTAGAAAAAGAACTTTCCAGAAAAAGAACCTTCCAGAAAAGAACTTTCCAGAAAAGAACTTTCCAGAAAAGCATTAAGATGGCTGATTTCTGGCAGAAAGGAGTTGAACTGAATCTAAAAGGCAAACAGCTGACGGAGTACGTCAAATCCCAGGAGAGAATACAAGAACGAGAATTAGAAGAGCAGCGTCGCCGTGAAGAAAGAGAATTAAAAGAGCAGCGTCGCCGAGAAGAAAGAGAAGAGCGGCGTCAAGAAAGAGAAGAGCAGCGGCAAGAAAGAGAAGCTGAGCGTCAATACCAGCTAGAGTTGGCGCGTATCCAAAACAATCAGCATGCGCCACCTGTTATCAATGACAACAAAGCTCCAAAATTGCCAGCGTTCGTCGACGGGAAGGACCAGATCGACAGTTATTTGGCGAGATTTGAAAGGTTTGCCAAAAGCTCTAACTGGCAACCTCAAGACTGGGCGATTCGACTAAGTGCACTTCTGACGGGGCAAGCACTCGACGTCTACACCAGATTGTCGGACGATGACGCTAAAGACTACGACGTCTTGAAAGAGGCCCTATTGCAGTGCTACAACTTTACAGAGAAGGGCTACCGTAAACGCTTCCGTGAATGCCGGCCTAAGTCAGACGAGACGCCAAAGCAGTTTGTGGAGCGCCTGTCGTCATATCTACACAAGTGGGTGGAGTTATCAGGCGAAAGGAAGTCTTACGACAGTCTCCATGACCTGATCGTGAAGGAACAATTTCTCAATGCCTGTCACAAGGACCTAGCGACCCACTTAGAAGAACAAAAGCTGCAGACGCTTAAAAATGTGACTGAGGCTGCTGAAAGATATCTCATCGCTCATGGGAAGACCCTGGGGCCACCCAGCGCGACGAAACATTTTCAGAAGACTGGAAACCATGTGAACCAGATCCAGGGGAGCCAGACGAACCAGAGACAGACGGACTCCACGCCACCTCCCAGGAAAGGGCATTCAAGAGGCTGTTTCACCTGCAACGCTACAGACCACAGAGCGGCTAACTGTCCTCAAAACAAAAGTAGCGGACAGCGGAGCAGTACGGACAATTCAGCGGCGGGCAACCGGCAGAGGCGGTTCTCCAATCAACGGCAAAACAGTAGATCTGACCATCAAGTGTGCGGCGGGAGCGTCATTCTTCCGAGTGAGACCAAGCGCACAGCTACTCCTGCGGACGTGCAAGAGTGCATGACTGATGGCCAACTCCTCCTTGCCAACGGGAAATCCATCCCCGTCGTAGCCAGCGCAGCTGTGACCGTCCAGAACATGCCAGTTTCCAAGGGACGCGTCGGAAATCATGAAGTGACTGTTCTAAGAGACTCTGGCTGCAGTGGGGTCATCGTCAGAGAAGACCTAATCGCTAAAGAACAGTTCACTGGCGATTCAAAATGGACACTTATGGCCGCACACCTACTCAACCAAAGCTTTTAGGTTTTGAAGCTAGTTCAGCCAGGCTAGCTATAAATAGCTTTGCCAGTGCTCTGCTTTCCTTTCCTTTCACTGAAAGGGAGGGTGTAGGCAAGCTATAAATAGCCCGCAGCCAGCAAAATGTGGGATAACCTAAGAGTGCTGCTCACATAGGCATTGAGCTACTGTGGCCGACAGCAAATGTGTGAGAGCGCCAGTTGCAAAAAATTCATGTCAACACTCCTTTCTACATAGGCGAAGTAGAAGCGGTTTGCCTGAAAAAGCCGCTATACGATTTGATGATCGGGAATATCGACGGCGCGAGACGACCCGACGACCCCGATCCAGAATGGAGTCCTGCCTCAACCCAACGCGTCGAAGTTGTGGAGGAGGATCCATTGCCATTTCCCGATGGAGACCTTACAGAGCTGCTACGGGATAATGTGGCTACTCCGGCTCAGCCCTGCCGACCAGAGATCGTCGGTGCTGTTACTACCAGGGCCCAGGCCAAGAGAGACAAGACGTCTACGCCACTGAAGGTCGCCGACAACTCTAAAGCTGCCATCGTGGACAGAGATAAGCTGATCCAGCTCCAGGAAGATGGTAGCACTTTAAACAAGTACAAGAACCGCCAAGACCACGTGACCAAAGGCAGTGGTACGGTCTATTTTGAGGTGAAGGCCAAGATCCTGTACCGAATCTTCCAGCACCCGAGGGTCAACGGAGGGAAACCACTACGTCAAGTATTGGTACCGTTACCCCTAAGGCGCCAGGTGATGGAAGTAGCGCATGACTCAATCATGGGAGGTCACCTGGGTATCAAGAAGACGTCGGATAGAATCCAGGCGGTGTTCTACTGGCCAGGACTTCATGCGGACGTCAGCCGTTTCTGCCGATCATGTGACATTTGCCAGAAGACCATACATCGAGGAAGGGTCCCGAAAGTACCTATGCAGAGGATGCCTTGATCGACCGACCTTTCAAGAGGGTGGCCTTAGACTTAATCGGCGAAATAAGACCTCCGAGTGAAGAAGGCCATCGGTGGGTACTGACTTTAGTGGACTATGCGACTCGGTACCCAGAAGCAGTCCCTCTGAAGAAGATTGACACTGAAACTGTTGCAGAAGCGCTGGTGGACATGTTCAGTAGACTTGGAGTGCCTGAAGAGATCCTGACAGACCTCGGGACGCAGTTCGTCTCTGACTGCATGAAGGAGGTCAACAGACTGCTGAGCATCCGGCATTTGACTACGACACCCTACCATCCAATGTGCAACGGGCTTGTCGAAAAGTTCAATGCTATGCTGAAGTCCACCCTGAAGAAACTGTGCAGCGAGCAGCCCAGACAATGGCATCGCTACATCAACGCCTTACTTTTCGCCTACAGAGAAGTACCGCAGGAGTCCACCGGCTTCTCTCCGTTCGAGCTGCTGTACGGAAGAACCATCCGAGGGACGATGCACATCCTAAAAGAACTGTGGACGAAAAAAGTAGACACCCCAGAGGTGAAGAACATCTACCAGTACATGTTTGAGCTACGGGAGAAGCTGGAGCAGACTCTCGAGATAGCCAGAGAAAACCTGAAGAAGTCCCAGGACTGTGGAAAGCACTACTATGATCGTAGGGCTGTGAACAGGAAGTTTAAACCTGGCAACAAAGTGCTGGTGCTGCTACCTACTGATCACAATAAGTTGCTGATGCAGTGGAAAGGCCCGTACGAAGTGGAGACCGTGGTGGGGATCAACGACTACAAGGTGAAGGTCAGCCAGCATTCCAAGATATACCACGCCAACCTCCTTAAACTGTACGTGGAAAGGCTACCAGAGACTGTGCACGCAGCCACAGCAGCTGTGACCGACGACAGCTTTGACAGCGAAGAACTGTTGGAACTGGGAGACTTCCACAGCAAAGAAGGCATCGATGATGTTAAGCTAGGACCGAGCTTGACGGAAGGTCAAAAGTTGGAGCTCAGGGACCTTATGGGCGAGTTTCCCCATAACTTCAATGATGTCCCAGGCTCTACGACTTTGGTCGAACATGAAGTCCACACCCAGACCTGGAAGGAGCATCTGCAGACTTTGAGGGAGCTGATCCACCGTCTCGCAGAAGCCAACCTGACCGTGAGACCCAGCAAATGCATCCTGGGAGCTGACAACGTCGACTGCGTCGGACATCCGATGGAAGAAGGAGACAACGGAGGACGCACTGATTCCAGGGAAGCCCACGTGATCATCGTCTTTGACCCTGGGCCGATGACGACCGCAACTGACGAGGGCGTCGTTTCCTTGCGAACGAAAGAACATTGACTGACTTTGTGGACGAACTAAGAATATTGGTAATGACAGACTTGAAAATGAAAAACGTTGACTGGGTAAATGATCTGTGAACATTGACAGTATCCAGAAAGACTTGCAGATGAGAAACTTTGACTCTGTGTGAATGAACTGTGAACATTGACAATATCCAGGCAGATTTGAAGATGAAAACCATTGACTCTGTGTGAATGAACTGAGAACGTTGATAGTGTTCAGACAGACTGAAATAAGTTTTAATTCTGTACTTTGTTTGTGCATTACGTTTCAACGTTGTTGAAAGAAATTGGGTAAATTTCTTCTTGAGTGGGGGGTTATGTTACGTTGAAACGCGAACGAAAGTATGTCGAAAACGCGCACGATAGATCTAATCGTTTCGTTTTGCAAAGTATTCAATAATGGAGTTTATTTACCTTTGATTTGAGTTTGCATTGTTGTTAGGAGAGGCTTTGTATAACGTTGATGATTTGCGTTAGTTGATATTACTGGAGAATTTTCTGGATCTGCGTGTTTACTCTCGATAGAAATTTCCCGATACATGTCGAAGCAAGAGGACGTTCCGGAAGGAGAAGAAATATGTATGACGTAAGACAGTAATGACGAAGTTAGAAGCGATTGGTTAAATTGCGTCATACGAGATTGATCCAGGTTATTCGGGAGTATCAAGAGACTATTTAAGTGCCGCGCTGTTTCAAAAATAGGATAGTTATTGTTGTTGATAGTGAAGTTGGAAAGTAAATTTGAGAGTGGAAAGGCGATTGAACGATTGTATGCAGTTGTTGATGTGTGCTGAATAAAAGTAGAAAACTTCATACGTCGACTTTGTGACTTGTATGCTGTTTGAGCGGGCTGCGTGGATAAACGAATCTGAGTTACACACCTTATCAGGACTTCAGCATCGGGGCTGAATCAAATACTGATAGAAAACACCAACATCAAACGGAGTGTAACAGATCGAAAGGTTGAGAGAGTTCCAGACTATGTAGAGCAAACAGAGACAGTCCTTCAACAGGCAACCAGGCAAGGTTGAAAGTTGTTACTTTAAGACGATATATCATAATCTATCGTGTTTGGACCATAGGCTCTTTGTGTAAAACGATAACAACAAATCCCGCGTAGGCCTACATGTCGGAGTGAGGTGAGTCTAGCACTATATAATAGAGAAGCGAACCGGCTGTCATTACAAAAGGACAGTACATGCCGAGCGGAAGATCCTTCAGGTGTGGTCCAAGCGTATCAATAGGACCATATCATGCGAGCTTCTTGCTTGACTTTAAAAAATAAAAAAATAAATAAATAAAAAGGTTCGAAGTATTACATATCGTGCACAATTGAGGTTTGCCATTCTATTGGGACTACTCTCCTACTGCCTCTACCCATTCCTATACTGGAAGGAAACTGAACTGTTGAACAAAAACAACAACAACAAAAAAAAAGAGAAATAAAATCAATATACATTTAATTGTCATGAAATAGCTTTATTAGCATTAGTATCTTTTTTCCCCATTGGTCTTGTAGACATGGCAACAGAGAAGTACAAGGGAGAAAAACAATCATGCAAAGTACATGCACATTGACAATCAGGCTGTATATATGTACGACACGACAACACCCATCCCCCACCTCCCTCACACTTTCATTCCATTGTTTTAACATTTCATTTTACCAAGTGGTAGGTGTAAGACAGGAAGACAGACGCAAAACGGCTAATGGTAGTTTGATTCGTTAAGAATGACCCAGTTGTTTGGGGTGTCAAACGATGCACACAAAGCAGCAAGTTGGCATTTCGGGCGGCTTGAGTTAGATCCTGTTTGTTAGTAAAGAGCTTTATAAAAAAAAATTAAAACATAAAATGAACACATACAAATGGAGTTGAATTTGGCACAGCTAACTGGTCGTCTTTTGTGTATGTGTGCCTCGGACAGAGCGTAAAATGAGAAATAATTAATACAGGGCACGTACAGCTTTTGAGTGACGTGACCATAACTATTTTCCCCTTTGTAGAAACACAGTTTGTAGGAAATGTACCACCGATGCACCCTCGAACAAAGACTATGAATAGATTTTTCATTTTCATATTCTCTGCCTCAACTCTTCTTTTACCTTCTAGGCTTTCTAGCCCTGAAAGCAAACTATAGTCTAGACGCGAGCAAATCGCTTCACGACTCACAGATGCTGGAAGGAAAACAAAATTTACGCCCATTTCTCTATTAATGATGTTTCTCTCCTTATACCTTATACCTCTTCCTACTCTCCTCAGTAAATGTTGTAAGTTTTAATTTATGTGTTGAGGCGCTAAAGATTAAATTAACGTGTATCACATTTTGCCAAAGAACATTGACGAGTGTGAGCTTTTCGCAGCCATTGCATCGTTGATCGCATCATTTCAAGCACATTGAAAGGGCGCGCGTTTAATTCCCGATCATGGATTCGTGCGCTTCAGCCATTAATAAAGGCATGGACTTATCTTACATCACCTCAGTTAGTTGATCAACTTTGATAGTATGTGTACAAACCAAAACTTTATAATGGGATTTATCTAGATCGAGTACAAACGGAGTCAACCGTTGAATGCAACCTCAGGACTATACATATTCAAATGTTCCGTTTGTTTTTAAAGTTAACACAAATACGAGAATATAACAGCAAGCTTTCTCAGATTCTGTGTGGTTGAAAATAGCTCTTCAAGATGGCACAACTTTAGAAACACACGAGAGTCTTTCTTTCTTTCTTTCTTTCTTTTTTTTTTATACGAGGGCAACACTTCTGAAAAGTTGTTTTTAAAAATATTTTTTTTCAGTGTTGCCACTAGGGTTGCTTCGGCAGATCTTTTATGCGGATCAGGGGCGAGTCTTCTTTCAGCGAAGTTGTGGTCTTGATTTTGTGGTCCTGATTCAGCTATACTGGTCTTGATTTGGCTCGGAAGAGTCCGCTGGACCTAAAGCACTAATCATGTAATGTATACTTTAGGCTACAGTCACAAAGGTGCTGAGAATCTTACTCTGTGACTTGGTGTGACGGTGGGTCTATTGTTGCTGGGCTCTGCACAATGGAATGCTATTACCCACTCGTCTTTCGTCTGCGGGATCGGCTAGTTTAATCACCCTATGACTAATCTTAATACATTTATAAGTTTAGCCCGGTTTGTGTGCGGATAGGGGTATAGAGATAAGGAGAAACGTGTAAAAGATTCACTGACACTGTGACGGTAGATCTATTGTTGCTGGGCTCTGCACAATGGAATGCTATTACCCATTCGTCTATCATCTTCGGAGATTGGCTAATGTAATCACCCTATGACTAATCTTAATACATTTATAAGTTTAGCTCGGTCTGTGTGCGGATAGGATTATAGAGATAGGGAGAAAATGGTAAAAGATTCACTGGCACACTAGCTCTCACACGGCTATGAAACATAGGTAGTCCAGCCACTTGTTAACAGTAAATATTACACATTTATTCCCTCTACTCTATACATAATTCTCTAAACACTCTATTAACTTAAATGTCCAAATTCACTTCGACTAGTTCGCTCCTTGATGGGTCTATGCTGCTTACAGTTCTTGATATTTGCTACTGTCTCATCATTGGGCTATTTGTTCTGGTTTGCCTGTTTGTTTTCAGGAGAGTGGACTGCCACACAGTCCTTCTAGATCAGTGTTAGTGCAATTCTTCTTGCAACTTAGCTGATGGGTTGAGGTGTGGTGATGGTGTCTCCTCCTTGGCTGTTGTCTATCGGGCTATCGTAGCTCAGTGCTAGATGCTCCACTGCAGGCCGAATGTCAGGGTTGACTCTTAGTGGTCTATCCCTGCCTCGGACCAACTAGCCTGCTCATCTGCAAAATATAAGACGAGTTTCTGCAACGCCTTGTATACAAATGTTGTGCAGAGCGTCTCACTGATGGCAGAAACATCCCTCAGTTGAGATCGCATCCACTTATACCAGCAAGGGACGAACAATCTTCTATGTCCGTGATCCACTGGGATCTCCAACATAATTCATATATATATATATATATGGCTAAACTAAACACATGGAGAAGTAATTAACAATATACACATTCTCCGGTACAGCCACTGGTCTGCAATAATACACATAGGAGAAACAACATTTGGACAGTAGAGGCTACCTCGTGGTGCCGAAACCGGTTGCGTGTCCGCCGTGGCTATACTGCGATGAATGATTTTCACCTGTCACCTGCTTTAGTCTTTCTGAGAGAGATTTTTCCACATGTCCGTCTCGGGTGAGCGTGAGACAAAGAATGACTACCGAACCTTGTGGTCAGCCAAAGCCCACAAAGATCTCGTGAGATCTGAGCGCCGTCTATCGGGGGGTGGTGGCTATACGTCAGCGGGATGAGATCACTGCCTACCTGAGCGAGCGTTAACTTACACATGCTTAGCACACAACTGACTTTATGTTACCCAGGCCAATTAAGCGTGCTGAACTAGTTAAGGCAAAAAGCTTTAGTACAGGGTCTAAATAGCCTCTTGTGACAGACAAACTAGCTCTCGCACGGCTATGAAACATAGGTAGTCCAGCCACTTGTTAACAGTAAATATCACACATTTATTTCCTCTACTCTATACATAATTCTCTAAACACTATACTAACTTAAATGCCCAAAACGTAATATTGCTAGGAGTAACTTAACAGTCCAAATTCACTTCGAGTAGTTCGCTCCTTGATGGGTCTATGCTGCTACTGTCCTCGATATTTGCTACTGTCTGATCCTTGGGCTATTTAGTGGACTATCGAACAGTCCTTCTAGATCCGTGTGTGTGCACGTTTTCTGTGTCACTTCACTGAATCGTTGAGGTGTGGTGATGGTGTCTCCTCCTTGTTTATTGACTATTGAGCTATCGGAGCTCAGTGCCACTGCAGGCCGAATGTCAGGGTTGACTCTCAGTGGTCTATCTCCTGCATCGGACCAACAAGCCTGCTCGTAATAATAATAATAATACAGGATGCTATGTACGCGCCTTTCCCCAAGGCTCAAAGCGCGGCGATCTATACCAACATACACGCTCACCTGTCTCATTTACCCTCACACACACCAAATACACATACATCACTCAAACAGGTGGTGTAAAGGCAGGGAGTTCGCTATTAGAAGACGGAAGAAAATGAATTTTTATTTTTGAAATTTTTATATTGACTGCATCCTGTACCATTATTGAAGGAAGGGAGGAAACCGGAGTGCCCGGAGAAAACCCTCGGTGACCTCAATAGTCTCGTACCTAAGTCACATACGTTCGCCCCTTGCGGGAAACGAACCCGCGACCTTCGGCATAGCAAACCGGCGACTTATCCACTGCGCCACGAGGCCACCCCAACAAGCCTGCTCGTCTACAAAACAAGACGAGTTTCTGCAACGCCTTGTTAATAAAGATTGTGCAGAGCGTCTTACTGATGGCAGAAAAAGCCCTCAGTGATCGCGTCCACTTATATCTATAAGCGACGAACAATCTTCTATGTCCGTGGTCCACTGGAAACTCCAACATAATTCCTATACATATACATATATCATGGCTAACATAAACACAGGGAGAAGTAATTATTACTATACACCTTCTCCGGTACAGCCACTGGTCTGCAATAATGCACATAGGAGAAACAACAGTTGGTCAGTGGGGGCTACCTCGTGGTTTTGAAATCCTGTCGCGGGTCAGCCACTGGTCAAGCAAAGTTTTACCAACATTCAAAATTAAAAAACATGGCAAGATTTCACAAGCATAATCCAACAATATTATCAATGAATCGTGGTGAAACAAAAGATTGATCATTTACCTTTCCGACAATGTCAGGCTCTGGTTATACTGCGATGAATTGCTTTCACCCATCACCTGAGTAGTCTTCTTGAGAGATCTTTCAACGTGAGCGTCCTTCTCGTGTGAGCGTTAGACAAAGACTGACTACTTAACCCTGTGGTCAGATTAAGCCCGCGAAATCTCGTGAGATACCTGAGCGCCCTCTGAAGGGGGTGACGGATATAGGTCAGCTGAATGATGTCTACCTGAGCGAGAATCTAGCCTACACATGCTTAGCACAAACCTTAACTTCTGTCGTCTGCTAGGCATCGACTTTAAGTTACAAAGGCTACAGCAGGATGAACTAACTATCTGAGGCGTGAAGCCTTAGTGCTGGGTCCAACTAGCCTCTCGTGACAGGCTCCCTCAACTGAAAAAATGCGATGACTACTGTATTCGACCTTTTTATACTACAGAGCCTAGTTTGACACTGCACTATCCTAGGGTCGTATTTACAAACTAATAAAGTTGCTTTACCTGAGCTGCAATGCCATGCCAGGTAGCTATGGACACTAGTGGCAGGGGGTTACTGGACAGGGACAAATTCTGGTGCTGTGGCCCTTAGTTGTGTTGGGTGGACGACAGCTGCTGTGTCCTCCACGAGATAACGACTTAGGTAGTCGGCTCCGTGGTTCTCTTTGCCGGGGATGTACTCGACTTGGAAGGAGTATGCCTGAAGGGTGAGCCTTATGGGTCTCCTTGGAATGCAGGGGGTACTCTATCGCATTGGTCTTCATACTTTCTCCTTCCTCAGCGATGGCGATAGCCAACAGGTTGTGAGTGCTGGGGGTCGTGGGTCGGTCCGTATATTTCTTGAGGAGGTTGATGTGGTGGTATCGGCTCTCCCGTTTACCTCCACTTGGTAGACTGTCTTGGATTTCTTGGCAGTCACCGGGTACGGTCTTCTCCAAGCGATGTCAAGTTTGTTGGTGCCACTTAACTTGGGAGTAATAGTAGCACTTGATCGCCGACTTGCAGTTCTCGGTCCTTCGCATGGCGGTTGTAGTACTTCGCATGACGGGCTCTTGCCTTCTTCAGTGCTTCACCCGCTTGCTTCCATGTGGCTTTGAGTGTTTCCTGCAGGTCTGCGACATACTTGGTTGCACTTTTGGGTGTGTCGTCCACTTTGGCTTCCATCCAACTTCTGCGTAGTGCTTCTAGTGGTCCTGATAGTGGTCTACCGAATAGCAATGTGGACGGGGTGTAACCTGTGGCTGCATGGGGTGTTTCTCGGTATGCGAACAGTGCCGCATTCACGTAGGTGTCCCACGCTTCTGGGTTGTCGTCGGCGACTTTCCTGAGGATGGTGAGAAGGGTACCATTCAGTCTTTCTACCTGACCGTTGCTGGCTGGGTGGTAAGATGGCGTGCAAATATGATGTACCTGTAGCAACTCAAACACCTCTTGCATCAGGCGGCCGGTGAACTGAGATCCGTTGTCTGTCCTAATGCTGTCAGGGAATCCCACTCTGGTAAAGATGGCGATGAGTGCATCTGAAATCTTCCTGGTGTCGATAGCTGGCAAAGGGACTGCTTCGCACCACATCGAACAGGCGTCGACGAGTGTGAGGAGAAATCTGTTCCGCTTCTTCATCATGGGCAAAGGTCCTACTATGTCTACTGAGACTTGCTGGAATGGCACGCCGACTACTACTGATAGTCCTAAGGTAACTGGTATGGTGTGATGGCGCGGGAAATATCGTTGAAATTGGTGACAAGATTTCACGTACCGCTTGACATCCTCCGTGGTTCCTGGCCAAGAGTAGTGTGCGCTGATCCTCTGTACTGTGGCTCCAATTCCCATGTGTCCGCTGAGTGGCATGTTGTGGCCTAACTCTAGTACTTGGGCTCTAAGGGTGGCTGGCAGTACTAGCTGAGTGTGATCTCCATCTTTTTGTCGATGTAGCACTCCCTCTTTCATGTAGAAGTCTCCTTTGTGCGGGGGGGTGGGGGGGGAAGGTGCGCCTTTGGTAACTTCTGAAAGCAATTGGCTATCGAGGCGTCCGCTTTCTGTGTAGTTTTGATCTCGGGGAGTCCTGGATTCGGGGCTAACTCGGGCTGGGGTGGTTGGGTTTTAGCTTGGGCCCTGATTTGTACTGCAGCTATCTCTACAGTTTTAGGGGGCGTGCCTACAAACACATACTTACAGCCTAGCACTAGATCATACAGGGGTTTCTGTAAAACTGCTGCTTGGATCCGTCCTGTGACGTATCTGCTATCTACTTCTATCCCCATGTATGTATGTGTATCAGTTTATAGTCCCCTCTCTTCCCGATAAGGATTTTCAAAGAGGAGACTTTTAGCAATCGCGCAAGTGGTCGTCGGTTTCGTCAAGTCCGCTCCCTGTAGTTCGACAGTCTTGTCCGTCAAGTCCGCGCGCCATACAAGAGACTCGCGTACTATTGCGTCGTATGATAGACCTGTGTCATACAGA
The DNA here is from genome assembly GCA_036898135.1 of Oncomelania hupensis. NCBI lineage: Eukaryota > Metazoa > Mollusca > Gastropoda > Littorinimorpha > Pomatiopsidae > Oncomelania > Oncomelania hupensis. The sequence continues at coordinate 62,991,590 of CM072513.1, read as the reverse complement.
CAGTTCGCTACTTTGCCGTTGACCTTGACCGTGTCTGTCACCGATGGGTGATCTCCAATGGGGTGTGGATTTGTACCGCTACTTTGAGTTAGTACTGTATGAGCCGGCCGGCTCTCGCGCTCGTCTCTTCGTTGTGCTGCCAACTTGAAACATTCCGCGGTGGAGTGATAATTTTTGTTGCAGAACGAGCAAAACCGTCTCTGTTCTGCGGGACCTCTTTTCCCGAGTTCCGCGACGGGTCCTCTATTTGGGTAGGGTTAGGCTTTAGGTCTCGCCTTAAGCTCTTGGTTTCGCCGTGGGCGGCCACGTACCTATCTGCGACCTTGATCAGATCATCCAACCTTTCCGCAACCTGCTGCTGTACTGAGAATATTTTCAGCTGGGGGGGGGGAGGGGGAGGGCATGGTCTCCCGCAGCTGTTCCCACATTAATAGTCTAGTTCGGTCAGTCCATCATACGTCCTATCAGTGGCTGACTGGCTAACCCACTTATCTGGCATTGTGGACAGAGGATCTGAGAACTGCGCGTAACTTTCTCCTTTCATTCTCCGATTGGTGCGGAATTTTTGCCGGTAGCATTCTCCTGTGAGTTCGAATCCCGTTAGGAGTGTCTCTTTGTCTCTGTCCTAGTCAGTCTCTCTGCACTAGCAGGCCTATAAAAAGCACGCAAAAAATATGAGGGCGAGGGAAAGTAACATTAAAAAAGTAAAATCAATTGGGTTTTTTTTTTTTATCTAAAAAAACACAGCAAAGCAAACCAATTATTCTTAAGCTTAACGGTTCTCAAGGAACAACAGCCTAAAAAGCGCTGGTGGAAGTCAGAACCGAACCCTAGTCGGTACGCACACCTGCTGCAGGCCTTGGCGCTGTGTAGCAACTGATCGTAGTTTGTGCACAGCCACTATCACGCTTCAGAAGACTTTTCCAATCAGTCCCGACCCGACGACCAAACCTGACAGAACAATGTGTAAGTTTACTTTACTTTTGGATACTGTTAATTTCAGTTTCACAGCCTTCAACAGTTTTCATATTTATTGGCATGTATATATATATATATATATATATATATATATATATATATATATATATATATATATATATATATATATATATATATATATATATATATATATATATATATATATTACCATCACACTGGTGCTTGTAATTATAGACTCATTGGTGATGATTAACTATGCAATATAATAGGATCTGCCGTTCATGCAGTAACTTAAGAAAGAAGGTTTACGAAATTCCTGTATGTCGTAATACAATTAGCATAACGAGTGTGTAACTTTTCGTTCGCAATATTGCGGGACGTCAACCAGCTTTCAGCTTTCCAAAGTTAATCCTAAATGACGCTAATCGCAATGAAACCGAAATCCTAATTAAAGCTCTAGGCCGACACGACCTGACTGTGCTCACTGCACCATGCATCATGTCTTAAATCAGCGCAGATAATTAGGGTCTAGGTTATCTGAATGTTCAATATATCGGCAATGACAGCCCTTGCATGTTTGTATATCGCGTGTAAGTGGCATAAATACAATGATACGATTGTGGGCTATTGATTTGAAAATAAATACACGCTACAGCTGTATTGCTTGCATTATGTATACTCTTCAGTTTGCCGCCTAATAGGCCTAACCGTGTGAGAAAAATACAAAATACAACTAATCAAACTTTGTAAAATTGCCCATATAAATTTCACGCTCATCCAAAATAACCTATACAGGTGAAAGAAAACGATAGCATATGTGGGATGACTTTACCTTTCCTTTCAGTAATTGTTAAATCTTAAGTGTTTATTTCTAGCAGTGTTCGTGCACGGACAAAATTGTAACGCTTGGGGTCACCGAGGGTTTTCTCCGGGTACTCAGGTTTTCTAACTCCCTTCAATAATGGTATTGGATGCAGTCAATATAGACATTTCAAAAGTAAACAAATGTATTTCCTTTCCGTCACATAATAGCGATCTCCTTGCCTTTACACCATATGTTTGAATGTTGGATGCGTGTTTGTTGTGTGTGTGAGAGTGGGTGAAACATGTGAGCGTGTATAATGTTGGTACAGATCGCCGCTCTTTGAACCTGGTTGGTGAGTTGAGGAAAAGCGTGTGTGTGTGTGTGTGTATATATATATATATATATATATATATATATATATATATATATATATATATATATATATATATATATATATATATATATATATATATATATATATATATATATATAAAATCCATTATTATTATTATTATTATTATTATTATTATTATTATTATTGTTGTTGTTGTTATTTGGTAAGTAGTAGGCAAGTGGGTGACCTTCACATAGGCTGTAAATTATGGCAAAAGATGGGTGTGTCCTTGACGGTTGTCGTCTGCCTTCCTGCTTTATTTACATCACAATCATGATGCAATTTTTGCAGCAGTAATAGAGAACTCACGATGTATAATTAATCAGAACATAAAACTGTATGCGAGATGGTCCATAATATACAATTAGAAGCTATCGATTCTTTTTAGTAAGAGTATTTTTCTTAAAGCACGCATTCAAGCTCAAAAGGTTGCTCAAGATGTTGGACTACCAATACCTGAAGGTTGCGCGCTCTTTTGCTGATGAACATGGGTTTGATTCACGGAAATTGTATTCTTTTAAAATTCACAAGAGTCGATTTTTACATTAATTTTATTTAGACCGTGTCCTATTCTCTCACACCTTATCGCTTCATTGATTAGCACTTGAAAGAGCCCTGGTTATTTCGGTTTAAATATATTACGGAGATCAAGTACGCGTCTTCAGGGACATGGCTTTTATCCAGACCGGCCAATTATTATGAGCTATTCTCTGAACTGAAAGTGCCCTGTATAGAAACAAGAATTTACTTTTTAACCTGAAATAAAGCTTAATTAGCTGCTAGTCTGAAGTGCAGTAGTACTCAAGCACTACAAACCGTAGGCATGCTTCTTGAGTAATAGGCTTACTTGTCACGTTTTTGAAGGGTGTAGGTTAACATGATAAACAATATTGTCATAAAAAGAAAGCACGGATCACAACAGGAAACTTAATTATTCATGGAAACAGCCACGATCACATTATCATAAAGACACCCGAATGATACAGTCATTTTTCACCGATGTAATGAACATGTGACCAAAAACAAGCTGCTAGGCTTCAAATTACATTACATAATTGTTGCTTTAGGTCCAGCGGACTCTTCCGAGCCAAATCAGGACCGGACAACCCCCAATCCGCATAAAAGATCTGCTGAAACAACCCTATTGGGAAAACTGAATGCCCTCCACCAGCCAGTCACTTTACAATAAAGACATCCCACGCAGGGGACGCTGAGGCTGCACTCTAATTTATCGAACCCCCGTTTACAAAAACAAAATAGAATACAAACATCATTATAAATTATCAACAAAACATATACATCTAAAATGCCTACATTGCTAAATAATAACATCATAGGAAGCCCTTGTGACCACCTGGCAGAAAGCGTCCAATATTCCCAAGCTGATCCAACAGACCTCATACACAAACAAGGACTCTTGTCCCGGAAGAGTTTTCAAGAAAAAAGGTAGGTGACTGGTCTAGCGAAGAAGAAGATAGTATAGCAGATTGATAGAACAGAGCAGGACTGAGAAAGAGCAAATGAGAAAGACAGCGACAGTGGGAATTTAAAGCACTAAATTTCCAGAAAGTGGGGATACTATTTATACTGAAACCCCCGGCACCCCAACGGGGGTCAGGCTTCAAATACACAGATTTTCAAATAATAATATTTTAAAACGATTTACATTACATAAGCAATTTTATTTTAACTGATGTGCCTCCGTGGTATGATCTATATAGAAGCAGCTTGGGTTCAGTATGCAATTTCAAGCGAATGTAACGATATACACGTGTGGGTCTATGTTATTATATATGCTTAATTCTTCCAAAACAATGAACTATAAAGAAGATGCAACTTATGTGGGCCGGGTGCAATCTTGCCACTGTAGATTGTTCAAACCTATAAAGGGAACAGTGAAAGCCACAGTTGAAAACCTGTCTTTCCTTTATAGGCAAGACAGATTCACTGCGGCAACAGTACCCCCGTTGGAGTGCCGGGGGTTTTCAGTATAAATAGTATCCCCACTTTATGGAAATTTAGTGCTTTAAATTCCCACTGTCGCTGTCTTCCTCATTTACTCTTTCCTATTCCTGCTCTGTCCTTCACTCTGCTATACTATCTTCTTCTTCGCTAGATCAATGACCTACCTTTTTTCTTGAAAACTCTTCCTGGACAAGACTCCTTGTTTGTGTATGAGGTCTGTTGGATCAGCTTGGGAGTGTTGGACGCTTTCTGCCGGGTGGTCACTAGGGCTTCCTATGATTGTACTATTTAGCACTATAGGCATTTTATATGTATGTGTTTTGTTGATGATTTATAATGATGTTTGTATTCTATTTTGTTTTTGTAACCGGGGTGTTCGCGTAGTTGAGGTCAACCCTCAGCCGTCCCCCGCGTGGGATGTCTTTATTGTAAAGTGACTGGCCGGTGGAGGGCATTCAATTTTCCCACTGGGGTTGTTTCAGCAGATCTTTTATGCGGATCGGGGGTTGTCCGGTCCTGATTTGGCTCGGAAGAGTCCGCTGGACCTTGTCACGAATTGGCTAGTTTAAACTCTGCCTATCGACTATTTAGCATTGTGTAGCCTTTGTAACAGTAGAGAGTTAGTATAGTACGCAGCAGCAATTAAATTACAGCACACTGCGAGCCTGAGCCACACACACAGCGCAGTGACGTCAGCACTTGAGTTTTGAATCGGACCGTTGGAACCAATGGGAGAGCTTAGGCAAAGCGGTTGGAGCCAGTTTGACTAGGTCCAAACCCCGCACATTTTTGGTCAGTTGGGAGGAATACACCGAAGTGTTAACAGCTAGAAAGCTGGCAGAGAAATCTCTACACACTTAGACCAGGAAGCAGGACTTAGAATCTCAGAATTCTATTTAGTCAACACGGGCCTGAACTTGTCAGACAGGTAAATGAACACCCTTCTGTTTCATCGTGATATATTTATATTACTGTTGAAATTATGTTTGAAGAATTTGCTATGCATAAATGTGAATTGTTAATCCGAATTTGTGTGACCATGTGGAAACGCCGAACACGTGGCGAAACACGACCGGTTGCGCCGCCATGTTGTATCCCGTACGGAACCACTGTTGTTTAACTTATATGTATGTTTGCAGACCAGTGGCTGTACCACTGAATGTTTATAATATTATTAATTCTGTATGTGTATAGTTAGACACGATTGACATATCTGTATGTATAGGAATTTAGAGTGAGATTCCAGTGGAACCCGGAAGTAGCAGAATGTTCGTCGCTTATGTATAGAGATGTGGAGCTATCACTGAGGGCTACTTGGCTTTCAGTGAGACGCTCTGCACAAACCGATTATTCAGGGTTGTGCAGAATTTCGTCTCTTATATTACAGACGAGCAGGCGAGCTATCCCGAGCTATCCTGTGCACCCCACTCCACAGAAACGACTAGTTGGTCGAGGAGACTCTACCGCACAAGACGGAAGGAGCTACCCGAAGAAACACCCTGTCAGACCCCACAGCGTGGCAAGGGAACCCAACTACACAACGACAAAGGTGGACCAGAAGCTACCTCACAGAAGGACTTCGAACACCCCACACATGAGTTAAGTGCATAAGGCGAAGGTGCACTTAAACTGATCATAGCAGGACCACAGTAGTCCAACTCTTCAGAAACTGTAAAACGGACCACAGTAGTCCAAATCTACATGAAATATTATAGCAAAGTGCCCAAGGAAGATATAACAGCTGCCTAGACTATCAGCGATCGAACTATTAGCATTGATTGAGACTTTTTAAGTTAGATTAGTACTTAGAGAATCGTGTATAGAGTAGATGAAATAAATGTGTGATTTTAACTGTTATCAAGTGGCTGGTCTACATATGATTCATAGCCGTGTGAAAGCTAGTGTGACAGTAATCTCTTACCATTTTTCTATCTATTTCTGTACCCCAACCTTAACACAGAACGAGCTAAACAAATAAATTTATTAAAGTAATTCATAGGGTGACATACTAGCAGTTCCCACCGAATAAACGTGAGGGTCCATAATTCCATTGTGCAGAGCCCATAAACCCCACGTGACACTTTAATTGGCGAGCCTGCCAGGATCTGTGTATAATAGGAATTGGGTATAACCGGACCTAAGTACAATAAAATTAGACAACAGTAGAAGTAGAATAACTTAGAATAGTGTAAGGGTATAACACTGATCAGTTGGGTGCACTATTCTTTAGTTAAAAACTTTTTTGCTTCAAATGTTTTTGTGTCTGTATGTTGCATTGTTCTTTTGCAGGTTTTGCTTAAATAACTGTTGTATGCCATTTGACTCTTGTTGTATTCTATTATTGATTACGAATTTTATGGTCTTTGCATTGTTGTTATTGGATTGCAATATTGCTAGTGTTTTGGTATTCCACGTGATTCAGAGGTTGTTCATAGACACGTTTGACAATGTCGGACCCCGTGGCCTTGAGATTGCGTTTCAAGGAACTAGGAGAAGCTTTACACTTAGCAGGGGCAGACCTAATTGCGTATATCAATGCAGAGGTAGAGAAACAGGAAGCTAAGGCAGAGAGAGCAGCAGAGAGAGAGGCGAAGAAACTCGAATCAGAACAGAGAAAAGCAGAACTAGAAGCAGAGCAAAAGAAATTAGAACTAGAGCAGAAGAAATTAGAAGCAGAGCAGAAGAAACTAGAATTAGAAGGAGAACAGAAGAAGGCAGCATTAGCAGCAGAGAGAGAAGCAGAAGTTAGGAGATGGGAGTATGAGCGGGCAGAAAAAGAAAAAGAGAGGGCAGAAAAGGAAAAAGAAAGACAGCATGAGTTAGAGCTAAGAAGATTGGGATCAGGAGCTTCAAGTTCTTCCTCAACCCCTCCCCACTCAGATCAGCTAGAGGTAGCATCCAACCCTGTACAAGGAATGTCATTCCCACTGGGAACATTCAATGAGAGAGAGGAAGGTCTAGATCTCTATCTGACTAGGTTCGAGCGTCTAGCAACAGAGTACAAACTAGATCCCACTCATTGGTCTTTTAAGCTTAGTCAAGGGCTTAGAGGAAAGGCTTATGACATCTACAGTAAGCTACCGACTGACAGAGTGACTGACTATCACAAAGTAAAAGAGGCACTCCTAACGGGATTCGAACTGACAGGAGAATGCTACCGGCAAAAGTTCCGCACCAATCGGAGAGTGAAAGGAGAGAGCTATGCGCAGTTCGCGGATAGGTTGTCCACAATGCTGGATAAGTGGATTAGCCAGTCAGCCACGGCTAAGACGTATGATGGACTGACAGAACTGTTAGTATGGGAACAGCTACGGGAAACCATGACCCCCGAGCTGAGGACATTCTCAGTAGAGCAGGGCGCGGAAAGACTGGAAGATCTGGTCAAGGTCGCAGATAGGTACGTGGCCGCACACGGAGAAGCCAAGAGCTTCAGGCGAGACCTAAAGCCTAACGGGAAAGAGGCACAGAAAAGAAGCCCTAACCGAGAAGAGCGCACCGCGAATAAGCCGAATAACCCCAGACCTGGGCAGAATAAAGGACCCAACACGGAATTCGGGAAAAGAGGTCCTGCAGAACAAAGACGGTATTGTTCGTTCTGCAACAGAACCAATCACTCCACCGCAGAATGTTTCAAGTTGGCCGCACAACGTAGGGAAGAGCGCGAAAGCCGGCCAGCGCACAGAGTTCTAACTCAAAGCAGCGGTAACCAGCCACACACGATCGGAGATCACCCATCGGTGACAGACACGGTCAAGGTCAACGGAAAAGAAGCGAGCTGTCTGTATGACACAGGTCTATCATACGACGCGATAGTTAGCGAATCTCTTGTATCGCGCGCGGACTTGACAGACAAGACAGTCGACTTACAAGGAGCAGACTTGACGAAACCGACGACTACTTGCCCAATAGCTTGGATCGAAGTAGAGAGTAGGTACGTCACAGGACGAATCCAAGCAGCTGTTTTACAGAAACCCCTGTATGATCTAGTGCTAGGTTGTAGGTATGTGTTCTTAGGCACGCCCCCTAAAACTGTAGAGATAGCTGCAGTGCAAACCAGGGCCCAAGCTAAAACCCAACCACCCCAGCCCGAGTTCGCTCCGAACCCAGGACTCGAAGAGATCAAAACAGCACAGAAAGAAGACACCTCGATAGCGAAGTGCTTCCAGAAGCTACCCAAGGCGCACACACCCCCGCACAAGGGAGACTTCTACATGGAAGAGGGAGTTCTTCATCGACAAGGAGATGGAGATCACACCCAACTAGTACTACCAGCCACCCTTCGAGCCCAAGTACTAGAACTAGGCCACAGCATGCCACTCAGCGGACACATGGGAATCGGAGCCACAGTGCAGAGAATCAGCGCACACTACTATTGGCCAGGAATCACGGAGGATGTCAAGCGCTACGTGAAATCTTGCCACCAATGTCAACGATATTCCCCGCGACATCACACCGTACCAGTTACCTTAGGACCATCGGTAGTAGTCGGCGTGCCATTCCAGCAAGTCTCAGTAGACATAGTAGGACCACTGCCCATGACCAAGAAGCGGAACAGATTTCTACTTACACTCGTCGACGCATGTACGATGTGGTGCGAAGCAGTCCCGTTGCCAGCGATTGACACCAAGAAGATTGCAGATGCACTCATCGCCATCTTTACCAGAGTCGGATTCCCGGACAGCATTAGAACGGACAACGGATCTCAGTTCACCGGCCGCCTGATGCAAGACGTGTTCGAGTTGATACAAGTTCATCACATTCGCACACCACCATACCACCCAGCCAGCAACGGACAAGTAGAAAGACTGAATGGAACCCTTCTCACCATACTCAGGAAAGTCGCAGACGACAATCCAGAAGCGTGGGACACCTACGTGAATGCGGCACTGTTCGCATACCGAGAAACGCCCCATGCAGCCACAGGCTACACCCCGTCAACATTGCTATTCGGCAGACCTCTAGCAGGACCGCTAGAAGCCCTACGCAGAAGTTGGACGGAGGCCAAGATAGACGACACACCAAGAGGTGCCACCAAGTACGTCGCAGACCTGCAAGAAACCCTCAAAGCAACGTGGAAGAAAGCTGGTGAAGCACTGAAGAAGGCAAGAGCCCGTCAGGCGAAGTACTACAACCGCCACGCTAAGGACCGAGAACTGCAAGTCGGCGATCAAGTGCTACTCTTACTTCCAAGTGGAACCAACAAGCTGGACATCGCTTGGAGAGGACCGTACCGGGTGACTGCCAAGAAATCCAAGACAGTCTACCAAGTAGAGGTGAACGGGAGAGCCCGATACCACCACATCAATCTCCTCAAGAAATACACGGACCGACCAGCGACCCCCAGCACTCACAACTTGTTAGCCATCGCCATCGCGGAAGAAGGAGAAAGCATGGAGACCAATGCAGTAGAGTATCCCCTGCACTCCAAGGAAACCTACAAAGACGTGATACTCAACGGAGACCTAGCCGCTAAACAGCAACAGCAAGTACTACAGGTCATTCGACAACATCAGACTGTGCTCACAGACCGACCAGGGAGGACAGACCTCGTCGAAGTAACCTTAACGGTGACCGACCCAACACCCGTCCGCCAGAAGCTCTACCCGATGCCACTGTCTCAGCAGCGAGCCATCAAGGAAGAGATAGACACCTTACTGGCAGCCGGAATCATCTCAGAGTCTACATCACCCTACAGCGCGGGCACGGTATGGTTGCGAAAACCCAACGGAGAGCATCGACTGAGCATCGACTTCAGACTGTTGAATGCCGTAACGCAGTTCCAGCCAGAGCCACTCCCGGACCAGACAGACCTATTTGCCAAGCTACAGCGAGCGAAGTACTTCTCACGCATCGACCTCAGCAAAGGATACTATCAGATACCAGTACAACCACAAGTCCGAAAGTACCTAGCTTTCAGCACTATGGAAGGACACTTCGAATTCAACGTGCTTCCATTCGGACTCCACAACGCACCCAGCATCTTCAGCGCCATGATGCGAAAACTCCTGGCACCCCTGAGCAGCGAGCACCTACACTCGTTTATGGACGACATCCTCATCGCAACACCTACGTGGGAGGAACATGTCACGCTCCTACAACAACTACTCGCCCGCCTCAGAGACACGGGATTGACGGCAAGACCCACCAAATGTCAGATTGGATTCACCGAGCTAGAATTTCTGGGACACACCATCAGTCAAGGAAGCCTGCGACCGGTAGAGAAGACAGTGAAACGCCTACTCGACGCTCCTAGGCCCAAGACAAAGAAGGAAGTGCAGTCATTTCTAGGACTCTGCGGCTTCTACCAGAAGTTCATCCCCAACTACAACAGCATCGCCGTACCACTGACAAATGGAACCCGGAAAATCGCCCCGGACAAAGTAGTATGGACAGCCGAATGCGAGACAGCATTCCAAACACTCAAGGACAGAATGACATCGGCGCCAGTACTCCACCTACCCGATTTGACTCAGCCATTCGTTCTTCGCACCGACGCAAGCGACTTAGGCCTCGGAGCAGTACTGCTACAGCGCGACCCCAAGAATGCAGAGACGCTATTCCCTGTCGCCTACGCCAGCAGAAAATTGAGACCCGCCGAGACCCACTACGTCACGTCGGAGAAAGAATGTCTTGGACTAGTCTGGGCCATACAGAAGTTTCAACTCTACCTGTATGGGACCCACTTCACAGTTCAGGTGGACCACCAACCACTATCGTTCCTGGCAGCCTCCAAGTCTTTGAACTCTCGCCTGATGCGATGGGCACTCACCCTTCAGGCATACTCATTCCAAATCGAGTACATCCCCGGCAAAGAGAACCACGGGGCCGACTACCTCAGTCGCCATCTCGTGGAGGACACAGCAGCTGTCGCCCACCCAACACAACTAAGGGCCACAGCACCAGAATTCGTCCCCGCCCAGTAATACCCTGTCACTAGAGTCCATAGCTACCTGGCACAGCATTGCAGCTCAGGTAGAGCAACTTACTTAGCTTGTAAATAGGACCCTAGGATAGTGCAGCGTTAAACTAGGCTCTGTAGTAGAAAAAGGTCGAATCCAGTAGTCATCGCCTTTTTTCAGTTGAGGGAGCCTGTCACGAATTGGCTAGTTTAAACTCTGCCTATCGACTATTTAGCATTGTGTAGCCTTTGTAACAGTAGAGAGTTAGTATAGTACGCAGCAGCAATTAAATTACAGCACACTGCGAGCCTGAGCCACACACACAGCGCAGTGACGTCAGCACTTGAGTTTTGAATCGGACCGTTGGAACCAATGGGAGAGCTTAGGCAAAGCGGTTGGAGCCAGTTTGACTAGGTCCAAACCCCGCACATTTTTGGTCAGTTGGGAGGAATACACCGAAGTGTTAACAGCTAGAAAGCTGGCAGAGAAATCTCTACACACTTAGACCAGGAAGCAGGACTTAGAATCTCAGAATTCTATTTAGTCAACACGGGCCTGAACTTGTCAGACAGGTAAATGAACACCCTTCTGTTTCATCGTGATATATTTATATTACTGTTGAAATTATGTTTGAAGAATTTGCTATGCATAAATGTGAATTGTTAATCCGAATTTGTGTGACCATGTGGAAACGCCGAACACGTGGCGAAACACGACCGGTTGCGCCGCCATGTTGTATCCCGTACGGAACCACTGTTGTTTAACTTATATGTATGTTTGCAGACCAGTGGCTGTACCACTGAATGTTTATAATATTATTAATTCTGTATGTGTATAGTTAGACACGATTGACATATCTGTATGTATAGGAATTTAGAGTGAGATTCCAGTGGAACCCGGAAGTAGCAGAATGTTCGTCGCTTATGTATAGAGATGTGGAGCTATCACTGAGGGCTACTTGGCTTTCAGTGAGACGCTCTGCACAAACCGATTATTCAGGGTTGTGCAGAATTTCGTCTCTTATATTACAGACGAGCAGGCGAGCTATCCCGAGCTATCCTGTGCACCCCACTCCACAGAAACGACTAGTTGGTCGAGGAGACTCTACCGCACAAGACGGAAGGAGCTACCCGAAGAAACACCCTGTCAGACCCCACAGCGTGGCAAGGGAACCCAACTACACAACGACAAAGGTGGACCAGAAGCTACCTCACAGAAGGACTTCGAACACCCCACACATGAGTTAAGTGCATAAGGCGAAGGTGCACTTAAACTGATCATAGCAGGACCACAGTAGTCCAACTCTTCAGAAACTGTAAAACGGACCACAGTAGTCCAAATCTACATGAAATATTATAGCAAAGTGCCCAAGGAAGATATAACAGCTGCCTAGACTATCAGCGATCGAACTATTAGCATTGATTGAGACTTTTTAAGTTAGATTAGTACTTAGAGAATCGTGTATAGAGTAGATGAAATAAATGTGTGATTTTAACTGTTATCAAGTGGCTGGTCTACATATGATTCATAGCCGTGTGAAAGCTAGTGTGACAGTAATCTCTTACCATTTTTCTATCTATTTCTGTACCCCAACCTTAACACAGAACGAGCTAAACAAATAAATTTATTAAAGTAATTCATAGGGTGACATACTAGCAGTTCCCACCGAATAAACGTGAGGGTCCATAATTCCATTGTGCAGAGCCCATAAACCCCACGTGACAGACCTAAAGCAACAATAAATCAATCAATCATGTGGGCCGGGTGAGGCAGTTGGTGAGGCGCCATTTTTCTCTGCCAAAGGCTGCGGGTTGGAACCCAGCAGGTGACGAACTTATGTGACATAGATACGAGACTGAAGGTTATCTTCGAGTCCTCCGGTTTCCTCCCTCCCATTAATGATAGCACTGGATGCAGTCAATCAACATTTTCAAAATAGTCTTAGATTTCTATTCCGTTTTCTAATAGCGATCTCCCTGCCTTTACACCACATGTTTGTTGTGTATGTGACTGAGGGTGTGTGTAGCATGTGAGCGTGTGTGTCGCATGTGAGCGTGTATGTAGCATGTGAGCGTGTATGTTCGATACAGATCTCTGCGCTTTGAGGTTGATTGGTGATTTGGGGCAAAGCGCGCATACAGCATCCAGTTTTTATTATTATTATTATTATTATTATTATTATTATTATTATTATTATTATTATTATTATTATTATTATTATTACGTAGGCATGTAGCTTCGTGTCAGTCATAGCACTGTTGGAGTGATTGAATGTCTTGTGCGATTCAGCTGACAGCAAAATACATGACTGGATGCAGCGGACGACATCAATAAGCTCATTATTGCCATGTCAGCGTCACTTCAAATAACCCGGACTCGGCTGCGAGGTAAAAAAAGTTTCCAGGTTTCAGTGCATTCAGTCTATTTAAAAGTGAGCCGGTGTATCGTTTCAGAAGTACTCCCCCGGGAATACTTTTGTGATATCCTAGAACTCCCCCTCCCCCCTCTCCCCTCCCCCACCACTTGCCAGAAGTACTCCACTCCCCCCCCCAACCCATTAAATGTTGTTGTTTTTTTATGTATGGTTCCGTGTTTTCACAAGGGTGAGTACTTCTGGGATATCCCAGAAATACTCCCTCTCCATCACTTCCTTCTCGCTTAAGGGGGCATTTCTCTTCATTTGGTTTTCAAACTTTTCTAACACTTGTCACACTTCCACATATGGATAGAACAAACAGCAGAAACACAAAACAAACAACCAAAACAGATTGTCTAACATATCTACCTTAACCTATTCATACTAATTTGGGTGCCATGATACCGTAAAGACAAGTTGTGTGTGTGTGTGTGGGGTGGGGTGGGGGGGTGGATTCTCATTACAAGCCACCAATTTACCAACAAAAAGAACTCGCTGTGTCATACCCAAGGAGGTTGACTATCATTGGAGAGGACATGACGTCATTTTCACAACGTCCCCTATATGCTCAGGTGTCTGTGGGCATTGATTTATTTAACGAAACGAACGAAACGTCATTTTCACTACTAGGCGCGCAAAGCCACTTCGCTGCGTCGTCGTAGCCATGCCCCCAAATGGCAACACTAAATTATTCTCTTATCGTCATGTAATTTGTTTGTCAGTTATTACTTTAAATAGACATTTTTGATGACTTTTTTGGGGGGTTGTAAATTTAATTGTACATGTTTATTGTATCAGTGCTGTGCAATAAACATGACTGTACTTTTCCCCGCCTCCCACCCATACCCCTCATACACACACTCACATTAGTGTGGTGAGCACTTTGAGATATCTCACAAGTACACACACCATTAGAGAAGAAGTTTTAAAAAATTGGGTGGGGGGTACTTATGGAATTTTCCAAAAGTTCTCACGCAATGTCCCATGAGTACTCCCGGGAAGTAGTTCCGAAACAGCCAGGCTGATCCAGAAGTACTCCCTCCTCTAGGTTTGAGGGGTAAGGGGGAGTACTTCTGGGAGGAGTCAGAACTACTCCAGGGAGTAAACCTAGTTCATCCCAGAAGTATTTTGGGAGTATTTCTGGGATGCCCCAAAAGTACTCCCCTCTGCATTTCTTTAAAAACTGTTATTTTTTGCTTGTATAAAACTTTTTTTTTAAATAACAAAAATGCACTTGTGTAAAAGGGGAGTACTTCTAGGACAGGGGGAGTCTCAGTCTGGATTTACTCCTCTGGGGAGTACATTTTAGGGTGGAGTACTTATGGGATACTACACCGGAACTCTTGATAGTAATGCGACAGCGCTTATACAATTTTCTAATTCATGCTAAGAGATACCTATAGGCTTTCAATAACTATTATAGTTCTATTTTTGTGTGTGTCTGATATTTAAATAATTTTGAATCTAAATGTTCTTGTCCGAGCGTTGAAAAAGAACGAATGTCTGTCCGTCTGTCGGTCCGTTGCCCGCCATTATCCCTTATCCTACCTATCCTATCCTATCCCGTAACTCAAAGGTCGTTGTGGCACCACAGATGATCGTTTAACCAGCGTACTCCATCTTCCTCTATCCTCTGCAAACTCTCATGGCCTCGCTCAGTGTCAAGCCAGTCCATTCTCGAATGTTGTCCTCCCACCTCTTTTCTGTCTCCCTCTTCTTCTGCCTCCTTGCACCGTGCCTTGCAGGATGGTTTTTGCAAAGCCTGATGCTCTGGTGACGTGGCCATACCATCGGAGTTTACGTTTCTTCACCACTGTGAGCATTTCATCGCGTTGTCCAATGGCTTGTGTGATGGTCTGTCGGACGTCGTTGTTGGTGATGTATAGAAAATGCCTAGAAGTCTTCAATAGCACCTCATCTTCATGCTTTGTATTCTTTGTTGTAGATCTGCTGTGAGGGTCCATGATTCGCAAGCGTATAGGAAGATGGAGATGACAAGGGAGCGCAGGAGCCTTACCGTGGAATGTAGACTGATGGTCCTGTCTTTCTAAATGGGCTTGTCAGGGCAGCAGTTGTTTGTGCGATCCTGGAGAGGACTTCCCGTCGGGACCCATTGTCTGATGCAATATGGCTCCTAAATATTTGAAGCTATGCACTGTGTTGAGGGATTGGCCTTGGACTTTGATGTCCATGTTGATGCCTTTTGTGTTGTTGGTCAGCATTTTGGTCTTCTCTGCACTTATTTCCATTCCATAGGCTCTGAAGGTGGTGTCGAGCCTCTTTACAAGCTGTTTAAGTTCTTGTTCCTCTCCAGCCAATCCATCAATGTCATCCGCAAAACGGAGGTGGGAGATTGCTCTACCCCCTATGCTGACTGTGCCTTCGTGACCTGCAAGTGCATCTGACATGATGCGATCTAGGAAGATGTTGAAGAGTGTTGGATCGATTAGGCATCCTTGACGCACACCGATTGTAGGTCTGAACCAGTTCCCGATGACGCCTGTTGTGGAGGACTGTACTGGTAGCCTTGTCATACAGGGTTTTGATGACTTCAATAATTTTAGGGCTGATGTTGTACACTCTCATGGCTGCCCACAGAGCTGCATGCCAGACTCGGTCAAACGCTTTCTTAAATGAAGTCTACAAACACTTGACATAGATGTTGTTGGTGCTGTAGGTATTTCTCGGAGATTATTCTGAGGTTGAAAATCTGTTCAGTGGTACTTCGTCCTGCCCTGAATCCTGCCATTATCTCAAGAACCGCAAAACGGATTTTGACCAAACTTCATAGGAACATTATCTTGGTTAGGGGTCAGCCTCCCGTACCATCATAGTTGCTCTACCGAAAAAAAAGGTCGCTAGAGTCACTTCGATCTAAATCTCTAAAATAAAATAAATAAATGAATAAAATTAAAACACGGCTGTACCCATTTTGCACACTATTGTAAACGTTTGAAACAATTAATGGCCTCGGTCTCACCTTAAGAAGACAGGTCCAAAGTATAGGCTACTTAAAAAGTTAACCGCCCGCGTGCAAAATGGCATTTGGTTTGGAAGTGACAAAGTATTCAATAACGCATCCTTGACAGCACATTAAAACGCTGACGAGACTGATCTCTGCACAAGATTGTGGGACTGTTCGTACAATTGGGCCTTTCTTACTTGAGCAAAGTCGGTCACATCGAGTTCAGGAAACTATAGTGTGCACACTACGTAACTGAGACTAACCGAGGTTTACATTCGCCTCTAGCTCTCCGCTTGTGAGAGGTATTCGGCGAGTCTCAGGTATGCTGTATGACTAGATTAGTCACGATAACTATTCCCGGACCCAAATCTGCACCACGAGATAGTTGCGTGACAAAAGGAAGAGCTAGGTAGGCCTACATGGACCTTTATTACTAAATAAAATAAATAAATAAAGGTTTACGGCTGTGGGATATCTTTACGCCGCTGACGCTCCTCTGCAACAGGCCTGTCATTCAGCGATTACCACGGCAAATCACAACAGAATGATGCAGCCGCTGGGGACAGGACAATCAATGTCGTATAAACAGACTAGACCGTAAAGCCGATACACCGTTTTCATTCAAGATTCTTTCTACAGCCACGCACACGTATAGGTCTTAGGCACAGGCGCCCGTATCGCGATGTCAGCAGAATGCATTATCAGTAAAGTATAATTATAGAAAGCACCCCACTCCGCTTTGGCTGCATTGTGCATTCGGTGTTACTGTTAGGCGGCACGCACGTGCACTCGGCCTTAGACTGCAAGGTAGACTTCGGTGTTAGGCCGCATTGTAGACTATATTAATCGGTATTAAGCTGCACCGTTTCGGTATATTCAGTTTTTGCTTGCATCGTATGTTTTCGGTGTTAGGTTTACACATTTTCGGTTTGGGGTTGCACTATTATACACAAATATGGCAACGATCGGTCTTGAGAATGCACTGGTATATTCTCAATGCGACCCGCCACAACATAACTGTTATTGTGTGCATCGACCACAATGCGAAGTGAAGAAAAGAGATCACGACATCGGAAATGTCAATGTCGTCATTTCCCTCTTGTGAAAATGTCATCACCAGCCTAGACCTACTTCTGCGTCAAACGACTTTCCCCCCTTGTCTGATGATAGATTGAACTATCCGTTCGTACGAGAAAAAACAAAGTGATATCCTGACCGACTAATACGCAGAAGCCTGTCTTCCAAAATGGCAGGTTTCAATTTCAATTATTGCGTTGGTTTTCGCGATAATCTTGTCTTTTCTCGCTTTAATTTTCATTTTGAACAACGCCTAAAGGATCAAGAAAATTATCAGTGCATGGAGTAACAATCAATCGAAAAGGCCCAAATAAATGAAGCAAACCGTTTTATGCAACTGACTACTACTACTACTACTACTACTACTACTACTACTACTACTACTACTACTACTACTACTACTTCTTCTTCTTCCTCCTCCTCCGCCTCCTCCGCTTCTTTTTCTTCGAAAATAACACATCTAAACTTTCCAATAGGCTATTTTCTTCTTCTTCTTCTTCCTCCCCCTCCTCCTCCTCTTCTTTCTCTTCGTCAATCAAAAATCTAAACTTTCCACAAGGCTAATTTCAGGAACAGCTGGCACGATGCTGTAAGCGAGGAGTGTCACAAATCGCACATGCCTACGCTAAAACACGGGCTTGCATATAACCCTGGGTGCAGTTTTATGAACGGGGGGTATAGGCCTACGGAACGAATAGGAGACTCACTCCTCGAAGTGTATTCATTACTTTGAGGCGTAAGTTCACTATTCGTTCTTAACACTCGTTCATAAATCTGACCCATGGACAGGCTTTGATACTTAATTTGAATGCCGAAGTTGTGTTAAATTATTTTGTATCATTTGTTTATTTATTCAATCGTTCTTATATAGATATAGCGCTTTTCCAGCTCAAGAGCTGCCCAAGGCGCTGGACGACACAGGATCTAACTCAAGGCGCCAACTTGCTGCCGTAAGCGCATCGTCTGACTTTGAGACAACTGAGCTCTTTTCCTGAGCAACCGGGACAATAGGGGATCGACAAGGATATAACCGATTTTTTTGTGTAGCGGGAACGCCTCACTCGTCTAGGACATGAGCGTCAGTATCTTTAATGTCCGTGCGATGGAATGCGTGAGTGCACAGGCTAGAAATCGGTTTATACTTTCATCCGAGAGTGTAGAGGGCGCTTGCCTACGCATCAGGGTCATGGTATGTTTTATTTATTAATTTTTTTTTGTATTTAATCGGCACGGCCGTCGACCAGCATGATAATGCTTCAACTGTCTCGCTGTCGCCTTTACACCACTGAATCCACAGCGCCCCTTGATCTCGATCAGAAGAAAAAGAGGATTTTCATCCTTGTAAATTCAGTCCTATCTCCTCCCCTCCCCTATTATTATGATTTAGTTTTGCCTCCTATATACGCATTTTTCTCAGCTAGCTCACAGACATTTTCTCACAGGCATGATGTTTCGCGTACTTCGTCTCACCAGAAGCACTCGCCAGGCTTTTTTTGCATGGGAAAACCATTATGCAAAGGAAAACCAATCATTGTGTAGTTTGTTTATCTGCACCACTCGGGCGAGATGCTGTGCAGCGATCTGGACTGAGGTTGGATGAGATACATGCCTCCACAGTTAGGCTCATTCTGTATATAGATTAGCACTGAGCATGTCAAACTAGCGTTCAGGAATAGTTGCTGTCTTTAGACTAACACTACTGTTAATAATTATACAATATTTTCTGGTTGCATTTTCAATTTCTTTTAGCAAGCCGATTCCAACATCCGGATCTTACAATTTTCAATCAATTCAATTCAATCAATTTATTTATAGTCTGTTCACTACTTAAGTGATATTAGACTTAATTAAAAAAAATTTTTATAAATAAATACAGAAGAAAAAAAACAACTAAATTAATTAATTAAAATAATAATAATAATAAGTAATTATAATCCTGATCTTACCAAGAGTGCAATGTACGTTACATAATGGTAGTGAGAACAGCACTGAAATGGAATGGCCATTTTTTATTACATACTCAGTTATTGTTCGTATAACTCAGTGAAAAGAACACACAGACAAGCTGCCAATCTTTATTACGGTTAAACAATTCTTGGTTGATTGATTGATTTATTGTTGCTTTAGGTCCAGCGGACTCTTCCGAGCCAAATCAGGACCGGACATCCCCCAATCCGCATAAAAGATCTGCTGAAACAACCCTAGTGGGAAAATTGAATGCCCTCCACCGGCCAGTCACTTTACAATAAAGACATCCCATGCGGGGGACGGCTGAGGGTTGACCTCAACTACGCGAACACCCCGGTTACAAAAACAAAATAGAATACAACCATCATTACAAATCATCAACAAAAACGTATACATATAAAATGCCTATAGTGCGAAATAATACAATCATAGGAAGCCCTAGTGACCACCCGGCAGAAAGCGTCCAACACTCCCAAGCTGATCCAGCAGACCTCATACACAAACAAGGAGTCTTGTCCAGGAAGAGTTTTCAAGAAAAAAGGTAGGTCATTGATCTAGCGAAGAAGAAGATAGTATAGCAGAGTGATAGGACAGATCAGGAATGGAAAAGAGCAAATGAGGAAGACAGCGACAGTGGGAATTTAAAGCACTAAATTTCCAGAAAGTGGGGGTACTATTTATACTGAAACCCCCGGCACTCCAACGGGGGGGAACTGTTGCCGCAGTGAAACTGTCATGCCTACAAAGGCAAGACAGGTTTTCAACTGGGGCTTTTACTTTTCCCTTTATAGGTTAGAACAATCTACAGTGACAAGATTGCTCATGACCCCAAGGGGTAATTCTTGGTTAATAGCATGAGACAATATAGTTAAACCAGAACACATAGGCTCATCGGAATTTGCAGTGCATTTTCATTAGGCTCTCCTATCCTATCAAAGGTCGTTGGGGCACCACGGGTTTAACCAGCGTACTCCATCTTTCTTTGTTCTCAGCAACCCTGATGGCTTCGTTCAGTGTCAAACCAGTCCATTCTCGAATGTTGTCCTCCCACCTCTTTTTCTGTCTCCCTTTTCTTCTGCTTCCTTGCACCGTGCCTTGCAGGATGGTTTTTGCAAAGCCTGAGGCTCTGGTGACGTGGCCATACCATCGGGGTTTCCGTTTCTTTACTACTTCGTTAGGCTAATATTGATTAATGATAGAAATTCATTATGAGTGAGTGAGTGAGAGAGGGAGACAGAGAGAGATGGAGAGAAAGACAGAGACAGAGAGACAGACAAAGAAAGAGAGGGACAGACAGAGACGGAGAGACAGAGACAGAAAGAAAGAGAAAGACAGAGAGGAGGAAGAAGAGGAAGAGGAGGAGGAGAAGAAGAAGAAGAAGAAGAAGAAGAAGATGATGATGATGATGATCATGATGATGAAGAAGAAGATGATGATAATGACGATGATCATGATGATAAGGAGGATGAGGAGGATGATGATAAGTGATTAGTTGATTAAAAAAAAAAACTCTTTACAGTAAAAGGTATGTTCATAGGCAAGTAGGCAATTTTCAAAGTATTCTGACACAAGGAGTCTTAACAAGGACAGGTAGACTAACCGAATAGAAAGAAGGCCCATCTCCACCAGCTTCCATTTACTTTGGGCAAACAAACGGTCAGCACCGAAGGGCTACAACGAAAATAGGAAGCGAACATCAGCGTCTCACGAATCTGTTCCTCACGAACTACAGTATCAGAGCTTGTGTAAAGTTCAGAGACAGGTATATTTTCTCTACGGGAAGTTGAAGAAGAAGGAAATAAAAACAAATAAATCACACACACACACACACCCCCACACCCACACACCCACACCGGCGCGCGCACTCACGCACACGACTATGCATATTAAAATATTGTCTATACATGTATTGTTTTAAATTATCCACAATAAGGAAGGGCCTCCTTTCCTTTCTTCCTTTTTCCTTCCTTGTATTTAAATTGATCAAGACCTATTGGGCGCGTGTAACAGGAAGGGAGGGATGGAGCAGCGATAGGAAAGGGGAGACAGACACACAAACAGAGAGAGAGAGAGAAAGAGAGAGAGAGAGAGAGAGAGAGAGAGAGAGAGAGAGAGAGAGAGAGAGAGAGATTCTAGTATGCATTCCATTGTCACAGGGAGTAATTGCGGCAAATGTCAGACATCATTTCACGATTCAAACGACAAGGTCTTCGCAGACCAACGCAATAACGGCGGTAAGTGCAAATCAGGGACAGAAAAAGACAATACGTTACTGCGTAGTTCTGGCTCGTCTTGCAGTGACAATAATATTATAAGTTCGCAGAATTTCTGTCCACCATACAATTTTCAGATATACATATAGGCCTAAGCAGACAGACAAACGTATTCTGCCGACTTACCTCACTCACACTTCTCTGGTCTATTTCGCCCTTCTTCTTTGCTTTAAAATAAAATAATACAAAGGGAAATCTGAATAAGATATTTTTAACACGGACGACTGTTAGGACACCCTGGTCTATCTAAATGCTCAAGCTGAATTATTTTTTGCGCAGTAGAAATACATCCAGACGTCAGGATCTTCGGTGAAAAACCCGCATCACCAAGTCACTAAGGCTCTACTAGTTGTAATAATTAATCAAAGCTCTTAAGGGTCAGTTGCTCATCAAAGACGTGAGGTGAGAGAGGGGGCTGAGGAAGGAGGTGGGTGGTGACAATTCTGAAGTTTATTTTAGGATCGAAAGACATTATTTTGGCTCATAATCGGCATTATATATCACCAAAACTATGCAATAGCATGATCAGTCACTGACCATGACATGAACATAACAGTTATACACGTACAGTTATGCGCGGTTTTCATATTTGTAAGTGCGTTTATCCAAATCTCTGTGTGTACGTGTGTGTGCATGTGTGGGTGTGGGTGTGTCCGCGCGCGCGCTTTCATATCGTCCGCTCTTTTCAAAGAATAGCTTTAAGTATTTTAGAAACGTTCTCGTACGGGAAAAAACCCTGCCGACCATATGACAGTCGACAAGACCAAAGTCACAGGACACACATCAAAGGAATATGGTTTTAATTACCCATCTATAAATGACACGTGTAAATTATTTCAGTCAAAGTGTAGACGACTGTTTTAATGATTTTTACATTGTTCTCTTGCAACCGTTTCCGTGATGGTCAGTGTGTTCAAACCGTTGTGAGGTCCAACTTAACAGTGGTCGTTTCTATGACTTCCTTCCCATCTCTGGTCCTTCAGGCTTAAAGTTTATCAGTATATAAATTATAATTACAGTTATCATCATAATTATTAGATATTGGCTAATATTATGGTAAAAAACAACAACAACCTGAAATTATATAGTTATCGTTAAATACAATAATGTTTATCGATCTTTAAAGCAGCTGTTTAGGAAGATTTTGGACCATACTACAATTATTTGTCACCGACAAGGGTGAAAGCAGAGCAGCTTCCATGCATTACCATCCAGAATATGGATAAATACGATACACGAACCCCTATTAGTTCAAGCCTACACGTACCACATGTACATCCAACCGTGGGGGTTCTGGGGGTTTCAGTATAAATAGTATCCCCACTTTCTGGAAATTTAGTGCTTTAAATTCCCACTTTCACTGTCTTTCTCCTTTGCTCTTTCTCATTCCTACTCTGTTCTATCAATCTACTATACTATCTTCTTCTTCGCTAGACCAGTCACCTACCTTTTCTCTTGAAAACTCTTCCGGGACAAAACTTCTCATTTGTGTGTGAGATTTGTTGGATCAGCTTGGGAATATTGGATGCTTTCTGCCAAATGGTCACTGAGGCTTCCTATGATGTCATTATTTGGCAATGTAGGCATGTGTTTTGTTGATATTGTATAATGGGGTTCGGTAAATTATAGTATAGCCTCAGCGTCCCCTGCGTGGGATGTCTTTATTGTAAAGTGACTGGCTGGTAGATTGCCTTCAGTGTTACCACTAGGGTTTCTTCTTCTTGTAGATTTCTAGTCCCCAGACACAGTAGCATATAGGGGACGTGAAGTTGACTGTCAGTAGTAAGTTGCCTATTCGGCACGTAGTGAGAAGACAATGAAGATTGCTGCCTAGTTGGCTGGTAAGGGATGGTTGAACTTCTGGTTGAGGTGCCTACTCGCAGGCGGGAAAGAAGTCGCCGAGCGGCTCGACGTTGACGTGTTAAGATGCCAACCACGCAAGAGATGGAGGTTAGTAGAGTGTAGGGACGACTCGCCGAGGACCATGTCGTTGCAATAACTGAAGTCCGGAGGACGCCACCCTCCTGATCCCCGGCGGCGACCTGTCGTAAATGGTGAGATGCCAAGTCACGCTGCCAGCGGGGGCGCACAAGGTAGAAGACAACTCGGCGGGATCCACGGCGTTGAAACAACTGTTGTCCAGAGGACGCCACCCTCCACAGGGAGCCCGTCGGTGTCCAAACGTAGGGAAAGAAGTTGAGACAGCCTGGGAGAGGAACGAAGGCAACGAAGCGACCGGACGTCCTTGGCCGATCAGCCACCACCGCCCAGTCGAAGGTGTCCCACCGGTAGAAAATGAAAGTTGAAGTATGTATGGAGTATCAGCTCGGAATCTCCCATAGATGCTGCCGTCCATATCTGGCTCTCGACCGCATGTGGCATTGGCAAGAGAAAATCGCGAAATCAGGACCCCAGCTGAAATCGCGATGAATCCAGACTAGAAGGCGCTCCATGGGACTGACTGCCTCCTCCGGGAGCAGAACTGCCACCCCTGCTCATCTCACCTCCCATTCGAAGCCGACGCACGACCGCCACGACGCGCGCTTCAGACCCCGCTTGTGCCTCTCACGCACGATCCCAGTGTGATGACCACTAGGGTTGTTTCGGCAGATCTTTTATACGGATCAGGGGTGAGTCCTCTTTCACTTCTCTGGTCCTGATTTGGCTCGGAAGAGTCCGCTGGACCTAAAGCAATAACCACGTAACGTACGTAACGTAACGTAACGTACCACATGTACATCTATTCCCATCTCACAGGATCTGGACGAGAAGATATATTTTCCAGTTTTGGAACGTATATAATAATAACTCACCCAAGCGGCAGTCAAAGTATTTTGCAACCCACGGCAAAGGGTAATAGAATCTACCCTATTAATTCAAACCTATATGAAACAAACGCCAGACTGACTGAGATAGTATGATAGCCAATGCTTACAATTTAATGCTCGCAGATAGCCTAGCTGAGCATCACCAGCTTGACTCTCTCTACTAAACAGAGCCATTCTGCCGTTTCCCGCAGAAAGATATCCCAGATTCAAACACATACACCATCGAATATGAAGGCAAAAGAGATCTTGTCAACTTTCATGGAAATATCTTTGTGGTTCTGAGCGATCAGTTATTCTCGTAACATTCCTTTCCGGTGATCGAAAATCATTTACCTTACATCATCGATCTATTCACACAGCCCGAGTGCAGTCTGAAAATTCGTTTTACCAGTTAATACTTTTTCTCTGTCCGAGGTTACATTTTTAAAAATCAACAATTCGTGTGAATCTGTCTCCTGCCGTTCCAGACAAATTTGGCGCTAGGGGTATGAGTAAAGAAACAAGTATAGGTCTATTGCAATAGAAAGGGAGGGAATCGCCCGCCAATCATTGTGATCTTGCAAACACATTCCAGGAGCTTAATTCATACTTCTGTAAACGATGCCAATCATTCCGTATCGTATACTTTTTAGGCGATTTATTTTATTGTTGTTGTTGTTGCTTAAAGTAACAACTAACTAAATAATGGGAGGTGAGGTGTTGGAATGCCGTTCACGGTTGGGTTGGGGATGAGGGTAGTTCAAGTCATACATCTATGAACGAACATCATTTCCACTTTCTCCACAGTAAGTTTTGCATGCATATACAACGCAAATTTCTAGATAAAATGTCCTGTCTGCTGATGCCTCACACATCTAACTCGCATGGGTTCCAAAAATATACAAAATCTACAATACTTTTAACAATTAAAAAACATAAAAATAACACAAATGTATCTGAAACTAACCATGCAATTTTACTTGCATTCCAAAAACTAGTAGGCTACAAAGCAAATATATAAAAATAAAGTATAACCCTGCAATCACGATTACCTTGGTCATTATACTAACACAATGCCGCTTTAGATGTATTTCGAAAAGAGTTCAGCACAACGAGACCATGTATAAAAAAAAAAGGAAAAAAAAAAGAAGAACGGCGATTGACCTTTGCTTTTTCATCGGGAAATGTTGTTGCTCACGCTACAATAATGAATGCTCTGTGTAGCAGTAGCTCTGTTGCAATGCAGCTTTTTAAGTAAGCAGACAGGACAAAAGGAAGAATAATGTGCGCTTCTCTAATAATACTAAACTACATAAGCGAGTCCTGCTAATAATAACCCTGGCTGCGCAAAGCAGATGTCCACGAGGTCGGTGACTTGATGATTAATGGGTTCTTCACGCTCAATGGGGGATGACGTCAAAATTCGCCATATCCAGGTGACGGCGGGAGAACTTATCTTGACTTCAGTTATATATTAATTTTGACTTCGGTTAAGACAACCTAACACCTCTTCCAGGCTTTTTTTCTTCTCTTGTCGTCTACTACATTGTTTATTTATTTCTTCCCTCTGTTTATTTATTTCTTCCCTCTACCCCACGCCTTGATCTTTCTTCTTATATATTTTGTAAAGAACCATGATGTACATGGTCTCGGTCAGCTGGCACTCTGGACTCTGCATTGCATATAATTTAAGATCACTAATCTGTCATCAAACTGATAACACATGATGCCTACATTAACTTATTTCTCACTTCTTGCTTTCAGTCCAACTGACTCTTTGGGGCCAAGTATAGGATAGGATAGGATAGGATAAGACAACTCAACAAATAGTTATTACACAATGTGAAACTTTTTTGCCAAACCTGGATTGGGATCTATCGGGTGACATTTCAACACAACTGTCCTCCCTTTAATCGTTTTAAAAATACATACATAGATCATTAAAGGAGGCAAGCCCAATCCAACTTCAAAGGTGATATGTGGTCTATACATATTCAAGTATAGTTAGGGGGTGCATGAAAACACAGTAATTGAAACATCAGGCAGCAAGGAGTATTATTAAACCTCAGCACTTACTTTGCATTATGTATACAGGGAAGCTCAACTTTTCAAACTGAACTGAAAGGGGTGAGGAGAAATGCAATCTAGTTATGCACGTTAGTTAGTCACTGTTTATAGGGTCCAGCGGACTGCAAAGAGCCGAATCAGGACCACAACTTGGTTGAAAGAGGACTCATCCCCGATCTGTATAAAAGATCTGCTGAAATAACCCTAATGGTTACATTGAAGGCACTCAACCAGCGGAGCCGGCCACGACTCCACCAGCGGAGCCGGTCACTTTATAATAAAAGCAACCCATGCAGGGAATGCTTTACTCTTAATTTATGGAACCCCCCATTTTGATTGATTGATTTATTGTTGCTTTAGGTCCAGCGGACTCTTCCGAGCCAAATCAGGACCGGACAACCCCCGATCCGCATAAAAGATCTGCTGAAACAACCCCAGTGGGAAAATTGAATGCCCTCCACCGGCCAGTCACTTTACAATAAAGACATCCCACGCGGGGGACGGCTGAGGGTTGACCTCAACTACGCGAACACCCCGGTTACAAAAACAAAATAGAATACAAACATCATTATAAATCATCAACCAAACACATACATATAAAATGCCTATAGTGCTAAATAGTACATTCATAGGAAGCCCTAGTGACCACCCGGCAGAAAGCGTCCAACACTCCCAAGCTGATCCAACAGACCTCATACACAAACAAGGAGTCTTGTCCAGGAAGAGTTTTCAAGAAAAAAGGTAGGTCATTGATCTAGCGAAGAAGAAGATAGTATAGCAGAGTGAAGGACAGAGCAAGAATAGGAAAGAGTAAATGAGGAAGACAGCGACAGTGGGAATTTAAAGCACTAAATTTCCATAAAGTGGGGATACTATTTATACTGAAAACCCCCGGCACTCCAACGGGGGTACTGTTGCCGCAGTGAAGCGTCTTGCCTATAAAGGAAAGACAGGTTTTCAACTGTGGCTTTCACTGTTCCCTTTATAGGTTTGAACAATCTACAGTGGCAAGATTGCTCATGACCCCAAGGGGTACCCCCCATTTACAAAAACAAAATAGAATATATACATCATTATAAAATATTAACCAAACACTATAAAATGTCTACATTGTTAAATAATACTACCATATAAGCCCCAATTACCATTTGGCAGAAAGCATTCAATATCCCCAAGCTGATCCAATAGACACCATACACAAAGGAGGAGTTTTAAAAGATTTTTGAAGAAAAAAGGTAGGTGACTGACATATTGAAAGAGTAAATACTGTAGAGGTGGGAGGACAACATTCGAGAATGGACTGGTTTGACACTGAGCGAAGCCATGAGGGCTGCTGAGGACAGAGAAAGATGGAGTATGCTGGTTAAACGATCATCTGTGGTGCCCCTACGACCTTCGGGTTATGGGACAGGATAGGATAGGATAGAAATACTGTAGACAACAGAAAAGAAAGGCTAAGGCAGAAATATAAGGAATAATAGAAAAGAGTAAATTTGAAGAACTAAATTTCAATCCCTCAACACAGGGCATAGCTTCAAATATAGGAGCCATTGTATCAGACAATGGGTCCCGACATGAAGTCCTCTCCAGGATCGCACAAACAACAGCTGCCCTGGCGAGGTTGAAGCCAATTTGGAAAGACAGGACCATCAGTCTACATTCCAAGGTAAGGCTGCAGCGCTCCATTGTCATCTCCATCGTCCTATATGCTTGCGAAAACATGGACCCTCACAGCAGATCTCCACACAAGCCATTGGACAACACGATGACCTGCTCATAGTGGTGAAAAAACAGAAACTCCGATGGTATGGCCACATCACCCGATCATCAGGTCTTGCAAAGACCATCCTGCAAGGCACAGTGCAAGGAGGTAGAAGAAGATGGAGACCGAGAAAGAGGTGGGAGGACAACATTCGAGAATGGACTGGTTTGACACTGAGCGAAACAATCAGGTTGCCGAGGACAGGGAAAGATGGAGTACGCTGGTTAAACGATCATCTGTGGTGCCCCTACGACCTCCGAGTTACGGGATAGGACAGGATAGGAAATTTCCAGAAGATAGGGGAGCTCATTATGCTAAAAGGTCCCCCAATATCCCCATGGGGGGTGTCATGCACGTGAATTAATGTAACATCCAAGAAAAGAGAGAGAGAGAGAGAGATGAGTGGAGGGAAGGGGACAGGAGGGGAGGAGAGAGAGAGAGTGTGTGTATTGGTGTAAAACTGCAATAGCAAGGTTTCAAGAATAATGGAGAATACTGCTACTAAAACATCTCTATAAACTAAAGGGACATTGATAACGTAATTCAACATTGGTCGATTTGGTCTCAGATTCAATACTCTTACCAGACTGAGTTTATATATAAATATATACGTAAGAATATACAAAATCAGACTTTGACAAGAAAGGTACATTCAATTCAATAGTATTTATTGTTCATCAGAACATAGTAACGCACTTCATCTCCTTTAATACACAATCAACGCATTGATATTTTCAACAGAAAACAATAAAATAATTCATGTAAATCCTCATTGAAATGAGGTGCAAATGAATTTAAAATAAAAACAATGGCGGTTTTTTCCCCCAAACACATACATACTTCCTTAGTAATGATATCAAAATAATGACTATCAATTTTATTTTCCGAGTACAGATCTTGCCCTTTTTGGTTTAAAATTAACACAATAAAACAAAAAAAGTTAAAATGTGTAGGTTGCATTGCAAAATTAGAACAAACAAAACAGTTCTTGTAAAATGTTTGTACAATTCTGCACTTGTAATGCAAATAAAATTGTGGTATTACCCTGAAATTTTGAAAGAATTTCTGAGAGGAAATAATGACAACCTTATGTTCGTAAGACCTAAACTCTACTACAGTTCTTGTTTTGAAAATATTTTTTTTCAGTAACTTATACAAATTGGCCAGTATAGAATGATAACAAGGGATACAACCTGCATCAGTATAAAATGAGTTAAATATATCGATTCTCACACAAACAATATACACAAAACTGGCCCAATGCTATACCAAATTAATTACATGACTAGAGACTAATTAACATGACAATTTTTTTTCTATCAGTATGTATATCACATCCAACTGTAAAATTTATCAACCAAAGCATTTGGAACATGAACACATCGTGTTGTTAAGTAGCAATACCACTTTGTAAATGCAATGTTAATTAATTATTTTTATTTGTTTTTTTGTTTGGATATGCTTCGTGGTCAATGCTAAATACAAGAAAATCCCACACTTACATTTTCAGTCAATCTACATTTAGTTAGTTATTCATTGCTTACAGGGTCCAACGGAGTGCAAAGAGCCGAATCAGGACCACAAAATCAAGACCACAACTTCGCTGAAAGAGGACTCACCCCTAATCTACATAAAAGATCTGCCGAAACAATCCTAGTGGTAACACTGAAGGCAATCCACGAGCCAGTCACCTTACAATAAAGACATCCCATGCAGGGGACGCTGATGCTATACTATAATTTATCAAACCCTCAATTACAAAAAACAAAATAAAATACAAACATAATTATAAAATATAAACCAAACATATACATCTAAAATGCCTACATTGCCAAATAATAACATCATAGGAAGCCCCAGTGACCATTTGGCAGAAAGCGTCAATATTCCCAAGGTGATCCAACAGACCTCACACAAAAATGAGGAGTCTTGTCCCAGAAGAGTTTTCAAGAAAAAAGGTAGGCGACTGGTCTAGCGAAGAAGAAGATAGTATAGTAGATTGATAGAACAGAGTAGGAATGAGAAAGAACAAATGAAAAAGACAGGGACAGTGGGAATTTAAAGCACTAAATTTCCAGAAAGTGGGGATATTATTTATACTTAAACCCCCAGTACCCCCATGGGGGGAAAACATACACTTACATCATCAGACTGCACAGAACATGTGCATTAATTATCACTAACGGTCAGTTATTTATCATTCCATTGATGGAAGTTGATTTTGGAAACAAGTTATTTTTCATACTTGTTTCTGCATCTCTAGCACAACAGTTTCATCTTCCTTCATGCATACTTTCTCAAAGTCATTTAGTTTGGAAGACAACTCGAACTGTGAACATAATATTGCACAAATACATTTTATATTTTCAGTTTATAAAATTACTGAAACGTGGAGACTATACTTTTTTATTTTTTATACCAACTGTTAATACCAACTCAGACACAATAGTTATATAAACCAGAAACAATGTAAGATATTGGTGCATTATGGAATGAAACTTTGTAATAAATATAGTAATCATGAACACAATTAACGTCCAAAATAACCGTGCAAAAACTAAAAATTGAGATAATGAGGATGAGAACTTGCGATGGGAACTTATTTGGTTTTGAGCTGTTTTGTCAACAATTTGATAAAGTAGTCATAATAACATATCTCAGGTAATGTTACCTCTTACAAAATACTGCAGGAAAAACTGAACTGTCAGTTATTTTTGAGGTAGTGTGACTAAATCTTGAATTAAACAGGCCTTAACTGTGTTTACAGTTTAGACAACTGAAAGATAGGTTGTGGAAAACCACACGATCCAGAAGGCTGAAGGGCCTGCTTTAGCCAAGTGGTAGAAGCAATGCTTTCAAATCCCTGGAGTTAAGCAATGACGAGCGCAGTTAATACTTCGATGGGTGTCTACCTCCATGCCGATGCCGTACTGGTCAATTGACCCCGATGTTCATATCAGGCAGCGTAGTGACCCTACTCTTTCAGATGACAGTATAAACTGAGGTCAAGTCTGTGCATGCATACATTTCTCCACACAGACTTTAAAGGTTCCTGATGCTCCTAGACAGGGTTAGTGCCAAGAACAAAAACACAACCTGCAAGCACCATCCTTGAAGACAGAATGTGGCTATCTTTATGGTGGGATAGAAAATTGTCACAAACGCAAAAATATACCAGTATAGCGATTCCCAAAATTCTAGTTAGGGTCAGAAAAGAAGAAGGCTGTATATGTATATAACAGAGGACCATGCAGAATGGCAGCACATTTGGACATCCAAATGTATAGGGGTAAGTTTCACTTAATTATTGATTTGTGTGTGCGAGTTCGTATCATTTCTAGTTGTGATAGCCACATAAAAGCCAGTGCTACTGGCTTTATTCTTTATTGATCTGAATGTTATCTGTGAATCAGCTTCATCTGTGATATACCATTTAACCTTAAATATTTGAAACTAATGCTGTGATCAAAACAGTTTCTTATTCAACTGCTTAATTGTTACGCCCGATTTTAGTTTTAGATTATAACCAGCCATGCATGTGACGTGCATATGTGAGCATGCATGATACATGTACACTTCTAAATGAAATTTGAGTGTAAATTAAGGGTGCAGGTACGCGCGCGTGTGTGTATGTGTACATGAGACAGAGAGAGAGAGAGCATGTGAGTAGTGTCATGTTTTGTTGTATTTGTAACAATAAAATAGTGTATTCTTCCTGATATTATTGTTGGTGTTATTGTGATGTATATTCTTGTGTTGATAGCACACCAGAAAGAGATAATAAAGTTGTCTTATCTTATAACCATTAAATAAAATCCAAATGGTATCTATATCCTAATGGTAAATCGATGTGCTGCTGTTCCAGGTAATTCTCCATCATATGGATACACAGCCAATCCCTTCCCACCACCATCTTTGTTCTAAACACACAATGAACTTGCCAAATCAAAAGTATACACATCATGTCTAAACATACACTTATAAATAAAGTCCAGAAGACTCATGTTCAGCGATATGGGCTGTCTCAACAGCAATCATTTGGAATAAGTAATTTCTTCTTTTAAAGGCACAGGACGGGTTTACATGTACACATTATATTGTCTTTTGAGGCAAACTAAGTATCAATACTGGTAATCATTAATTCTAATAAGCTCTTAAAAGTTACTTGTGTGCCATTGCAATATCCAAATCTGCTTTAAAAAAAAACGCTCAGCAAAACAGAAGTAAAATTGTTTAGTCAAACGGATGATAAATCTAAACATAACTTTCCTACTTTCAAC
The DNA here is from genome assembly GCA_036898135.1 of Oncomelania hupensis. NCBI lineage: Eukaryota > Metazoa > Mollusca > Gastropoda > Littorinimorpha > Pomatiopsidae > Oncomelania > Oncomelania hupensis. The sequence continues at coordinate 62,958,973 of CM072513.1, read as the reverse complement.
TAGTAACATTTACCAGTGTACTGAATAGTTCTTTCACAGAAATTTTTTAAAAATCAAATATAATGTAGTATTTCAAAAACATTCAATCATTATGATATAGGTGACAACTTCAGTTTGGAGCTATCAATATGGTATTAACATTAAAATTTGTCATGCTTGTGCTTTAGTTGGAAACAAGCCCCATCCACCGTAAAAGGCCTGTGCATGATATGAACTGAAGACCATATTTTGAGCTCAAAACCAACCCAAAGGGCACAGAAACAGCTTTATTTAATATGCCCTTTTCTGCATATGAAAGGTTAAATCTGTTCCCTGCCTACATTATGTACTCCTTTTACTTTATGGCATCAAATGTAATTGTGCGTCTCCGAAACCACTGATGGCTGAAAGATCCCTGTACTTTCTTGGAAGGGACAAGATTTCTGTAAAGCTAACAAAGGATACATACTAATATCTGTATGGAAAATTAGCAACATCTCTTTTGCAGGGAAAAGTTTAAATGTCTTAAGAAATACTTTCCCCTGTTTTCTCAAGGGCAGGACTGGAGACCCAATGACACTAATGGAATAATGATTACAGCATTGTTTTGTGCTACACAGGGGACTCTTCAAACTTGATGCTGGATACACAGATGGTTTATTCAAAGAGACAAGCCCAGGCCACTTTAAAGGTGATCTCATGGTAGATGCAGGATATCACAGGTATCGTGTAAGCATGTACTTGACAACATGTGTATGTAGTCTGTACCAGTTGAGCTTGACACTAAGATATTGACACCAGACAGACAGGCTAGGTCAAGAGAAATCCAATGACGAGGATGTTAGGTCAACACCCTGAGAACATCGCTGGGGATACTGTACAAAAGAATGAAGTGTTTCCTGTGACAGAAAGATAAGAAAAGCAACATAATTTTACAAGCCACAGAGAAATGACATACTGTACCACTAAAATACTGTCAAAACTGACAATGTCTTCCATATTTGTAGAGTGTTCATATAACCACTTATATTCAACAATAGTCAAAGGGCTTAGTATCCAATGTAAACACACAAAAATGTTACTTCTCCGTTCCCATTGCCTTTTACAAAGAAGCATGAAAATGTACACTTGCCTTTTTTCAAAGTGTATCCTCTTGATATGCTCCACAATGCCTGGCAGGTTATACTTGCGTTTGTTACCCAGCCTGCACAATGAAAGAAGTTACTTTTGTACTGATATGACCAACACTCTATCAGACCATGACTTTGCCTTAACAAAAGATTTGACTTGTGAATTAGAGTTGCTTTGGCAAGTCACATACACATACACACACACCTCAATCTCCATCTACATCCATACCCAAACAGATACAGAAAGGATTCACACTTACAAAAGGCTAAACTTACACTTCAGAAATTTCCTCCACACTCTTCTGAAAGTCCTGCTCTTCTTTGTTCAACTGAAATCAAATTATACACTAGGTTTAGGGTCTAATTAATGGAGTGAAAGCAAATGAAGCACTAATTCAATATTGATCTTGGATGCTAACAATGTCTTCATAGTTTGTTGTGTGAGAGTGTGTGTGTGTAAATGTGTTTGGGTATGCTTGTGTGTGTGTGCATCACACAAAAGAGACTGATTAATGGTTGCAAGAAACAAACACAGTCCATCATACAAAAAAGAAAAAAAAGGAATCAGCTTTGCTTCCTTTTTTTGTCTTTCTGTGCTCCACACACAAACGCTGTGAGTTTAGCTGTGGGACAACTTTTGCAAATACACTAAACCTGAAAATGTTCAAGACCCCTCATATTTGCAATGGTCTCATCTCTGATTACCAAAATGAACTTAACCTTGCCTCATGTTTTTCTATCACACATGTGTGACATTACAACCACAGAAGTTCAGTTATTTAATTATTTTTATCCCAAATGCAGAATTATTTCCCCTCTTTGATGAGATTACAATTTCTCTGAAAATATGTTCAAATTATTGGTGTGGTTTGTTATTGTTATTTGATTTTCTTTGAATGTATGTGCGAATCTTAAACCTTGTGTATGTTGTGAGAACATGTAAGGGAGAGATTGTTGTGTTAAAATTATGAAATGAAGTGTGCAGGTCACCTCAATGTACCCTTGAATAGTTTTGATGACTCTTTCTTCAAGGTCTGTCATAAGAACCTCCACATCTCCTGTCACCCACTTCGGTACTTTGTTGCTGGCCTGTGATAATAATAATAATAATAATAATAATAATAATAATAATAATAATAATAATAATAATAATAACAATAATAAAAGCGTCAACAGATGAAAATGAGATGAGCTATTCCATAAAAATAATACGGCAATGAAATGATACTGTAACAATAGCGTTTTTAATACGTACATCAATTACACAGACCTTGCAGAAAACAATTACACCTAAAATAATTGCTTCATTCATTAATTCAAACGGCAAAGTAAGCCTTACCAAGCCTTCACATCGTCTCTTGGCGTGTGAATTCAGATTGACCTGGGAAGGGTAAGTGAAGTTGAAGGAGGGCGTGATGGATGATTTTGATGTGCCTCCACGCTCATTGCCACGACTGCTGCCACCTCCACTGGACATATTCCCACCTCCAGCAGCTAATGCTTCCGGTGTCTCTCTGTCTCGGAATCCATGGAGCAGGAAACGACTACCCCTGTAGTAAACACATAAAATATTTTATGAGGACCCATATTAACGTACATAAATATACACTTCCAAACTAAACAAGGATATTCACCTATTGGACATGTACATGCCAAAATCATAAGTTGCCTCTGAAAATATTTAATGTGCAGAATGTACCATAGTTCAATTCAAAACAGCAAAAGTAATCTCTGTAGTACATCTACATTTGTACATAGTGTTAATATTGTACATATATTAATGCCACATCAATAATATTCTTCCTGAAGAATGAGAACATTAAAATTCTTCCTAATAGTTCAAACTTATCATAAGAGTCAGATAACATCCAGTATTTTTATGCAGCATATTCATCACCAACAGAAATTGTTGAGAAAGTTCCATGCAAGAATGATTTACAAACATTGATACTAAAATTCAATCCTTACGATTTGTAAGCAGCAAGTTTGTGCTTAACAAATTCCACCAGATCGTTCATTGGCACACGTTTCTCTGACCACTCGTTTTTCTTGTCTGAGAAGCCAACCTGTAACATGCAAGTCACAGCCGCACCTCAGTGTACACAAACATCAAATAATGAAATCTGTGTTATAGTCTTCCATAAAAGAATACAAACATTACCTCAGACTTTATATTTATAAAACATTAGTCTGCCTTACAACATACAACAAATGTCAAGGCACACTACCAAGAAAATATTATGACAAACTGAAAATAATATTTTGAAGTGCTATAACAAAAATTTTAGTTCAGGCCACTCTCCTGACAAATACCATGACAACATGAAAATTTTCCTTGTGGGCAGAATAACAGTACCCTTTCAACCTGAGAATGTTCAGGGAATTGCCAATGTAAGAATTCTTTATTATTAATAAAGTACCCTTTCAACATAAAAATGTTATTTCATGGCCCTGTAATAATCTATACCCTGTCAACATGAAACTGTTATTTCAGGGTAAATAGAACTGCAATACCCGGTCAACATGATAATGTTATTTCCAGGCAATATATTCTGTAAACATGAAACTTTTATTTCAGAAAAGATCACTGACAATACCTTTTTTTCAGAAAAGATCACTGACAATCCACTACAACATAAAACTGTTATACCAGGACTGAACAGAAGTGCCATATCAACATGAGAATAATATTATAAGGCCAATAATATAATAACAAAGTATCCTGTGAACATCAACATGTCATTTCTTGGCAAAATGCAACACCAGACTACATAAAATGTTATGGGGGAATAAAACTGGTAACTGGCAAAATACACCTCCAGACAACATAAAATGTTATATCGGTTAAAAAAACCTGGTACCATGAAAAAGTTGTGATGTGGTAAAACGCCTTGAAGAAAGGAGATAAAACCTGAAAATTCGAGTCAGAACTGCAATGGCAATGTAGACAGAGTAGCTGGGAGAAGGGGATACTGGACTTGTAGGTGGAAGAATAGCTAGAGAAGAAATGGAGATAGGAGTGGGAGTCAGTGGGCTTAAGGTGGACTGAGGTTGACACTAGCGGGGAATCCAGGGATATTATGACCTGGAGATCCAGGATGACAAGAATGCGGTCAGAGATGGCAAAGATTCATTTGATGGCTGGATGGAAGTTAGATGTTATTTCACGGCATGCAATATAGAAATAAGACTAGTACCCTGCCAACATGGTTATTCCTTGCCTAACAATTTGTAATGTGGTAATTATATGAGATGCAATGCACGAAATCCATCAGTAATTCCGCATTTCCGCTCTGTGGCCATGCTTTTACAAATCTGCTCTCAAGCATAACATCGGTTTTCATCCTTGCAAGGACCCTTGTTAGTGTACATTTTGTGCATGAACTGTGTAGTGCTGTGTTTTGTCTTTTGTAGGAGTTTCTGTGTGTTCCTTTGGTGGAATTTTGACATCATTGTATGCAATGAATCAAAATCGGTTGGAGCTTTGTTCTCATAGCACCATGGCAGATGATGAAGATAGGTCTAGCGTCACTCTTGGTGAGACAGGTGTTATTGCCTAAAGGGCTTCAGATTCAGTACCCGAGGCGGTCAGTGTCTATATAAATAAACATGACAGCAAAATTGTTGCTCTGTGCATGTGGATGAAGCGAAAAGCAAGAAGTCATTCACAGGCAGATGATGATTCTTCTGAAGATGTTACCTTTGTGTCTCTGCCTCATGTAGGCAAAGTGTATAAATTTGATTAATCTCTTTCAATAGATGACGTATTGGTAATCTCCTTCATTAGATGATGTATTGGTAATCTCCTTCATTAGACGATGCATTGGTGATTTATGAAGAAGGAGGAATTACTGAAAATAATATCAAAGAAGTTTTCTGCAGACCCAAAACAAACCCTGTGTTGTCTGTTTCAAAGTCTCAGTTGGATAATAAGCAATTGCCAGGTAGGCAAGATTCAATTTGATAAAACATATTGAGATCGAATACGACAAAAAAGAAACATTTGCACTTAGTGTACGTGATAATTTGGCAGATTTTGTGAACGGTTGGTTTCAAAACAATCGGTTGAGTCAGTGAAACAAAAGATTTGAAGATCTAAAAAGACCTGTAAACTGTACAGGTGCCAAAGGTTAACATATTTTTGTGTTGTCTTGTGTTACTTTTGCTAAACAATAAGAAGTAACTATTAAGGTTGTGGCTCGAGTCATAGCTTTCCAGCTGTGAAATCTGGACCTCCGTTTTACCACAGCTTGGAATATGATAAGAGGACTTAAGAAAGCAAAAGGCAAATTGGATCAATTGTGTTCATGTGTGTGTAATCTTACAGTCTGCAAACTCTCTCTCTCTCCCTCCCTTACACCCTCTCTGCCCCCTTCTTTCCTTCCCCTGTTTGTTAGATGAAATATTATTGTATTGAAAGTAATTACGCCAATTACTGCTTTGCATTGAGATTGATGATGTGTGCTTAGATCTGTAGTTTGTACTTGTGATATCTGGATTTGTATTTTAATTGGCTTGTAACTGAAGAAGCTTTTAGTGAAATACAGGTACCTTGTAAACTGGTGTGTTTTATTTGCTTTGGTTTTTAGCTCTTTCTTGTCTTCTAGTATTTCTAGTATACTTAACAGTTAATACTAATATTATATTGGATGCTATATGAACAAATTGAAAAGTTATGCTGTATAAGTGCATAACGATATCTAGAAAGGTTAAAAAAAAGCCCTGTGGAAGAATGGGGCTTCATCCCTATAAATGACTAGCCAGGCCTTAAGGATACACAGAGGATGAAGGCCACCAGGGCCTCCAAGTTTCACATGCATATTTTTCTGTATGAACTACCAGTATAAAATAAGTTTCTTTCCACCCTTCACCGTTCTTGTACCTTTGAGCCATCATGGACCTACTATAGTAATATGAAGTATGTCCCTTAAATTATACTTTTTTTTTTTTTTTTTTTTTTTTTGCAGCAACTTTCTAGATAATGCATGACTGAAAATGATTAAATTCAAAGCAATCTGTTATCAGCTGATTGTGAACCATTGTGAGAACATGTGTGCACAACATATTTCACACTACATATTAGCACTGAGGGGAAAAAAAGCCATTTGGCATTTGGACATTTCCAAGTTCAAAACAAGTTTTTCACTTGAGGCAGTCTGCATGCACATATGAGGACTAAAATAGTGTCAAACATTCCCTGTGTTGCAAACTTCATCCTGAATGGCAACCTGTGGATGAAGTGGATAAGAGTTTTGACTTGTACATCGCTGCTTAGGAAGTGGGAATCCCAGCAGAAATGCGCCCTACTTTTGCACTGTGCCGATGTCAAAAGTAAATATAATCTTCAATACCTTGGAGTCTGGCTGAAAAAGCTACCACAAAGCTCAACCCTTATTTTAAACCTCAACAGAACAAGGCATTCAAGAGACATGCATTTTGTCAGATTGAACAAAAAAAACATGACAAAGATCTTTTTCTCAGTTCATCCCTCCCAACCAGGCAACAAGCCATTTCAGCAATAAACTAAAGGAAATATCCGGTACTAGGACATAAATAAACGCATCCTCATCTGAAAACAAACCTGTTTTATAATTATTATTAGGTAACGTTCAAAGCACTGGATTGCTTCTAATAAGCTTGGTACTGAATTTTTTATGTACTGTTATGTGTTTACTTGAAAAATGCTTGATATTTTAACATAACAAGATTGTGTTCTACATGAAGAGGTTTACCTTGCAGTCATCTTTGCCATCCTTTAGAGTAACCTGGACTGGGATACCCATGGACCGGCACTTGTTCTGGACGTCCCCAATGTTCTGGTCAGAAAACTTTTAACATCAAATCAAACTCTCACAATAAGACCAGGAAATAATTTTATTACCAAGTCAAACATAGAATTTGTGTGAAAGCTGCCCGAATGTCCTAATACAGAAACCACATTACTACATCTACTCCTAAATTATCACTGCAAAGTATATGTTGTAAAGCATTCACAAAACCCTACTCAACAGCAAAATGAACGGCATTCACGTTGTCCCTACTCAATAACAGTAAATGATTATCATTCACTTTCCTACAGCCTATAATCTATAAATAAATAATAAATAACTTAACATTCAAATACATTGCCTATAGCCTATAACCTATAAAAAACGTTATTTATTTATTTATTTATTTTTAAATAATTTTTTATAAACATTTTTTCTTTATTTTCTTACGGTTAAGACTTCCTTCTGATGTGTTTAAAAAATTTTTTTTTTAAAGATTCATTTTGTTCACCTCAGAGCCGTAAAATTAATTATTCCCAACACAGCTGATTCAAAATTAAACTAGTTGACATGCTCCCACTAAACAAACACCTTAATTACAATCAAGCCGTCTTAATGTACACAATATTAAATAATAGAGCTCCTGATTATTTAAAAGTACTTTTTAGCAAACCATCATCTCGTTATTTAACTTTCAGACATCATTTAACATTTCCACAACTAGACATATTTAAAACATCTTTGTCATTCTGGTCGAAGTGTGTGGAATTCTTTACCACAAGAGATCAAGGAAAGTAAATCCTTAATATCGTAATATTAAAAAAAACTAGACTCCACACATTTCCATGCTCCCTTTGCTCCTAATATTTAAGATGATTGTATACCTTTTGTTCTTCATAAAAAAATTTATGAAATGTCCTTACTAACACCTGCTAAACAAATAACTTCTAGCACAGAGACTATACCTGCTGAGGTTCATACTGCATATCCACGGTAATGCCCTCTTTCCTCAACATTTTGGCAACGTTCAGACGTTCATTAAGCAACTCGTTCATGCCCACGCTGCACACCACCACATCACATGGGCCTAGGTGCTGAAACTGCATAAGAAAAACGTTTTGTATCTAATCCCTTCCCTGCAGCTGTCAGCTTTTGTCAATAGTATCAGATTGTTTTTTTACTCACTTCTTCTAAAGGGACAATCAGGAATCATCCTCATTAGGCTAACAGTATTCCTCCCATTCTCATTCACACATGTTCTAGAGGATACTACAAAACAAAAGTCCATATTGTTCATAAATGGAACTATGAGGACAGGCACACATACTTAGATCCTAAAGAAAAAAACAAATCAAGTGCTGGACATTAACAGGTGCAGAGTTCCCTCGGTTGCTCTCCCTCTTTCTCTCTCTCTCAAACTGACTAAATACCAAGTTTTAAAGAAATCCGAACACTAGTTTTAGATAAAAGTGCGCAAAATAACTAACTAACTAAATAAAAAGAAAATATTACATCACCACGATGACGTCACTCTATATACATTAGTTATGAGTGAGGCTCAATGCATCTCTATACTCTCATTACATACAAAGTTTAACAAAAATGTTTACAAAAATTGTTTTTAAGGTGACATCATCATGATTAGGTCACATAATTTGGATAATTTTGGTTTTGGAGGCATAGGAAAAGTCTAAGTATATACCAAATTTAATCAAATTCCTCCAGTTGCTTGGGAGAAAATAGGATTAGAAAAAAACAAAAATTTATCACATCACCATGATGATGTCACATGGTGACTGGCAGTCAATATACTATAGTTTCATCCAAGGCTCAAGGCATCTGTACACTGTAATTACATACAAAGATAACAAACAAACCAAAAAAAAAATTCTTTTAAAATGATTACGTCACTTGAATTGTTGCAAGTGAAATCGAAGTATGTAACAAACTTGAACCCAATCCCTCCAGTAGTCTGGGAGAAAATAGGATTAGAAAAAAAAGGCAACAAATTATGATATTACCATAACGAGGTCACCGGATATGTATACTTTTTTGTCATCTGATAGGGTTCACTATTTCATAATTAAAAACAAAGTTTCAAAGAAATCTGTCCATTAGTTTCAGAGAAAAGTGTGCAAATGGACACTGGATAGACATGGCCAAACGGACACAGCCAAAAACACTAGCTCCTAAGCTGAGCTTAAAGCTCCGGAACTAGAGAAGAAGTACACTTTTAATTCCTAAGAATGTATGCGCCTACCTAACCTGAACCCATGCCTTTATAACCACTCATAAAACTTTCCTGTAAAGACTCACATTTTCATCCTGTGAGACTGCAGCAACAGCTATGTCAAAAGCAATGCTGACACCAACAGCTCCTTGTTCTGAGTTTGGTTTCACACTGGTCAGAGCAAAATCTGTCAGCTGAAACATGATAATGCAAACATTTTAGCCCCAAATTTCTATTTGTAAAAAATCTAAATTGTGTACGTGTATGAGTGAGTGAGTGTGAGAGTTCGTGTGTGTGCATGCTCACATGTGAGTCTCTGTCAGCAACAAAAGAATCAATAATAACATCTAACATCATGTACATGTGCCCTGTGGGTTCGGGCATTAAATAGAATAGACCCAACGTTTCCCTGCGTGTCGTAAGAGGCGACTAACAGGGGTGATGTTAGCACGGCATCACTGGGCGAAAGTCTTATACACAGAAGTCACCAGCCCGGGCGGAGGAACCTCACGTTACTACAGTTTCAACGACCACGTGCTCAGGGCCAAGGCGAGCCACACTGTATTCGTGGATTTCGGCTGTGGCCAACAGCCTGGAGAGGATTGGGCACCGCCAGGTCTTTTTTGCCCAAGACACACTACATGATGACACTATCCACTAATTCCATACCGGATCGGTCGTCGCCCGGCTCAAGGACCGCGCCTTCCGTTGGCCACCAGGACGGAGGTGTTAAGTATGCCAGCCTATGACATTATAACTACAGGCTTACATCTGAAATAGCAGGCTATTTTCAGTCCTCTAAAATCACCATAAAAATCAGCTTGTTGAACACCACACTTGTTTTACTCTAAAATCACCATGAAAATCAGCTTGTTGAACACTACACTTGTTTTACCTAAAATGAATGATACTGATAGTCTTTTCAATAAAAGCAATGTCAGCAACAAAACAGTTCTATTGTTTCAAGGACTTAGCAGTTGCCTTTTTCAGAAGTGTTGGAGAGAGTTTTGTTTTGTAGCAGTCAATATTTGAATTTCTTGATTTCAACTGCAGCATGGCATTCAGTGTTTTACTTCCCATAGTCCCTCTATGTCAGTTTTATTTTTTCTAACCAGAGAAAAGACCCTTTCACATGAACAGTTGGACACAGGGATCAGGAGAATCCTCAATATGATCTTGGACAGTAAGTAAGCTTTGTGTCTGGCAGATGCAACATGCATGGCAACATCGTCAAAGCCACCATGACTTATCAAAAAATCGAAGCCACAGACAGTACAGCATGCGTCCTTTGTTGACAGTTTCGACGCAATGATGCATGGATGTGCTTCTGTGTATGAATGCAGAAAATCTTGCAGTCGTTTAGTTGTAGGTCTTGTTTTCTTTGATGAGGAATCGGCTTCGTCATCAGACTTAGCAGCTTTTCTTTTTCTGGGTCTACCACGTCCTGCCATTATCGCGATTTTGAAACACTCCAAAAGGCGGTGAAGACTATCATGGAGGGAACTCGTACAGGTCTAGCTATTTTTAGCCTAGGGTTAGGGTAGGGGTAGGGTAGGGTTGGGTTGGGTTGGGTAGGGTAGGGTAACCCTAACCCAATCCTACCCTAACCCCAGTTGACGTCAGACTAAAAAAAGATCTGTACGAGTTCCCTCCATTATAGTCTTCACCCCGAAAGGCTAAGAACGAGTGTTTTTATTGGACAAATGGATCACGTGTTTGATTTGGGTCTAGTGGTTGGGTAAGAATCAGGCGCTTGGTTCGGCTTTCATCACGTGGCTGATTAGGAGTACAGTCATAAATCAAAAAGCGTGTCGGAAAATAGAAACCGGTACAGAAGCACCGCTGGCAAAGATAAACGATCGGCAATTTCTCCTCCGTATTCTTATAAAAGCTACCGTATTTCCGTATTTAATTCACTTCGCCGGAATTAAATACGGTCAATCGGTACTGGTTGGCACCTCTGACTATGGCAATTGGAGACCACCCAGAATGTGAGGATTTTTGGAGGACTGAAAATAAACAACTTTCAAAGAAATAGAGGTAGAGAACAAAAAAACTGACCAGTTTGTCATAACGACCACCAGATGCTAAAACCTCTGGGATCAAGCTCGAATGGTGCTTTTTGTGGTGTTTTGTGCAATACACCTGGAAAAGGAAGCCTGAAAAGTGCTGAATGCTGTACAACAGGCGTAGGGAAACCACAATCTGCACAGACAAAGCAAACAGCATTACTGAGGTCATAAAGCTTTGATTGACAATACAATTACAAATGAAAAAATAAAACTGAAAGAATAGCATCGGTACTTGTATGGAATACTGCTTATGTCATTCAGATATGCAGCTCTGCTATCAATGTCAGAAAACTGTCAAGTCTGCTTAATCAAATACCACTTACCGGAAGCGTGTCCAAGCTAGAGATAAAAATTTCCAGACAAAAATCCCACTAATTCGCATTAAGATATGACTATTTGCATATACACTTGTACATTTTATGTGTCTTGTCCAAGAGTTCAAAAGGTTGTCTGCTAGAGCAGTAATTGGCTTATCTCCATTAGAATACAGGTGCTAGCACACAAAGATAAAATGCAGCCGAAAGCGACCAACATACTCCAAGGTGTTGTGAATTAACGAAGTAAGAGTATTCACACTTTTCTGCTATCCTATGCACCAACAGGAATCCCCTCAATGAAACATACTTCCGTTTTTTTTTCTCCGCGTGTTTTAGTGAGTTATTTCCAAATATTCAAGAATAATAACATGTGTCACTGGCCACCTGTATCGTACCCTCACATATTTTTATTTTTTTTGCTGCAGTTTATTATCCCTTTCTATCGCCAGTGGCGCGCCTAAACCCTACCTACCTAACATTATTTGTGAATTTTTGAAAAATATTCGGAAAAAACATAACGCCCAGAGGCTGGCTCGAACCCACACCTGTCAGGCGCCATTGGTTTCTGGCTTGTGAACAAGGCAAGTTAGTCCCGCCTTAGCCCACTTGGCCACAACGCTCGCCTATCATATTCAGTTACTTCGTGTTTTGTGAAGGTTGCGACGGCGAAGCTATGGAAAACTACAAGAGTCTTCAGGTCTTGTTTCACTTTCTGTCGATGATCGACGCACCTCCGAAGTCGCCACAAATACAGGCCTCTACGATTGTTTTTTGCATCCTTTCACTGAGCATGTACTTCCTCCACCATTTTTATACTTATCCCACTCGTTTTCTGGCTCTAACAATCGTCGTTTTCGGCAATTTGCCATATTTAAAAGTCACGCATCAAGCTTTGATAAAAGCAAAACAAGCTAGACCAGAACTTGGTTTCATGCTAACCTCTGTTAATTTATAATGGCGATACCCACGAGTTTTTATGAGAGGTGCCGGAAAGTTGTGAATAGTGGTGCCTATGGTATTATTGATGATGGTAGCAAAGACCACTTTGCTAGACTAGCACAGTAATATTATCAGGAATCCCAGCGTCTTTTAGCTCATTGGTGATGGGCCAAAAATGGTCATGTGCACTGTGGAGACGCTCATAATTTTACATTTAAAAAAAATCATAGAAGACCATCTGAATTACCTATATAGTAATGTTATATATGTATGGAAAGGTTATTATGTGTACTGTCTTACTAGCCTTGTTGTAAGCTAACTAGTAACGATCTATATGTTTTGCTCACATGCCATCAAAATATGTATGTAAACGTCCACAATAAAAAAGTGTGACGAATAAAAAATTTGCTCACCAAGATATGCTGCTGCTTTATTTTGATGTTTACTGTAGTTGTCTATGTCATAAATGAGTTCAAATACATCATAAAATATTTATATACAGTTGGGAGCACTGTCCTCAATTCAGTTTGTCCAAAAACAAACAATAATCATGTAAACTTGTCGCGAAGAAAAAAAAAATAACACTACTGTTCACCAACTGCAAACTAAACCATAAACAGCAATACACTAAGGGAAGGAACTTATGGTTGGAAAATGGCAAAACTTTAAGTGACGATTACTCTCCCATTACTGTACAATCTGTCTTGGTACAAAAATAAATTTCCTCCAAGGCTCAAGCTGGGGAGCGCCAAGACGAGACATCATACTCCACAGCTTAGGTTGCGGAATGTCAACAACGAGTTAAGCTACTTACATGCCTACAGGAGATTTTACAGAAAAGTTAGTATAATTATAGAACAGCCTAATATTCTACATTTTTACTGTGAAGCCTCTCCTGTGGGCAACCTTGAAAAAAGCTGACAGCTGACCTTCATTTTGAGTCCGGCCTGTTTGGCATGGTCGCAGATTTTGTCCAGATGTGCAAAACCCTCCTTGGCACTGGATCCCACTTTGCTGGAGAGTTTGGTCAGACCTTTGAAACGCTTTTTTAAGGGCTCCAGTTCTCCATCTGTCTCTAGGTTGGCCTTCAGCTGCGCTTCTGCGGGTGCTGACAAGGTGATATTGTGATCTTTCAAGGTCTGCTTGAGCTGTTCATCCATTACTGGCTGATAGGGAGACTGAAATGACATTTAGTTTATTCCAGTCAAGATATAACCAAGAAAAAGAAAGCAATAGTCAACAATAAATTATTCCATAAATAAAACAAATATTTGAGCGGACAACCTATAATTAAGGAAAAGGGAAACTGTACTGCATGTCTACTTTATCTTGTTTTCATCCAGATCATGATGATGCACTATCTTAAACTTTTCTTTTCCAGTGCTAAAAGATTTGGCCATGTTGGTCTAAGTTATAGCAACAACAAATTAAAACTGAATACCATAAAAGTGGACAGACTGTTAATAACTGCAGCCAGCTTGTCCTGGGGGACACCAGCGTGGAGAAGAACAGCCTTGATAAGCCTTGTGTGGTTCAATATCACAATGTATTCGCGACTCTGAAATGCAAGATGTCAACAAAGTCAGTAGCTTAAAAATTATGTTATAATTTTTTAAGCTACTGACTTATCCTTTCTGCAGAAAGAGTAGCAGCAATCATTTACCTTCAAAAAGCTTCAAATGTATTTTTCTTGTATTGCACGATTTCTAACTCATGAAGGAGCAATAGGCTTATTCGGAAATTGGAGGTAACTTGTCTTTTTTTTTTTTTTTACTTACCTAGAATTATCCGGGTAGACATCTCATCTCCGAACACTATGAAAGCTACCCTGAGCTGCAAGCTTTCCTTTCTGAAAGGAAGATGGTGGTTGCAGGGTAGTGCCACGCCAAACTAGCAGAGCTAGCCAGGATTGCCACTGAAATCCACCTTTTGGTCGATACACAAGGTTTGATGGAGGACAGAGCAGAAATTATCGGCAAGAAACTGTTTGTTTCCAAAGAAACGCCAGCTTAACGTTAGACAACTCTGGGCGCAACATGCGGGCAAGCTGGCCAAAGTTGTTTCCCTTCGTATTTCTGATCATGGTCTATTAGACATAAATCATTACCTTGCAGAAAGTTAGTTATTCCTTATTTATAAGGTCCAATGGAATGCAAAGAGCCGAATCAGGACCACAACTTGGTTGAAAGAGGACTCACCATATAAAAGATCTGCTGAAACAATCCTAGTGGTAACACTGAAGGCACTCCACCACTCAGTCACTTTACAATAAAGGTATCCCATGCAGGGGATGCTGATGCTATACTCTAATTTATCAAACCCCCGTTTACAAAAACAAAATAGAATATAAACATCATTCAGGGTGGAGAACAACTGAATCAAGAAATCTCTGAAATCCGGCCGGGGCCCAGGGGCCAAGCCCCGGTATTCGCCCCCTGGAAGAAAATGAATTTATGCTATTTTGAAAGTAATTTAGGGCCTCTCCTGAAAGCAAAAAGCACAAAGTAAACATGAATAGAAACAACAACAACCAAAAAAAAAAGAATGTTTTATGCACATGTCTTTCAAAAAAGTTAAGAATCTTGATTTGTAGGCCTAACAAAGTTTGAGGTCCACCACTGTTACACACAAACTCCACATTTCAAATTTTACTGGGCACACGTTTGTCTATTTTTTAGCTGTAAACAGGCAAGAATTTTTATAATTTTAGAGATATTTAGGGGTACGTTAGTAAAAACACTACATCTTAGGTATTAGTGACTAGTGTATAGATTTAAATGAAATAAAATGCAAAATGAACAGAAATAAATCTCTTTTGATTATCTACCTTTTTCTACTTCTCTTGTCATGTCTTGTTTTTGATTACTCCATGTGTATACAATAAAAAAGTTTTAAAAAGTCCAAACAAGCCCCCTCCTCTTCTTCACTTTCATGCCAGTCTGAAAGATCGTATGCATGCACACTACTGACACTAATTGTCTAATGTCAGTACCGATCTCTTCCTCCGACTCCAAGTCCATTTCTCTCACTTTAATGTCTGACAAATGGAAGCCTGTAAACTCTTCTTCATCAGTCGAAGAATCCAAACCATCCATTTTAGACACACACACAAGAAAATTTGAAAAAAAAAATCGAAAAAACGAACGCCTCACAGAGAAAACTTGTGGAAATGCAGTCGAATGTTTTCACAACAGAATTTAACCGGAAGTCAATTGCCGGAAGTCTCGCAATCTTTCAAACAACTCAAGAATATAACCACATGGTTGATACGGACGCTTTTAGACGTTTTGCCTGTTTAGACCTTCGGCCGCTTTTGGCCGCTATGCCCAGTAAAGGGTAGCCCTCAGTTTCTCACACTCGGAACTCAATATTTTTTTTCTCGGAAATGCAAATGCCTTCCGCGGAAATCCGCGGATTCGCGGAGAATTCTCCACCCTGATCATTATAAAATACCAACAAAACACATACATATAAAATGCCTACATTTGTAAATAATAATACCATAAAAAGCCCTAGAGACCATTTGGCAGGAAGCGACCAATATCCCCAAGCTGACCCAACAGACCTCAAACCCAAATGAGGAGTTTTGGAAGAGTTTCAAGAAAAAAGGCAGGTGACTGGTCTAGCGAAGAAGACAGTATAATAGATTGATAGAACAGAGTTACATTACATGGTTATTGCTTTAGGTCCAGCGGACTCTTCCGAGCCAAATTAGGACCAGAAAAGTGAAAGAAGACTCACCCCTGATCTGCATAAAAGATCTGCCGAAACAACCCTAGTGGTAACACTGAAGGCAATCTACCAGCCGGTCACTTTACAATAAAGACATCCAACGCAGGGGGCGCTGAGACTATACTCTAATTTATCGAACCCCCATTTACAAAAACAAAATAGAATACAAACATCATTATACAATATTAACAAAAACACATACATATAAAATGCCTACATTGCTAAATAATAACATCATAGGAAGCCAAAGTGACCATTTGGCAGAAAGCGTCCAATATTCCCAAGCTGATCCAACAGACCTCATATTCAAATGAGGAGTATTGTCCCGGAAGAGTTTTCAAGAAAAAAGGTAGGTGGCTGGTCTAGCGAAGAAGAAATAGAACAGAGTAGGAATGAGAAAGAACAAAGGAGAAAGACAGCGACAATGGGAATTTATAGCACTAAATTTCCAGAACATGGATATACTATACAGAAACCCCCTCACATGCAGAAAGAAAACAACAACAACAACAACAACAACAAAAACACCAATAGAGCTGAAGATAGAACATGAGACATGTGCTTGCCGCAACATGCCTTTTACCATTCCCTCTCCAATGTACAGTATAGAGTCTGCCTTCAATGCGACAAATTAAAATAAAAACAAAAACATTAGGAACAAATTTAATGCCCACCTGCAAACCACTAAAAGCGTTGATGACATCTTCAACCACTGAAAGCAGCTCAGCATCTGGCAGAACGCCAACACGGTCTTTGGGTGAAAACACAATGTCATAAGCACACTCAATGTATTCCCTGGGGTGCAGATTGAGTGCATTGTTTTGCTTGTAGACTCGCTCCAGGCTGAATCGTTTCATATTCGTCATATTTTTGTGGGCGATGTAGCGGGCAAAGGGTAACTGTTAGCAACAACATAATCAGTCATTTAGAAAAAAAAAAAAGAATATTCATGAAACTAATGGTAACGGTTTTTTTTATAGTTTCAATGTATTTTCAGGAGCGGGTGACGGGGTGTGGCAGAGTGGTTACAACACTTATGAAAAGAAAATAATTTTTGCATCTTTATAAATAACAAATCAATATTCAACTCTTTCTCCCAACCCTTCTTTTTTAAATTATTAGCTGTAAATGTAATGGGACTTTTTTAATTCACAAACTATTATTAGGCAACTTGGCTTTTTACACAGAATTTATCATAACTGGTATGTTCTTCCCAAGACAAAATATCTTAAAGAAAAGTATGAATCAAATATTTGTTTTTCCAATTTTCAAAACATGAACCTGAAATCTAAGCAAAAGCTTTACACTTCTTTTTTTTATCTTTAACCATTTTTCCGGCAAGTCCGAGCATGTCGCTATTTTTTTTTTGTCAAGTCACCCAATGTCTGCCAACAAAACACTCCAAACACATGCTCCGCTAGGCTGCTTCCTCTGCTTATCTATAAATAGCATAGTTTTGCGAATCATTGTCTCATGTGCAAAATTTCCTGTTCTTTCCAGTGGTATGCAAAACATGGTGGATCATTTTGAAAAACGTGCACTGTGAATTTTTGAACATCGATAATCTTTGTGACAATGTTTTGAGGAATGAAAGAGGAGATTATACTAGCAGCCATTACAGACTGATGATTCGTGTTTTTGAGGTATTCGATGAAGCCAATCTTGTGCAAATTGATCCAAGCAAGCAAAACGACCTGGATAATGATTTCGAAGCACTGGATAGTGATCTGGATGTGGACACATTGATTTCTAATCGATAATACTGTGCCACTGAATTTGTTTCTTTTTCTTCTGTTTTTGTAATGTTTGGATTTTTTTTATGGATTTAGGATTCACAAAAAAATCATGCATCCCTTGAAAGAAAAATTCCTCTGAATTTAATCAAATTGGTTTCAGTTCAATATTTGTTGTGGAGTGATGTATTAGGTGGAGTTGACTCTCTTGAGCTGCCCTTTTCTCATTAGGCAAATGTGAGGGCAGTCTGCCTGAAAAATGGTTAAAGAACACCAATGAAAACAAACCCTGAGGTCATAAGGCAGGTTGACCACATATCCATTCTTGTCCAAGAAGCATGGGAGTGTGCGTTCCACAGCATTGTAATGGGGTGGTCGAGGCGTGAGGAGAGGAGTGTTCAAGCGCACTGCACCGTAACTCTTAAATATCCACTCTATCCTTTCTGCTGCAATGTCATGAAGCACCAAAGCTGTGATCGGGTTCCCCTGTCGCAGAAAAACAAGTTGTTCAAAGCAAAACAAAGGCTGTATCAATTTTAGTTTTGTGTAGATATGTGTGTGTTCAGGGCAGAGGCTGGAAAATATACTTTGTTCTGAACCTTAACACGATACTTTAGCATCGTTTCAATACTACGAATTCAAATAATATCATAAGCTACCCAAACACAACACAAAGTCTTGATTCAATAACTTACAGTAAGAGTGTAGGAGTGCTCACATATTTTTGTTTGGGCAGATCCATATTGTAAGTTTGGTCCATTTGCTTGTATTCTTTCTCCTTGTCCTTGTCTGTGGTGGAAGCAGAAGCAAAGAGGTTGGTCAGAATTCTACGAAACACTTCTCCATCTTTGTTCAACATGGCTGACTGAAGACGCAGGTTAAACTGAGATTCCACCTGTGAAAAGAAACATTTTAAAGAGAAAAGTTAATAAAAATATGAATGGAAACATCATATAAAGGGAGAAAAAAAAATCCCCAAAACTAGAAGGGTAAAGCCCATATGATTCACATGCTCCTTATGGAACTCGCAATACTTGACAAGAATGCCCAGAAAAAACAAAATGAAATAGTGGCATTAAAATGCAAAGTAATACTGACTTAGATATTTCTATTCTCTTGACCTTGAGATGCCCTTGATCTCCGGGGCTCCAAATACACTCATGTACTATCAAATAAAGTACAGCAAAAGTTGTACTATGCCAAAAAAACAGTGACCATGGGATGACCCTTGACCTTCAGTGACCTTGACCTTGGGATGGCTTTGACCCTCATGTGACATCTCATGCATGCCTGATCAAATAACTCAATGTTGTTGCATACTATGGGTTAAATAAACAGCCATTCCACTGTATGATGACCTATTTTTTTAAATGTTTTTGCAAGGACTAAAACAAACTTGACCTTCAAATCAACCCCAAAACTGAACAAACATGAAAGCCCGATCTATTATCTCTAAATACAACAAGTTTGGACTTTCTATCTCTCATAATTTAGGGTCAAGGTCATTTTAAAGTACCTATACTGACTTTGGAAAGTTCCAGTGACCTTGACTTTGGAGTGAGCCTGACCAAATTTGTTTAGTGACCTCGCGCAGTGGATAAGTCGCCGGTTTCCTATGCCGAAGGTCGCGGGTTCGATTCCCGCAAGGGGCGAACAATGTGACTTAGGTACGAGACTATTGAGGTCACCGAGGGTTTTCTCCGGGCACTCCGGTTTCCTCCCTCCCTTCAATAATGGTACAGGATGCAGCCAATATAAAAATTTCAAAAATAAAAATTCGATTTTCTTCCGTCTTCTAATAGCGATCTCCCTGCCTTTACACCACCTGTTTGAGTGATGTATGTGTATTTGGTGTGTTTGAGGGTAAATGAGACAGGTGAGCGTGTATGTTGGTATAGATAGCCGCGCTTTGAGCCTTGGGGAAAGGTGCGTACATAGCATCCTGTATTATTATTATTATTATAGTATATTTGTTGCATTGATATCTATCAACCTTCAAAAAAATCATAAGTTTAATATTAATAACCTAGAAAAAAGTGAAAATTTGTGAAAAATTGTCTTTTTTTTTACGAACACTTGTTGACTATGTGACCTTGACCTTGAAGTTAAGTCATCCATTCACTGATCATTTACAGTGTTCCCTCCACACACAAAAAAAGAGAGTCCTTGGGACTCCCAGGTATAAAATTTTAAGAGTCCTTGTGCAAATTTTGGGAGTCCCCAAATCGGAAAAAGAAATGTAAAAACAAGTCCAAGCCTCACTTATTTTCTTTTACTCTGTTAAAGCGTCACATTAGTTATCATAATCATATAAATTAAAACATGTATTAAATACCCTCCCGCTTGCGTCAAACTGGCACCACTGGAACTCACGCAACCATCTGTCGTTGAGTTTTCGTTTCTTTGGACGCTTTACTTCAGTTTGAGTTTCATCATTTATTTGTTTCTCCTTGCTTTGGAGTTCCGTATTTTCGATAATGACAGGATCTGTACTTGATGTTGCTGTGCATGAACGGGTTGTTGGCCCAGTCAACCAAGTCAGAAGTGATATGATCGTGTATGATAGAATCAAAGAATGGATTCACGAAGATTTCTTCTGTTCAGTGAATGGATTGCTTGATGGAAGTTTACAATGCGCGCATGCGATTTTTAAGGACGACAACTCCCGACACAATCTAATCGTCTGCAATTGCAGTCTCAGTTGGGTTCTGATTCTGATTATGCCGTGAATTAGTTCGCCACTCGTTGGTCGTATTTTTGACTTCAGCGATTCGAAAAAAATGTGTACGTCCACAGGACGCACAAATGCAAATTTTTCTGCGTCATTTTTCATGTTTTGTGCGTAATTGACGCACTACTGTGCGTAATCGGGAACACTGATTTATGAGGTCTCGTGAGTATACACCATCTTACCAAGTTTGGTTGTGATAGTTAAAATAAGTTCTGAGTACTTAACTACTTTAGAGTTTTTGCACAGGCAGACAGCGGACAGACCGACATTTTTTTCTGGATTCATTTTTGGACAACTTCGGACTTATCTCGCACAGATTAGCAAAAACCTGGATTTTTTTTCCTTGGGTGGGGTGGGGGGGGGGGGGGGGGGGCGAGGGGGTGGGTGGGAGTACCTAGACTCACATTGCTATGCATGTGAGTCAAAAAGACACTTTCAGCTCATTTAGAATCACTAGACTGACTTGTATTATAATTAGTATCCGGATACAACGAATAATTGGTATTTACAAACAAATAGTTTGCACAAAAAAGAAAAATTCTAAAGTCACCACATTTAGTGAGTGGGGTGTAAAATGGAGTAACAAAATACTGACCTCCTGTATTGGTGGCAACAAAGCTGAAGACAGTAGTTCTCGTGAGCTTGGTCTTTTTGTAGGATCATGGTCTAACAGATGTTTTATTAACACCGCATGAGCGCGCCGGATCCCGTTCTCATCAAAATCACTAGGCATCTGAATATCCGGCCTTCGCAAGGCTGTGAGGATCTGGATACGCTCCATCTTCGTGGACAAACACTTATAGGCCATCTCAAAGAAGATTATGCCAAGGGAGTACATGTCCACTTTCTGAGGAAAATAACAGAACCAACAATTTTAAACAAGAATACAGACTGAAAAAATTTTTTGTTTCTTTTTTTGCTATTGGATTGTAAGTCACAAACAATTTGTGGTCACATTATCATCATCTTATATAGCAAGACAGAAATACAGCCTGGACATGCAACATAAAGATATGAAGAACAGGAGTTTACTAACTATAAACTTGAACATTTTATACTACTATAGTCTTGAAAAATTATTAACTCAATGTTTACCAACTTGATCATATCGAAGCTTGGCTCCCCCTTTCATCATTTCAGGGCTGACATAGAGTGCTGTCCCCACCTCGCCTGTCATGTCCCCATCCCCACTGACTGAACGGGAAAAGCTCACTGCATCTGAGAATGCTGGTGTACTTAGTATGCTTTCTGCTAGCCCAGTCTTTTTCTGAAAAACAAGCAAGTATTCAATCTGGTTCATTCAGATAATCATTTTCAATCCCAACAGAAAAGTAGTCCTCTTCTCATAAAAAATTACAGTACTAACCATGACGAGAAATGAATGAATCTTTGAATATAAAATCATGAACTGTAGGTAGAACCAGCCTAACTACGTGCAGCGCAACCATGCATAAAAATCGCCAATTTTTACAATTTTTATCTTGCTCTATCTTGCAATCTTTCATTCATGCCGTTTGTATTTTAATAAAGAGTAATTCTTTTACTTTTTATGTGTTCTATTTATTTGTGTGTTAACGTCTGAAATAATGTGTACCAACAACGAACAGAAGGGTAGCTAACGCAGTCTAAAAAGTGAGCGCCGGCCATTTTTAACTACAGCCGAACAGAGCGATATTTCTTGACCGTTTTCAAAAGTTTTCAAGCAGTCGACACACGCTGTTCTAGGCTATTTTTAGTATCAAATTAAAGCGCACGATGTGAAGAAATAGTTCTTGAATATGCTCATCTTTTTCATCAATATTTTAGCTTTTTTTTGTATTTTTTCTGAAAAACAACGCAGTTTTTTAAATTTTTTATGAAATCTAGCGTCGGAAAATATGTCATTCCTAGCAAAAACCGAAAGATAAATTCATTCTCGTTCCAATGACCTATAAGGTTAATGTATTCATGACCTGTCGACGCGACAACGTGAGATTTAAAAGGTCAGGAGATTTCGATTTGCACCGGTAATGGCGGACGATGTGATGTTAAAGTTCTGGTTCGGATATCAGCTAACAATTACGTGAATATACACCATTCTGAGTAAAATAAATGCTGTCTCCTGTTAGTTCAATTATGAATTGATCAGGTTTAATTGAACTTTGCTGTGTTTTTTTTACAAGTTGATAAAGTGCGATCGTGAGATCGTAGTGGCAAACGAAAATTTGGCTTTAGACTAAACTAATGCAGTGGCCACATCGCATACTTAAGTGTAAAATACTGGGTAAAATAATGAAGTTTACCACCGAAAAGATATATCATTGTTTTCCATAAGTGTTGTACTGCGTATCTATTTTTTTTAGAGTTTAGATGATGTCGAAATCAATAGACCATTATTTTCATTTCCGCGTGGTGCGACCGGCACTTAATTTTGTACTGAAACATCGACTTCCGGTGTAAATAACTAAAGCGCACTTAGTTTTCCTTCAGTTTAGTGTTTTGTTTTTTTTTAAGACAATATCCGAAATATGTAGAACAAATTACTTTTCAAATGAGTATAACTGTATATTATCCAATGGTTTTAAATTTTCATCCACGATTTCCCCTTTGTTTCACTACTTAAAAATGCATTATTTCTGCTCCTGTTATATAGGCCTACTTTTTTCCTTCTTCTTTCCTGATGAAAGAACATGATTAAATATCTTATTGGTCAAATAACATTACGTCTTATTTATATGATAGGTTTGGTAGATGTGTTTTTTACATTGCTTTTTTATTCTATTTGAAAAAGCAGTGCATTTGCATGTACACCTGATAAGTTTTGGTGTGCTTCATATTTGTTGTTTCCTTCATTTCTGAATGCAGAGGGAGGCGGACCTTACCTACCAAGCAGCCTTACACCAAATAATAAACTGTTGCTTTTGAAAAAGTGGAGATCTTTTGTTAAGACTTTTTGCTGAGAAGTGCCAGTAGTGTCAGCTTATTGCTGCCTTGAGAAATTATTCTGATCTAATGAACGTTTTCGTTAATTTGTTTTGATTTAGTAAACAAGTCAAAATTAGATTCTAATAGTAATAGTGTCATAGATTAAAAGTGTTACTTTAAATTTTTTTTTTTAAATTAGCATTATAATTTAATAATTTATGCTAACATATTTTACAAACTAAATCATTGAATATTGTCATTTCACTTCCTTCAATGAATGCATGCCTGCATGCTTTTGAGCGTTTTTATGAATTATTTTTTTATCTTCAATCTATTATAATCTACTAAAGATTTATTCACTATTTGTTAATTGAGTGTTTTTCAGGTGCTTCATTCCTTCCTGAAGATTTTGAGATGTAAATCTTTTTTGTATCTTAAATAGTTCAAGAATTATACTTGTTTAACTAATATGCGCGAAATACTCAAATTTGCTTTCCCCCCCCCCCCCTCCCCCCCCCCCCCCCCCCCCCTCCCCCCCCCCGACGCCTTCGAAAAATGATTATTTTGTCATTTTTGAGTGGTAATAACTCATAAATGGTTTTGTTGTACACTCTGAAAAAAAATAGGCTTAAACTATGATTAGGTATGAAACTATTCTCAACATTTTATAACATTAACTTGAGAAATTTTTATTTTGTGATGCCTCAAACTTAGCGATTTATCAATTTTACGCAAAAACGACATTTAGGACGATTTTCAAATGCAAATATTTCATGAACCAATAAAGATATATGTCTCAAATTTTGGATTTCTTCTTTTTTTAATGTATTCTTTGAAGTAATAAAATTGTTTTTAACTATTTTTGTGTTTGAATTTTTTCTTGGTTCTACCTACATCATGAAATGAAATAAAAGCTAAATCTTTGAATATGAAATCATGAAGTGAAATAAAAGCTAGACACCAACCTTCACAACATCCGTTGTGGCCAGACCAAAGTCACCAATCCTCACAAGGTCGTCCTTGTCCAATAGTATGTTCACTGGTTTCAAGTCACGGTGAATCATTTTCTGCAACATACCAAACAAAAATTAAATTCAGTAAATAACTCATCGACTGATTGCTGTCCTTTTCACAGTGGCCAAATAGAACTTTTCTTCTTAAAATACATCTGACAAATATGTAGGGGAAAATCCTCACTTGTTCATGAATATAGGCCAAGCCTTGCAGAATGCCTCTGAAATATCTCCACACACGATCCATGTCATTTGAAAGACCATCATCTATGGCCTGACGAAGAGTCCCATTTTCACAATACTGCATCTGAAAAACACAACAGATTAATTACATACCAGTTTCTGACACTTAACAGAAATAAATGGTGAACTCTCAACTTGCTTAGTGTAACATCTGAGGTTGAGGTGACAAGACAAATACACAGAGCTGCCAACTGCTATTGTTGGTCGGGAGTAACAAAAAGGCAACTTGGGAGTAGCAAAATGGCGTTTGGGAATAGCATTTCAACAATATGTTAACCCTGAACAAGGTCATCCGCTTATTTACTTTTGCACTTTAATACACTTTCTACAGCATGCATTCCACCATGGCTTATTTAAATGTCCATGTAGCAAATGCTACAAAACACGTGTTGGGCACTGACTTTTGAAGAAGTGATGCACGGATGTATTTCACTGTATTTCGTTCGGTATTTCTGACAAGCATGACGCATTTTGGACTTGGGCGGTTCATTCGTTGTACTCGCTCCAGCAGGTCGCTTCGACATGTTGAAATGAAAATGGTAAAAATCTGCACACTCTGACACGGTCTAAAACCATAAAGAACTAAGATGGCGGTTAAGCGTTTCCGGTAATTTTGTACTGCGCTTTCCGATTGGCTAACACAGACGCAGTGTGAGTGCGTGCGGCAGATACAAAACGGTCACACGGTGACTTGCTGTTGCTGTGCGAGTTTTACACAGCCACTTTCTTGTCAAAAAGTGGTACGCTAGACAAAATTTGACCGGGCGTAGCAAATCGAGACCGGGCGTAACAGCGTAGCCAAGTCAACTCTAGCGTTGCAAACTACGCCCAAAGCGTAGCACTTGGCAGCTCTGAATACAGGCAAGATGAAATTTCTCTATTCTTGAAACAAATGCATTCACAAAGACCATCCATTCAGAGTTGTTAGCTTCACAGTTGCCTGCAGTGAAATTATGATATCACTAAATCGGACAATGTAATATGTGAAATGTTCTAACCTGGATGTAAAGGTAACTTAGTTTTGGCACCTCTTTGTCAGTCCACAGCTCACAACTGTCTTCAGACACTGACTTCTTGGGTGTTGTATTCTGGAACACAGTCTAAGATCATAGAATTCAATAAATGGCCCATGACACAAGCATCAATAAGCAGAATGGATGAAGAATACAAACATATCCACTAAAATGCATCATGCTCAACAACAAAAAATAAGAACTCAAACAACCACAGGCACACATACTAAATTCTCACTCCCTCTCGTTCAAAAGTATGGAAACAAAATTTAAAATCAATAATTAAAATGGAACCGCATATTTAACCTACCCTCCTCATAAACATCTATAAATAAACAAGAACACATAAGAAAACTCTTGTAAAAATTACGAGAGAAAAAAAGAAACGAAATGAAACACACACAATAATAATAAATAAATAATAATAACAATAATTGTGGTTATTATTATTATTATTATTATTATTATTATTATTAATTAAGAAACTAAAATAAATAAATGCACAACTTGTCAATAAATGTATAACTTGCAAACAACTGCAATGATTTAATTAAATTAGAATCCACACAAATCACAACTCAACAATTTCAATCAAATACTCAGGGCTACCCATACCAAACTATCAGGCAAATCTTCACTCTGCAACATTTATCATACTTTACTCATTAAAAATATAGAACATGTGGAATCTATACGTCACAAATTATCTGTATAAATTTCAGTCAGATGTATTACATCCAAACCCCTTCACCATATCACACTCTCTAGACATATACAAGATAAAATGTTATTTGATGCCTCATTGGAAGCATGTGTACACACACACTCACACACATAGCTGACAATTGTTAAGTCTTGAATGCATACCAAGGCTTAATACTGCTGTTACTTACTTGTGACAAAGACTCGTTGGCTTTTTCATCCCTGTAATTTTGACTGCTATCTTCATCTTCAAAGTACACACTATCTGATTTAGAGTCAGACTCTCCATTGACATCTCTGCACCTGCAGTCAAATGGTTTAGGCTCTTTATCACGGCGATTATGAGTAACATTTTGAGAAGTAGACATTTTATTTACTGTGTTTTTGTGCTCCCTCCCACCCCCCATCCCAAAAAATTGACTGTTAATTCTCAATAGCAATTTCCCATAGGCTAATTTTAAATCTTGTTTTTTGTAAATGGGTCGTTCTCTGGAAACATGCTGAAAGTGTGACATAGATGTAAAAAAAAAAACTTTTGAAGAGAAAGTTGTTACATGCACAATATTTAAGTATATATTTGTCCTTTCTCCCTTTATAATTTTTTTTAAAATTGTTCTTTTAGTTACCGAGTACCAACACCTTAAAGGTATAGGTAGAAGCATATGGACGGATGCAACATAGTAACCAAAGGAACTGCTAAAAGGTGTCCAAAACTCCTAGTTATGTAAATTTTAAAATCATTTTATAAAAAAGTATCTATTTCAAGAAGATAACATTTTAAAAAATACATTTACAAGAATTTTAGTGCTTCTGAGAAGTTATAAAATAAGGCGGGCAAGGCGAATTTTAAACTGATGAAATTTACAATTTTCTTAAGTGTGTGTGCTTCCTAAATTCCAAGGTTATACTGCTTAAAAACATCTAGTAAGACATGTGTTGCACTGTAACAAATGAATAATTGCTGTAGATGCATTGGTAAAGATGCATATAAAATTTAATATTTACTTTGGACGGACGCAACATACTATAGTAACCATACTTTTAAACTAAAGCTAAAAAGTCAAGATATTCAGATGCAATGAAATAGAAATGAAAATCCATTTGCAGGTGAAAGCAGTTACTATTTTTAATCAAGAAAAGAATTAAAAGAGTGAAAGTTTGAAATTAAAAAACAAATTCAGAAATTGTGTAACCTTCGCTGTCGTTACTCCGTTGCGAGCATCCCATAATTTTCAAAACATTCAGATTTCTCAATCTTCTATGCGACATCAATACAAAACAACATTATTTGCCTATAAACATAATTGTAACAAATAAACGATGAATTCAAATAACAAAAAAAAACAAATGCCACGCAAAATCTTTTTTTACATTTTCCGAAGGCCGATCGCAACTAAGTAACTATCGGCTGTGGCTACTTCGTTGTGTCCGACCTACTTTTTAAAACTAACCCTCTCCCGACAATCACAAATAATAAATATTCACATAAATAATATTCTTAAAACTGGAAACATTATAATAATTGTAAAAATAAAGATTAAAGTTTGATTCTTTTACTTTGGTAATCAGAATATTGACGGACGCAACTTCGTGTGGATTCAAAGCAACGAAAACACTTTTTCAAATTTCGACGATACCGCGCATCAATACAGCATCTAATTATAACAAAAATTAATCCGCTACTTCCGTGACTATTTTTATACCTAAAATATAGTTCCATTTACTTTTAAACCTAAGTTATTCTATTTTAAAGGTGGACGGACGCAACTCAAGATATTAGTAACGAAGGATACCAGCAATCAAAGAACACCAAATTCTATTCATAATTGGGGTCTATCAAAATTACTTATCTTTTAATAACAAAAAAAATAGTGCAGTGCTAAAAATAGAAAGCATTCATTCCCGATTATTTTGAACAACTTTAGTGAGAGGAGGCTGTCGGTGTCTGTGATATGTGAAGTCCAACTAGTTTTGGTGACGCAATAGATTATCAAGTGGCACCTCAGCATGACGCTGAAGCGTGTATCGGCAAACCTTAATAGGCATTTTCAAAGTTTGTACCACTTTCAGCCATAAAACTGAGCGAGATAAACAAATAATCTGATAAAAAAAAAATCTGACCGTCAGCATGTCACAAAATGGCGCTGTGGAATTTCATAAATTTTAGCAGAAAAACACAAATTAAAGAGAATCACTTTAGTTTTAAATGGAAATCCTTTTAAATAATATAACATTAATATATACTCAACACAATAACAACAAAACAGACACAGATAATTGGTTTCTTATATATTTTATTTGTTCTCAAAGTGAAGTACCCCCCAAGGGCAGGTTTTTGGAGACTAACCCAAATGTAAAAGTGTATTTGTCCTATATTGTATGTAGTTGTCACTGCTCTTGTGTGTATATTTGTATTCTTTGTTTAGCTGTGAGCCTGCTCTTTGGTTGTATGTGTGTGTGTGCATGTGGTTATTTGTACATTACAAGTGACAGGCCAAATTCTCAATGTATTTCTGTGAATAAAGATTTCTTGATTTGACTCAACTTGAATTACTAACAGGAAAGTATACAACACACAAAGAAAAGCAACACAACTTCTGGTGGGTTTAATCTACTGCCTTAATTTTGAACCATATCTTGCAATTTTACTTTAAAGGCAATAAAGTTTCAAAAGCTAGGGTTTCAAAAAAATGCAACGTTAAAACAGCTGTACTCACAAAAATGAACTTCCAATGCCCCAGTGGCCATTGTCATCATCATCGTCGTCATCGGATGAATCATTAACAGCCATGGAATGACTGATGCTCCATTCAACACTGTCGCCTGCTGCTGTGGGAGCACACTGCTCAACATTGTTGAATGGATCTAAGTCGTCATCTTGGTGCCGTATAACTTTGGGTGGAGGAGGGAGGGGTTTCCGGGAGTGCCTAGATTCATCTGTCGGGCGAGAGGATGCTGTTTCAGTGGCAGAAGAGGTCTCTGACAAAGCCGGGTCATTTGTTGTTTCTATCCAGGCATTATAGTAGCTGTTTTAGAAAAAGAAAAAAGCAAGTTTATAAAATAATAACTTAATTTAATTGTACCATATAGTTACACTTTCCATTGGAAAAGTTTGCAATAACTGTGGTCGGAATATATATATATATATATATATTTTTAAAAAGGGAAAACAGAACACTTACCGTACAATGTTCTCATGATGTAGGCGTGAAAGCAAATTGACTTCCCTGGTGATCTTCTTCTGCGAAAAATGCTTGCTGGAAGGGTTGAGCTGGATGCATTTTACTGCATAAAAGCGCTTGTCTAACCTGTTTCTCACCTGCAATAAAATTAAAACTTTTATTTGTTTATTTATAAGTGTTCTTAATATATGAGCTATTTTAATCTATATATATAAATTGCTTAGCCGGAAGTCCTTCTTCGACACTACTGTAAAGTTTGTCCGGTATGGACGCTGATCTGGGCAAGTGCTGGGTGCTGGGTTTCGGCCTGTTGTGCGCTCAAAACCTGCGAAATCGTTATAGCCGACATTTCCTTACCGAACGTTTAACCGTTTCTGAGATAAATAAATAAACAAAATGTCCACAAACTGCAATAGCCTCATTCCGCGCGCGGTTTCCATTCAACCCGTGTCAAGAACTTGCCGTTCCGTAATACCGCAAATTTTGTTTTATTTCCATTCAAAACACTTTTGCACTCATGTCACCAATCTTACAAAATTTTGTGTTTAACTAATTAAATTTGATTAATTAAAAATCGAATCGAGGTTTCAGCATGTTTTCTCATATAGACCAAAAAATTGATATTCTTTGCATGAAAGCTTGGTAGCTCAGTTGGTAAGACTGTTGCCTGCCGTGCAGGGGACCCGAGTTCAAATCTCCGGAGGGCCATATTTTTTTTTTTATGTTTTTTTTTTAACACTACAATATGGATATTTTGCTTTTTAATTTAGGCTTTTTGCCTTTAACTTTATTATTATTATTATTAGTAGTATTAGTATTAGTATTATTATAATTATTATTATTATAATTATAATATCTTACATCAAATTTTATTCTAAAACCCTGGTGTTTTTTTATGATTTCTATTTGCATTATTCTATATTCAATATTATTATTATTATTATTATTATTATTATTAGTATTACCAAGGATTGGGATGGGGTGGTACGTGTAGGTAAAAGGGGGTTACGGGTAGGTTTAAAGGGGCATGGGTAGGCATAACGGGGATACGGGTATATATAAGGGGGTATCAGTCCTCCACAACAGAGCCATCGGGAATTGGTTCAGAACAACAATCGGTGTGCGTCAAGGATGCCTACTCTCTCCAACACTCTTCAACATCTTCCTAGAGCGCATCATGTCGGATGCTCTTGCAGACCATGAAGGCACAGTCAGCATAGGGGGTAGAGCAATCTCCAATCTTCGTTTTGCAGATGACATTGATGGATTGGCTGGAGAGGAACAAGAACTTGAACAGCTGGTACAGAGGCTTGACACCACCTCCAAAGCCTATGGAATGGAAATAAGTGCAGAGAAGACCAAAATGATGACCAACAACACCAATGGCATCAATACGGACATCAAAGTCCAAGGCCAATCCCTCGACACAGTGCATAGCTTCAAATATTTAGGAGCCATTGTATCAGACAATGGGTCCCGACAGGAAGTCCTCTCCAGGATCGCACAAACAACTGCTGCCCTGACAAGGTTGAAGCCCATTTGGAAAGACAGGACCATCAGTCTACATTCCAAAGTAAGACTGCTGCGCTCCCTTGTCATCTCCATCTTCCTATATGCTTGCGAAGCATGGACCCTCACAGCAGATCTCCAACGAAGAATACAAAGCATGGAGATGAGGTGCTACAGAAGACTTCTGGGCATTTCCTATACCCAACACATCACCAACGACGAAGTCCGACAGACCATCACACAAGCCATTGGACAACACGATGACCTGCTAACAGTGGTGAAGAAACGGAAACTTCGGTGGTATGGCCACGTCACCAGATCATCAGGCCTTGCAAAGACTATTCTGCAAGGCACAGTGCAAGGAGGTAGAAGAAGAGGGAGACCGAAAAAGAGGTGGGAGGACAACATTCGAGAATGGACTGGTTTGACACTGAGCGAAGCCATCAGGGCTGCTGAGGACAGAGAAAGATGGAGTATGCTGGTTAAACGATCATCTGTGGTGCCCCTACGACCTTCGGGTTACGGGACAGGATAGGATAGGATAGGATAAGGGGGTATGGTGATGGTCGATTCCTTTCATCCATACCTGCGAAACGATCAACGGGAAGTATCAAGGAGGGTACAGGTAGGTTACAAGGGGGGTACGGAAGGTATCAAGGGGGTATGGGGAGGTATCATCGTCCAAATGAAACTCGCAGACAACAGTTGTCTCTGTCTACATTTTAAACAGCAACCTGTGTACCTTGGCTTGCCAGGGTACAAAAACCACTAGTACCAGATATTAGGCATGTGATATAAATAAAGAAAATAGAGCAACAGCAACAACAACACCAAAAAAATGATGAGATAAAATTGCACATGAAAGAATCTAAGAAAAAGCACACATTTTTGTGTTTTTGATTCTTTTATTTACAATTCTATTTCTTGCCTTTACTTCAAGAATCAGCAGTCATCTTCTCACTCAGAAAAATAAGGTTCCTAATTATTCTGCTAGAGAATCAAAAAGTCTTGAACGTAAAAACATAATATTTATCAATATTATAAATTTATCAATATTATAAATACACCTTTTAACTGAAAAGGAGGACAAAATGAATGACAAAAGAAAGCAAAGCCAGAGAGCT
The DNA here is from genome assembly GCA_036898135.1 of Oncomelania hupensis. NCBI lineage: Eukaryota > Metazoa > Mollusca > Gastropoda > Littorinimorpha > Pomatiopsidae > Oncomelania > Oncomelania hupensis. The sequence goes on along the minus strand of CM072513.1, from coordinate 62,926,652 downwards.
AATCTTTTAACTATGTAACTATTGAGAGTAACACACAATTTACCTTCCAGACATGGCCAAAACCACCTTTGCCAAGTTCCATTTTATTTGCACTGTCAAATTCCTGATCAAAGCGACTCTTGCCGTCCCCAGGAAAGAACATGTTGTCATCTTGGCTGTCATCTGAGTCATTCTCGTCTTCTGCACACAGGATTTTCCATAATCATAATAAGTCTAATCGTAACAAATAATACTTTCATACACTGCCAATGCCTATTCACAACACTCTCTCATCTCATTTTCACAGCATGTCAAACATGTAAGCAAAGCACAAAAAACCAGATCTCCACGTTTAAAGAAAACACTTTGTTTCTTGTCTCATCTCCGTAGCTCAAGTGGTAGAGCGTTTGCATGGCACACCGATGATCCAGGTTCAAATCCCGGTATGGACAAGACAAACGTGAACATTTTCACTGTCCATTTTAGCAGTATGATTACTCTGGTGGTTCTGTGTTGATTAAGGTCCATAGCCCTTGTTCCCTGATATAGTTATCCCCGCCTGCCATATCGCCAGTGGGTGTAGACGTTAAACTTCAATGTTCATTCGTATCATTCACTGTTTCAGTTCAAACTATTTGTAACCTACAGCCAAGCATCCTTTTCACGAAAAAAAAAGTGGATTGTGAATTCACACTTTTCTTCTATCCTATGCACCAATGGGAATCCCCTCATGTGAAACATACTTCCGGTTTCTTTCTCCGCGTATTGTTTATCCGAGTGTTTTGAGCGAGTTATTTCCAAATATTCAAGAATATATATTTTTTTGCTGCAGTTTATTATTCCATTTTATCGTGAAACTCTGGGCCGTCTCTCCCGGCCGGGGAAGGCGTAGTCGCAGCCAGTGACGCGCCCAAACCCTACCTACCGAAAATTATTTGTGATTTTTTTGAAAAAATAAAGTAAAAGTAAGTAATATTCGGAAAAACATAACGCCCAGGTGCTGGCTCGAACCCACACCTGTCAGGCACCATTGGTTTCTGGCTTGTGGACAAGGCAAGTTAGTCCCGCCTTAGCCCACTTGGCCACAACGCTCGCTATGTCGAATATGTCGAATCACATGAGAAAGCGTGGTTCTTTCTCCAATGCATGAAAAAATTATGGCAGAACATGATGAAACATTTAGAGATCTTTGTCCCATGGTATCGTGCCATAGGTTTTCTTGGATTGCAAAACAAAACAAAAACAAAAACAAAAAATATCGTTTTTGAGACTGATTTAATTTTTTTCATAGTTTTTGTTTGTGTTTTTTTTCCAATTTTTTTTTAATTGTCTGTGTCCTTTTCATTTCAAGTGAAAGCAATTCATGTCTGTGCATAAATTTTCTGGCTCTAACAATCATCGTTTTCAGCAATTTGCCATATTTAAAAGTCACGCATCAAGCTTTGAGAAAAGCAAAACAAGCCAGCCCGGAACTTAGTTTCACTCTAACCTCGTTTTGATTTATAATGGCGATACCCACGAGTTTTAATGAGAGGTGCCGGAAAGTTGTGAATATGATCATACTGATTGCTGGATTATAACAAACCTATTTACAGTGATAAGATATCCCTTCCCCTCCCCTATTACCACCCTTCCCGAAAGACCAAGGAAAGGTCTACATCTCATTCCACAGACATTGTCACATAGTGCAACATTTATCAGTGCATTACTGCTGTTGCCTTTACACGGGTGCATGTGGGGTTCCGAGGGTCTGCATGAACTATCTTTTAGTAGTATATATTACTGTTAATTGTCCGGCCTTAAACTCTGCATCACACGTTAACTTCTTCCAGCACTGTGTTTGCCTCCCTGCTAGAACTCATAAAAATGCTCGAATTCCGGCTGACAGTATTGCCACATGCACTTAGGCTAAAAAATGTACCACAAAAGTGTGTGTGTGTGTGTGTGTCACATGGATAAGCAAATTTTTTACAGGTGTAAACTTGATGGGGTGTGTATAAAGATCAAGTGTGTGCATGTGGGTTTGGACTCTCTTCTAAGTGATGATGATGTGACAGAAGAGAACAAACAGAAGATCTGAAAAACTTAAATGAAGCAACAAAATAAAAATAATTTTCTCTGCTAACTCCAAAATACAAGTGACTTTTTTTCTTTTAACCTTGAATAAAATCTACTACCTTGAGGAAAACTCACTATTATAATATACACCTCAATCATTACTTCTACTGTTCTAGTTCAAACTAGCTCTCTCTTTCTCTCTCCCTTCTTCTCTCTAATCTATACATGTCAGTCAGTTAGTGGGAACTGTCCTGGACTTCTAATATTTACACAGAGCAGTAAAAAGGTCATATTATTATTATCATTATTATTACTAATGCTACACTTACGTCGCTTGACAGGTGACGGAGGGACTGGAATAGGCTCCTTCAGAAATGGGTGTTCTGCCAGGCAAGTCACTTTATCAGGCTGATCTTTAAGGCATCTACAAAGTCAAATATTCATTATTACAGGATGATAATAACAGCCACTTACATATATATATTGCAGACCCACTTTGCTATTAAGGCATGGTAGTGGCTCTATAAAACTAGAATGGCAAAGCCCATATGACTCACATGCTCCCTTTGGAACTTGATATATAACATGAAAATGAGTGCCCACAAAAACCAAAATGCAATGGTGGCATTAAAATGCAAAGTAATACCGGTTTTGATCTTTCTATGCTCTTGACCTTGACATCACATTGATCACTGGATCCAAATAAACTCATGTACTATAAAATAAAGTACAGCAAAGTTGTATTATGCCCCCCTCCTCCCCCCCCCCCCCAAAAAAAAAAAAAAAAAAAAGAAGAAGAAAAACCCAGTAATCTTGGGATGACCTTGACCTTGGCATGGCACTGACTCTCACATGATCTCTCAAGCATGCACACTGCATACGATGGGGTTAAATAAACAGCCATTCCACTGTATGATTATCTTTTTTTTTTGTTTGCTTTTGCCTCCTAAAATGACCTTGACCTTCAAGATCAATGCAAAAACAGAACAAGTATGAAAGATCAATCTATTATCTCTAAATACAACAAGTTTGGACTCAATATCTCTCATAGTTTAGGGTAAAGTCACTTCACAGTACCTATACAAACTGACTTTGGACAACCCCAGTGACCTTGACCTTGGAGTGAGGTTGACCAAATTTGCAAAGTATGTGTGTCTCATTAATATCTATCATGCATCAAAGAATCATAAATTCAATATTAATAACCTCTTAAAAAAGTGAAATTTTGTGAAAATTTGCAATTTTTTGACTGATTTGATGACCCTGAAGTGAAGTTATTTATTCACTGATCAATTTCGAGGTTTCATGGGTATACACCATATTTCCAATTTTGGTTGTGAAGTTGAAATAGGCTCCGAGTACTTAGCCACTGAAAATTTTTTGCACAGACAGAAGGCGGACAGACAGATGGACGGACGGACTTTTTTTTTCTATATCAGTTTTGGACTATTTAGGACTCATCTCGCACAGATTTGCAAATATTGGTAAAATCCTTTTGGGGGTGAGTATATAGACTCACATTGCTCTGCATGTGAATCAACAATGACAATAAATACAGCATTAAAAAAAATGTTTGAATTACTTTATTATATACATCCAGCACACACTGTTTATAACTTCTACCGGGAAAAAAATTGCACACATTATCCTTTGAAAGTTTTCAAATGGGAGGGTGCTGAGTTTGATTCAGACAATAAAAATCTTGCCATCTAAAAGGTGTTTTGTCTGAATCAAACAGTTTATGGAACAAGCAACAATCACAACACTATAGAAAGTCTGTTCTCTCTTCTTACTTGGTCAGGAAATCACGCAAAGGTTCTGGAAGGTCCATTGGAATCACATCAGTTTGGTCACTGTACTTGCCCAGTGCCAGTGCTTTCACAGTCACACCCTGCAATATTAAAGAACTACAACTACAGAAAATATTATCAAAGAAACAGTCAAGTCCGTGTTAAGCTTGCTATGGACTCAACCAAGTACCTGCTGTACAACTAGGAAGGACATACTGGGCTCTGTAGCCAAAATAGAAGGAAAACATGCCAAAAACCCAGGCAGAAGATGCTCTTTATGGACTTTCGACAGTATGGCTGTGTCATCTACAGATCACCGATTTGACACCACCTTCACAACCTTAATCCTGATGAGGAGAGTCCCAGAAGCTTAGCCTCAAAGGGGTCCCCACCCTGTGTATTTCTCTCCTTGGCTTGCTGTCTTGTTCTCCGACTTACAGTACCAGAATTCTGCATTCTACTTTTATTTTATTTTAATTTTTATTTAATCGTTCTTATATGAACTTTTCCAGCTCAAGAGCTGCTCAAGGCACTGGCCGATAACGGATCTGACTCGAGGCGCCTGAAGGGCCTGCTTCTAACATTCTACCTCAAAAGCATTCTACTTCTAAGATAAAACTGCTACATTTATCCATCTGAAAAGTTCCAAAACAAAAGCTCACCAACTGGTAGATATCACCCTTTTTGTTGCATCGAGAATATGGCATGAGATCTGTGGAATCTTGGTGGTCATCTGGGTTAATTTTGTTTCTATGGTCCTCAGGGTTAACCTTGTTTCTATTCACTTCTTTGTACAATGTCCTGAGTCTGGAACAATACACCAGGTTCAGAAAACATTCAAACCAACAGTAAGTAACGATATTATTTATTAATTTTATTGAGATACTTTCTACTGAGGCCTTCGGGGCAGATTTGATCAAGGTCTTTTAAATAAAGTGAAGCCTAAACATATATTATGTCTCCCCCTCCCCCTCCTAAAGTAGGCTTGAGTAAACTACAAAATAAACATGACGGCAAGTCATTCAAATGTATTTTCAGACACTCACACACATAACTGAAGATCTTCTTGCTCAAAAGCGTTACTTTTTGTGGTCAATGTTGAGGCTCGGCTTTACCCCACAGAAACAATATGAAAGCATGGACAGATAGCCACTGTTGAGATCAACTGCAATTTTTTTGTAGAATCTTATTAACCTCAGCCACCTTGATCTTTGAGAAAGAGCAATCGTCAAGAACACAAATAGCTGAGTGAATACAAGCATTAAAGTTGATGCATACCAAAAATAATCGAAACTGGTCCAGTCATTATTGAGACAAGTCAAAACTAGAAGGCCACATGTCACCTGGAAATACAAAAAAGGTGTAAACCACTCATAATAAAATCAGTAATTAAGTACCTGAATTCCAAAGAATAGTCTGCCAAGCGAATTGTACCCTCATCACTCAAGAACACACAAGAGGCCTGAAAATAAGAGGAAAAATAAAGTATACTGAAGGCATTCAAAAACACAAGTACACAACAGCATACAACAATATTCAAGGAAATTTCACAGGTAACAAGACTATTTTACTATTTAAAATTAAAGAAAAAAATTAAGAAGAATATTTTGCACAATGAGAATCTAAACACAATGATTAAGTCAGTATTGCTGTTTGTGACAGTGCAAATGATAGCTTTAATAATTGTCTTTGTTCCTTTCATCATGTAACGTTACTCCACCCAGATCGAACATGCGCTTCCAACTTTTTAAATTTGCATAATGTCTCGGAAGCGACTAATATTTTTACGATACAGTAAAGTTTCTTCTTATTATAAAGTGAACCAAAGAAAAGTATAGGGAACGAGGCACAGCGACATCAGTATTACACACATTTCTGTCAGGGGTGCTGAAAACCAGACATTTCAACTGGTCTACAGGCTAGTGACTCAGGCAAAGTTACTTGCCCGCAGCATGTGTCACTAGTCTGTAAACAACTTTAACACTAAAATAACTGAACACAGCTTTGTATGAAATTTGTGGAAACAAAAACTAATTGAAAACAGTGGGTTCAGGGAACAGGCGGCAACAAAAAAGATTGCTTGCATTTGGTGGCCAAGCTAGAGCTTTTAGCACCCCTGTCTGTATTCCACTTGAAATTAACTATTTACATACCGTTAAACGTTTGTGTACAATGTCATTTTTGTGAAGGTAGCTCAAACCAGAAACCATCTGCCGAGTGTACTGACGCAGCTTTTCTACTGCAACAGCCTGCCCTTTTTTGATGAAAATGCCAAGATTGGACTCGCCACAATATTCACTCAGTACCTATCAAAAGATAAAGGCAATCATAAGCCATAAGAGCTATAGCTATGGAAATTATCACACACTCATAATCACACCACATGAGCATGTCCAAACACGCACAGCGCAATTTTTAATCTGTCTTACACAAAGAAAACAGACAAAAACTATGGTTTGAAATAATGGACATGTAAATGCCCTCATATTCAGATCTGTAGTTAAACGGTTGTCTGCAATAAATACTTACATGAATGGTAATCTTGCCTACATCTCTCTGGTACCGTATGCCCAGGTACTTGACAATGTTAGGGTGGTCCAACAACCTTCCCATAAACTGAAGTGCTTCTTTTTCAATTGTCTTCACCTGCACAGCAATATTTCATATATCAAATTAACAACTTAGCTACAGTTCTGCAAGAAGCAATCACACATCATGCAAGTCATTGAAACACAGGCATGTGATCTGGTGTTGGCCAATGCAAGGTCACAGGTGTCAGTTCTAAAAGATAACCAATTTCAGAAAATTTCCCCAATGACTGAATATATGCAACATTTGAACACCACACTATGGAAACAGGTGAAGCATAAAACAGTGGCCTGTGAATTAAGCATCAGTCAAGAACAATGGGGGATTACTATAAATTGTCACCTTTTCATGATAGTCCACACCTTCTCTGTCTTCATCAAGCTCAGCTGCTTTGGCTTGGGCTTTCCGCTTGGCTACAGTCCTCCACTGTAATACCCACTCTGTTACAACCAATTTTTCTTCCGTTTTTGCATCATATCCTATGTAAACTGTGCTGCCACCTCCACCCTGACCTGCAAAAATATAAGACTATACTATGTGGCACTATGATGGCATTCAAAATAAGACAATACTCAGCAGCGTTAGAATTTGACAAACGCCCGAGCACCTGGGGAGCCTTAATTCCTGTTTGGGCACCCAGATCTTAGTTGCCAGTGAGCCTACTGGGCGTGTGTAAAATCATAAAAAAACCTCATTGAAGTTCCCTTCGAATAGTCAACATCGTAATTAAAGATCGAAGGAAAACTTCAGAATGACAGCAACAAAAATATTTCGTTGCACATCGCATTCTTATTTTCTCCATTCGCTTCTGGTTGCGATGGGTCAGGAATTATCTCCCTTTACGCATGAAAGCTTTCTGACTGGCCAGTAATTTATTTAATGACAAATCAGGGAGTCAGTTGCTATCTAGCGAAACAAAATATAAAGTTACTCTGAAACAAGCATGTCAAGTAAAGTGTTTGGCATCTTCAAAAAACGTTCTTTCAACCAAAAATTTGAGTTCTTCTCAGATATTGAACACTGAGCCTTTGTAACCATTTGTATTGTTAGTGTTACTCTGATATTTTTAAACACTTTTTTCTGTTTCAAATGTCAAAAATAATAAACAGTTTTTTTTTTAGTACAACCAAAAACACATTAAAGGTTTAGTTTTAATTTTTGTCATTTTGTAACTGTTTGGTTAGCTTTAACTGGAAGGAATCTCCTAGAAGGTCACTCGTGTATTTCAAGTTATTTGTCTTTGGGCACTAACAAATTTGTTGGAGCACCAAAAATTTTCAAGTAAGGCACCCAAATAGCACCCTTGTAAAAAGGTTAATTTCTAACCCTGCTCAGTAAAACTATCACGGCTTACTAGCCAACAACTTCTGAAACATACATGGTCTCATCTTATACTAGCTGCCATCTCTGAGTGAATGGAGAAAAAAAAGCTATGCGGTATTTCTGAATAGACCATCCTAACAACTAAACAATCAGATAGAACAGCAACAAAAAGTAGAGGCAGGGTTTTTGAAATGCTGAAGAAATTTACTCTGTTGGGGACTTCCTTTGTACACCATACGTTCCTCCAGCCCCCTCTTGAAAGTCAGCATGTCTGTGTTGCTGCCACGACCTTTCCCATCACCTTCATCCGCAGTTTCTGAGTCTGTTCTTCTCCGTGGAGTGCTTGACCGTCTGTGATAGACATCAACAATAAATAAGTAAATACAAATTATTTAATTTTAAAAAAACACCAAAAGAAATTCATGTTCCAAACAGGTAGTAAATACCACTGAATGAAACATATAACCACAGGCTGTGCAAGACCTTGTAACTCAACTTTTGCAGAATTTCACTTTTTGACACAGTTCTTGATTTATTTCCCATTTTCTACCACAACCACATAGTTCAGCTACATTTAGATAGTGGTCAGACATAAATCTGTCAAAAATGTTTACATTATTTTCCACAAAGCATTATCAGAAAAATGACTGAGATAAACTTTAAGGTTTTGTGACTCGACATAATAATAATAATAATAATAATAATAATACAGGATGCTATGTACGCGCCTTTACCCAAGACTCAAAGCGCGGCGATCTTTACCAACATACACGCTCACCTGTCTCATTTACCCTCACACACACCAAATACACATACATCACTCAAACAGGTGGTATAAAGGCAGGGAGATCGCTATTAGAAGACGGAAGAAAATCGAATTTTTATTTTAGAAATTTTTATATTGACTGCATCTTGTACCATTATTGAAGTGGCATAAGTGGTTTTGCTCACAGTGTTTTTTACATACCTCTCTCTGCGTGTGGTGGTAGTAGCAGGAGGGAAATTGTTGGCTGCAGAAACTGATGGACCACCTCTGCCAGGAAAAGGTGAACCCACAATTGGACTGAGACCAGCATTCAGTGTAGGGGACATTGACAATGGTGTATCAGGCCTATGTTCTTCCTGATAAAGCATAGAAAAACACAATGCTTTGTCCCAGTATGATACAAGTGAAAGCATGGTACACCAAAGAAACTAACTGTTTAACAGGATAGTGGTTTAGGTCCGAAGTCTTAGTCTTACAACGTGTCCTAAATAATAATTAATTAACTTATACAATTCTAACAAATAATATTTAGGCAAAATGACTAGGATGATAGAGAGAGAGACAGAGAGAGAGAGAGAGAGAGAGAGAGAGAGAGAGAGAGAGAGAGACAGAGAGAGACAGAGAGAGAGAGACAGAGACACTGGGTAGCTGAAACTGGCTGAGGCTTATGTTTGCCTCTTCCCTCAATCTCTGCTGCTTATCATAAGCCTACCTCTTAGGCCCAGGTGACAAAACATAGTTGGACCCGTAAGTTTCTCTTTTTTTTTTTCAGTTCAGGATGGTGAATGAGATTATACAATACTTATTAAAAAAAAAACTTGCAATCTGTAACCAAACACACGCGCCCCATACGCGAAGACATACGCATTCACACGCTTGTGGTACGGTGGGGGAAGGGACAGTCGCGAGTGATACTCTTCTGCCACATCATACGTAAAGTCTATACTACCAGTACTGTACACAATGTTTGTTTCAAATTCTACAAAGCAACACTAATTCACAAAAAACGGATTTACTTTCCCTACCAATTAAGAAACAACAACAATAGCAGCACAATCTCTCACACACACATATTAACATACATACATATAATATATACACATACATATACTGTTACACTCAGTTTGATGTTGGTGTTTTCTATCAGTATCTGATTCAGCCCCGATGCTTGAATTCCTGATAGTTGTGTAACTCAGATTCGTTTATTCACACAGCCTGCTCAATCAGCATACAAGTCACAAAGTCGACGTATGAAGTTTTCCACTTTTATTCAGCACACATCAACAACTGCATACAATTCTCAACTCAACTCAACAACTTTCACAGCAACTTTCCAAATCACTATCAACAACTTTACTATCTCCCAACAGCAACTCGGCACACGATTAAATAACCTCTCTCTTTTCTGGAACAATTTGGTACATGGTAGAAATGACGTACTGCCACCAATCGAACTAAAGATCGTCATCACTGACTTACGTCATACATTATTATTTCTCCTTCCCGAACGTCCTCTTGCCTCGACATGCATCGGGAAATTTCTATCGAGAGTAAACACGCAGATCCAGAATATTCTACATCAATATCGACTAACGCAAATCATCAACGTTATACAAAGCCTCTCCTAACAACAATGCAAACTCAAATCAAAGGTAAATAAACTCCATTATTGAATACTTTGCAAATCGAAACAATTAGATCTATCGTACACGCTTCCGACATACTTTCGTTCGCGTTCAACGTAACATAACCCCCCACTCAAGAAGAAATTTACCCAATTTCTTTCAACAACGTTGAAACGTAATGCACAAACAAAGTTTAGAATTAAAACGTATTTCGGACTGTCTGAATACTGTCAGTGTTCACAGTTCATTCACACAGAGTCAATGTTCTTCCATCCGCAAGTCTATCTGGATATTGTCAATATTCACACTTTATCTACACGGTCAATGTTTTTTACTCACACACTCTGCTGAGGAAGTCCGCACCAACATTGTCTGAACCTTTGATAGATTCTACTCGCATGTTAAAGTTCTGCAAGTACATAGCCCATCTCATGATGCGACTGTTCACAAACTTGGCAGAGTTCAAGTAAGTTAGCGGCTTGTGATCAGTCTGTAGTACGAACTTCACTCCTTGAAGGTACAGTTCGAACTTCCGGATTCCCCATATGATGGCAAGGCACTCTTTCTCCATGGTCGAGTAATTTTTCTCAGCCCTGGACAGCTTCTTGCTGGCGTAACTGACCGGAAATAGTTTCCCTTCGTGTTCTTGCATCAGTATGGCGCCGATGCCTTCGTCCGCTGCGTCTGTTCTTAAGACGAATACCTTGGAAGTGTCGGGCAGTCGTAGCACCGGATCCTTCGAAAGGAGGTCGCGCACAGTCTGGTATGCCTTCTCCTGAGACGGTCCCCACTCCACTTGATTAGGACAGCCTTTCCGCACCAGGTCCGACAAGGGTGCTGTGATGGCGGAGTAATTCGGTACAAACTCCCTGTAATATCCAGCCAACCCCAGGAAAGATCGCACCTGCTTCTTGGTTTGGGGACGTGGAGCATTCAGAATTTTGGTGACGTTTTCTAGCAGAAGCCCCTTTTGTCCTTCTTTCAGCGAATGGCCGATAAAGTCGACGTTGTCAGTCCCCAGAATGCACTTACTGGGTCTCACGGTCAGGTTGGCCTCTTGAAGACGGTGGAACAGCTCCCTCAAGGTCTGCAGATGCTCCTTCCAGGTCTGGGTGTGGACTAGCAGGTCGTCCCAGTAACACACGACGTTGTCCATCCCTTTGAGCATCTTCCTCATACCTCTCTTCAGGGTAGCTCCGCTGTTGACCATGCCAAAGGGCATCCTTAGGCACTCGTACGTCCCATCAGGAGTTATGAAAGCAGTCTTTGGTATGTCCTGTTGACGCACGGGGACTTGCCAATAACCCTTGCTGAGGTCAATTTTTGAGAAGATTTTACTCCCCGATAATTGGCGGAAGAGGTCTGCTGCCGTAGGCATCGGCTCGGGATCGAAGACGGTGATCTTATTAACCTTTCTGTAGTCGATGCATACTCTATTGCTCCCGTCCTTCTTCTTCACGACCACGACAGGGGACGCGTAGGGTGAACTGGACTCCCTGATGATGCCCATCTTCAGCATCTCATCGATGTCTTTCTTCAAGGATTCACGGGCCTTGAAAGGGATCGGGAAGGGTTTTGATCGAACGGGAATATTTGAAGTGAGGTGGACTTCATGTTCGACCAAAGTCGTAGAGCCTGGGACATCGCTGAAGTTAAGGGGAAACTCGCCCATAAGGTCCTTGAGCTCCATCTTCTGACCTTCCGTCAAGCTTGGTCCTAGCTTAACATCATCAATGCCTTCTTTACTGTGGAAGTCTCCAAGTTCCAACAGTTCCTCGCTGTCAAAGCTGTCGTCGATCTCAGCTGCTGTTGCTGCGTGTACAGTCTCTGATGGCCTTTCCACGTACAGCTTAAGGAGGTTGGCGTGGTATATCTTGGAATGCTGGCCGACCTTCACCTTGTAGTCGTTGATTCCCACCACGGTCTCCACTTGGTGATGTGATTGATGATGCTGGTGGTGGTGATGAGGGTGATGATGTTATTAATAGAAACTTCGAAGATGCCATTGCTGGTGCCTTTGATGATGATGATGATGATGATAATGATGATGATGATGATGATGATGATGATGATGATGATGGTGGTGGTGATGTTGATGGTGATGATGGTGATGATGGCGCTGATGATGGTGGTGATGTGATCGATGAGGCCGGTGGTGGTAATGAGTGTGATGATAATGTTATTAATACAAACACCGAAGATGCTATTGCTAATGCCTTTGATGATAATGATGGTGGTGATGGTGTGATTGATGAGGCTGGTGGTGGTGATGAGTGTGATGATGATGTTATTAATAGAAACTCCGAAGATGCTTTTGCTAATGCCTTTGATGATAAAGATGATGATGATGATGATGATGGTGCTGATAGTGGTGATTGTGTGATTGATGAGGCTGGTGATGGTGATGAGTGTGATGATGATGTTATTAATAGAAATTCCGAAGATGCTAATGACGATTGTGATTATGAAACTACTTATGCTGGTAATTCATTTGATGATGTTCGTGATGACACTGTGATTCATGTTGACGGTGCTGGCACTGATGGTAATGTTGGTGTGACTGATGAGGCTGGTGGTGGCATAGATAAATATGAACCTAAAAACTTCCTATCTTTTCTAGCCTTAAACGTTTGTGGTGTTCGAAGTAAGTTGCTGTCCCCCGATTTTGTGCAGCTTGTTGCAGGTTATGATATTGTGCTTTTATCTGAAACAAAACTTGACGACGCTGATCATATTTACATCCCTGGGTATACAATATTTTACAAAAACAGAAGTAAATTCAAGAGGAAGTCTGGGGGCCTAGTTCTCTGTGTAAAAGACAACATTTCTCAGTATGTTAGCGTGATTGAATCTAGTAATAGACAGGATAAAGTAGATACGTCAGTATTATCTTATTATAAATTTGTTGACTATGAATTGAGTCACGATGTTTTATTTTTCCAGCTAGATAAGTGTTTTATAGGATCATACCTATTATTTGGTGGTGTCTATTTTCCTCCTGAGAACTCTGGTTATTTTGATCGTTGTGCTTTTACAAATCTTGAAAACTCAATCGCTTGCTTAAATGCAGACAGATTTTGTTTACTTGGAGATTTTAATGCAAGGACAGGTTGTTTATTTGATTTTGATGTGTGTTGCGTGAGTGTTAAAGCTGATAAAAATAATGTAGACGATCATGGTAATGATGATAGCGATGTTGATGGTAATGATCATGACAATGATTTTGATGTTGACGAATTAAGCCAGATGAACGAGCTCATTTTTGATGCCAGTAATATTGTCTTGCCAGAACGTCTCTCTGATGATAAATTTGAAAACGTAATGGGTCATAATTTAATTAACTTTTGCAAAATCATGAATGCCTGTATAGTTAATGGCCGAATAGGCCTACCCGATAATAGTAAACAGTTCACTTGTAAAGATGCCAGTGTTGTAGATTATTGTATTATCTCAAATAACTTGTTTAAAACGCATCTCAGACTTTTATATTCACGATTTCTGTGAACTGTATTCAGATGTACACAAAGCAATAACATTAAAACTCTGGATTAAAAATGTCAATGTCGAATTGGCCGAAGAAACAAATAACAGCAGATCTAACTGTAAAACTGAAGCTATTAATAAACCAAAATAGTACCCAGATAGCAAACAAAAGTTTGTCAAAAACCTTAACATGGCGGAAGTTACCTTACTAAATTCTTCACTTGACAATATCTTAAATAATAATTCTGTTGTCCTTCATCAAAGTGATATTGATGATATTTGCACTAAAATATGTAACATCATGACGCAAGCAGCGGACATGATAGGTTTATTTAAAATAAAGAAAAAAACGCAGAAAACGAATCGAACAAACGAAAACCTTCCGTGGTTTGATAGTGAATGTGAAAAGAGTAGGAAAGAATTTCTTAAATCTAAAAATGCTTGTAGGAAAAATACAAACTCATTTCTTAAGGAAATTAAGCACAAGGCAAGCAATAATTATAAAAGACAGTTAAGAATATCATTTAAAAAATATCAATCAAATTTAATTAAGAAAATTAGAAAATTGAAAAGTAATGATCCAAAATGCTTTTGGAAGCTTCTAAATGGTACACGCACTGAAAAAAGGGACACATATGGTAAAATAACATGTGAAACGTTTTTTGAACATTTTAAGAAAATTTCTGATTCCGATGTTGAGAATGACACTCTTGACCAGAATACAAGCATGCACGACACCAAAACACATTTTCTCCTTGATCAACCATTCAATGAGGAGGAGGTTAAAGAAGCTATACGTACTTTAAAAAATAACAAAGCTTGTGGTATAGATTATATAACTAATGAATTTTTGAAGTCAGTCCCTTATGAATTCATTAAGTTGATAACTAAATACTATAATATTGTACTACAATCTGGTAAAGTGCCTGAGGATTGGACTATAGGGATTATTAAACCTCTTTATAAGCAGAAGGGGGACAAAGACAATGCAAATAATTATCGTGGAATATCTATCTTGAGCTGCTTTGGTAAATTGTTTACAAGCTTAATTAACAAAAGACTAGGTTCTTTCTTGGAGTCTAATAATGTTCTGGGTGAAGAACAGGCTGGATTTAGGGGTGGATACTCTGTTTCTGATCATATATTCACTTTACACTCTCTTGTAGAATTCTTCCTATCAAAGAAAAAGCGTTTGTACTGTGTTTTTATTGATTATGAAAAGGCATTTGATTTTGTTAATCGTTCTTTGTTATGGCAGAAATTATTAAATTCTAATGTAAACGGAAATATACTCCGTATAATAAAAGACTTGTATAATAAAGCAAAATCACAGGTACAGTGGAATGATACTCTTTCTGATTATTTTTCTTGTAAAACAGGTGTCAGACAAGGTGAAAATCTGTCTCCGTTATTGTTTGCTGTATTTTTGAATGATTTAAAAAGTTTTCTTGGTGAAAAACTAATTGGTCTAAGAACTGTTAAGCTTGCAGCATCGGATATTTTTCTTGATGATGACTATATTGAGACTCTGTATAAAATGTTTATTTTGCTTTATGCCGATGACACCGTAATTTTTTGTGAATCTTCTGCTGAATTACAGTCTTCTTTAGATGCCATGCATCAATATTGCACTAAATACAAATTAAAAGTCAATGCTGCTAAAACTAAGGTCGTTGTTTTTTCAAAAGGCAAAGTCAGAAATCTACCTAATGTATTTTACAATGGTGTTAAATTGGACGTGGTCTATGATTTTCAGTATCTCGGAATTAAAATTAACTATAATGGTAGCTTTAAACCAGCCCAGAAAAATTTATATGATCGTGCCTCCAAAGCTATGTTTTCTCTTTTAAGAAAAATTAGAAAGCTTATGTTACCACTAGAAATTCAAATTGACCTGTTTGAGAAAACTATAGTTCCTATTCTGTTATATGGTTCAGAGATATGGTGTCCTCAAATGAGTGACCTTGCCACTAAACTGCAACTGCGTTTTTATAAACTAATTTTAAAGCTGGGTAAGTCTACTCCTTCTCAAATGATTTTTGGTGAATTAGGGCAAGTTCCTCTGGAGTTACAGGCAAAGCAAAGAATGTTAAATTTTTGGTATAAGCTTGTTCACCCTGATAACAGTAATAAATTGTCCAGCGTTATGTACACTTTTTTGTTTCACATTGATTTGCATAAAGGTTATAAATCTTCATTCCTCGATTCAGTGCGGAAAGAGTTAAATAATCTAGGACTTGGTAATTTTTGGTTAAATCAGGGGCTAACCAATGTTATGCCTTCTGCTTCAGTTTTTAAGTGTACAATTAAACAACGCCTACATGATCAGTTTATTCAAGGCTGGTTCGAGGAAATAAACAATAATGAATTTTACTATAATTATCGAATGTTTAAGCTACATTTTGAATTTGAAAAATATTTGCATGTTCTACCAACAAATCTTGCAATATCTGTTCTAAAGTTTAGGACACTTAACCACAGAATGCCAGTGCAGAGAGGCCGATATTTTAACATTCCTAGACACGAACGTGTATGTCAAAAATGTAATAGTGGCGATCTTGGTGATGAGTTTCATTATTTATTTTTGTGTTCACATTTTTGTAACTCGAGAAGAGATTTATTAAAATCATACTATTATAGATATCCCAATGCCATCAAATTTCAAGAATTATTGTCATCTAACAAAAAGTCAGAATTATTAAAGCTTGTAAGTCTAATGAAATTAATAATTAAACAAATGTAACGTTTTTATCCCATGTCAAAAATTAATATAGATCTGATGTTGACAGGTTATGTGTAATAAAAATTATTCAGTAGTTTGTCATTGATGTGTTTAGGTTGAATTGTATTGTTAGTTATGATTCATAGTTGTTGTCCCCAATCAAGTTCTTTTTTCTTCTTTTCCCCACTCCATACCCCCCTGCCACCTCCCCCCACTCCACGCTATCCCGCTGTATAAATAAATAGTTTAAAATTTTTATTTTATTTTTTAATCTAAAATGTTAATTAATTATTGTGCATGTTTGTGTACATTATTTTAACCATGTCCATGTGCCCTTAATGGGTTTTTCTGGAATAAAATTTGCCTTGCCTTGCCTTGCCTTGCCTTACTTCGTACGGGCCTTTCCACTGCATCAGCAACTTATTGTGGTCGGTAGGTAGCAGCACCAGCACTTTGTTGCCAGGTTTAAACTTCCTGTTCACAGCCCTACGATCATAGTAGTGCTTTCCACAGTCCTGGGACTTCTTCAGGTTTTCTCTGGCTATCTCGAGAGTCTGCTCCAGCTTCTCCCGTAGCTCAAACACCTACTGGTAGCTGTTCTTCACCTCTGGGGTTTCTACTTCTTTCGTCCACAGTTCTTTCAGGATGTGCATCGGCCCTCGGATGGTTCTTCCGTACAGCAGCTCGAACGGAGAAAAGCCGGTGGACTCCTGCGGCACTTCTCTGTAGGCGAACAGTAAGGCGTTGATGTAACGATGCCATTGTCTGGGCTGCTCGCTGCACAGTTTCTTCAGGGTGGACTTCAACGTAGCATTAAACTTTTCGACAAGCCCGTTGCACATTGGATGGTAGGGTGTCGTAGTCAAATGCCGGATGCTCAGCAGTCTGTTGACCTCCTTCATGCAGTCAGAGACGAACTGCGTCCCGAGGTCTGTCAGAATTTCTTCGGGCACTCCAAGTCTACTGAACATGTCCACCAGTGCCTCTGCTACAGTTTCAGTGTCAATCTTCTTCAGTGGCACTGCTTCTGGGTACCGAGTCGCATAGTCCACTAAAGTCAGTACCCACCGATGACCTTCTTCACTCGGAGGTCTTATTTCGCCGATTAAGTCTAAGGCCACCCTCTTGAAAGGTCGGTCGATCAGAGGCATCCTCTGCATAGGCACTTTCGGGACCCTTCCTCGAGGTATGGTCTTCTGGCAAATGTCACATGATCGGCAGAAACGGCTGACGTCCGCATGAAGTCCTGGCCAGTAGAACACCGCCTGGATTCTGTCTGACGTCTTCCTGATGCCTAGGTGACCTCCCATGATAGAATCGTGAGCTACTTCCATCACTTGGCGCCTTAGGGGTCACGGTACCAAGACTTGACGTAGTGGTTTACCTCCGTTGACCCTCGGGTGCTGGAAGATTCTGTACAGGATCTTGGCCTTCACCTCAAAATAGACCGTGCCACTGCCCTTGTTCACGTGGTCTTGGCGGTTCCTGTACTTGTTTAAAGTGCTATCAGCTTCCTGGAGCTGGATCAGCTTATCTCTGTCCACGATGGCAGCTTTGGAGTTGTCGGCGACCTTCAGTGGCGTAGACACCTTGTCTCTCTTGGCCTGGGCCCTGGTAGTAACAGCACCGACGATCTCTGGTCGGCAGGGCTGAGCCGGAGTAGCCACATTGTCCCGTAGCAGCTCTGAAAGGTCTCCATCGGGAAATGGCAATGGATCCTCCTCCACAACTTCGACGCGTTGGGTTGAGGCAGGACTCCATTCTGGATCGGGGTCGTCGGGTCGTCTCGCGCCGTCGATATTCCCGATCATCAAATCATACAGCGGCTTCTTCAGGCAAACCGCTTCGACTTCGCCTATGTAGAAAGGGGTGTTGACATGAATTTTTGCAACTGGCGCTTTCACACATTTGCTGTCGGCCATGAGTGTCCATTTAGAATCGCCAGTGAATTGTTCTTTAGCGATTAGGTCTTCTCTGACGATGACCCCACTGCAGCCAGAGTCTCTTAAAACAGTCACTTCATGATTTCCAACGCGTCCCTTGGAAACAGGCATGTTCTGGACGGTCACAGCTGCGCTGGCGACGACGGGGATGGATTTTCCGTTGGCAAGGAGAAGTTGGCCATCGGTCATGCACTCTTGCACGTCCGCAGGGGTAGCTGTGCGCTCGGTCTCACTCGGAAGAATGACGCTCCCGCCGCACACTTGATGGTCAGATCTACTGGTTTGCCGTTGATTGGAGAACCGCCTCTGCCGGTTGCCCGCCGCTGAATTGTCCGTACTGCTCCGCTGTCCGCTACTTTTGTTTTGAGGACAGTTAGCCGCTCTGTGGTCTGTAGCGTTGCAGGTGAAACAGCCCCTTGAATGCCCTTCCCTGGGAGGAGGCGTGGAGTCTGTCTGTCTCTGGCTCGTCTGGCTTCCCTGGATCTGGTTCACATGGTTTCCAGTCTTCTGAAAATGTTTCGTCGCGCTGGGTGGCCCCAGGGTTTTCCCATGAGCGATGAGATATCTTTCAGCAGCCTCAGTCACATCTTTAAGCGTCTGCAGCTTTTGTTCTTCTAAGTGGGTCGCTAGGTTTTTGTGACAGGCATTGAGAAATTGTTCCTTCACGATCAGGTCATGGAGACTGTCGTAAGACTTCGTTTCGCCTGATAACTCCACCCACTTGTGTAGATATGACGACAGGCGCTCCACAAACTGCTTTGGCGTCTCGCCTGACTTAGGCCGGCATTCACGGAAGCGTTTACGGTAGCCCTTCTCTGTAAAGTTGTAGCACTGCAATAGGGCCTCTTTCAAGACGTCGTAGTCTTTAGCGTCATCGTCCGACAATCTGGTGTAGACGTCGAGTGCTTCTCCCGTCAGAAGTGCACTTAGTCGAATCGCCCAGTCTTGAGGTTGCCAGTTAGAGCTTTTGGCAAACCTTTCAAATCTCGCCAAATAACTGTCGATCTGGTCCTTCCCGTCGACGAAAGCTGGCAATTTTGGAGCCATGTGGTCGCTGACGACTTGTGGCGCATGCTGATTGTTTTGGATACGCGCCAACTCCAGCTGGTACTGACGATCAGCTTCTAGTCGTCTTTCTTCCATCTCTCTTTCTTCTCGGCGTCGCTGCTCTTCTGCTTCTCTTTCTTGACGCCGCTCTTCTCTTTCTTCTCGGCGACGCTGCTCTTCTTTTTCTTGACGCCGCTCTTCAATTTCCAGACGCTTCAGTTCTAATTCTCTTTCTTTTTCTTCACGCAATATTCTCTCCTGGAATTTGACGTACTCCGTCAGCTGTTTGCCTTTTAGATTTAGTTCAACCCCTTTCTGCCAGAGGTCCGCCATCTTGATGCTTTTCTGGAAAGTTCTTTTCTGGAAAGTTCTTGACTGGAAGGTTCTTTACTGTGCTGTACCTTTCTAGACTGTTCTAGAACAGCACGCTTTCTGCAGTAGCGCTGATGCTTGTCACTAGTCGCCTTCGTTGACGCAGGCCCCGCTGTCCTCGTCGTATGCGACGCTGCACCACGCTGGTGTTGATGTACACGCTCCTGTGCTGAAGTAGACTCGACGTCCGCACGCCGCTCTCTGTAACACTGGCGATGTAGCTCCGAGACTGTCCCTCGACGTAGTCCTGCGGCAGCCACGTAGTCCTGATCTGTTGTTCGCTCACGAAGCAACTCTTCAGCGACCACACGCCCTTGCAGTCAACCCGAATCTATCGGATGTAGTCCCAGTATGTTGGCCCCTCTCGACGCAACTTGTTGGCGGCTACCCTCGATGACTGCCTCTCGTAACGTTGACTCGCTTGTTGTAGCAGTTGAACCCTTGGCTATGGCGTGAATCGCGGCTTGACCCCCAAAATGTTACACTCAGTTTGATGTTGGTGTTTTCTATCAGTATCTGATTCAGCCCCGATGCTTGAATTCCTGATAGTTGTGTAACTCAGATTCGTTTATTCACACAGCCTGCTCAATCAGCATACAAGTCACAAAGTCGACGTATGAAGTTTTCCACTTTTATTCAGCACACATCAACAACTGCATACAATTCTCAACTCAACTCAACAACTTTCACAGCAACTTTCCAAATCACTATCAATAACTTTACTATCTCCCAACAGCAACTCGGCACACGATTAAATAACCTCCAGACCTGCCTACCCCCCACATTTTTAGGAGTAACGACTTGGGACAAAAAGCGTAACATTTTGAGAGAAAATTGTAAAAAGCGTATTCACACCGCGATCGATCTATCGGTCTTTAAATTCATTATATTTCTACACCAAATAATACCAACAATCTTGCAACATTTGCAATTAATTGTAAATTAAACAGGCAGCAAGCCAAGAAATAGAAAGCAAACAATGAATTTACCACACAAAAAAAGTAGATAAACTGTCTGAATTTATTATTATTATTATTATTATTTTTATTATTATTATTATTATTATTATTATTATTATTATTATTATTATTACTTTAATGTACATAGTACACTAAAATTAAAAAAAAGCATAATTCAGTTGTAAAAGAAAATAAAAAAGAAAAAAGTTTTCATAAGGAGGTGTGGACTTAAGCACAACAATGAACTAAAAAAAAGTAGATAAACTGTCTGAATTCATTATTATGACTTTCATGTATATGAGTCAGAAAAGCATCATTCAGATGCAAAAGTAAATAGTAATTTAAAAAAAAAGTTTTTATATTTTTTACTTCTTCAAAGAATTGTAGTAAGCACTCTTAATGCTGCTCAGTTGGTGATCACTATATTGATGCTTGTCCAGTAAGTGCCCAGGTCTTGACTTCAGCACAAGGAGTGCCTCCACAGTATCCTGCCCCATTGAAGCTCTCTGGGGTGTGGCATTCTTTCTTACTGTTGAAAACACTCTTTCGCATGGTGCAGATGACTGAGGCTTATTATTTGCTCCATTCATGTCTTGATTTTCCATTTATGAAGCGCAAATCGATTGTAAACAACACAAATCGCCTGGTCGTAGTTCAAACGGAAGTTACCGTAGCTTAGACCCGAACAGGTCACGTGACCGTTCTCGACTAATCACAAGCCCGGTCGTAGTTCAAACGGAAGTTACCGTACCTTAGACCCGAACAGGTCACGTGACCGTTCTCGACTAATCACAAGCCTTCATTTTCAGTTCCGAGTCTAGCATCTCCTTATAAGGAAGTTTTCGTACAATGTGTAGTTTTTGCGTTCGGAAAAGCGTAGTAAAATTAGGGAAATCGTAAAAATCGTAGTAAGGGCTGAAAATCGTAACAAAATACGCCTAAATCGTAACGGTAGGCAGGTCTGAACCTCTCTCTTTTCTGGAACAATTTGGTACATGGTAGAAATGACGTACTGCCACCAATCGAACTAAAGATCGTCATCACTGACTTACGTCATACATTATTATTTCTCCTTCCCGAACGTCCTCTTGCCTCGACATGCATCGGGAAATTTCTATCGAGAGTAAACACGCAGATCCAGAATATTCTACATCAATATCGACTAACGCAAATCATCAACGTTATACAAAGCCTCTCCTAACAACAATGCAAACTCAAATCAAAGGTAAATAAACTCCATTATTGAATACTTTGCAAATCGAAACAATTAGATCTATCGTACACGCTTCCGACATACTTTCGTTCGCGTTCAACGTAACATATACACATATATATATATATATCTGTCATAAGCAGTTTAGAAAAAAAATAACAGGAGGACACATTATAATTATCTTAAGACAAACAAGAGAGAGAGAGAGAGAGAGAGAGAGAGAGAGAGAGAGAGAGAGAGAGAGAGAGAGAGAGAGAGAGCGAGAGAGAGAGAGAGGGTGAGAGAGAGTGAGAGAGAGAGAAGATTGTAATGAGAGAGAGAGAGAGAGAGAGAGAGAGAGAGAGAGAGAGAGAGAGAGAGAGATATGAAGGGAGAGTGTGAGAGAACATACATTACTATCAATAACAAGTTTAACACTAACCTGGCGAGAAAAATCCCATCTTACTCTCCTGTTGTGTTCCTCTTGTTCTTTCATCACCTTCAACATTTTTCGCTTAGCGTCATCTATTCCCTTTTCCTGGAAATTAATACTCAGAAGTGTTGGAGAGATTAAAAGTATGTTGGGGATGAGAGGAGAGAGGTGGAAAGGTCAGGGGTTGAGTATAACAGTGCAAAATCTGGCATATTAGACAAAATACAAAAATACAACATTCCATTTACAAATAATTCCTCTACCTGCTATTAACTTATAATTAAGTTAGACAAAAATGATTTCAATCTGGTGACTGCTCTTTTCGTTATGACACTCTGTGACCTTGTGTACCAGCAGATACCTTAACAACTACACTTGCAGACCTAACAATTCAAGTAATAATTATTACTTCTGTTAAAGTATTTGAAGTACTGTTTCGTCATAATGAAAACACATCAAATTTGTTTGTGCTATATTTGTCATGAATACAACAAAAATGTGTAGGATTCCCAGGCCTGATTAATTTAAGATTCTGGAATATCTCAAAAGACAACTAGAAATGCAAAGAGCATATGACTCAAATGCTCCATATGGAACTTGCAATATTTAACTGGAAAATGAGTGCCCAGAAAAAAATCAAAATGAAACGGTGGCAATGAAATGCAAAGTAATACCAGATTTGATCTTTCAATGTTCTAGACCTTGAGATGATCCTGACCTCCAGCTATATACTCATGGACAATCAAATAAACTGTGATCTTGGGGTGACCCTGGTCTTCCGTGACCTTAACCATGTGATGACCTTGACCTTCATGTGACTTCTGATGCCCATGTATGATCAAATAACCCAATGTTGTTGCATAGTATTGGTTAAATATAGAGCCATTTCATTGTAGGATGAGAAATTTTTAAACTTTTGTAAGGTCTAAAATGACCTTGACCTTCAAGATCAACGCAAAACTGGAACACATATAAAAGCTCAATCTATTATATCTAGACACAACAAGTTTGGTCTTTATATCTCACATAGTTTAGGGTCAAGGTCTTGGACAGTTCCAGTGACCTTGACACAAGATTGACCAAATTTGCAAAGTACGTGTGTCTCATTGATATCTACCATACATGAAAGAACCATGAGTTCAATATTAAAATCTTATGAAAAAAGGTGAAATTTTGTGAAAAAATTGTCAATGTTTGACTAACATCTGTTGACCATGTGACCTTGACCTTGAAGTAATAATTTTCTAGGTCTCGTGGATATACACCATCTTATCAAGTTTGGTTGCGATACATAAAATAGGTTCCAAGTACTAAGCCACTTGAAAATTTAGCAGATTAAATTTTTTTTTGAATGTCATTTTTACACTATTTAGGACTTAACTCGCACAGAATTGCAAACATCTGACAACTTTTAAAATCTTTTTGGGGGTTTTGGGGAGTGGAGGGGAAGAAAAGGGGGAGGGCAGGTGAGTTGGAGGAGAATGGGAGTCAAAAACCTGTCAAACTCAGAACATTGCTGGTTGTCATTTCACTGGTAGAATCTAATAACTCACTTCTTCTTCCTTCCTTCGCCTTTCTCTTTCTCTTTTCTCCTTCTCTTGCTCCTGGCGTTCTTTCTCTTTCAGCCTCTCTGTTTCCATCATGACATCATGCAGTGACATGGTGTTGGGCACTCTTGGTGGTTTGTTGTAATCATGCAAAACATTACACACATGCTGTGCCAGATCCCAGATCATGACCTAAAACGCAAAAGTTTACATTGTTTCAAGACTTTGTGCTGTGTTCTCTTTAGTCATTAGATCTCACAGTAACAACTAACATATTGTCAGGCAAATATAATAAAGACAAAGGAATTTGTTTGGATGCAACAGATTCCGTGTAATTAAAAACTGTATAGCTTCCATATTTGGGTACGGGATAGTCAGATGGGTTGATTAGGCAGATCTATAGTTTCAGGTGCTTCTAGAAAACAAAAGGTTCCTGGGATCATTAACACATACTTTTTGGGGGGTAATTTCTGGAATTTGATAATACTAACTGACTTGTTTATTTAATAGATAATATAAATATTACACAAATATTTAACAGAGTAGAATACAATTAAATATTTAATATATCTAATTAAATTAATGTAAGTGTCCCAAGGATGTATAGAGGCTAAAATATGTGCATTTTTTAAAGGTATTGCATGCCACAGATAACATCCACATTTTGGAACTAGGTTTAATTTCCCATTGTCACTTGCAAGCATCTAGAAAACGTAGATTTTGAGGTAAACTCATTGACTAAAATTTCTGCGTGTAGGAGTAATAAATGTACACTTTAGTGACTTCACCCAGGCCTCAAAACTTTTTTTTTTTTTAAGTCGAAGTGACTTAAACCATACACATTTTTATAAATAAATAAAATAGGTGTGTGCATATACCTGGTTAGTTTTAGCCATTTTCATAGCCATGGAATTTAACTCATCCATCAGCTCCTCCAGCCTTTTCTCTGGAATGTTCTGAGGGTTCTTGAACTCGAGTGTTGGTGGCCTAAGCAGGAACAAAATGTTTTAAAAAATTAAATCTAAAAAAAAAAAAACAACGCAAGAAAACTTTATTGATGGTTGAACAATGCTAAAAAGAAAGGACTATTATTAGTACTCATACCTCCAATGAAAATTACAGATGTTTTTTTTACCCCTATCTACAACTTTCAAGATGTCCCAACTTCCCAGATGTTTTATACAGTAGTCTATGCCAGGAGAAAGCAGTCTGCAAGATGTTACAACGGTTCTACTTCTTCTTTGGTGTCTTCTTCTTTGGTGTGGGCAGCCAATTTCAATTTGTTGAAGAAACTTGCTGCGCTGATTGGTTGCTTCTCAACACGGGGATGAAGGATAGATGAATTGGACCACTGTCACTGTCAGGAATTAAAGGTGAGGGGAATTAGGGGAGGGAGAAGTGGGTGGGTAGAGGGGATGGTGGGCAGGAGTTTGTGGAGTGTTTTAAAGTAAGAGCTGCATCCTGGCCTGGAATTCGGTGAGCGTAGTTGCAGAGACTATTTCTTCAGCCCAGGGAATTCCATTCTGAAATGGTGCGTGGGAAAACTGTCTTCTGCCTGTAGCCTGTCCTATTTGAGGGAATGTCATAAGATATTTGTTGGAACAGGCGGGAGCTCATCTTGGGGTGGGTGTTTTGCTTTGGGGAGTACATACTATTGATGTGGGCGAGTCCATGATGGTATTTGTCGAAGGCAGTTAGTCTTGCACGTTTTCTTCTGGACTGGAGGCAGCTCTTCCATCATCATGTCCACACTGGAGGTTTGATGATAACGGTTGAACATCCACCTGGCAGCTCCGTGTTGGACCCGCTTGATAGCGCTGTATATGGATCCCACACTGGGATTAGCATATTCTAGGATAGGTCTAACCAGCGCTTATTAAGCTGCCTGTTTTAGGTTGGTGTTTGAAGTCTTCAAATTTCTTCTCAGGAACCCAAGGTTTTTGTTGGCCTTAGTAGTAGTACTAGAGATTTGGGGGCCCTACTTCAGGTTGCTGGCTAGGGTGATGCTGAGGTATTTCACCTGTGTCTCTTCTTGAAGCTTGTGGCCATTGAGGTAGTAGTCAGACAGGCCGGATGACACATATGTGCGAGCAGTGCTCAGCGCGATGGAGTGTCACAGTCTGGAGCAGCTCGTTCGCAGCCCCACCCATCGCCACAAACACATCCTCGACTGGGTCACCACGAACAACCCGGACAAAGTGTCGGACCTCGTTGTTGAAGACCGCGACATTTCGGACCACTACTGCATGTCGCTCGAGCTCTCGGTGCTCAGGCCTCCCCCCAAAAAAAGCCGCGTCGTCAGTTCTCGGAACTTGAGGAAAGTGGATGTCATCGCGTTTCGGGCCGATGTTTCCCACGCCGTTGCCGCGCTTGCTTCCGAGAGCGACGAAACAGCAGACGCCTACAACCAGCGCCTGGCGCAGGTTCTCGACCGGCATACCCCTTGTGTCACGCGTCGTGTCTCCGAGAGGAAGTCCGTCCCATGGATGACAGCCGAAGTCATACAGGCCAAACGCGAACGGCGCCGAGCAGAGCGTGTGTGGAGGAAATCGGGGCTGACTGTCCACCGCGAGATTTTCTCCAACCACCGTAAGCGGGTCGCACGCCTTGTCCGTGGCGCCAAGACATCTTTTGTTCAGTTGAGGATCGCCGAGTCAAACAGCTCGCGTGAACTTTTCCGCTTGAGCAACGAACTGATGGGTGTGGCTGCGAGCGGGGCGCTTCCTTCAAACATCCCTCCTGAGAGTCTTCCAGAGAGGTTTGGCGAGATTTTCGTAGGCAAAATTGAGGACATCCGAAAAAGTCTTGATGCCGTTCCTCACACTGCGGGTGCTGCCAACTTGCCGAGCTTCTCTGGGACTCCTCTCTGTGCATTTCAACCAGTCACCATTGACGAAGTCAAAAAAGTCATTCTCAACATGCCCAAGAAATCCTGCTCTCTCGACCCTCTGCCCTACAAGTTTTTCTTTGAATGTCTTGATGATCTCTTGCCTGTCATCACCTCCGTCATGAACTCTTCACTCCAGTCTGGTTCTGTTCCTCCTTCGTTCAAACATGCTCTCATCATTCCTCTTCTGAAAAAAGCTACTCTCGATCCCGAAATACTGAAAAACTACCGACCTGTCTCCAACCTTCCGTTCCTCTCTAAAGTTCTTGAACGAATCGTTCTCTCTCAACTCCTTTCTTATCTCCAGACCCACAACCTGCTTGAGCCGTTTCAATCAGCCTACAAAAAGAGCCACAGCACTGAGACCGCGTTGCTGCTTGTAGTAAACGATCTGCTCTTGGCGGCTGACCGAGGCCGGGTGTCCATTTTGACGCTGCTGGATTTATCCGCAGCCTTCGACACTATAGACCATAACATTCTTTGTGCACGTCTCCAGTCGGTGTTTGGCTGCACTGGGACGGCTCTGGCTTGGTTCTGTTCATACCTCTCTGACAGCACTCAATATGTTCTTGTCAATGGCACTCAGTCTTCTTCTTTTCCTCTGACTCTGAGGTTTGGAGTTCCACAGGGTTCTGTTCTTGGACCTATCCTCTTCACCATGTACACTCAACCTCTCAGCTCAATCATCAAAACTTTCGATCATCTGTACCATTTCTTTGCTGATGACTCTCAAATTCACAACTCCGCTCCTCCAGCTGACATCCCCAGCCTTGCTGGTGATTTGTCTCGCTGCATCAGCTCTGTCGCAGACTGGATGGCAGAAAACAAGCTGAAGATGAATGATGATAAAACTGAAGTCATCGCCATTGGTACCAACAGCAAGCTCCGCCAGCTCTCGACACACTCTCTGCAAGTCAATGATGACTCTATCCCTTTCTCAACTTCTGCTCGGAATCTGGGTGTACATCTAGATGAGAGTCTGTCCATGGAATCCCACATCAACAATCTCTGCAAATCTCTGAATTTCCATCTTCGTCGTATCAGCAAAATCCGCCAATATCTTTCTGTTGATTCTGCCAACAAGCTTGCTGTCTCCTTCATCCTTTCTAGGCTTGACTATTGCAACTCTCTCTTGGCTGGTCTTCCTAACAACAAACTTCAAAAACTTCAGCGCATTCAGAACCATGCCGCTCGGCTGGTGCTCCAACAATCCCGACGCGCTAGCGCCACTTCCGCTCTGACTGCTCTTCACTGGCTGCCAGTGAAAGCCAGAGTTGACCACAAAGTTGCCTCTATTTGCTATCAGTCTCTTCATGACCAACATTTTCCTGTCTACCTCTCTGAACTTCTCAACCCTTACAAGCCAACCCGCACTCTTCGCTCTCAAGACGCTTCTCTTCTGACAGTTCCTCGCTACTCTCTTGGAACATTTGGCAAAAGAGCTTTTTCCGTCTATGCTCCTACCCTGTGGAACAAACTCCCATGCAGCCTTCGCCAATCTCCATCTCTTGACTCTTTCAAAGCCCAAATGAAAACCTATCTCTTCCTCTTACACCTGTAGAACATCCTCCCTTGCGGACACCCTGTTGCGCTGATACCTGAAATGCGTGTGTGTAGGGGTGTGTGTGTGTGTGTGTGTGAATATGGGTGTGAATGTGTGTGTGTATGTGAATGTGTGGGTGAATGCGTGCGTACGTGGATGCATGTGCGTATGCGTGTACTTGTCTTAAAATTGTTTTGCTTTTTTAAATGACATTTGATCCCTCTTAACTTGTTTTCACTGTAAATGAAATTAGAAACTGCTATTATTATTATTATTGTTATTGGGGTTGTTACTATTATTATGTGAATCACAAATATGTTTTCTTTTTAAACCAGATTAATGCCATTACACAAGCTTTTATTCTCTTCATCTGGCCTGTCATACGTTGTAACGATGTTTCGTTATTCAACGATTATTCTACTTTTAAAACTGCTGTATTTTACCACCATTTACACTCTACATCTTAGATGAGGCATTGTTGATCTGCCTCTTTTGGTATTAACGTCCCTCTCTTAAATTTTTTCTGTGAAATTATTCATTTATTTTATATAAGTTTATTGATTGATTGAATGATTTTATACTTTTATTTGTTGGTTTGTTACCTTTACTAGGTTTACATGTTGTCTTGTTTTTAAATGCAGAATAGATTTATTATGCGTGTGTATCTGTGTGTGGCTGCGTGTGATCAAGCGCTTTGTGAAGCATTTTATGTTTGAATTGCGCTATACAAAATAAATTATTATTATTATAGTCATGCTTTAATGTCTTATGACGCTTGGTCATATGTACAGTAGAGCACTTCTTGGGGTGAAAGGACATCATCCATTTGTCCTCCCACACAGCGGAAAAACGAAGAATACAAAACATGAAGATGCGGTGCTACAGAAGACTTCTGAGCATGTCCTATACCCAACACATCACCAACGACGAAGTCCGACAGACCATCACACAAGCCATTGGACAACATGATAACCTGCTCACAGTGGTGAAGAAACGGAAGCTCCGATGGTATGGCCACGTCACCAGATCATCAGGTCTTGCAAATACCATTCTGCAAGGCACAGTGCAAGAAGGTAGAAGAAGAGGTTCGAGACCGAAAAAGAGGTGGGAGGACAAAATTCGAGAATGGACTGGTATGACACTGAGCGAAGCCATCAGGGCTGCTGAGGACAGAGAAATATGGAGTATGCTGGTTAAACGATCTGTGGTGCCCCTACGACCTCCGGGTTACGGGACAGGTTAGGATAAGATAGACTTCTGCAAAGGCAGATATCTGGTACCCTTTCGATTTTGGAAACTGAAGATTGTATAGTAATCCAGCAGGTAACACATGAAGTTTTTTTCTGATAAGGTCAAAGTTAAGTTTGCTGACGATTAGAAACTGCTCAGTACTCGCCTATAGCCGCCATCTCGCAGTGAGGTCAATGACCGTAGATTCAGGAACAAAATCAGGCTGTACAGGAATACTTGTTTTCACAAGATTTAGGTTTGGTTATGGTCAGAAAAATCTTATGAGTTATGAGGTTACTGGTTTGTTTTGGGACAGAAAAAGTTTGAGAGGTCAATAACCAGGAAGTAAATTTTCATCCCAACTCGTCAGAGGGTCTGTCTACAAAGCTGAGCACCGCGAGGGGTGCTGCTTTTCTAGATAATATTTATCACAACAAGCTGCTTATTTGCCTTTCCTTTTGCTATTATCTTATTTAAAAATGATCGGAGAGATAGTATTAATAATTTCAAGACGAAAATATCTATAGAACCTTTGTATTTGCTTTGTAAATGTCTGAAAGTGGCCTAAAATTTGACCTAATTTTGTGACATGAGAATGACCGGGTTTTCTTTTAAGTGTTTACATAAATAAAGATGTCATAGAACACGTAAAATTATTATAATCTAACTCATTAGTAATAGTTTAAACATGCACAATACTTACAAAAACAATTTGTTTTGTATTTTGTGTATTATAGCCGGAGTAAATTTGGATGTCGAACGTAACGCATGGTTTCCGAAACAGGCAGAATGTTTTCAAAAATTGATCTTTGTCTTAAGCGCAAGAATACATGTTTTTTTTAGAGTTGTCTTTCTTGGTGGTATGTTATGAATGAATTCCAATGTTTACAAATAACAATTTAGTCGTTATGTAAATGCTTTGATGGTCTGAAAAGCATCGGTTGACATCGTTTCCAGATTTTCGTGTTACGTTCGACTACACACAAATTTATTTTGCTTATTTCAAAGCATACCTAGTAGAACTATTTTAATGACGTAAAGTAGGCCTCATTAGCGGATTGATATATACACTCGTCCCTTCTCGCATGGTTTCATTTTATCGCGGGAATCTTTTTCATTGTGTGTGGTTTCCGAGTATCACGTAGTTGTTACGTTCGAAAACGCACGCAGTGTCACCAAGAAAACTGACTCTTTACGGTAAGATTCTTCATGTTTATATAATATTTTATGTTTATTTAGTTGTTAGGATAAGTTTAATTCGACTGTGGTGCCTATTTTAATGAAAATAGATCTCCGGCTAGTCTAACGTAATTAGAAGCCAAGAAACCATTATTTTTTTGCCGTTTCTTGTTCCGATGGATGATGAGATCCGTTCAAAATTTGTTAATGAATAAATAAAAATGCTCTTTGAAACAGCAGTGACAAGTAAACTTATTTAAATTTATTATTTGACTTGATTTGGATACGCTAAGTTTGATAAATATTATTTAGCCGAATATAATTTATCGTTAAGCTTAATTTGGTTTCCGTGTTACATTTGACATTATTTTTTAAAATAAGAACCAGATTTTTTTTTAATAGAGACCTGTAAGATCTCACTTTTATTTTGTGATTATGTTATAATATTATACACAATTTGTATGTGCAGTAGCTGTTTCAGGTTGCTTCATTTTAAGTATAAAAGAACTTTTAACGATTAAAATTTGTAGAAAATTGATTGACTTCATAATGTATCAATAGATAAACTTCTTTACTAATGTAAACATTTCTTTTTAATCTTATATCTATTTGATAGCAAATCTCTTTATAAATAAAGATTCTTTGCCAACTTAATATATATATATTGTTGGTTTTTAAGTACTATTTGGTTTCCGTGTTACATTGGACATTTCGTTGAGTGTGTACACTAAAGGTCTGACTACATGCATATAAGGTCAAAACTTATCTTCTAACCTGCATGGCATGATCACACACATACATATCTTTCAAATAAACCACAAAATGTATGTATTTGACAACTTTTATTTTTGGGCACCCATGTCACAAAAAGTGAACCAACTTTGTAGACAGAGCCCAGACCAGAAGCAGCCCCCTCAAAGTTAAGACATTTTTACTACAATACATGCATGCTGGCATTTATGTTTAATGTTTCAATAAAACCCTTTAATTGTTTTAACAAAACAAATGGCAAATTATGCTAATAAAATGTAACGTCAGTATTTTCTCAATGACTTGGTAATGCGATAACACGGTCTCCAAAGTTTAATGTGCGTTTTCATAACCTTTATTTTAAATCTCTTACGCTCTGATATCCTTTTGTTTTAGCAGAATTACATTATGATTATGTAATTTTAAATATTTTCAAGTGATAATAATATATCCGAATAGTATGCTTTGTGCAACCCTGTTACTTTCACTCTTTTAAATGGCACATTGTGATCCCACAGTTGATTGAACACTAACCTATTTCATATACTCCAATTTACATTTTTAATGACAGTTAATGAAAGTAAAATGTAGAAAACGAACAGAAATGCTTACAAGGAAGGATATCTTGATGAGCAAGTTGCAATAAGTTCCACTGAAGCATAGATTTGTATATTTGGACCCTTTGATCCTAATGGAACCAACTTCAGCTTTATCTTCTTGGGTTGCCATGTCTGAAAATGTACAAAAAGCACACATTTGTATACACTAATGACTAATAATAATATAGATCAACATGCATGTACAGATGCAATAAAACTTAGATAGTTTTGCATATCTGGAGTGCTGAAAGCCAGATTTTTCAAGTCGCCTCAAGTAACGTTACTACTGCGCAGCATTTCTAACTGGTCCGCAAGGAACAGTTTTATCAAAAATCCAATATAAATCCAAAGTTTGATATGGTCTTTATGAAGATCGATACGTAGCATCTAACACCATATTATATAATATAGTCAGAAACACTCAAAATAAAATGGATAAGAGATATCCGACGGCCCCTAAAACAGTCGCCATTCAGGCGAGTCAGCCACAAGGTGTAGGTCGCCTGAGAAGATTTTTTACAAAATACCTACGTTCCACACAGTCTTCTCTGTCAGATCTTCCACGTTGTCATCACCATAAACAGACTTCAACACCTCGAACTCGTCATTTTGTTCTTGCTTAAAATCAATTTCAGAGTCCATGGCTCGCCTTATCGTCGTAATCAGAAACAATAACTGTTTGCATTTGCTATCTACTACTTGTGTTCATACACCTTTTTCTTTTATCAATCGGCATTCCGAGTTTCTTTTAGCAGCTTCTGCAAACATAGCATCATTCTCCACACATACTATTCTTGTCAACACAATCAAATGCAACTTCCGGTGGGCTAGTGAACGCTGGGAATGAAACGCCGATTGTTCATTGGCTATCATAAATGGGAGATAAATAAAGTTTTGTTGGTTAAAAATAACTAAATAGTTTTGTTATTATTTTGGTTTGAAAAATTCCACTAATTTGTATATTTTCGCGTGCAGTCATAACAACAAATAGAGCAATAATGAAAGCCTGAAGGGCAGTTCGATCAGGAGAATAAAACATAATTTATACCTTACCTTAATAAAATAAAGCCTAATTAGAATAATTTGAGGCGGAATACTGATATGAGAGAGAGAGAGAGAGAGAGAGAGAGAGAGAGAGAGAGAGAGAGAGAGAGAGAGAGAGAGAGAGAGAGAGCGAGAACGCATGTGTGTTATTTAAAATAACATGGCATGGCAGTCCACATGCATATGGACTATTTACGTAGGCTACTGATGTGTGCGCTATTTATAATTAGTAATATTGTAATAATTATTAAAACCTAGTTTCTATAATCACCTGCATAAATTAGATAACGTATACATCGATACTGTAAATAAGTAATTGAATAATGAAAACAAAATGAACAGGTGCTTAACTCTAACGGGTGCAGAGTTCACTCGCGTGCTCGAACATACACGCACGCGCACACACACACACACACACAGGCGCGCACGCACGCACGCACGCACATACTGAATTTCAGACAATAAAGAAAAAGGAGAAAAGGGAGAACTGAGAAGGAGGAAGAAGAGGATTATGAAGATACTATTTTCGGATTTTACTGATGCTCATGTCCTAGGCGAGTGAGATGCAGTTACATAAATACGCCGATTAGGCGTTAGACAATGTGCCTACAGATGTGGGTTCGATCCAGCATCTGGGCGTTATGTTTCTCCGAATATTATTTACTTTCGACTCGGGCAACGTCTCGGCCGGGGGTTTTCTCCGGGTACTTCGGTTTGCTCCCCCAGCAAAATTTCAAAATCAGAAATAATGTTAGGTAGGGAGGGTTTGGGCGCGCCACAGGCTACGACTACGCTTTTCCAAGGAAAGGCGGCCCAGAATTTCCCTATGTAAAGGGACAATATATAAAGCAATAAAAATAAATATATTAAAAAAAAGAAATATGCGCAAAATAAATAATTAAATAAAAATAAAAATATTATTATTAATGACATTACTCGATAAACATAAGTTTTTACAACAGGCGCTTGTATCTGGACACACGAGCGCCTATCCCTGTGACGCACGCCTGTGGTTTTGACTAAGGTTCAACGCATCTGAACGCTCTCATTACATACACAGTTTAAAGGAAATGTAACACAACTTTTTTTTTTTAAATTAAAAGGTGACGTTATTGTCATTACTCGATTTGCATGAAGTTTGGTTTTGCGTTGGAGGTAGAGGAAAATTCTAAGTAAATACCAAACTTGAACCAAATCCCTCCAGTAATTTAGGAGAAAATACGATTAGAAAAAACAACAACAAATTACGACGTCACGATGATTACTTCAATCGATTTGCATACGGCAGGGCTCGAAATTAGCCCGGGGCCAAAAACCTGCAAAGTTGATTTCGGGCTCGGAAAGTTGAAAAACGAAGGGCCCGCTTGGCCCGCAGAATAATTCGTCTGCTACAGCTAGCTCTACTCGGCAGTTTCGTATTTGGGCCAAGGGAAGCAACCCACACCGGTGCCCTAAATTTGGACAGAATTGTGATAAAAACGAACACCAAAACACCTAAACTAGAATATTTCGTGTAGATTGTTACACTTCATCAGCTACACACAAACAAAACGAAAAGAACACAATGGGAAAAATGACGTAAAAGAACCGATGACACATATGATGACGCAAAACAAGTCACACATCTCTCTCTCTCTCTCTCTCTCTCTCTCTCTCTCTCTCTCTCTCTCTCTCTCTCTCTCTCTCTCTCTCTCTCTCTCTCTCTCTCTCTCTCTCTCTCTCTCTCTCTCTCTCTCACCACTTTATACACATACATTACTATCATCAGGAGTGAAGTTAACACCACAAATTTAAATAAGGAAATTTACAGGGCTCCATTTTTGCATTTTAAATTTAAATTTGGACAGAAAAAAAAACAACAGAAAAGAAGCGAAAACCCTTTAATTTTGCACTCAAAAGTTTAATATACACTTCAATATCTTTGTAATGGTACTTTCGTACTTCCAAAGATGGACATTTTGCGCTTATGTTGTGCCATGGCAAAATGTCCATCTTTGGAAGTACGAAAGTATGGCTACATATCGTCGCCATACAGTTGCTAAAACAATCGGCGATGGTGTATTTTCCAATTTTTGGGAAGCGAAAGACGCCAGAAGAAAACGTCGACGAAAGGAAAGAACAAGAAAAAGGGAGAAAAAAGAAGTATGAAGAGGAAAAAAGATCAAGGAACTACAATGAAGGGTGGAAAAAAAGATTTCCATGGCATGGCCTTAAAGTGAACGAGGAAGAGTACTGTTAAGTTTAGTTCCCTTTCATGGTTTTGTTTTGAACTTTTGTGCATTGAGGTAAGATTTTTTGTTAGGTTACTCATATTAAAAATTTAATGATGTGTATTGTGCAATACTTAGTCACAAAACTGAAAAGTATTATACAAGAGACTCACTTGATTTTTTTCCTATTTTGTTTAATGGCAATTTCAGGCTCACTAGTCACTTGAATATGTTTGTCACTGAATGTGTGCGTGTGTTTTTTTCCCCCTTTTTTGTTGGTAATGTTTGAAAGTGAAAGAAAAGGCAAATAAAACTGACATCACTCAGCAAAATTGGAAATTCAATTGTTTTTATTTTAGATTATCAGACAAATTGTACTTTCTACTTATTATATTGTCAATAATTCTTTTGTTTTTTGTTTGCATTATTTTTCAAGTTGGGCCCCGAAAGTTGCTTGTGGGCCCTCAAATTTTTCAATCAAGGGGCCCGGTGGCCCCCAAAGAAAAAAGTTAATTTCTAGCCCTGATACGTTTAGTTTTATCTTGGAAGCACAGTTAAAGTCTACGTACTTTTCAAAATTAAACCAAACCCCTCCAATAATTTGGTAGAAAATAGTGTAACGAGAGGCCTACTTTACACCGCATATTTTGAGCTTTAGCTTGTTTAGTCAGTGTAAACTTAGAAGGTTATTGTTAGTCTGTAGCAGACGATGGAGGAATTACTGATGCTTGTTACACACAGTTGTATATTGACGCCCGCGCAGTGTAGTGACATCATCGCACCACTGAACAGATTTTCAACCTCAGAATAATCTGTGAGAAATACCTACAGCACCAACAACATCTATATCATGTGTTCATAGACTTCAAGTAGGGGTTTGACCAAGTCTGACATGCAGCTCTATGGGCAACAATGAAAGTATACAACATCAGCCCTAAAATTATTGAAGTCATCAAAAGCCTGTATGACAAGGCTACCAGTGCAGTTCTCCATAACAGCGTCATCGGGAACTGGTTCAGAACAACAATTGGTGTGCGTCAAGGATGCCTACTCTCTCCAACACTCTTCAACATCTTCCTAGAGCGCATCATGTCAGATACTATCGCAGATCACGAAGGCACAGTCAGCATAGGGGGTAGAGCAATCTCCAATCTTCGTTTTGCGGAGGACATTGATGGATTGGCTGCAGAGGAACAAGAACTTGAACAGCTGGTACAGAGGCTTGACACCATCTCCAGAGCTTATGGAATGGAAATAAGTGCAGAGAAGACCAAAATGATGACCAACAACACCAATGGCATCAACACGGACATCAAAGTCCAAGGCCAATCACTCAACACAGTGCATAGCTTCAAATATTTGGGAGCCATTGTATCAGACAATGGGTCCCGAAAGGAAGTCGTCTCCAGGATCGCACAAACAACTGCTGCCCTGACAAGGTTGAAGCCCATTTGGAAAGACAGGATCATCAGTCTACATTCCAAGGTAAGACTGCTGCACTCCCTTGTCATCTCCATCTTCCTATATGCTTGCGAAGCATGGACCCTCACAGCAGATCTACAACGAAGAATACAAAGCATGGAGATGAGGTGCTACAGAAGACTTCTGGGCATTTCCTATACCCAACACATCACCAACGACGAAGTCCGACAGACCATCACACAAGCCATTGGACAACACGATGACCTGCTCACAGTGGTGAAGAAACGGAAACTCCGATTGTATGGCCACGTCACCAGATCATCAGGCGTTGCAAAGACCATTCTGCAAGGCACAGTGCAAGGAGGTAGAAGAAGAGGTAGACCTAAAAAGAGGTGGGAGGACAGCATTCGAGAATGGACTGGTTTGACACTAAGCGAAGCCATCAGGGCTGCTGAGGACAGAGAAAGCTGGAGTATGCTGGTTAAACGATCATCTGTTGTGTCCCTACGACCTCCGGGTTACGGGACAAGATAGGATAGGATAGGCTGTTTTAAAAGAAAATAGACAGATGCAGATTGTATGGAGAGAGAGAGAGAGAGAGAGAGAGAGAGAGAGAGAGAGAGAGAGAGAGAGAGAGAGAGAGAGAGAGAGAGAGAGAGAGAGAGAGAGAGAGAGAGAGAGAGTTTACTCAAGTGTAATCAGTACCTGTGGGTTCGGGTACTGAACAGAATAGACCCAACGTTTCCCTGCGGGTCGTAAGAGGCGACTACCAGGGGTGACGTCAGCACTGCTTCACTGGGCGAAAGTCTTTACACAGAAGTCACCGACCAGAAAGGAGGAACTTCACGTTACTATAGGTTCAACGACCACGTGCTGGGGCCAAGGCGAACCACATTGTACTCGTGGATTTCGGCTGTGGCCAACAGCCTGGAGAGGATTGGGTCCCCGCCAGGTCTTTCTTGCCCAAGACACACCGTATGATGAAAAGACTCACTCTCTCCATACCGGATCGGTCATCGCCCGGGACACCAAGGTCCGCGCCTTCCGTTGGCCATTAGAACGGAGGTAATAAGTGTGTTACTGATGGACAACTTAGCAGGATCCGCACGAGCGACAACATCGTCATAGGAAGCTGGAAAGTCACGACCCTAACTGCGGAGGGAACATTAGAAGAACTGGCCCACGATCTGGACCACTATCGATAGAACATTTTAGGTATCAACGAACTGCACTGGAATGGCCTAGGTAAAACAACGACCGACAAAGGCCACAAGCTTTATTTCAGCTGGAGAGATGACAGGCACGAACACGGCGTTGGATTCTTGGTCCACAAAGACATTCTAGCCACAGTCATGGGTTGACGCCCAGATCCCAGTAGGCTCATTACCATCCGTCTGAGAGCAGCCCCTTTCAAGACCACCATCATCTAGGCCTATGCCACTACATCAAACTACGACGACAGCAAAGTCGAGGATTTCTATGAACATCTGCAGGCTGTCCTTGACTAAATGCCGAAGAAAGACATAGTCATAGTGCAAGGCGACTGAATGTCACGGTTGTGCAAGATGCGTACCACAACTGGGGAGACACATGTGGACCCCACTGCAACAACGAGACAGAGGAGTTTGCCAGATACAAAAATCTGATCCTGGCAAACACGCTTGGTCTCCACACAAAATCCAGACGATGGACCTAGCACAGTTCCAGGGGGGACCATCACAACCAGATTGATAACACCATGGTCAAGGAACGCTTCATATCAAGCGTCAACATTGGCAGGATACGCACTTTTCCAGGAGCAGACATCGGAAGTGACCAAGATCTCGTGATGTCTTTCCGGCTCCCCTTGAAGAGTGTAAACACAGCAAAGTGCACCAGACTGAAGTTCGAACTAGACAAATTGCAAGACCCGGAGGTGTCAGAAATATTCCAAGCCACAACTGGAGGGAAATTTGCACCACTACTCATTTTGGAAGCCGATGAAGTAGATGTAAACACCATGACCACCACCTTCAACTCAGCTGTGACAGATGCCGCCACTGATATCCTTGGCAAGCACCGCCCAAAGAAGAAACCGTGGATCACACCTAAACTTTTGGACCTGTGTGACAAGCGAAGAGAGATTAAAAAGAAAATGAACACCTCACAGAGAGCTGATACCTACCAAAAATCAACAATGACATTGTTACACTCATTCGATGTCGGTGTTTTTCTATCAGTATTTGATTCAGCCCCGATGCTTGAAATCCTGATAGGTGTAACTGATTCGTTTATCCACGCAGCCTGCTCACTCGGCAGCAACAAGGCAAAGTCTTCGTTTGAAGTTTTCCACTTTTGTTCAGCACACATCAACAACTGCATACAATCGCTTTTCCACTCTCAACTTTTTACTTTCCAACTCACTATCAACCCACACACAGGGCATCCATTTTATAGATTTTCTCAACGTCAGAACGTTCCCGATGACGCTTTTCCACCAATCAAACTAAAGTTCGTCATCACTGACTTACGTCATACATCTCTCTACACATTCCCGGAACGTTCTCAAACTTCGACATTTATCAGGAAGTTTATATCGACAGTAAACACGCAGATCTAGAGAATTCTCCAATAATATCGATTAACAAAAATCATCAACGTTATACAAAGCTTCTTCTAACAACAACGCAAACTCAAATCAAAGGTAAATACACACTATTATTGAATACTTTGCAAAACGAAACGATTAGATCTATCGTGCGCGCTTCAGACATACTATCCTTCGCGTTTCAACGTAACAGACATCCGAAAAGGCATGCGCACAGCAAATGAGAACTGGATAGAAGATCAATGCCAGGAAATAGATAACAGTCTGAACAAGAACAACAGCTAGAAGGCTTACCAGTCTGTGAAGCGGCTGACAAGTCAAAAACAGCACAAGGTCTCCACGATCCGAAGCAAGTCTGGCACATGCCTTACAGAAGAACAAGAAGTCTTGGATAGATGGACAGAGTACTGCTCTGACCTTTATAACCACACACCAAACGGAGGCCCATCAGTTCTAGCATGTAAAGAGAACAGAGAAGAAGAAGAAATCCTCCCAATTCTCCGAGAAGAAGTTGAGGCAGCAGTGCAGTCGCTAAAGAAAGGGAAGTCAGCGGGAGTGGACAACATACCCGCGGAACTGCTTCATGCAGGAGGAGAAGCAATGATTGACGCTCTAACCATTATCTGTAACAAGATCTGGCACAGTGGCGAGCGGCCTACACCATGGACCCAGTCGCTTGTCATCACTCTTCCCAAAAAAGGTAACCTTCAGGAGTGTGAAAATTACCGCACCATCAGCCTCATCAGCCATTCCAGCAAGGTCCTCCTGAAAATAATACTGTACAGGTTGAAACCCCAAGCTGAGCAAATCATAACTGAAGAACAAGCAGGATTCAGGGCAGGGCGAAGTACCACTGAACAGATTTTCGACCTCAGAATAATCTGCGAGAAATACCTACAGCACCAACAACATCTATATCATGTGTTTGTAGACTTCAAGAAAGCGTTTGACCAAGTCTGGCATGCATCTCTGTAAGCAACCATGAGAGTGTACAACATCAGCCCTAAAATGATTGAAGTCATCAAAAGCCTGTAGGACAAGGTTACCAGTGCAATCCTCCACAACAGCGCCATCGGAAACTGATGCAAAACAACAATCGGCGTGCGTCAAGGTTGCCTACTATCTCCAACAGTCTTCAGTATCTTCCTAGATCGCATCATGTCAGATTCCCTTGCAGATCACGAAGGCACAGTCAGCATAGAGGGTAGAACAATCTCCAGCCTCAGATTTACGGATGACATTGATGGATTGGCTGGAGAGGAACAAGAACTTGAAGAGCTGGTACAGAGGCTTGACACCATCTCCAGAGCTTATGGAGTGGAAATAAGTGCAGAGAAGACCAAAATGACGACAAACAACACCAATGGCATCAACACGGGCACCAAAGTTCAAGGCCAATCCTTTAACACAGTGCATAGCTTCAAATATTTGGGAGCCATTGTATCGGACAATATGTCCAGACAGGAAGTCCTCTCCAAGATCGCACAAACAACTGCTGCCATGACAAGGTTGAAGCCCATTTGGAAAGACATGACCATCAGTCTACACTCCAAGGTAAGGCAGCTGCCCTCCCTTGTCATCTCTATCTTCCTATACACTTGCGAAACATGGGCCCTCACAGCAGACCAACTACGAAGAATACAAAGCATGGAGATGAGATGCTACAGAAGACTTATGGGCATTTCCTATACCCAGCATATCACCAACGACGAAATCCGACAGACCATCACACAAGCCATTGGACAACACGATGACCTGCTCACAGTGGTGAAGAAACGGAAACTCGGATGGTGTGGCCACGTCACCAAAAGCATCATGCCTTGCAAGACCACCCTGCAAGGCACAGTGCAAGGAAGCAGAAGAATAGGGAGACAGAAAAAGAGGCGGTAGGACAACATTCGAGAATGGACTGCCTTGACACTGGGCGAGTCCATGAAGGCTGCTGAGGACAGAGAAAGTTGGACTAAGCCGGTTAAACGATCAACTGGGTGCTCCAACGACTTTCGCTTTACGGGATTGGATAGGACAGGATACTAGTCCAATCCAACAGGCTTTTTGAAAGTAAGTAAATCCTATAAAAATGATTTATATTCTAATTTACTCTTTAAAGTTGTGTTTACAACTGAAGAAAAGTCCCACGGAATCGAAGGGGTATGAATATGTTTATTTTAACTTTTTAAAGCGAACTATTTTTTTATGCGAATGCACTGGGGAACCCCCATTTTTACCGCCCAGATTGTTCCGCATGGTGTTAAAAATGTGCGTACTTGACAATTCAGTGGCAGTGTTGATAAACAGGCTGGGAAGTCTCGTCTCTCGTAGGCCTTAGTTACATACTATACATACTATACTGTACTACGTACGTATGTAGGAGGGGAAAGAAAAGACTTCAGAGCCTGTGGTTGATAGATGCATATAGTATTGGTCATCTTATGGCTGGGTTCAGGATTGCAGGAGGCAATAGAGACATTTTATGCAGCAAATTCTGCAGTTCACATCATTGCTGTAAAGGCTTATTCTAGGGCAATTAGAGCACATTTAGGAAGCAGCATTGAGTGCAATATTTGTAAGCACTGCCTTCAACATTATTATTATTATTATTATTATTATTATTATTATTATTATTATTATTATTATTATTATTATTATTATTATTTAATCGTTCTTATATAGCACTTTTCCAGCTCAAGAGCTGCTCAAGGTGCTGGTCGATATAGGATGTAACTCAAGCAGCCCGAGGCGCCAACTGGCAGCCTTTTGGCGCATCGTAATAACGCTCCAGACAACTGAGCACAATCCTGGGTAGCCAGGGATGGGGGAGAACGACCTAGGTGCATGCTGGGTGTGTTCTTGTCACCGGCACTCACCCGTCTAGGACATGAGCGTCAGGATCTTTAAAGTCCGTTTTGATGGAATGTATGCGACACAGACTTGACCTCGGTTTATACTCTCATCCGAAGGAGTAGGAAACGTGAGTAAAGTGTCTCTCCAAGGACACAACACAATGCCCCGGCCTGGGATCGAACCCGGGACCTTCAGATGCGCAAGCCAAAACTCTACCATAAGGCCACCGTGCCCCCCTGTAATTGCTGTTGCTCCATCCTGACTCTTTGTCCAATGATTACAATCCTAGGAACGAAAACAATGATTGTCAAGAAGAAGAGTCACTTCTACATAATCCTGCATATATTGACATAACAGAGTCTGTTGGCAATGATGACTTGGATGAGGCTGCTGCTCTTTTTGAATCACTGATGCAGGGCAAAACAACAGCAAGAGATGCTACAATACACCAGGACGCATCAAAGCAAAGTTGGAAGATTTCAAACGACAATGTTCAAGTAGAACGAGCAAGCTATGGATTCAATATCAAGAAATGGTACACCTCCTTCGCACAGCAATATAGGCTGAAAGAACTGGAGACTTCAAGCTCCATCTATCTACTGTAGCCAAAACGTTGCCCTATTTTGCTGCTTCAGGGCACAACCTCTACACCAAGTCGGCCAGGCTGTACATACAGCAAATGATTGAGTTGAACAAAATCCAACCAGAAGTCTATCACGATTTCATGGTAGGCCATCACGTGATGAGGAGAAGCGATCGCTATTGGGCTGGTCAGTCGTGTGTTCTGGAGATTGAGCAAACTTTGATGAGGACGCTGAAGTCAAATGGTGGCATAATTAGAGGACGCGGAATGGGCTAACGACAAAGGTTTATTTGGCTATGTTGATGGCCCAAGTACCAAAAATGTTACCCGTCTATGAAGAAGCAAAGGCATGGTTGGGATACATGTAGCCTTTGATCCTGACATGATCCTCTGTGAGACGAAGGAAATGTTCTTGGCCAACTGCGGAAACAAACAGCAGTTTATTCATCTTTTGGCTGAAGCATTCGAGGCAAACAAATTTGTTACATTCCATGCAAAGGGAGATGCAGACTGTATAATTGTCGCCAAAGCTCTAGTACCTGCAAAAGAATCGGCCACTGTTGTTGTCGGAGAAGACACTGACTTGCTAGTTCTACTTCTGCACCATGGGGAACCAGCAATGCATGATGTGTTCTTTACATCAGGTTCCTACAAGAAGACCAAGTTGTGGGACATAAAGGCAAATCAAAAGCGCCTTGGAGCAACAGTCTGTAATAACACATTTTGCCTATGCATTCTGTGGATGCGACACGACATCTCATCCCTTCAACATCTCAAAATCACTCACAGTCAAGAAGCTTGATTCAGGAGAGCTCCTTGATGAGGCTAGAGTATTCAATGATAAGATGTCAAGTCATGATGGTGTTGCAGCGGCTGGTGAGAGGGTATTTGTTCACATGTACAGTGGAAAACGTTCTGATACCTTGACCAAACTGCGGGTTGTCAAATATCAGCAAAAAGTGTCAGCAAGCCATACACAAATCCAAGCTAAAGTGCTCCCCCCAACAGCAGCAGCAGCTGTATTCCATGCCTACAGATCATTCTACCAAGTCTAGGAGTGGGTCTAGACAGAGACCATGGTCTATCACCAGTGGATTGGGGTTGGAAGTTACAGGAGGGCCGGCTACTTCCAATAACAACTAATAAGCCAGCTGCTCCCGAGGATATTTTGAATGTTATCCGCTGCTGCTGCAAGAAAGACTGCTCCATTGGCAGATGCAGCTGCAGAAAGCACGGACTTACGTGCACCACAGCTTGTGGAGAATGCCGTGTCAGCTGCACAAATTGTGTGGTTCAGCTGGATGATGAGTCTGATTCTGAGAGCGACTAAGGCAGACCACTTTTATATTCTACTGGAAAAACTAATCAATGGCATGGTTATTTTTGTTTTTCTTTATTTCGTGTTAACTAATCCTTTTTCTCTTGTGAATTAGATAGAAGTCGAGTTTTACAATCGAGATCAAGATTTTCACGATCATCAGAATTTCGCATTTATACCGCTATGTTAATCAAATTTTAATCTCCAGTCAGAACTAAAACTGACACAGAAAAGGTTGAAACAGATTTTCGGACTGTATATGTCAAGAGCTTTCATTTGACATGCAACATGATATGGTTTTGAATTAAATGTTTATTTCAAGTAATCTCCCTTTGACGTTTTGAAGTGTGAAAAAACATAAGCACCAAAAATCATGTCTCAGACCCCTTTTTTTAACTGGGACTTTTTATAGGTATTTCCTCATTGCTTAAAGAATATTTTTTACTGCATAGCATTTTTATAGGAATTAGTTGCTTATTTGGCTATTTATTTCATTACCGGGACTGGACTATACAGCACCGGGAATTTTAGGCATTATCCCTAAATAAACCGAAAGTAGGTTGCTTCCCCTGAAATGCGGTACAAAATACATGTTGACAGCTATTTAGGAAGT
Organism: Oncomelania hupensis; assembly: GCA_036898135.1. Taxonomy (NCBI): domain Eukaryota; kingdom Metazoa; phylum Mollusca; class Gastropoda; order Littorinimorpha; family Pomatiopsidae; genus Oncomelania; species Oncomelania hupensis. Next base: position 62,882,015 of record CM072513.1, on the reverse strand, counting down.
ACTCCTAACAAACGCTGAGTAAAAGTTAAAGTTAATAAAAGGTATAACCCATTTATTCATCCAAAGGATGAGAGTGGGGAAAAAAAAGTAATTTCCGTCCATGAAAAATCAAAACAGCAATATGAAAAGAAAACAATAACAATCGTTAAAATACCAGTATTATGAATAATTATAACAAGTTACTATAAAAATAACAATGAAATTTATCTCTTTTTTTCTCCTTAAGGATTGATGCAAGGAAATTCATTTGACTGCCTCTGAACTTTTAGCAACATTCTTCTTCTTCTTTTTTTTTTTTTCTATTTTGATCTCTGGTCATTGGATTGCTTAGAATCGACCGGCTGCCGCTCGGAAAGAAAGAAAGAGAGAGAAGAGAGAGAGAGAGAGAGAGAGAGAGAGAGAGAGAGAGAGAGAGAGAGAGCGCAGGATAAGGTACTCTACACTCGCGCTGTCGACAGCCACACGTACTCTCTCACTGCACGTTGCTCAGTCATTCTGTTTTTAACTGTCAGCTAGCCCAACAGCAGTGCAGCCAGACGTACTTTATACATTCCAATCTGTGGTCTTTCACAAGTTGACAGAAGTGGTTGGTTGGCGAAACAACAAAATTCACACACACGCACCCTCACACAGGCACACACACGCGCGCGCCAAGCACACACACTTTTGGGCATTCCAAGTGTTGGTGCTGATGTATTCTTTTTTTATTAGCTTGCTCAGTCCTGTACAAAGTTTACAACTTCGTGGATACGGTTCAGTTTGGTAGTGTGGATTACCTCTATCGGGTCAACAATACCTCGCTCTAGTCCTACTTTCGGGGACAACGACTTTGTTTACTACCATTGTACATACCAGTGCACGGATTTCTACGTTGCGTATTTAAGGTACGTTTTACAACCTTCACATCGCAATAGGATAGTTGTAATACATGTGCAGCACAGGCTCCTAACCTCTTTGTTACGATACGACGGTGTGCCACCATATCGTATGATTTGCTGCGTTAGGCCTATATGAATGTGCTTTGTACATTGCATCATTCCACATTTCAAGCACCGTCCTATATTTTCTGTTAAACTTAAATCTTACATCAGTTTGATTTGAGATTTGACGAAGCTACTTGTTTGATCATAAGTTGTCTGAGCATTTTATTATTAATGTTATGCCGGCCGTGTTAAAAAGGCTTTCAAGATAGTTGTAATATAATGTAGAACATGTATACTTCCTCTCTCATCCATTCCCCACCCCAAATCTTCTTCTTTTAGTTTATAGTTTTTAGTAGACAAAATTTAACAAGTGTATGATGCATGGGTTAGCACAGACTCATAATTTTAGTTTAGATATTTATTTAAAAAAAAACCCAACAACTTATTTCTGAATACTGTGCTTGCTGTTTGCCTACAATCCCTCAATCAGAGGCAGATTCAAAGCTGTTGCCAGCGTGGGTGTATGTATGTCAATTGGCTGATACTGATTTATAAGAAAGCGTCATTGCAGATTTTGTAAGCACATGAAAGAGAACATAACCCCGATTAGTTTTAGTTCATAAGTAGCGTACGACGTTAACTAGTGTGTTCGATGTAGGTTACACGTGCTATGCCTGTGTAGGTTTATCAGAAGTAGCGTACTCGTATGCTGTATTATCAGAAAAGCAGCAGTAGTCTGAACTTGTGGGAGTGTGTAGGCCTGCTGCTCGTTTTCTTAATGTATAGCATGTGTGTATTTGTGTGTGGGAGTATGTAGCTTTAAAACGGGCCAAGTGTTTGACTTTGAACCAGGCAAAGTGTTTTTAACCAGGCAAAGTCCTGTTAGTGTTATACTTATAGTTTTTAAGTGCTACGCGTCCCCAATCCCTCACCTAATTCTGAAGCTACCTTGTTGTTCATCTGCTGTTCAATACAATTTTATGTCTGGTTGTCGTTACACTCAAGGGATAGGAATAGGAATGCTGTTTCATCTTATTCTTTCTTCTCTATCCTTCTTTAGCATTTAAGCTTTTGAGTATACCAGATTTTACTGGGTGAGAGGGGGGATGATTGAAGCAGTTAGTGTCAGAAAGTGCAACGGATGGTTGGCAATCACATGGTCTGCATAGATGATGATTGTATGAATTGTCCATAAATACAGTGTTAAAGACTAGATCTATAGGCTATGGAATATTTTGACATTGGGAAAAGAGAATTATAATCCTACACGTGAATTGCAGACGGACTAGATTCGATCTTGTGTTGAAACGAAATTCAGTTATAAATAGATTTTTAAAAAAAAGTTCAATACTTCTTAAGTAATTTGAGATTGAAGTGCAGGGGTGGAGTGGGGGCGGGGGGTGGAGGGTGGGGGTAGTCCATCATTTACAGGAGAAAAAATACACGTTATATCAAATGGGTTGCATAGATTTTGTGAGAGAGGTGAGGGTAGGACTGGACTGGACTTATAATGAGCAGAATATAAATCTTATCATATCCTATCCCGTAACTCGTAGGCCACTGGGGCACCACAGATGATCGTTTAACCAAAGTACTCAACCTTTCTCTGTCCTCAGCAACTCTCATGGCTTCGTTCAGTGTCAAGCCAGTCCATTCTCGAATGTTGTCCTCCCACCTCTTTTTTGGTCTCCCTCTTCTTTTTCCCCCTTGCACCATGCCTTGCAGGATGGTCTTTGCAAGACCTGATGCTCTAGTGACGCGGCCAAAAAATCATAGTTTCCCTTTCTTCACCACTTTGAGCATGTCATCGTGTTGTCCAATGGCTTGTGTGACGGTCTGTCGGACTTCGTCGTTGGTGATGTGCTGGGTATAGGAAATGCCGAGAGGTCTTCTATTGCACTTCATCTCCATGCTTTGTATTCTTCATTGTAGGTCTGCTGTGAGAGTCCATGTTTCGCAAGCGTATAGGAAGATGGAGATGACAAGGGAAGGCAGCAGCCTTACTTTGGAGTGTAGGCTAATGGTCTTGTCTTTCCAAATGGGCTTCAACCTTGTCATGACAGCAGTTGTTTGTGCGATCCTGGAGAGGACTTCCTGTCTGGACCCACTGTCTGATACAATGGCTCCTAAATATTTAAAGCTCTGCACTGTGTTGAGGGATTGACCTTGGACATTGATGTCCGTGTTGTTGTCATTGTTGCTGTTGGTCATCATTTTGGTCTTCTCTGCGCTTATTTCCATTCCAAAGGCTCTGGAGGTGGTGTCAAGCCTTTGTACAAGTTCTTGTTCCTCTCCAGCCAATCCATCAATGTCATCCGCAAACCGTAGGTTGGAGATTGCTCTTCCCCCTATGCTGACTGTGCCGTGGTGATCTGCAACATCATTTGACATGATACGCTCTAGGAAGATATTGAAGAGTGTTGGAGAGAGTAGGCATCCTTGACGCACACCGATTGTTCTTCTGAACCAGTTTCCGATGGCGCTGTTGTGGAGGACTGTACTGGTAACCTTGTCAGAGAGGCTTTTGATGACTTCAATAATGGTAGGGCTGATGTTGTATATTCTTATGGTTCCCCACAGAGCTGCAAGCCAGACTCGGTCAAACGCTTTCTTGAAGTCTACCCCCGTGGTGGTGCCGGGGATTTCAGTATAAATAGTATCCCAGCTTTCTGGAAAGTTAGTGCTTTAAATTCCCACTGTCGCTGCCTTTCTCCTTTGTTCTTTCTTATTCCTACTCTGTTCTATCAATCTACTATACTATCTTCTTCTTCGCTAGACCAGACACCTACATTTTTTTAATTGAAAACTCTTCCGGGACAAAACTCCTCATTTGTGTGTGAGGTCTGTTGGATCAGCTTGGGAATATTGTACGCTTTCTACCAGGTGGTCACTGGGGCTTTCTATGATGTTATTATTTGGCAATGTAGGCATTTTATATGTGTTTTGTTGATATTGTATAATGATGTGTATACATACTATTTTGTTTTTGTAAAGGGGGGTTCGATAAATTAGAGTATAGCCTCAGCGTCCCCTGCATGGGATGTTTTTATTGTAAGGTGACCGGCTGGTGGGTGCCTTCAGTGTTACCACTAGGGTTTTTTCGGCAGATCTTTTATTCGGATCAGTCCTCTTTCAGCGAAGTTGTGGTTTTGATTTGGTGGTCCTTATTCGGCTTATGCAGTCTGCTGGACCCTGTAAGCAATGAATAACCAACAAAATAACTTTCTTGAAGTCTATAAACACATGAAACAGATGTTGTTGGTGCTGTAGGTATTTCTCCCTGATTATTCTGAGGTTGAAAATCTGCTCAGTGGTACTTCGTCCTGCCCTGAATCCTGCTTGTTCTTCAGCTATGATTTGCTCAGCTTGGGGTTTCAACCTGGTCAGTATTATTTTCAGGGATGGCTGATGAGGCTGATGGTGCGGTAATTTTCACACTCATGAAGGTTACCATTTTTTTGAAGAGTGATGACAAGCGACTCGGACCATGGTGTAGTCCATTCCCCACTCTGCCAGATGTTATTACAGATAATGGTGAGGACGTCCATAATCGCTTCTCCTCTTGCTTGAAGCAATTCTGCAGGTATGTTGCCCACTCCCGCTGACTTCCCTCTCGTCAGCGATTGCACTGTTGCCTCAAATTTTTCTCGGAGAATTGGGAGTACTCCTTCTTCTCCTCTGTTTTGGGGACATGCTAGAACTGATGGGTCTCCGTTTGGTGTGTGGTTGTAAGGGTCAGAGCAGTACTCTGTCGTTCTATCCAAGATTTCTTGTTCTTCTGTAAGGTATATGCCAGACTTGCTTTGGATAGTGGAGACCTTGGGCTGTTTAACACTTATCAGCGCTTCACAGTCTGGTAGGTCCTTTTGCTGTTGTTCTTGTTCAGACTGTTCTCTATTTCCTGGCATTGATCATCTATCCAGTTCTCCTTTGCTTTGTGCATGCCTTTTCGAATGTCATTGTTGATTTATCGGTAGGCATCAGCTCCCTGTGAGGTGTTCTTTTTCTTTTTCAGCTCTCTTCGTTTATCACACAGGTCCAGAAGTTCAGGTGTGACCCACGGCTTCTTCTTTGGCCAGTGCTTGCCAAGGATTTCAGTGGCGGCATATGTCACGGATGAGTTGAAGGTGGTGGTCATTGTGTATCTACTTCATCACCTCCCAAAAAGAGCAGTGCTGAAAATTTCCCTCCCATTGGTGTCTCAAAATTTTTCTGCCACCTCCGGGTCTTGCAGTTTGTCCAGGTCGAACTTCAGTCTGGTGCACTTAGCTGTGTTTACTCTCTTCAAGTGGAGCCAGAAAGACATCATCACTTGATCGTGGTCACTTCCTATGTCTGCTTCTGGAAACGTTCCTGTCCGCCAATGTTGACGCTTGCTCTGAAGCGTTTCTTGACCATGATGTAATCAATCTGGTTGTGATGCTCCCCGCTGGGACTGTGCCAGGTTCATCGTCTGGAATTTTTGTGGAGACCAAGCGTGTTTGCCAGGATCAGATTGTTGTATCTGGCAAATTCCAAGAGTCTCAGACCTCTGTCACTTCGTTGTTGCAGTGGGGTCCACATTTGTCTCCCTAGTTGTGGTACGCATTTTGGCCAATCTTGGCATTCCAGTCTCCTTGCACTATGACTATGTCCTCTTTCTGCACTTGGTAAAGGGCAGCCAGCAGATGTTCATAGAAATCCTCGACTTCGCTGTCGTCATAGTCTGATGATGTGGCATAGTTTTGAATGATGGTGATGTTGAAAGGGTCTGCCCTCAAACGGATGGTAATGAGTCTACTGGAGACTGGGCGGCAACCCATGACTGTGGCTAGAATGTCTTTGAGGACCAAGAATCCACCGCCGTGTTCGTGCCTGTCATCTCTCTCGCTGAAATAAAGCTTGTGGCCTTTGTCGGTCGATTTTTTACCTAGACCTTTCCAACGCACTTCGCTGATACCTAAAATGTTCTATCGATAGTGGTCCAGCTCGTGGGCCAGTTCTTCTAATTTTTCCTCCGCAGTTAGGGTCCTGATATTTCAGGTTCCCAATACGATATTGTCTCTCGTGTGGATCTTGCTAAGTTGTCCATCAGTAGCACACTTATTACCTCCGTCCTGGTGGCCAACGGAAGGCGCGGTTTTTGATGACCCGGGCGACGACCGAACCTGTATGAAGTAAGTGGCTCTTTTCAACACACCGTGTGTATTGAGCAAGGAAAACCTGGCGGAACACAATCCTCTCCACGAGTACAGTGTGGCTCGCCTTGGCCCCGAGCACGTTGTTGTTGAACCTATAATAACGTGAGGCTCCTTTGTTTTGGCCGGTGACTTCTGTGTGGAAGACTTTCGCCCAGTGATGCCGTGCAGTGACACACACATACACACACCACACACACACACACACGCACGCGCGCGCACACACACATGCCCACGCACGCACACACACACACATATACACGTATATATATATGTGTATGTATGACGTATATATATATATATATATATATATATATATATATATATATATATATATATATATATATATATATATATATATATATATATATATATATATATATATATATATATATATATTTAGTTATTTATTTATTCACGCAGAGGCTGAGGGATGGAAGGAGATAAAAGGAAGTAATTCTTTGCGTACAAGAGAAATCCCATTTTCCTTCCCATTCTACCTCCTCTAACCCTACTACACCTTTTCCCCTTCCCTCAAAATGCCTATCGGCAACAGAACTTGAAACCCACGGCCGTGTTGGATCCCACGCCCCCTGTGCAAACATGCTCAGCTAAAATCACACCTTGCTTCTCCATTCTTTTCTTTACAGTCCCCCCTCCCCGTCCCTCCACGCTCCCCCATAGTTTTGACTGAAGGAAATTGCAGTTACGTTTCGCTCTCCGCACTTCTCCATTTTACTAACTGTATTGTCGCTGTATTATTCTACTCACATGCATCAGGTCCACCCACAAGAGAGAGAAGTCGAAGTCGAACTCTTTACTTAGGATAATATAATAGCATTGTGACCTGTCTTACAGCTAGCTAGTCCTTCAGGCTTCATAAAGAAATTTAAAAAAAAATTTTTTTTATTATATTTATTAAAAAACATAGGGAGAGAGAGAGAGAGAGAGAGAGAGAGAGAGAGAGAGAGAGAGAGAGAGAGAGAAAGAGAGCATCGATAGGCAGACAAAGATGATAGAGAGACAGAGAGGGAGGGGAGTTAAGTGGAGAAACAAAAGATAGTCGTCATAAATATAGCAGAAATCCACAATCATCTTTGTCGTTGTTGTTGTTGTCGTTGTTGTTGTTGATGTTGCTTTTAATTTGTTTTACTTGCAGTGCATTTGTTTATTATTTGAATTTATTTAGGATCTAAATGAAATTATGTGTGGAGAGAGGATTGATTATAAGTTTAGTGTATAACATGATGATAGCCTGTGAGACTGCAAGATAGGATGTATTTTCTTGTCGCCATAACATCAAAATCCTTGTAACGTTTCACTTGGTGAATAAATGTGTTATGTCTTAGTTTTATAAAAGATAGAGAAGCGCATTATTACTTCTGATACATTGGCTGCTGTGTTGTGAATGTTCTTTGCATCTATATTTCTTAGACAAAGACTGCTATGAGTTCTTTGTCATCTTCAAACAACAAGCAACATGTTAAGTATTGATGTTCTTCGTGACAACGACGCTTCTTTTTTTATCAATAGTCGACAAGACGTTACCATCCTCCTCTACCTGCATGCCAACTAGGAGTCAATAAAAGAAGACATGGTCAAGCCCCAAAAGGTCATCTCCGAAGCAAAGGAAACCACCACTGACGAACTCTGGTTGATGTTCACGACCACCCTGAAAGAGAGCACGGCAAACCCATCAAGGGCCAAAGCTCAAAGATTCAAACCCTTGGATTACCCAGGCCATCCGCAAATGAATCCAGCGACCGGACAGAGTCTCAAGGAGCATGAAGAAGTACTATACAGAGCGAAGTCAAGACGCTAGGCCCTCAATCGCGGCATCCAAAAGCAGCTCCTACTGGAATTATACGGAAAGCCCGTTAACCTCCAGAGAAGATGAAGAGGAAACCCGTCAGGGTCCAGAAACGCTTCTGGACTTAATGAAGCACCAGCGCTCCTCTACAGTCGGTTTTCCAGCCCTCAAATTCAATGGTCGGCTGATCACAGACCCCAAGCAGAAGGCGGAGAATTTGAACCAATAGTTTTACACTGCGTTCAGTGAAGGTACCGCCTAATCTGCTTCGGAATTCAGGGCGAAGTGCACGATGTCTGACATGCTCAGAAATGGACGACATCTTCATCAGCGAGCGCGGCTTCGAGAAGCTCCTGGCCAACCTGAACTCCACTAATGCATCTGGCCCTGACAGCATACCCCCTGCCCCCCTCCTTTGCGTGCTGAGAGAGATAGCAAAAGAGGTCGCCCCAATCCTCACACCGCCAGGTTTTTCAGATGTCTCTTACTACTGATGTTGTATCAGGCGACTGGAGAAATACAGTGGTAAGCCCAGTATTGAAGAAAGGACAGCACTACAAGGCATCTAACTACAGGCCTATCTCCCTCACCAGTGTCATCGTCACGGTGCTTGAGCACATCCTTGTGAGCGCCATAGTGCAACACCTCGAGTCCAAGCATATCTTTACTGACCAACTGCACGGCTTCCGCAAACACTGATCCTGCGAGACCCAGCATCTTGAGTTCACCGAAGAGTTTCTGCAGCGATGGAGAGAGGCACTTTGACGGACGTGATAGTGTTAGGCTTTGCCAAGGCGCTTGGTCGGCATGAACCACAGTCTGCTCATACACAAGTTTGACTATTACGGAGTGAGAGTAAGCACCAACATAGCAAACTTCCTACGCGACTGACGGTAAGCTTTTGTGGTTGATGGAGCACAGTAGGGATACGTAAACGTAAAGTCCTGCGTCTCACAAAGCTCAGTGCTCAGCCCTTGCCTCTTCCTGACATAATCAACGATCTGCCTTCCAGGGTGTCATCTTCATCCCGACTCTTTGCCGACGACACTGCTCTGTTTTGCATGTTGCACAATGCAGAAGATGTGGCCAACCTACAAGAGGACCTACGCAGACTATATGTCTGGGAGAGAGAGTGGGACATGGCTTTCTAGCCTGGCAAATGTAGCCAGCTGCCCTTGACCCTTGGCAGAAAACCCCTCAACACCAACTCTAGTTATAATCTTCAGGGCCATACTCTTGAGCGCGTTGACTCTACCAAATGATCTCGGAGTCACTCTGCAGCCTGACCTGTTCTGGGTCCAACATGTCGACAGCATGTGCGCCAAAGAAAACTGAGTCCTGGACTTCTTGAGGTGTAACCTGAAGGTGTGCTCTACCGAGACCAAGGAGGTGGCGTACAAGGCGATGGTTCGTCCCATCTGGGAGTATGCCAGCACTTTTTGGAATCCTCACACCAACAGGCTCAACAAAAACCTTAAGAAAATCCCGTGACGTGCAGCCAAGTTTGTCCTGAACAGACATAAGAACAGCTTCAGCGTCACCGACCTGCTACAGCTAATACACGCTTGAACAACAATGCCAATGCTCCTGGCTCACCATGCTGTTCAAGGTTAGCCATGACCTCGCCAGCATACGTTGTCCAGGCCTGATGCAGATGGCACCAAGCGGTCGAAGAAGCCATAATCCCAACCAATACCAGCGCATCCAGTACCGCACCGACTACCGCATCAACATCCGCGACTCGAACTCCCTCCCTTCTACAACTATTCAGTCCGCCTTCACGGCACGGGTGTTGAAACCAACCTAAGCCCCCGCAAACAGACACGTCATTAGGATGCTCTGGGGTTTTAGGACAACTCGCGCCTTCTGCAGCTCCAACTCCATCGACTGCCTTTTTCATTTCAGTTAGGCACTATATTTTATTTCAGTTAGATGCTCGCTCCGCTCTATTTTTTATTTTCTGTTTTGCCTCCAGTAAAGAACCAACAGCGCAGTACTACAAATACTCCGTTATATGTAAGTAATTTTTGAGTATGACAGATGGGTATTACAACAAGAAGAAGACTTTGTAATATGTAAGTAATTTTTGAGTATGACAGAAGGATATTACAAGAAGAAGAAGAAGAAGAAGAAGAAGAAGAAGAAGAAGAAGAAGAAGAAGAAGAAGAAGAAGAAGAAGAAGAAGAAGAAGAAGAAAGAAGAAGAAGAAGAAGAAGAAGAAGAAAGCAGTATATGTTACGACTCGGACTGAGACGCGCACTTATTTAAAGTGGCTATTGCGTTTGGGCACGAGGCGTGCGATGGTTGGTGTTTACTTATCTTTATATATGCATTTGCTGGAGGGGCATTACGTAATGTTTATTTGTTTCCGCCGGTCAAATTTGTGTAGTTATTTGATCGAAGCTTCTGGATGATTATAAAATGACGTTAGACGGTAAGACAGTTCGTAATTCCGGTGATGAGTTTTATTTTGATTGGCTGATTTTGGATAGGATAGGATAGACTGATTTTGTCATTCTGGAACGTTCTGTGTTTTCCTAGTTTGTTGATAAACTATAAGTAGCGCGCTGTCTGCTTGTCAGAGGTGGGGCCGGATAGCTCGGTTGGTAGAGCGGTTCGCTGGTGTCAGAATAATGTGAGCAGTAGTCGCCTACACGCTCCGGCGGTGTTGTGTGACTATAATCTACAATTAACCTTATTAACCTTGTCAGAGAATGTGTCTTGGAAAGAAACATTGTATGCAGTAGTGGATGCTGTTTGCTGCCTTGTTGCTGAGTGAACGGGTTGCGTGGATAACGAAATCGAGTTATACAAGATTCAAGCATCGGGGCTGAATCGACCATTGTTGTGTAACACAGTACAATACAATAAATGTAGGCTACCTTCTAAATCTTTGTCTTTTACTTGCATTGCCTTTGTTCTCTCAACAAAGCGAAATCAATCTATCAAGGTGCAGACAATCCGAGAGATGTGACATATTTGCCATAAGACTTGAAATAATTGCTTGAGCAATAATTTAGAATCAAACCTTGTTAATCTGTGTTTACGTGTTGTATGAATCTTGAGGGTTAATATGTACGGTATAATGCATTTACAGTTCTGTAAAATTTGCGATCTTGCTAGCCTGCAAGCAACATTTTTGTTCAACGTTATAACATTACACACTATGATGTAGTGTATTCAGATGTGACCTCCACCACACACACACACCCCAACCTCTACAACCTCCCCTTCCTCTGGCATCTCACACCTAAAAATGCATTACTGTATAACTTCGTGGCTGGTTGTATTTGAATGCAGAATAACTAAGCTGAGTTGAACTGTTTATTCAGGTCCCTATGATGGCACCAATTCAATTCCATTCAACAAATCTTTATTACCTCTCACAAGGAATTATGACAGGCACTTGATCACTAAAATAAAACAAAATAAAAATAAAAATGCAAGTAAACAAATTAAACATAGTATAATGTAATATTTGTTTAAAATCTTTACAACATGTAGGATACGATTATAAATGGACAAACAAATACACACCCACACTATTAATTTTATGTAGTAAATTATGTAATAAAATGTAAAACAAATTCTCACAGAAGAGGCTGTTTCTATCTAATCACAAATACAGCCAGGGTACAGTTATCACAGAGTGACATTACACAAAAAGGTTTACGTTTGTACATGACCATATATGTCTTCATTAAGATGGATGGAAATAGCGTGAAATATAACGGCGACAGTTAGTTAGCTAGTTAGTTAGTTAGTTAGTCATTGTTTATAGGGTCAGAGGACTGTAAAAGACGAATCAGGACCACAACTTGGTTGAAAGAGGATTCACCCCTGATCCGTATAAAAGATCTGCCGAAACAACCCTAATGGTAACACTAGAGGCACTCCATTAGCCGGTCACTTTACAATAAAGGCAGCCCATGCAGGGGACGCTGAGGCTATACTTTAATTTATCGAACCCCCTTTTACAAAAACAAAATAGAATATAAACATCATTATAAAATATTAACAAAACACATGTATACGTATAAAATGCCTACTTTGCTAAATAATAATACCATAGAAAGCCATAGTAACCATTTGGCAGAGAGCGTCCAATATCCCCAAGCTGACCCAACAGACCTAATGCTCAAATGAGGAGTTTTGGGAGAGTTTTGCAAAAAAAATGTAGGTGATTGCTCTAGCGAAGAAGATAGTAGATTGATAGAACAGATTAAGGGCGAGAAAGAACAAATGAGAATGACAGAAACGGTGTTAACTTAAAGCACAAAATGTCCACTAAGTGGGCACTGAATATTCCAGTATTAATAATATATACATCTGCTACGAATACGCTTTCCTAGTTCCAGCTCCATGTTACACTATGTAATTTACGGAATGTGTGTGGTGTGACTGTCCATGATACCTCCTGCCAACAGCATGAGCTTTTTTTGACATCATTATCAATGAATCGACTTAACAACCTTTAGTCGAAGAAGCGCCAGAAACAATCTTTTAACTTGAAAATGGTGATTATTCCAGTTGAGGCTGTAGATTTTTTTTCCTGAACTAAAGACAAATGTTTACACTTTGTCAAATATGGGCAATTGAACACAGGTAGTTTTTTTTCTTCCTTTCTTTCTTTTGTATATTCCCTTCGATCCACGGCCCTTCCCCACTCCATCCAAGGCCATATTTTAAAAAGTAATGTAAAATAATTTGCAACCCATTAATTTTGTGTTACTATTGTTCATGCTCTTTGTTCTTCACTTCTTGGTTTACTTGTACTGTATCCTACTTTCCCACTCTTAGTGTTCTTTATTCATTGCTTACCAATAGGAGAACATATCTATAATTATGTTCCCCCAGGTCTATACTTCCCATAATTATATGTTTGTGACAGACCTGGGGAATATGGACTTGGAACAACATAGGCTTGGGAACATAGATCTGGGGTGGGGAAGGGGAGGTTGGGGGTGGGGGGTGAGACATAGGCACGAAAAGCCTTGAAGGAACATAAACCTGTTGGGAATATCGACCTAGAATTAAAGGAACATAGGACTGGGGAAACACCGCACTGTCCCCGCCTACTGCTCGAACTGTCTGCGCCTGTCACGGCAAGGCAAGGCGATCTCCTATAACTCTATGCACATGCTTGTCCCCCTTCACCCGGGGTATGGCGTGTCCACCAGGTTATTCTGACTCCGGATTGTCAGATGTTTGTCCATCTCCACCCGGCGTATAGCGTGTCCACCAGGTTATTCTGACTGTGCATTGTCAGATGAATAATATGATATGTCAGACAAAGTCGGCTTTTTACGTAGAACATTTGTAAACCTCGAAAATTACCTGTCAACTTTTTATCCTTCGACTTCGTACAAATGTGGATCTGTCTCATTGTCTGTCTCACATTGAGGGGATCTGTTTGTCACACACTCTCTTTCTCCCTCCCCATCTCTGGCTCTCTCTATTTGTCTGCTGTTTGTTTGTTGGTAGTATGTCTTGCCGTTGTTCTCTTGTTTTCTTTTCCCATTACTGTCATTATAATAATGGAGAACCTGTTTGAATTCACCGAACTATTTACATGCTGGATTATAACCTGTCTTAACTGGAAGGTTCGGAGAGGTTAGCAAACTATTTTTTTTAGGTTCTCAGATGCCGAAACTAGGTTGCTGAATCTTTTGTTAAATTTTTTTGGGGGGAACCTAGGTTCTGGATCTGAGAACCTCGAAAAAAAAAGAGATACAAAGCACGTGTAATAATTGTACAAGGCAACTACCATGCTAAATATGGCGGCGGGAAAAAAAAAGACAAGATTGAGGTTAGAACAGAAACCATTGTATCCATGAATATAATATTGGGGTGGATGCATGGGGAGCAGCCAGTGCTATTACGTTTACGAAATCCACACCCATAGAAATGTTGTATGCAATGTTGGCCTACTAGGTCCGATACACTATGGTTTTAAAGGCGGGGTGCAGGTGGAAACAACCCTTTTTATGTTAGTGTAAATTGTTTGAGTACGCAGACTGTATTTAGGAGTGGATGGTGGTGGTAGGGAGGAGGACCTATTGAGGAAAAATATAGCCGTAAATTAATGAGAAGACAAGTGTTTTGGTAAACAATTTAAGAACAGGATAGAACGCTGGATTGGGTACCGGACGGGTGGTTTCAGATGAGCTATAGTAAACGAGTGCTCGCAGGAAGTTGTTATGCGGTTATACATGTGGGAGGATCAAGGGAGACACCCGATTAAGTTCTTACAATCGATGCAGTCACGCACCAACTTCACCTTTGTCAATGGCGTGACGTCAAGCTATGTGTTTTCTCGTCCCGTCTCGCCTTAAAATCAACGAGATGGAATTTCTGGAATCCGCCACCACACTTTTTATCCGTTTTGATGAAACTAAGCGATGTGACGTTGTGGTTTTAGGGTCTGGGGCTGATCGCCTACACGGCCTCACCTTATACTCACAGGTGTGTGTATTGGTGACTTTGTTTACAGTCAGAGTTGGATGAATTATAAGGTGTTGACAGACTAGTGCACGCTCTGTGGCTGAATTGTTTAGTTGTTACGCTGATGTTCTGAAAAACGAAGCTTTTACAAAAGTGTGCATGTGATTTAAGAAAATCGTTGTATAACTAATTAACTGTATCCTATCCTATCCTATCCTATCCTATCCCGTAACTCGAAGGTCGTAGGAGCACCACAGATGATCGCTTAACCAGCGTACTCCATCTTTCCCTGTCCTCAGCAACCCTGATTGTTTCGCTCAGTGTCAAATCAGTCAATTCCCGAATGTTGTCTTCCCACCTCTTTTTCGGTCTCCCTCTTCTTCTACCTCCTTGCACTGTGCCTTGCAGGATGGTCTTTGCAAGACCTGATGATCTGGTGACGTGGCCATACCATCGTGTTGTCCAATGGCTTGTGTGGTGGTCTGTCGGACTTCGTCGTTGGTGATGTGCTGGGTATAGGAAATGCCCAGAAGTCTTCTGTAGTACCTCATCTCCGTGCTTTGTATTCTTCGTTGTAGATCTGCTGTGAGGGTCCATGTTTCGCAAGCGTATAAGAAGATGGAGATGAAGTTGTTTGTGCGATCCTGGAGAGGACTTCCTGTCGGGACCCATTGTCTGATACAATGACTCCTAAATATTTGAAGCTATGCACTGTGTTGAGGGATTGGCCTTTGACTTTGATGTCCGTGTTGATGCCGTTGGTGTTGTTGGTCATCATTTTGGTCTTCTCTGCACTTATTTCCATTCCATAGGCTCTGTAGGTGGTGTCAAGCCTCTGTATACCAGCTGTTCAAGTTCTTGTTTCTCTCCAGCCAATCCATCAATGTCATCCGCCAAACGAAGATTTGAGATTGCTCTTCCCCCTATGCTGACTGTGCCTTCGTGATCTGCAAGGGTATCTGACACGATGCACTCTAAGAATTAACTGTATATAATAATTGATAAATTTATGTTATACTTCGTGCCAGTATGAATAGAGTGAAGCGTGCTTTCAATAATTCATTCTAACTTATTTTATGTTTTCTTCTTCTTCTTCTTCTTCTTCTTCTTCTTCTTCTTCTTCTTCTTCTTCTTCTTCTTCTTCTTCTTCTTCTTCTTCTTCTTCTTCTTCTTCTTCTGTCTCGCTTTATTTGTGTGACTCTTCCCACCCTCACACTATACCCGTTTTATATATCCTTCTATTTTACTTTTGTTGTTGTTTTTCTCTCTTTGACAAATAAACTTCACCTCTGATGAACAATAATACCTTGCCCTTCCTTGGGTAGTTTATCCTCAAATCCATGCTGTTTCTAATGGAAACTTTTTTTTTAAATTGGGGAAGCTTGGATAGGCCTGCTTCAGTGGCTGTCACTAGTGTGGCGTTTCAAATCAACCGTGCCTCGAGTACCAGGTGTAGTGCCTGTTTTGTTTCGCTTTCATTCTTTAACTGAAAAAAGAAAATGTTGCTGTTTGGCACACGGAATATTGAGATAGACATTGAGAAGACGCGCAGAACATAAATATATTACTATATTTCTCTGGATGGTTTGTTTAGACGATCTGAGCAGCAGATAGCGCTTTTTACAGATTTATACATTTCACAATCCGTTTTAAAATACACCAGGTTTACATAAATCATTAAATGTGTTTGGTTTGTATTATAAGGAAACAGTTTTTTTTCTGTCTTGCTGTAAAATGCCAGTTACATGCTGCTGGATGATCCCAGTTCTCAATTCCGGGTGATTGCAGGCGAGGGAAAAATCAATGCGTGCTAGTCGCAGACTCAGGTGTTTGTCGGTACCGCTTTGATTGTTAGCAAGGGTTTATAGGGTTTGATTGTTAGCAAGGGTTTATTGTATCTCCCTGCATGCTAGGCGTGTGATGCTTTAGAACTCCATCGATTAGGGTGGAATATAGTTAGGGCCACGTCGATAGACGCAATGCAGTATTACAATGCGTGATTTCATTCGCATTGCTCAGACGGCTAGAAATTAAGTCATTATGTAGGGAATTAGGTGGAAGAAGACAGAAAGAAAAAAAGAAAGAAAGAAGGGAAGGAAGAAAGAAAGAAAGGGGAAAAAAGACGATAGAAGAAACAAAGAAAGAAAGAGTTGAAAAAGCAAATAATAGGCCTATAAGTTTTCAGAATACTTTGTCCCAACACAGTATATTAAAACAGAGAGCTTAGAGGTTTTGTGAAACATTCTCCCCACTTCACCTTAAAGGTACACATAAAGAAATTAAACAGCAGCACGATCAATGGCGGTAATAGTTATTGTAATGGCAAATTATCTTTCATTACGCAGCCCTAACATCCACCCTATCCTTTCCCTATCCCTAGTTCTATTTAGCACTGAGATTTCATATTTATTTCTGGGATAGGTCTAGTTGCTATAATATTTTACCGCAGTGAGCAATACTGATTGACCCAACTTCCCTAACGTGTGTGGGATCGATTCAGAAACTGGGCGCTATGTTTCTCCGAATATTATTTACTTTCGACTCGGGCAACGTCTCGGGTGTTTTCTCCGGGTACTCCAGTTTATTCCCACAGCAAAATTTGAAAAACACAACTAATATTAGGTAGGCTGGGTTTGGGCGCGACAAAGGCTGCGACTACGCCTTCCCTAGGGGAGGCGACCCAGATTTTTCCGATAAAAATGGCTAATAAAGTATCAAAAATCAAAATAAAAAATCAAATCCATGATTCAGCAAAACGACGTAGTGACTTCCTGACATGTGCAGTCGTATCTCATTTGTCCAGAATTTGTTCCGCAATGCAAGCGAAAATAAAAGTTTTCACACTGTAGCTGAGACTGGTCGCGGCTGATGGGGAGAGGCAACGTGAGCGTCGGCCAGTGTCGGCTATGAAGTGTGAAGAGTTATTATACACAGCAGAGCTGTTTACCCCCTGTCACCCTAAAGATTAGCCTACAACTCGTCTCAACAACGTTATAGTGTACCCTACTGGGCCAATAGGTTAACTGCAGCGACAAATAACGTATGGGCGGAGTAGGAGGAGTATATTTAACTCTCTTTATTAAAGGTTGTTTACGACTTCTGCAAGTCACCTTGCAAGGTCGGTGCATTGTGCGTGGGTTTTCACTAAATGTATTGAAATTGTGGTTGTTTTTAATTAAAAAAACAAACAAGCAAAACACAAACTAACACGTAAACAATCGCAATAGAGTAATATTAAAAGTGAGGTGAGGAAAAAAACACGGAGGAAAAAACACAACACCAACAACATAAAGAGAAACCCAGACAATTAATGTACACGTATTATGTGTAGGTCTATATGTACATATTATATTATGTACACTGTCCTAACGCAAAGTGAACGAAATAGCACTATCCAAGGGACAGTCCTTGATTGACGATGATGATGATTATGTGGTCTTGTATAGCGCTGTCTCCACGACAGCAGACATGCTCGACCCGCATGTAGGAAAAAGGAAATGATCCATAATTTCGGGGACAGCCATAAGATTAAAAATAAATAAATAAATAAATAAATAAAATGTACAGTTCGCAACCCTGCAGTCACTATTGTATTGTTTTCTCTCTCTCACTGCACATCTCCCTTCACTAATTCTCATTCACCTCCTATCTCCATCCATATAATTATATATGTATGTAATCCTCGTCGTGGCAGTTGTAACCTATACGTCATTGTTTGAAAGTTTAAACATTTTATTGACAATTCTATCTTGTCTTTTTCTTCTTCAAAAGTGGCCTGCTTCAGAGGTGTCTCGTGTTTATGTGTGAGCATTATGTGCATATGTATACCACTGTCCACAAAATATTCTGAATAACAGTGTAGCACTTTCCGATACCTCAATACAATTTACATTTCGTGATAGAACCACTGTCAACTGAACGACCTTTCTGTATTCAATGACAAAGTAGAGAAACACACACTTAAATCACAATGCCAACGTTTGTAGTGCAACTCCATCAGTTGGCCATCGAAACCTAATACAGTAGGTAGGTCATTATACCATTCTAAACGCGCGTGCAAAACCACACACAAACACACAAACACGCACACACACGCACACCCTATCTATCTATCTGTCTATCTGTCTATCTATCTATCTATCTATCTATCTATCTATCTATCTATCTATCTATCTATCTATCTATCTATCTATCTATCTATCTATCTATCTATCTATCTATCTATCTATCTATCTATCTATCTATCTATCTATCTATCTATCTATCTATCTATCTATCACGGGCGCGCGCGCACACACACACACAGACACACACACGCACTCGCGCACGCACACTTTCTCAAAAACCACATTCTCCGCTATTCATTGAGCTATTCCAATAGAAAAAGCAGATTCACTCTCAATGCTTGTGCAATCTAGGCCTTGGTTATTTGTACATTCATCATTGCGTAGGCTTATTCTTTTTACTGGACTTCTGTTATTGGAATTTATGTACCTAAATCATTTACATTTACCTCATTATCAATGTTACGCACCATCATCATCATCATCATTGTCGCGAGATGACTAGTTTTACCCTGCTTATTTACTATTTAGCCTTGTTTAGTCATTGTAACCTTAGAATGTTAGTGTATTACACAGCAGACGATTACAGTTTACGGAGGTACACACACAGTGAGTTTGACGCAAACAGTGTAGTGACGTCAGCACTGTGTGACTTGAATCGGAAAGTTTTATCCAATCAGGACTCAGGCAGAGCGGCTAGATCCAGTTCTGGCTGATTCAGGCCAAACCAGGTATTAGATTCAGTTGAGAGTAAGACACCGAAGTGTACACAGCTACACCTGAGTAGAGCAATACCTCCACTGAATAGACCAGGAAGCAGGACTTGAGAATCTTAGAATTCTATCAAGTAGCCACGGGGCCTGACTTTGTCAAACAGGTAAATGAACATACTTCTGTTTCATCGTGATATATTTATATTATTGTTGAAATTATGTTTGTGGAATTTGCTATGCATAAATTTGAATTGTTCGTCCAACGTTGCGTGACCACGTGGCGAAACACGACCGGTTGCGCCGCCATGTTGTATACCTGACGGAACCACTGTTGTTTAACCTATATGTATGTTTGCAGACCAGTGGCTGTACCAGTGAATGTTCATAATATTATTAATTCTGTATGTGTGTAGTTAGCCACGATTTATATTTATGTATGTATAGGAAATTAGAGTTGAGATTCCAGTGGACCACGGAAGTAGCAGAATGTTCGTAGCTTATGTATAGAGATGTGGAGCTATCACTGAGGGCTACTTTGGCTTTCAGTGAGACGCTCTGCACAGACCTTTTATTCAAGGTTGTGCAGAATTTCGTCTCTTATGATTACAGACGAGCAGGCGAGATATCCCGTGCTCACAACTCAACAGGAAAACCGAGTTGGCTGTTTAGCCTCTACAGCACAAGACTGAGGGAGCAACCCTGGAAAACACCCTGCAAGACCCCACGACGTGGCAAGGGACCAAACTACAAGACGACACATCGTGTACCAGAAGCTACCTCAACGAAGGAATTCAAACCCACTACGTGACAGTTAAGTGCATAAGCAAAAGTGCACCCAAACTGATAGCAAAAGGACCATAGTAGTCCACTCTTCAGAACTATAGTAAAACGGACCACAGTAGTCCAATCTTCAAGAACTTTAGTAGCCAGTGCCCGATGAAGACATAACAGCTGCCTAGACTATCAGCGATCGAATTATTTGCAGTGACTCATGACTTTTTAAGGTAGATTAGTACATAGAAGATCTTGTATAGAGTAGAAGAAATAAATGTGTGATTTTAACTGTTATCAAGTGGCTGGACTACATATGATTCATAGCCGTTTGAAAGCTAGTGTGACAGTGGTCTTTTACCATTTTTCTATCTATCTCTGTATCCCAGCCTTAACACAGACCGAGCTAAACAAATAAATGTATTAAAGTAATTCACAGGGTGACTAACTAGCAGTTCCCATCGAATAAAGCGTGAGGGTTACAGCATTACATTGTGCAGAGCCCAGTAACCCATAAACCCCACGTGAAAATCATCAACATCATCATCATCATCACAACCGACTGTCCGAGACAGGTAGAACTTGGTAGCTGAAAAATGTCCCGTCGGACAGGTTGGGTAGCGATCCAACCTGTCCGACCACTGACCTATCCATGTGTCCGACGGCACAAGTATTTTTCAGCTGCCAAGTCAGTCGGCGCCAATGAGCTTGGCTTACCTTAAAACTGAAAACAGACCGCGACGACTTCACAAGCGATATTGAAACAGTAGTGAACCCAAGCCGTCGCAAAAATTAATGGTGGAACAGAAGCAGCTATACACAGTCAGCGCAGATACACCATCTTTGATTTGATGCCATTTTAATCTGAGCCAACGATAAAATACATCACAGCCAGACATGGGGAAACGTTTTCTAGTTACACCGGAAAGGGGTGCAATCGAACTATATGGCGCAACCCACGTTGTTCCCCCTAAATTTTACCTCTTCAAAGCACACCCCTGAATGAAAAGAAGAGAAGAGAAAGAAGCAGAAGTGTTTGAATGTTCAGTGTGCTGCAGTACAAAAATGCTGCAAGGCAATTCGCTTGAATATCTTGCTTTTTGTATTTCTTAATCAAAATTGTAAGGAAAGTTCGGACAGGTTGGAAATGTTGTGGGACAGGTAAAATGTTTGACAACCTGTCCGACAGGATAGGTTAAAAAAATGTTGCTGTCGAGCCCTGTATAATTATGCTTCATCGGGATGGTCATTTCATTATTTTTGATGTTGCAAATTTCTTTTCTTTTCCTTTTTTTCCCCCCTCTCACCACTTTCATTTTATAATATTGTCTTTGTCCAATGTTAAACCTACTGTATAACTTCACTTGTGTACAAGCTGGAAATCTCACAATAAAATATGAATTCTGAGTTCTTTAAGTTATTGTTTGCACTAGGAATTACTTTGTAATACTCAGTATTCAAATGTGTACATTTGATGGAGAAATCCAGTATAAGCCTGCGTCATCCATACAATAAAGTTGCATCAATTGCTAACGTTAAACACAAAAATAAGAGTTTTTTTGTTTTGTTTTTTTTTTGTTTTGTTTTGTTTTTACATTACTTTTTTTTTTTTTTTAACATTTAAAAGATGACGTCAACAGGATTGACAACCAGATGCTGAACTTCAAAACAGAAGAGTCGATTTGGACGAGTTAACTCCCTCAACATCCCGGTGGCTTTCTTGGTGTAGTGTCAACAACTGAAATCTGACGTAGAACTAACAAAACTGTCACAGACTATTTTCAGAATAATGAGTGCACCTTACAGCTCAATTATTCAGATATTTATTTTGTGTGTATAGTGGAGTTTGTGGGTGTCAGTGAGTGCGTGGGAGTGCGCACATAGTTTTGAGCGATGTAAGCTTATTAGTACATGTAAATACTAGGTCTGTTACTAATATTACTGAAGTCGAAGTCGAAATCTTTAATTGGAATAATAGTAATAGGTCCTGTGGATCTCTCTTACAGCTAGTCCTTCTTTGAAATAACTAAATTAATAATAGCTTTCTAACGGAGAAATTCTTCATATTTTCCAGTCATAGGCATATATTTGTAGTTCTTTTTCCTCTCACTAACTCATCCCTCCAACATTCGAAATGAATAGAAAGTCCTAGAACTGTACTTTTTCGATTACTTTTTGTGTATTTCAATTATGCTCTGTGTGGCATTGATAGAAAGTCTTCTAGTTCTTCCATCCCCTTCCCCCCGTGGGGGTGCCGGGGGTTTCTGTATAAATAGTATTCCCACTTTCTGGAAATGTAGTGCTTTAAATTCCCACTGTCGCTGTCTTTCTTCTTTGTTCTTCATCATTCCTACTCTGTTCTTTCAATATACTATACTATCTTCTTCTTTGCTTGACCAGTCACCTACCTTTTTTCTGGAAAACTCTTCCAAAACTCCTCATTTGTGTATGAGGTCTGTTGGGTCAGCTTGGGAATATTGGACGCTTTCTGCCAAATGGTCAATGGGGCTTCCTATGATATTATTATTTAACAATGTAGGCATGTTCTATTTATGTGTTTTGTTGATATTTTATAATGATATTTATGTATTTTTTTATTTTTTTTTATTTTGGTAAACGGGGGTTCGATAAATTAAGAGTACAGCCTCAGCGTCCCCTGCTTGGGATGCCATTATTGTAAAGTAACCGGCTGATGGAGTGCCTTCAGTGTTACCACTAGGGTTGTTTGAGCAGATCTTTTGTACGGATCAGCGATGAGTCATCTTTCAACCAAGTTGTGGTCCTGAATTTGTGGTCCTGATTCGGCTCTTTGCAGTCCGCAGGACCCTGTAAGCAATGAATAACTAACTTCTAGTTCTTCTTATCTTCTATTTCTTAAGCAAACGTGCGGCATATGTATAATATTGTATTTTCTCATTGGTATAGGCTATATACTTACTGAACTGACTTTGTGTTCCTTCTGATAAATAATTACTGTTAGCTTACGTCCTGGGTCTTTATCGTTTATGTCCACAGAAAGACGCGTTAAATAGTATGATTATTGTTTACAATGTGTGCTGAATGAATCATGGACTAATTGCAGAGCTGGTGCAATGGTCATGTTCTAAACTATCTTTGTAGGCCTACAGGTATCGTAAGCCTATTAACTATTAACACGAGATAACTAACCTACATTGATACATACCTATTAAGAATAATTTGTATATAATCCTAAATGTGACTACAGTTTATTATACATGTATACCCTTGTGTAATTTGCGTTAGAACTTGCTCTATCTTTCAGGAGAAAATAGAAGTAACACCTTCGGCTAATGCTTTATTCAATAATTGACGTAAGACTTAAAAACATACATGTATGTTTTATTTATTAGACCGTCTCATTTATTACTTATTACGCCCTCTTATCAATTATGTGATGATCACTCAGAGTCTCCTCTCTGAAAATCCTAAACGGGAAGAGAGGGGACTATAAACTGATTTAAAAAAAATATATATCAATTATGTTGATGCTCAAACACAAGCGCAAAACAAGGCAACTGAATGCTAATGATGGGTGGGATTGCAGCAAGTCAGTGAAGGATGATTTATTATTATTCACCCCTGCGTGTGTTGAGTGTCTGATCGCGCACAAAACATTTTTTTTAAATGGACAAAACACTTATGAGGTTCATAAACACACTGGTGCCTTTAACTTGTTGACGTTGAACACTCCATTTTATTGCGGCATGTTCAGTGAACTCAGATAGCCTACATAATGACAGAAAAATAAGGAGAGGGGAATACATTGTATTTACAGTAGTGGATTAGGGAAAATGTGAAAGATTGCGTTTGCTGTACATGTACAATCAATCGCATTAAATTTGTAGGCTAATCAAAAGTTTCATCACAAATCAAAGTATAATTTTTGTAAGGTTTGACCACGATACAGTCTAGAGCCTATAATTCGAACCAGTCAGATTTAACTGACTCGTTTCTTCGTTATAATATGTTCAGTATGTGCCTGATATAAAATCATCATAACAAAAACTAAGACGTCCCTGTGTCTTCTTGGCCTATATAATAATGATAACCTTGACGTTCTCGTCGTTCATTTGACCTTGTTTAGGGAACTAATAGAATGCTGTTTGCTCAGCTATTATAATATTTGGAATTGGCAAACTCTAAAAGCGACTCTTTTTAAAGTCAATTTATTCATGATACACTTTTATCGACAATGACATTAAAAAAAGTTAATGTTGTATATTCTATAGCTTGTGGTAAGTCGGCTGACGACTTAGCCTAATTCACACAGACTAGCTGAGCCTGCTGAGGCATATGCCTGACGGTCAGTTTACGGCCTCAGCCTCGGCAGATTCGGACACTATATGAAGCGACTTATAGGTTACAATTTTACAAAGGGGATCGAGCGTGCGAATGATTGTAGTTTTGTGGTGGTAGAGTGCAAGAGTTCCATTACAAATGTCGCCCAAGGTCCAATAATTACTGTGCATTTGTGTATAGTGTTTATTATAGTAGGCCTAAGGCTTATCGCTGGTTTTGTGGTGGACCGTATCAACTAAACTCTACTCCCACGCCCGCACCATCGACACTTTGGATGTTGAACACTCGTATAGCGCGGCGGATATTCCAGGCTATGGTAGCATTCTCAGTGCGCGTTTCCTTCCTCATTAGTCTTCCCCTTGCAAACGTGAATAATTCATTCGATTTCCTGTCTGTCCGATTCACTGTCAGCACTTCAGGCGAGAAAGATATCGCCCCCATTTTTGGCAGAGATTCATGATCTCCACACATAACTTGTGTCTGAAGGTAAAACTATGGTTTTTATGTGGGTGCCTGGTCACATGGGCATTCGCGGCAATATTGCAGTGGACAAAGCGGCAAAAGAAGGTCTCCATCTTGATTTTCCTTCAGAGGTTTTTCAATTTGTTCTGTACTCCGACCTGCGTTGTATGACTGGCTCTTATTGTAAACGGATGTGGCAGACCGAATGGTCTAATCAAATCAATAACAATTATTTCAAATTCTAAAAGATTTGTTCACATGTACTTCTTTGCCTTACTCTGCATCCACTGGGAATTGTTTTTGTCCGCCTTCAGATTGGGCATACTTATGTCCCCATAGTTTCCATTTGAAAGATGAGGAGCCCTTTTGATGCTGTGCATGTGACAAATCCTCTTCCGTCCGCCATTTTGTGTCTGAATGTGCTGATCTGGTTGATCAGAGAAAAAGATAGTTTGGTTCGATAACTTTTAATGAGATTTTTAAAGTTTGCGATGGTCAAAGCCTGTTCAAATTTTTACTTGATGTTGGTGTGTTCTGTCGTATATAGGTCATGTCACCTTGTTTGTGTACGTGGTTAAATATCATCAGTTAAGCTAGTTTTATGTACATCTTTTAATAGTTTTATCATATTTTAATGCTCATTGTAGTCCGCTGGATCTTTTAAACAATGATTAACTAATTAACTAACTAACTAACATAATATTTTAATGTCAGCGGTCTCGTCTGCTTTTGAATAGTTTTGTTTGGTCCTGATTCGGCTCTTAGCAGTCCGCTGGACCCTATTAACATTGATTATCTATCTATTTGATTTCAAGTCGAGCTTTGCTATCTCGTACGCCCCTGTCGTGGACATAAATATGAACTTATTTATAAGATAATTATACCTGAGTATTATTTTGTATTGGAGAATAATAATTTATCACTACTTCGATCACAAGATAACCAAGACGCAAAGCAGAACTGAACTGAGCTGAACAAGACGCATAGCAGATTGGCACCGCCTTCACAGATCTGGTCTTGTGAAAGAGGGGACCTAAGGCCTCTTTCGCCTACACACGAAAGGCTACATGAAACTCCAGCTATACAATCATGCCTTATTTTGCTGCTTTAATGTGTATGTATAGCTTGAACAAGAATGGGCACAAATCATCACTCGATCGACCTGCTACCTATGTCTTGGCTTTGTTGCTAAGTAGCAAGTTGTGTTTGTATTTATCGCCAGCTTATTGATATTAGACCTTGCAACATCTTGATTTATTCTTTGGTTACTGTCCCAGCACCTTTGTGCACCTATGATCTATACGTGTACACTCGTGCTGAAATGACTTACTTACACTTATTCTGTACCCATATACAGTGCCGCTTCCATTATAGTATTATAGCATTATAGTATAGTTAGCAGCTCTTACTACTCTCATGCTAAGTCTACACATCATAACTGACTCCAGGAAATCCGCCCTCGATTTATAAATGTGTTTTAATAATAATAATAATAATAATAATAATAATAATAATAATAATAATAATAATAATAATAATAATAATAATAACAGTAATAATAATAATAATAATAATAATAATAATAATAATAATAATAATAATAATAATAGTCATAGTGCAAGGCGACTGGAATGCCAAGGTTGGCCAAGATGCGCACCACAACTGGGGAGACACATGTGGACCCCACTGCAACAACGAGACAAATGACAGGGGTCTGAGGCTATTGGAGTTTGCCAGATACAACAATCTGGTACTGGCAAACACGCTTGGTCTCCACAAAAAATCCAGACGATGGACATGGCACAGTCCCGGCGGGGAACATCACAACCAGATCGACTACATCATGGTCAAGAAACGCTTCAGATCAAGCATCAACATTGGCAGGACACGCACTTTTCCAGGAGCAGACATTGGAAGTGACCACGATCTCGTGATGATGTCTTTCCGGCTCCATTTGAAGAGAGTAAATACAACAAAGTGCACTAGGCTGAAGTTCGACCTGGACAAACTGCAAGACCCGGAGGTGGCAAAAATATTTCAGGCCACAATTGGAGGGAAATTTGCACCACTGCTTATTTTGGGGGCAGGCGAAGTAGATGTCAACACCATGACCAATACCTTCAATTCAGCTGTAACAGATGCCGCCACTGAGATCCTTGGCAAGCATCGACCAAAGAAGAAGCCGTGGATCACACCTGAACTTTTGGATCTGTGTGATAAACGAAGAGAGTTAAAAAAAAGAAAAAGAACACCTCACAGGGAGCTGATGTCTACCGAAAAATCAACAGTGACATCCGAAAAGGCATGCGCACAGCAAAGGAGAACTGGATAGAAGATCAATGCCAGGAAATAGAGAACAATCTGAACAAGAACAACAGCAAGAAGGCCTACCAGACTGTGAAGCGGCTGACAAGTGTTAAACAGCCCAAAGTCTTTACTATCCAAAGCAAGTCTGGCATATGCCTTACAGAAGAACAAGAAGTCTTGGACAGATGGACAGAGTACTGCTCTGACCTTTACAACCATACACCAAATGGAGACCCATCAGTTCTAGCATGTCCCGAGAGCAAAGAAGAAGAAGAAATCCTCCCAATTCTCCGGGAAGAAGTTGAGGCAGCAGTGCAATCGCTGAAGAAAGGGAAGTCAGCGGGAGTGGACAACATACCAGCGGAACTGCTACAAGCAGGAGGAGAAGCGATGACTGATGCTCTCACCATTATCTGTAACAAGATCTGGCAGAGTGGGGAATGGCCTACACCATGGACCCAGTCGCTTGTCATCACTCTTCCCAAAAAAGGTAACCTTCAGGAGTGTGAAAATTACCGCACCATCAGCCTCATCAGCCATCCCAGCAAAGTCCTCCTGAAAATAATACTCAACAGGTTGAAACCACAAGCTGAACAAATCATAGCTGAAGAACAAGCAGGATTCATGGCAGGGCGAAGTACCACTGAACAGATTTTCAACCTCAGAATAATCTGTGAGAAATACCTACAGCACCAACAACATCTATATCATGTGTTCATAGACTTCAAGAAGGCATTTGACCGAGTCTGGCATGCAGCTCTATGGGCAACCATGAAAGTGTACAACATCAGCCCTAAAATTATAGAAGTCATCAAAAGCCTGTATGACAAGGCTACCAGTGCAGTCCTCCATAACAGCGTCATCGGGAACTGGTTCAGAACAACAATCGGTGTGCGTCAAGGATGCCTACTCTCTCCAACACTCTTCAACATCTTCCTAGAGCGCATCATGTCAGATGCTCTTGCAGATCACGAAGGCACAGTCAGCATAGGGGGCAGAGCAATCTCCAATCTTCGTTTTGCGGATGATATTGATGGATTGGCTGGAGAGGAACAAGAACTTGAACAGCTTGTACAGAGGCTTGACACCACCTCCAGAGCTTATGGAATGGAAATAAGTGCAGAGAAGACCAAAATGATGACCAACAACACCAATGGCATCAACACGGACATCAAAGTACAAGGCCAATCCCTCAACACAGTGCACAGCTTCAAATATTTAGGAGCCATTGTGTCAGACAATGGGTCTCGACAGGAAGTCCTCTCCAGGATCGCACAAACAACTGCTGCCCTGACAAGGTTGAAGCCCATTTGGAAAGACAGAACCATCAGTCTACATTCCAAAGTAAGACTGCTGCGCTCTCTGGTCATCTCCATCTTCCTATATGCTTGCGAAGCATGGACCCTCACAGCAGATCTCCAACGAAGAATACAAAGCATGGAGATGAGGTGCTACAGAAGACTTCTGTGCATTTCCTATACCCAACACATCACCAACGACGAAGTCCGACAGACCATCACACAAGCCATTGGACAACACGATGACCTGCTCACAGTGGTGAAGAAACGGAAACTCCGATGGTATGGCCACGTCACCAGATCATCAGGCCTTGCAAAGACCATTCTGCAAGGCACAGTGCAAGGAGGTAGAAGAAGGGGGAGACCGAAAAAGAGGTGGGAGGACAATATTCGAGAATGGACTGGTTTGACACTGAGCGAAGCCATGAGGGCTGCTGAGGACAGAGAAAGATGGAGTATGCTGGTTAAACGATCATCTGTGGTGCCCCTACGACCTTCGGGTTATGGGATAGGATAGGATAGGAATAATAATAATAACAGTAATAATAATTATATATTATATATATAATTATATACACACATGTATAATTAATAATAATAATAATTAATAATAATAATAATAATAATAATAATAATAATAATAATAATAATAATAACAGTAATAATAATTATATATTATATATATAATTATATACACACATGTATAATTAATAATAATAATAATAATAATAATAATTAATAATAATAATAATAATAATAATATTAATACAATTATTATTATTATTATTATTATTATATTATTATTATTATTATTATTATTATTCATGGATGCTATATTTTGTCGCTTCACTGGATCAATCCCCACCAATTCCCGGTTTAAGGGCTCGAAGTTCTTAGCATATCTGATTTGTCCCTTTTGTTTCCGGTAGTAGAAGAATAGACCTAACACCTTTCTATGTACATGATCATTCTTGTAAGCTACACCGCACCTCTTTACGATTGTTCCTCGCGCTAATCTTGCGCCAAATGGAATGCGATTACCACCCTGTTTTGGGTTAGGCAATGCTTTCTCTGGGTACTCCGGTTTCCTCTCTCCCTTCAGTAATGGTAATAGGATGTAGGTCAAGCTATTTTTAAAATGTAATATATTAAAAAAATATTTATTTACAGTCTTCTAACAAGATTTGCGTTTACAACATGTGTATTATTATTATTATTATTATTATTATTATTATTATTATTATTATTATTATTATTATTATTATTATTATTATCATTATTATTATTATTATTATTATTATTATTATTATTATTATTATTATTATTATTATTATTATTATTATTATTATTATTAATTTCATTTCTTTTTATATTTTTTTTTTAAAGATTGTCAAATGTTCGGGTTTATCCTTTATTGCCTTTTTCTTTCATTTGGAGAAGGTCGAGAAAAGTTATAAATCACGGGATTGTTTTGATGACCTTTGACATCGACATTTTCATTGTGCATGAAGGGATTATGATGATAGGACGCTTTGTAATGTGAAAGTAAAATACTGGCAGTAAACATCGTTTTTAGAAGCGGGTGAAAAATAATCTAAAGAAATTTGAAAATGTCACTCTTTGGGTAGAAGAATAGGTCTACTCTGTGTGTTGGTGGGAGGATGGAACGAGCGGGTAGAGGGATTGGTGGTAGAGGTAGAGAAGAGAGATAAGTGAGGGGAGGATGAGGGTAAGTGTGCACGCGTGTGTCTATGTGTATCCCTGTCCTTCTTATGCCCAAAACTCTTGTTTCCTGTGGCCTTTTACCTGCGAGATCAAAGGGATTATTTACCTAGGCTCACCTTTCGCGGTCATCCCATTAGTAAACCTGCTATGTTTAGTCTTCACACGTTTACCTGGCCAAAGTCGACGTGAGAATGGATGGCCCAGTTCTGTCTTACCTCCTCTTCCCATTCATAATTATTCATCCAGTGCTCTTCTCCGTACTAGATTAAGTCTACATCGACTGAAAGTGTAGCCCAGTCACTGACTGATAATGAACAGACAGGTCTCACCGTCTACTTTAATGTTACATTCACTCTGTCATTCTCTGCATCATAATCTACCTTGTTAACATAATATTCCGCAATGTGTGAGCTTGTCTGCCTAAATTGTCATATATAAATACATGACTAAATAAGTCTGCTTTTTCTTGTGAGAATGGCTAGTAATTTTCTTCTACTCCCTCGCCCACAGTCTTAATTAATTCCCCAGTGCTCCTCCTCTGTCAGGATTTGAGGATATTATTTCAAACGAAATTTGACTTGACTTGAACACTGGTACTATCACTACCAACCATCATCATCACCATTATTTACAACAACAGCAGCAGTAGCAACAACAACAACAACAACAACTAATAATAATAATAATAATAATAATAATAATAATAATAATAATAATAATAATAATAATAATACTACATTAAAGTTCACGATGACGCCTGTAACATAAGAACGAGGATATGATTGTAAAACACAAACTGCTACTCCCTCCACGTATTATAAGTAGGACAGATATGACAAAACCAAATAAGGTCCTCTTATTTCTCTCACTTTATTGTAGTATTCCATGCGTGGGTGTAGGCGAGAGAAGGGAGGGTAGGAGAAGGGAAGAAGGAATGAAGATGAGGGGGATTGAGATGAGGAGGGGGAGGGGATTGTAGGGCACCTATAGTTGAGACTTCGTTAAACTGTTTACGTAAAGGTATAGAGACTAGAAATCTAGATTTAAAAGTGAAGGTAGCGTATGCCTATTTTTAAAAAAAAAATGTATAGTTTATTTAGCGCTAGGGGAAAAGCTTAGTTAACTTAAGGGATACAAAAAAGTGTGTGCAGAACGCAAATGATATAGAGACTAAGTATCTCGCCTAAAGAGATGAGACAGGAGTGTATTGACAGCACCATGGGACATAATCCTTATTAGATGCTCTCCTCCGGGAAATGAGAAAATGATAGGAAAGGTCTACTTACCCTTCTCTGCTGCCCATTGATTGCATTTGTGTATTAGTGCCATAGATACAGATGGCCATTTCGCTGTGTTCTCAGCTCTTCAGTGTATCAGCTGGGCTTGCTGATAAAACAAAGGACTGATTTTCCAGAGCATAAGAAGAGCCTGAATGAAGCTCTCAGAAAAAAAATATTTTCATGGAAAAAAAAGTATTCACAGTTTGGCTGGTTGGCAACCGAGATGGGAAGGAAACTAGCTTTTTAAAAGTTAAATTAGACGACTATGAAATATGCGCTTCGCCAAATTGTAGATTTAATTTTTTAATAAATTGCTGAGTCAATAAACTACGGATTAAATATTAGTGCGCTTCTACAAACTGCATTTTTATTTATTTAATTTTTTTTTTTAAAGTAGTACCGTTAATAAAGTACTGAGTAAATATGTGTTACTGGAGTTGGCGAAGCTGATTCTGTGAGGCTCTGTAGAAAGAATAATGTTTCTTTTTTTACATAGTTGTAGTCTTGCTGTCGGGAGGTAGGGAGAGGGAGGAGGAAAATAAGTCATTATACAGTACATAGGTATTTATTAACGTCACCATGTTGTTATCTATATGAACTATTATTATAATCTAGCAGTGAACACGCGCGCGTTGTTGTGCTTTACAAATTCGATGGAAGTGGCGTAAGCCTACTACTGAATTTCACGACGGTAAGTAATGTGGATCGGGGTTACATCTTACTGACATGTCCTGGACGCACACCTTTGACATTGAAAGTCGGAATGGTACGCCTATGTATGCATGAACTTGTATTTGCCGTGAGCTGTTAGAGGATGATGTGAAGAAGGGGCTCCGAGACACATGAGGGTCGAATTACGAAGGCTTTAGAATTCTGTGTGTTCACTAGGCGTTTTGCTTCAATAATACATCCAGATGTAGACAAGGTGATCGGTTATGAATGAAGCCCCATTTCGAGGTCAAGATAAGAGAACACTACAAGTATGAAAATAGAAATCACTTGCGTGTGAACCGACCTTTAATTAAAGGTTCGTTCTTTCAGTTCAAAAAGAGAACTCGACACTACCTACCACAACACCAACCTGTGACAACATGAAAGGGGAGAGGAATAGGAGTGTAGTTATTTAGCATTTATGAATGAGCTCTCGGAACGGAAGGTTGTTTACGAATGAATCCGGTTTCTTGTGGTCAGAGGAAGAAATCAGTTAACCATCAATTTGGCCCCAGTGACCGTGTTAACCTTTCTGACCATTATTATTAATATTAATAGATATTAGATTAAATTAGATTAGATTAAATTCATGGAGCACAAAATACGTAAATGATATTCGTAATAAATACGTAAATGATATGCCAGCAAATAATGTTTGTACAACATTTTATCATTTGAATATACAACATCATTACCATTATACAAAGCAAGTAATGTTTTGATAAACCACACCGATAGTATCAAATATATTTTATATAATCATACACTTTTTGAAAATATCGCTTACATTATCTTACATACTGACATTAAAAAACGTTTTTTTTTTTAAATTAATTGTGTGTGTGTGTGTGTGTGTGTTTATGCATGTGTATAGGTGTTTATGTTTATGCTTGTATATGTTTGTGAGTCTAATATCATTTTATCAATGAAAAGATTTTAAATAAAAAAAATCTGATCTGATTAGTCTGAGCCGGTCATGTGTGTGACTGACGTCGCCGAAGGGTCACTCTATTTGTGAATGGAAGGTAGCCTACGTGTACGGTGTAGACCAAGAAGGTTAGATAGACACACAATGCGCGCGCTGTTTCTCCCTCCCTCCCTCCCTCTCTCTCTCTCTCTCTCTCTCTCTCTCTCTCTCTCTCTCTCTCTGACATGTCGTCTCCATCTCGGAACTGACAGCCAGCAGGTTTTGGGAATAATGCTGGTACACAAGCTATTAAAATGAATATAACTTTAAAAGTCAATATCTTTCTGTCTATCTATGGGTGCAACTACGCTCAAGTGAATATGTGCAGCAAAGCGTGGAATCAACTACATCCTGTTTTGTCTAGTTTGCAACTTCTGGTGCCTTTTAGATGCCCTAGAGGTCACTCGTGCTGTCATGCCCTTGTCACTGCTAATCGCGAAATGCGGTACTTTCTCCTCTAGCTACCTGAGTTGATGCTATCTTACGTTTCTGCCCTATTTCGTTAATAATTGTGTAGAGGTTTTGTCTTTTTTTGTCATCAAAGCCACACTTCCTGAAAAAAAGAGACAAGGAAATGGAGAAATCGATTAAATATTTCATTAATTAATTGTTTGATTTGAGCAATTGATTCATTGATGGTTTAATTATCGAGAGAGAGAGAGAGAGAGAGAGAGAGAGAGAGAGAGAGAGAGAGAGAGAGAGAGAGAGATTATTTAAACACGGACGTGTGAATGTTTGGAATTTTGTAACAGTGACTCTCTTCCAGTTTTTGATCCTTCGCTCAAATTGTTACTTTGACTCTACCTCCCCGGTGTGACATCGTCACAGTTCCTAATATCTGGGCTGGGAGCGACTGGGAGCATTCTGATTGGTCGAGGCATCACAAAATTCGACGCATGCGCACAGTGCTATTGTAGTCTTAGTAAGGATTAGGGTTAGGGTTATGGTTAGAGTTAGGGTTAGGGTTAGATTTAGGGTTACGACGCCTAAGAACATCGTGAAAAAGCCGGCCCGACTTGACCTGGCGCATGCGCAAAGGCGCCCGGCTAAACTAAGACACCCGGAACTCTGACGACGGGACACCGGCATTAATTTTTCATTACTCAGCACAAAGACTCGGACGAGAATAAAACGCATTCCCACGGGTGCGCGCTCGCCTCGCGTTGCCTGTGCAGCCATCAGGCGCGGTCATGTGGCGCATTGGCGGAGGAACGACAGGTACTAGGTGGCTGAGGGACGCACATTGCTGCCATTGCACTAGAAAACTCGACGACGACGACGATGAGAAGAAGGAGGAGGAGGAGAAGGAAGAGTAGAAGGAGGATGTGATGGCGGTTAATTTTTTAAGAACCAGGAATCGAGGGAACAGAGCGAAAGTTGGGTTCATAAAGCGCAATTGTATGCTTTTATAAACACACATTTTAATCTACGTTTAGAGTAAACATGCTGACTATTGGATAACCAAAGCAAACTCCTTAAATTATAGTCCTGTTGGACCTGTGCTATGAAATTGAAAGAAAAATCAAAATACGTGATGTTGTGATTTGACTACTGCACTAGGTCGACCTGATATGATCATTTCACAAAGCTGCAATGCATGGTCTGATCGGATGTTTGAGTTTTACTTTATTGTATTTAATTTATTACGTTTTATTAATTCATATATTTTTAATTTCAGAGTTGGTTAAAATTGTCTTAA
Organism: Oncomelania hupensis; assembly: GCA_036898135.1. NCBI lineage: Eukaryota > Metazoa > Mollusca > Gastropoda > Littorinimorpha > Pomatiopsidae > Oncomelania > Oncomelania hupensis. Next base: position 62,847,344 of record CM072513.1, on the reverse strand, counting down.
ATTGCATCCTCCTATCCCTTGCTTAACTAAGCAGATATTTCTCTCCATCCACACCCACCCGAATTTTCTGGTCTATACTCATTTCGGTGAAAAGACGTTAAATGAAATTTTGAAAAAAACAAAAACACAATTCAGCGGGAGACTGAAGATCGAAGAAAAGTGGCGGAGGAGGGGAGGGTGGTGGGGTGGGTGGTGGTGGGGGATGGGGGGGGGGGGGGGCAGTGAATGGTGTTAAAAATCAAGTTAAAGGATTGTAGCCTATTATTTCATAGTCCGTAGTCACGCCTCATGTACGTAGTGTGGGGACGGTAAGAATCTCGCTTTGTGGCATATCAGTTTAATTTTATTTTAAAGAACGTGGTGTGGATCAAGTATTTATTTATTTAATCATTTTTATTTAGCGCTTTTCAAGCTCAAGAACTGCTCAAGGCGCTGACCGATACAGGATCTGACTCAAGCCGCCCGAGGCGCCCACTTGCAACTTTTGGGCGTATAGTCTGACGCCCAGACGCCTGAGCACAATCCTGGGCGACCGGGGCTGGGGAGAAGGGCCCTAGTGCATGCTGGTATTTGTGTGGCAGACACTCACTCCTCTAGGACATGAGCGTCAGGATCTTTAAAGTCCATGCGATGGAACACACGTGCGCACAGATTAGACCTCGGTGTATACTCTCATCCGAAGGAGTAGGCCACAGCAGGACTTCTTTTTTTTATTTTAACTTCGATTTATTTCGAATGTCGCCAGAAAGTGCACCAGGTGGCCGATGGGCGAGAACGCTATCACGCGCCGTGCCGACAGCTGCGTAAAATTCGCCCAGTAGATATTTTGCAATAGCCAGGGATCCTCTGTATATTGTAAGGAGGATGGTGCCACAGCCTGACGCCCGCACTTCCTTCGCACTCGTTGACCCTGTGAGTTTTACACCCTCCCATGTCGACCCTGCCCATAGAAACAAGTTTGATTTGTCCAAGATATAATTATTGTCCCATACATTACAAGGAAATTTGATGTGACAATTCCGTATCCAAGGGCAATACAAACAACATTCATATAACATGCATTTATCACATTATGACTGAGCAATAGCATGAACAGTAAAATCAAAGCAAACTCTTTACTTCCACAGACATAACCACACTACACGCACTATCAAGCTTTACAGGCAATCATCAACTATCACACTACACACTCACAATCACTCAACAAAACGTGCACTGAAACGATAGGAAAGACTTCATGGTAACAAGTAGAATATAACAAAGTTATTTTCTTTTCGAATAGGAGAGCAATTAACCTTGTAACCTTTTACAAATGTTCTCCCAAATGTGAACATAAAATGTCTATGTAAAGTCAAGCACTCGTTGTGCGACTAAAAATGAAAAGTAAGAAACATTTCAGAGTGATAAAAGCCTTGGCTGTACCTGATTTTGAGGAAGTTCCTTGCTGACTTTCAGGGTGCAGCTCGGCAGCTGGCAGAGAGAGAGAGAGAGAGAGAGAGAGAGAGAGGGAGAGAGAGGGAGAGAGAGAGGGGGGGGGGATATGGGAGTGGAGGGGGTGACAGATTCTGGTACTCAATGGTGCAGCAGCCTTGACATCCCACGCACTAATATGACTCTCCCCCACCCCCTCCTCTCTCTTTCTCCTCTCTCTCTCTCTCTCTCTCTCTCTCTCTCTCTCTCTCTCTCTCAAAATGTTTCTATTTAAATATTTTCTGAGTGTACAAACACGGTTTTAAAATATTCGACGCTATCTTTCTTATGACCCTTGATTTTTCTTTAAACGTTTCATGTTGCGATGCCCGACTCTAGGTATAAAAAGCACTTGGATCGGGGGGTCACTGATAAACAGCTGTTTTGAAGCTGCACAAATTAATATTACCAACTCTGCCTGCTTAATATGTTTACTAAGTTACTTCTTTATTGCGCTCGGTGCAGGTGGTTATAAACATAAGGTGATCTGGTGCAACGTAAAGATAACAGACCGTTTGAAATCATTGAGATGCAGTATTTCAATGGGCTTGACGTGAACTATACACATTATGCTACTTTTCGCCTCAGCTTATTATTTTACACGGGGATGGGTCAGTCTTGCCCTTCACGGTAAGCTGGACTCTTTCAATGCATCAAAACAACATTTAATTTGCTACAAAGTGAGGTTTTAACATGGAATTAGGGTTACAGAAGAAGACTGGGTGGCAGATAGATGGAAAAAAGGATGGAAGAGAGAGAGAGAGAAGGTGGGGATGGAAGAGTGAGTGTGTGTGTGTGGGTGTGTGTGTTTGTGTAAAGGGAACAAATGACTGCCAGAGAAGGAAGGGGATGGAGAATGCAGAATGGAACCAAAGACGAATCTTTGGGATTTCTCTAATAATTTAATGCTGTGTTGTGTGGATGAGCTAAGGAGAGGCACAATTAAATAGGGGATTAAGTGGGTGGTTCGGAAGGAACAGAGGGATGCCTTCAGTCCACAAAGGTCAAATAATTTCCATCCCAGAAAGCTTGGGAGTGGGGATCCTCAAAGAACTAATCTGCCGAACTGCAAGTCACGTTAAGCCAGGAAATGTAAATGATTTTTTTTTCTTTTAAAGGTTGTGTGTGTACTTGTGTGTGTGTGTGTGTGGATGTGGGTGTGTGTGTGTCTCCGCGCGCGTGGCCTCGCGCCCGCATGTGTTTGTGTGTATGCTTGTGAGGAAGACATAAAGAGATAACACATGTGTGTGTGCGTGAGCGAGAGAGAGAGAGAGAGAGAGAGAGAGAGAGAGAAAGAGTGTGTGTGTGTGTGTTTGTGTGAAGGGTGGTTGGTTAACTTTTTTTTTCTGTGAGGACGTCCTGATGATTAATAAAATGTATTCATTTCTCAATACTCCGGGCCAGGTGCTTTTGTAACGTTACCTTTTTAAGACAGGCTACACTGTCTACTGAACATGTTAATATTAAAAGTACAACGTGATTTCTTTACAATGGCTGGTTAATACAGCAAGTTTAATTAGAGCCGTATGTGTAGGCAGTAGTCGTTGATTCAGCCACCAGCTGCAATTTTTGTGTAACCTATATTGAATCGTAATTCAAAGTAGTACATTTTAATTTGCAAAGCTGTGTCACAGTAGAACAATTATGTTATTATCATGCTAGCTAATGAGAAAGCTGTTTTGCATGTAAGCACTATTGTCAGATCAGTTGTTTAAGGTCACGTTTGAAGCTGTGAACAAAATTGTTTTAGGAAAAAAATCGCTGTTTATAATATAATTATACTCCTATTATTAAGTATGTATTAAACGGGACCGGCGGACGTATCGTTTAATGAATTAATGCTCAGAAAGTCTGGACCCTAAGGATGCCGATAGTAGACTAGTACTGATAAAATGTAGCACTCGCTAATAAGACTTTTTCTTTCTGGCGCATACTCTGCAGGTCTCAAATGCTGAGTGCTATGAATTCGGGTCACTCATTAAATAATTAATTCATTAATGAGCACGGTACAGATCGGGCATCGTGGTGCTGATTGAAAAGAATTACACCTCTAATGATCCCGTGACCGATTGGACACAGTCTGCGACTTTACTTAATAAGATAATATAGCCGTATACACAGCATTGCTGAGCCTGGAGAGGCATACACGTAATACTTATTCCATGTTCCCTTCTATGCCAATCAAAACAACAATCACAACATCGAGTCCGGCTTTAGCCGTTGACGAGTGAGTGTCGGAGAGATACATGTATTTTCACTCCACACTCGGCTCCGCAAGTCCTCGGCAGGGGGATCGCTGACTTGGCGGTGGACTGGCTGCTTCAGGGCGTCTGATCAACGCGGCTGTTGGGCATCAACCCCAGAGAGAGGAGATCAGTCAGCGTGAGCATGAGCTCCGGCACTTACCATTCGCCGAGGTGTTGGGCACCCTTTTTTCTACCATCGCTTGCCTGCATTTTACACTACGGCGGCCTGCCCTTCATGTATGCCTCGCCGTTCCGTGTTTTCCACCACTGCGGCGGCTCGAGGCTTACTTGCCCACACCTGCTCACGGAAGACGATCAGTCCCACGGCCTACGTCGGCCGAGATGATGTCGCTCCTTCGGCTTGGCGTGGGAAACCAACCCGTCGTGTGCCGACTGACTTCGAAGCCGTCTCGCGCCGTGGGAGATTCCGAGTCGACCTTCCACTTCAACTTCCAACCTTCATTTTCTTAGCGTCTGGGCTCCGTTCGTCGGCCGTCGGCTGTTCTGCTTGGAAGGGCCCTCCCTGTCAGTCTTCCGTTCGTCCGTACCCACGGCAGCCCTCTCCTTCTTTCACTACTACTGGGCGACGCGTGACTTCCCGTGGGGGGTGGCGCCCCCGGACTGCAGGTCTTCACCGCCGGGACTCCGCGCCTGCCTACCTGCTGCCTTCTGCCCTCACTGTAACAGCGTGCTTCTCTCCACCGGCCCTCTCACTTCACCGCGGCGCCGTTGGTCTCCTGAGAGGGTGGCGCCTCTAGAGTTAACAGTTGCTTGCAACGCCACGGACCCCTTCGGTCGCCAACGTCCTACTGGGATCACCTGGATTCCACCTCACCTCTACGTCGAGCGATTCTTCGGCCACCCCTTACTGCCAGCGAGTTGGCACTTTAACAAGATCTACTAGTCAAACATCATCAACCAGCGACTTACGCAACGTTCTCCTTGTCTTCTTCATCACGGCCGAATAGGCAAACTACTCCTACTGACCATCAACACCTCGTCCCCTTTACGCTCATGTGTCCGGGGACGCAAATCTACTCAACAACAACAACAACCTTCTATGGATGTATCATAATCATAATGATAGAAGGGAGACGAGTCACAGGCGCACGCGTGTCTAGATACGAGCGCCTGTGACTTTATGGTAGCTGCATGCATCCACCAAGAATGAGAGAGTTAGTTGATTAGTTCGTCATTGATTATAGGGTCCAGCGGATTGCAAAGAGCCGAATCAGGACCACAAAATCAGGACCATAACTAGGCTGAAAGAGGACTCTCACCCCCGATCTGCATAAAAGATCTGCCGAAACAACTCCAACGGCAACACTGAAGGCACCACACCAACCGGTCACTCCACAATAAAGGCATGCAGGGGACGCTGAGGCTCCAATATCGTCCCCTATACGCTTATGTGTCCGGGGACGTTAATCTATTTTAACTAACTAACTGAGGCTCCAAAGTCCCCTATACGCTTCTGTGTCCGGGGACGGTAATCTACGTACTCAACTGAGGCTCCACTCCCATCTATCGAACCGCCGTTTACAAAAACAAAACAGAACACAAAACATAATTATAAAATATTAACGAAATACACGCATACACAACGCCCATATTGCCAAATAATAACACTATAGAAAGCCCCATTGACCATGCGGCAGAAAGCGTCAAACATCCCCAACAGATCCCACACACAAATGAGGAGCTGTGAGAGAGCCTCCAAGAAGAAAGGTAGGTGACTGGTCTAGCGAAGAAGATACATGTAGTAGATTGATAGAACACAGTAGGAATGAGAAAGAACAAAGGAGAAAGAAAGACAGCAACATTTGGAATTAAAGCATTAAATTTCCAGAAAGTGGAGATTTTATTTATACAGAAACCTCCGGCATCCCCACGGGGGCAGTGAGATAGTTGATGGAAGGCAGATAGAAGAGGAAGGGCTGAGAAAATACGGGCGGCGAGAGAGAGAGAGAGAGAGAGAGAGAGAGAGAGAGAGAGAGAGAGAGAGAGAGAGAGAGAGAGAGGGGTGGGTAGGGAGGTTGGTGTGGGCTACAGGATTTGAGAAGGGAGGAGGAGAGCGAGAAAAGTGAAATAGAGTATAATAAGAGGAGAAACCAACTGGAAAGGAGGAGATGGAAGTAGAGGAAGACGAGGAATGAGCCGATGAGAAAGGGGAAATGGAGATTTTACAAATCTACTAAAGCATGACACTCCTGTGACTCTTTTGGAATGTTGACATGCTGGATTACAGACATCGTATTAAACTTAAGAGCAGTGAACATGCGTAGCTTTAAAATTGTAGCACGCAGGTTGTGTGCGTGTGTGTGTGTGTGCATGTATGTGTGTGTGCATGTGTGTGTGTGCGAGTCTCAGTGTCTGCTCTCTTTCTCTCTAAACCCCCTCCCCAAACTGTATGGGCCGGAGGCCTAATAAAAACAGGGTGAAAAGTTCTCTCTCTCTCTCTCTCTCTCTCTCTCTCTCTCTCTCTCTCTCTCTCTCTGTCATCACCGCCCCTTTTTATCTGTACAATTTTATCTTCAATATAATCGAAAGAGTGTTGAAAGAGCTTGAGAAGATACTGTAGCGAGTGTGCAGATGTGAGAATATAGTTGAAAGCTGTCGTAGTTTTAGTAGTTGATAATTTGTGATTTTATGTAAACTTATAATTTTTTATTTGTATTGGTTTAAAATTAAAAATTTCTTTATTTTCTGAGATGCAATGTGCTGTATGATTCTGCATTGTGGGTAATAACGATTAGTTGACTTGATTTGAATAATCTTGGCATATTAAGTCGCAAATGGGCTTGTTTGCTTGTTATTCAATTAAAATTCTAGCGCTTGCTCCTGTATGATCTATGTCACTAGAAGTCGGAGACGAATTATGTAGCACAGTCTAGGTTGTTGCTATAATGATTCCAATACAATGTGAACATTGTATGAATTGCTGCATTTAGAATAGTTTGCTGTGTATTCTTATAGCTGTTGACATTTTCAATTTTGCCTACAATCAACCAATTCCCTTGAAAACACAAACATGGTGTTGGCAGATTTTGTCAACTCAGTAGAACTTTTCGCGTTTTTCCGACATTTTGAGACTTTATGTTTGCGTAAGTGAAAGGGAGAGAGGCCAGATGCCCTAACATAGTCAATTTATTTACAGTTATTGTGTTTTCAGTCTTCTTCTTACACTAAAAAAGTATTGCAGCGTTCTTTGTTATAAGTTTCAACAACACAAGAATATAATTATATATAATTAATAGAACTCCCTGACCCAGAAAGGGGGTAGTATGGCATACTAGCTTCAGTAAATTTGACTGTTAGGTTAATATAGTGGAAACCGGGGAACTAGGGTGAGGTATGTATTATTGTCCAAATAGGCTAATCTAGCCAGATGATACAAGCCATTAGTTATAAAAACCTGTGGCTAGAATTCCAACAGAAGACTAAAAGTCAGCCTGCATTAATCCACGTAATTAGGTAGAATGGCAACCATTGTGACAGAAATACATAACACACACACGCGCGCGCACACACACACACACACGTGCGCGCGCACACACACACACACTAAGGTACACACATACACACACACTCACACATACAAACACACACATACCCACCCACACACACACATACACTCACACACATATGGGTGAAACCTTGCCGTCTGGGGACGGAAATCCGTGGTTTTTTTTTTCAAAGTTACGGTTGACGGAATGTGCCGTTTAAAAAAATTATTGAAGAAGAAAAAAAATCGGTCTGAAATTACAGTGTCGCCACACGACAGCTTAAAAAGCTCTCTTTAATTTAGGAGACCGGAAACGGAACTTCCGTTTTAGTCTTCCGGCAGCCATTGGCTCTGTCAGTTATTCTACTACTGCTGTCACCAGAACACTCAACCAGCTGCACACATAAGAAAATAAAAAATGCTAATGTTCGAGATATCCGACAGTTCTGTAAGCAACTTCACATGGAGTGAAATTCTGCTGCTATCAGAAACAATTGACTTTTGAAACTTTGTTTTAATTTTTAGTTTATTCACAATGGATTGAATCAGTGGTGATAATTTGCAGTATAATGGCTTCTACCTTTGAATGTTGGAAAAATATTGGATTTGATTTGCAGTGAAATAATGCAGGTTACCCAACCTTATTTGTTGCGAAATAATACAGATTGCATTAACTTAAGGTGACGCTGTAAACGTGCCAAGGACTTTGCTCTCTTCATTCCATCAGACAGTACAGGATGGAGAATGAAACATTTGAAACCTATTTAAACTTGTAGATTAAAAAAACAAACACCCACTTCTCAGAAGATGTCGTAGTGATTATTGCCTATTTAATTTCATTTTAAAAGTCTTTTGCTTTAAATTGCTGAGGGGTTTCTTTGATGTCATTTCTTTCTGACAGTTTGCTTAATGTAGGGTACTTTAAAAACCAGCAGCCAACAGCTTTGAGCAATTATAGATGCACCACAAGTTACACTGACAACGTGACATGCAGTTATTTGTTCACTCACTGTACCATATGTTCATTCAGTCCACACACAAAAAAGTTTATTTTAAAACAATTAGATTCAGAAGAGTCCACAAAATCCATTTTGAAAAAAAAAAGAAGTCGTTTGCGGATGGGGGACTTCGTCCCCCCTGTGCCTCCCACCCGGGCGCTGCTACGGACATCGCCTGATCCCTGCCTTTCAATTTTTTCACTTTATACAGGTTCACTCACGCACACACATACAGTTACTACCAATAGAACTATTTTTTCTCGAATAACTTAAACTTGTAAAGAAAGTACAAGTCCGATCTTACGGGTAAGAATAGACTAACAAGTTCTTGTGGAATATAAATAATTATAGTCTTTTAGAAACTCTTCTACGGATGGTAAAAATGTCAGACTGCAAATCCAAGTCAAGTTTTCAAGAGCTGATTTATTAGATCGTAATCGTAAAAGATCAGACGGCACGATTAGACTGTACAGACATTGATTCGAAAATAACTTTTTGGCCATTCATTAAAAAGCCCTGGCAATAGATCAAACGATAATAAGGTACGAAAATAGGAAATAAGGCGCACCTTTCTGGAGAAAAACATGCACAAATGTTTTTGCTAAAAACCACAATGATTTTGATTTTCATTGAAAACATACTGTTCACTTTCTGTAATTCATTGCAAGAAGTCAAGGCTGCAGGCAGGAGATAATGGTTAATATCATCAAGTAACTAATTTATTTTAAGACCGTGTTGCAGACAGCCAAAAAACTCAAAATTCAAATCTATACTCAAGTACGATACTTTGAGTTAATTTACATAGGTTACTTACACGAAATTATGAACTTTGCCTGTGTGGAAATAAGTTATTGTAAGTTTCTGTACAAGGTGTTTTATCGCTAAAACGAACGTTACAAATTGGACAAAGAATCAAAATTAAAACAAGATATTCCAATTGGTGTTAAAAAACGAAATAGTTTGTTTCTCTATGCCCAAAAAGGAAGAAGAAGAAGAATAAGAAGAAGAATAGCTCTCCAAAGAGTTTAGTTTCTCAGCGTCAGCCGGATAATACAAATATATATAATATCATTTCCATTCTAATTCTGTAATAAGCGTTGTGGCCGCGCCAAGTGGGTCGAAGCGAGACTAACTTGCCTTGTCCACAGGCCAGAAACCAATGGTGCCTGACAGGTGTGGGATCGTTCCAGCAAATGGCCGTTATATTTCTCTGAATATTATTTACTTTTGACTCGGGCAACGTCTCTGGGGTTTTCTCCAGGTACTCCGGTTTGCTCCCCCAGCAAAATTTCAAAAAACACCACTAATATTAGGTAGGTTGGGTTTGGGCGCGTCACAGGCTGCGACTACGCCTTCCCTAGGGGAGGCGGCCCAGAATTTTCTAATAAAAAGGGACAATAAAAAGAAAAAAACAGACTTAGTCCGAGAGGTTAGCCTACAGTATCGCAGTGTGTATGCCAAACGTTTGTATTCAAACCTTTCAGATCAATGGCATTTTCAATGAAGCAATCAGTGCAGGATCACTGATCTGACATTTACTTTAATGTTCTATCGGTAGTATGATATTTACCTTAACGCGTATTTTAATTGGTGGTTTTCAAATGGTGATTAATTATTAATTACATGTGACAGAATGTAGTCTGTAAGTGGTTTTGTGACTAGGACCGAATTACCTTATCAGTGTACATAATTATTATGTATAACAACTATACAACACTAAAGACTGATCATAATTGTCTCAGTGTGTGTACAATATAATAGTTTGCTTTGCTTATATGTAACTAATAAAACCATTATTTATCTAGGATCAAGTGAACCAACACTCGCAAGAAAAGGAGAGAAAAAAGACAGACAGACAGACAGACACTGACAAGCTGACAGTCAGAAATAGGCTGACAGAGACTGGATTGGATTTATGCCTTTTGATTAGAGTCTTAACTTGAAACGAGTCTGTTTCCTTTGTTTGCTTGATTGTATTCTTCTTGCTCGCAGGTCGTTCTCACGACAAGGTTTAGACATTAGTGAACATTTGTTTTTAGCAACGCATATTATTTTGTGATCTTCAGAACTGATATATAAAATCGTCCGCTGACCAAGATGTTAAAGAAGAAATAAAGGAAATAAAAAGCAGCACAACAACAACAAAAGTAGATTCGATCTCGATTTCTCTACCTCGGGCTATCTGTTGAACACTGGAATAGCGCGTTTTTCCATGCTGTGGTAGCATGTTCAGTGCTTTCAGAACAATGACGACAAATATCAGGAGAGGGAAATAAAGTGTTAAACTCTCTCTCTCTCTCTCTCTCTCTCTCTCTCTCTCTCTCTCTCTCTCTCTCTCTCTCTTTCTTTCTCACTCACTCTCTCTCTCTCTCTCTCTCTCTCTCTCTCTCTCTCTCTCTCTCTCTCTCTCGTTCTCTCTCTTCTCTCCTGTCCTTTCCTTTCTGTTTGTCTCGCTCTATATCTGCTTCTCTCTTATTCTCTATCACTCAGCGCGTGTGTATGTTTGTGTGCGCTGGTGTGTATGTATATGTGTGTGTAACATGATTTAAGGGGGCGATGACTGATGCTCTCACCACTATATGTAACAAGATCTGGCAGAGTGGGGAATGGCCTACACCATGGACCCAGTCGCTTGTCATCACTCTTCCTAAAAAAGGTAACCTTCAGGAGTGTGAAAATTACCGCACCATCAGCCTCATCAGCCATCCCAGCAAGGTCCTCCTGAAAATAATACTCAACAGGTTGAAACCACAAGCTGAACAAATCATAGCTGAAGAACAAGCAGGATTCATGGCAGGGCGAAGTACCACTGAACAGATTTTCAACCTCAGAATAATCTGTGAGAAATACCTACAGCACCAACAACATCTATATCATGTGTTCATAGACTTCAAGAAGGCATTTGACCGAGTCTGGCATGCAGCTCTATGGGCAACCATGAAAGTGTACAACATCAGCCCTAAAATCATAGAAGTCATCAAAAGCCTGTATGACAAGGCTACCAGTGCAGTCCTCCATAACAGCGTCATCGGGAACTGGTTCAGAACAACAATCGGTGTGCGTCAAGGATGCCTACTCTCTCCAACACTCTTCAACATCTTCCTAGAGCGCATCATGTCAGATGCTCTTGCAGATCACGAAGGCACAGTCAGCATAGGGGGCAGAGCAATCTCCAATCTTCGTTTTGCGGATGATATTGATGGATTGGCTGGAGAGGAACAAGAACTTGAACAGCTTGTACAGAGGCTTGACACCACCTCCAGAGCTTATGGAATGGAAATAAGTGCAGAGAAGACCAAAATGATGACCAACAACACCAATGGCATCAACACGGACATCAAAGTACAAGGCCAATCCCTCAACACAGTGCACAGCTTCAAATATTTAGGAGCCATTGTGTCAGACAATGGGTCTCGACAGGAAGTCCTCTCCAGGATCGCACAAACAACTGCTGCCCTGACAAGGTTGAAGCCCATTTGGAAAGACAGAACCATCAGTCTACATTCCAAAGTAAGACTGCTGCGATCTCTGGTCATCTCCATCTTCCTATATGCTTGCGAAACATGGACCCTCACAGCAGATCTCCAACGAAGAATACAAAGCATGGAGATGAGGTGCTACAGAAGACTTCTGTGCATTTCCTATACCCAACACATCACCAACGTTGAAGTCCGACAGACCATCACACAAGCCATTGGACAACACGATGACCTGCTCACAGTGGTGAAGAAACGGAAACTCCGATGGTATGGCCACGTCACCAGATCATCAGGCCTTGCAAAGACCATTCTGCAAGGCACAGTGCAAGGAGGTAGAAGAAGGGGGAGACCGAAAAAGAGGTGGGAGGACAACATTCGAGAATGGACTGGTTTGACACTGAGCGAAGCCATGAGGGCTGCTGAGGACAGAGAAAGATGGAGTATGCTGGTTAAGCGATCATCTGTGGTGCCCCTACGACCTTCGGGTTATGGGACAGGATAGGATAGGGATAGTGTACCTGCAAGACAGATCCTTTAAGGGAACCAATCCTATATTTAAAACGCTTCCCATGTCGACCTCTATAGCACACTTGATTGCTCTATCTAATCCTTTGCCACCTAATATATGGGTAAGGTGATCCTGACCGCATAGTATACAGCTTCTATCGCAGGTAATATTTCTTTGGAGCATTTTACATATTTCCAGATTTCATGTGTACCCTACTTAATATAGATTGTGCCAGGAAGGTTTTGATTAGGACTCCATAGCCTGTACAGTAACAGTACACAAGTACCGTTCCGCCGTCTTTATTATACGTGCAGTATGGAACCTGAGAATTCTTTATCTATTTATGCTGAAGTTTTACACAAATTTTGAATGAATGAATGAATGACAACTTATATAGTGCATAAATACTTCCACATATCACACCGCTTACATTTTAAATCTTAAATTATAGCACATTAACCCTGCGCACTCCCAAAGTCACAACTACGTTCATTATTGTGCCCTGCGGCTGACCTGTCTAACAACACCAAGACGGGAATCCAGATCCAGATTCAGACGCATATTTATCCCGTGACCTTAAGGTTTGGGTTGGAGTTTAATTTAGACTTAGAACATAATGCAGTAGATCTCACTGTGCCTGTAGTCAATACAAGCAGTGAACCGTGGCTTGGACCACAATGAATGGGAAAAAGAAGACGAACGAATGAATAGTCTTATTATAATATATAATATAATAGAATTACTCCCACATTGTAATGCTAGATCACAGGCTCCGAATTCATGGAAAAAAATTATACTTCACATCATTCATATTCTGTGTTGTAAATTCTATATTTTTAGCACAAGTAGACAATATTCTGTGTACAGTACTAGAAACCTAAAATGTCTGTTTGGTTGTTAGTTTTATTTCGATGTTTTATTGTTCGTTTGAAGGTTCCAGAATGTAGGATTTTTCAGAAAGGCCCTGTTGTTTTCAAGGCCTGTGATTGACGTATGTCATTGATGGAAAATCAGTCCCTTTATAAGAAGCAAATAGATCTTTTTCCTGACAGTGTGTAGGAGGATCCATGTATTTCATCAGACACTGAAATGACAAGAGAAAATGGTCCCTTCTTCTTCTTCTTCTTCTTCTTCTTCTTCTTCTTCTTCTTCTTCTTCTTCTTCTTCTTCTTCTTCTTCTTCTTCTTCTTATCTTGCTCCTCCTCATTACCATTGTCATCTTCTTCCTCCTCTTTCTTTCTTTCTTTTTTTCTTTCACTCCTATTTTTTAAATTTATTTATGGACTGGAACCTTATAACACCGAAAGTAGGTCTATTCTTGTTAGCTTGAAAACACTTAAAAACTCTCTGCTCACATTGGATTCGAAAATCTAGTGTGACATCGTCACAGTTCCTAATATCTTAGCTGGGCTGGGAGCGACTGGGAGCATTCTGATTGGTCGACACGTTACAAAATTCGACGCATGCCCACAGTGCTATCGTAGTCTTAGTAAGGATTAGGGTTAGAGTTAGGGTTAGGGTTTAGGGTTAGGTTTAGGGTTAGACGCCTAAGAACATCGTGAAAAAGCCGGCCCGACATGACCTGGTGCATGCGCGAAGGTGCCCGGATCAAGTAGGAAACCCGAAACTTTGACGATATTATACCGGGATTGATTTTTTCTTTTACGAACACGGGGCGGAATACGCTCAGGTGAGGAAGGGGGGAGGGGTAGGAATGGTGTGTGTGGTGGTTCCTGATTACGTTAGTTGATACTATTAGACCACTAATTGTACCACTGCGTATTGCTACAGCCGATTTTTGTGTCTGTGTTACTTATGCATTTATGGTCTATTATTCACCTAAGTGATTTAGACAATTACAATTAAGAAAATAAGCATATTAATAAACAACTTTAAACAATTAACTAAAAAAAATAATCAACTCATTAACTAGAAGAACCGATCAAAAACATAAAATCTCTCTTTTACTCACTCTCTCTCTCTCCCTCCCTCTCTCTCTCACTCCTATGATTATACACATGGACTCTTCACATACTAATCAATTCAATTCAATTCAGTATTTTAATTTCACGTCTGTTCACAACAATGTGATTTTAGACAACAAAAAAGTATGAAAATAAAATTAAATAATTTTTAAAAAAAATCAAACAAACAAAAACAACACATTATGTGAATTAAAAGAATAAATAAATAAATAAAAATAATAATAATAATAATAATAAAACAATATAAGTAATAATTATAATGATAATAAAACAATATAAGTAATAATTTAATTTAATTTAATCAAAACTAACAATAACATATCAACGTTCTTCAAAATTATAATATCTTATATAAGTCATACTAATCATTGTTAAAAGCAAAATGCTACATAAAGCTTCCAACAGATTATTAAACAAAGATTTTGCAAGCTTTAAACAAACTGAAAAAGTTAAATCACTTAGTATGTTAAAGTTTTTTTATTTCCACTGGTAGTAAAAAAATATCAAAATCGTTGCATTTAAACAGAATATGAACCAGTAAAGGTACAATTACATAAGCAAAAAATATTTTTTTAAAAATAAAATTTAGTTCGTTATGAATTGAAAAATAATGTATATGCTAATCTTGCAGCAGATCTTGAAAAACCATCATGTAATGAACATTGGGGTGAATAATCATATTTTTTGAGAATGTTTTTTTTTTAAATTCTTTTGTTGGTTTGTTTAGTAGATAAAGATATGTGAATAGTAACTGAATTCAAGTTCAAAGCACCTTTCTTTGCCTATTGACCGGTCCAATCATTGAAGATAAAACCAAAATTTGATGGTATCAAACAGAGATTAGCATTGTCCCATTTATAATAAAACAATGAACAACCTGTTTGATCTAATAAATTATTTCTTGTCGTTCCTTGCTATTTGTAGTATACAAAGCCTGTAAAACAGACTGTGGATCCACACACATTACTATATTATAAAAAATACAGTAGGCAAGCTATCAATTTCGTTTAAAGCCAATAAAATAGCTATCAGTTCTGCTGTAAAAATTAAAAACCCTTTTCCGAAATGACTCGCATATTTTCAAATCCGGAATGACGAAAGCAGACACCGCATTTTCTTATACTAGTACAGAAACGTCAGTGAAAATTTTAAATTTAAAAAAAAAATGTATGCGGGCATCTATGGCTACCATATTTTTATCTGAATATCTTAATACAGAAGTATACTCATAATTTGCCCTGTTTTTTTGTAACTCCCAAGGTTTGGCAACTATTTCAATATTAATTTGTCACTCCGGAAAAAAGGTCTTGCGTGTAAGATGATTTGGTAGCCTAATAAGGCTTTTAATGTGTCTTGCTCTTTTAGGAAACTCAATTTCAGATCTAATACAAAGTTCATGGTTTGTAAAATTATATACAGCTTTTCATCTTATTTTAGCCGATTTCTGTTGTCCACTAGACAGCAAAATAGGACAGCCGTTAATTTACCCCCTTCACCCCCCTCCTCCATTCCCCTCTTTTTTTTTTTAAATTTGGTTTAGCCGGCGTTTGAAGTCACAACCTAACCCAACTCCGCTTCTACTTGACTGCCAGAAGACGCTGGGGAAAAAAAGATAAAATAAATTACTGGTAGGTTTATTGCGCTGTGTGCATTGTGAAATCAAAACAACTCCAAATCCTGCTTCTATTGGCTCTTAACAACGTGGTAAAAACCATTACTACTTCTACAGTCACTTTTGCATTTTGCTAATTCAAGCCTAAACTTTGTCGGTCATTCCTCGCCCATTCTGAACGCAAAGAGATGAACTGTAATAAAATGGGATGGAAGAGGGAATGGATGGTGATATACGATTACGTCATCAGAGAGTACAAGAACTCTGTAATAGCAAGCCTACTTAGTCAGATGGGCTAACTGGGTTCTAAAACTACGCTAAGCTTTTCAAATTCCAAATTAATATAATGTAGAATTTGTTGAATATGACGTCATTGAACACATAACATGTGCAAGAGATATAACCCTACTATCTGTTACGCGGTTGTTATTTTTATCAATGGTTGATTCAGCCCCGATGCTTGAATCTTGATAAGTGTAACTCAGATTCGTTTATCCACGCAACCTGTTCACTCAGCAACAAGGCAGGAGTCGTCGTATGAAGTTTTTCAACTTTATTCAGCATACATCAACAACTGCATACAAAATCGCTTTCCGAAAATCACTTCAAAGATCATCATCAAAAATCATCTCTATCAATCACTTGTTCACTCCTCAAACAGACACAGTGCACCGCTTATATAATCTCTCTATAATCGAGAGAAAGTTCGAACATTCCAGCATGACGCAATAACACCCAATCAAAACTCGTCACCGGAACTACGCACTGTCTTACATCATATAACCTTATTTAGGTTAGAAGAATATCTTAGCTCTTACCATTAAGCTCTTTGCTATTACTACCTTTATCTAGATGCTTCGATCGATAGTAAACAAGTAATTCTAGAAAATTCTCCAATAATATCGACCAACGAAAATTATCATCATTATGCAAAGGTTCTTCCAGCAACAACGCATAATCAAATCAAAGGTAAATACACTCTGTTATTGCATGCCTTGCAAAACAAAACGATCGGATCTATCGTGCGCGTCTCAAACGTAACACTATCATATTGTTTTACCGCAATCTTGTTAAAAACATGAGAACTCCCGCCAATAAAACCTTATTGAAAAGGGTATATGCCATAATAGCATTGGAGGTTTGAGGGTAGGGATGGAAGGGAAACGTGTGTGTGTCGCTTGCTGTCGGATTTTTCTTAGTTTTGTTTGCCCGAAGGGGGAAGGGGGGGGGGGGTTCCGTGCTCCCTGGGTTTCCTACCCCCAATCCATCCTCCACTCCCTCGCCGCCGCCCCCATTTCCTCCTCCATAATCCGCTCCTGATGGAGGGGAATGGCCTCGAGAGGGGTTGCGCATTCAAGACACGAAACTTAGATTAGAACTGTCTTTTTATTTCAAAAGCTTGCCAGATTTCTTACAGAAATGACTTAAAATAAAATTATAGACGTTTGGAAGAAAATATTTGATTAACAAAAAAATCTAATCAGCAATTTTTGTTTTTGTCTAAACCCCCACCATTCCCTTCCCCCCTCCTTCCCCCATGCTTACTCTCACCACCCCATTCACTAGCCCTTGCATATCCACAAACACTCCTATAATCCTTTGCGTGATAATTTTAATGAAAAAGTTTCATTTTGCAGTTTAAGAGACTGCATTGTGCCCACAAACGGATGGTCTAACATAATCCACATTAAAATTGTAACTGCTGTTAAAACGGTATAGCAGTTTGATCTCCCTCTCTATCCCTCTCTCTCTCTTTCTCTCTCTCTCTTTCTCTCTTTCTTTCTCTCTCCCCACACATCCAAAAACCCTTCCCTGCATCCTCCTTCCCAACCCAAACCATCCAATTACTTGCATACATACACACACCCTTTACACACACACACACACACACCCACACACCTCTTCAGTGAATTTTTTTTCTAATCATAATTTATAAATTATTGTAATCAGTGTTTGCATAGGGCTTACCGTTCTTTGACTTTGCAGTCTAGACTATTAATCACTGAAGCACCTCCTGAGACTCTGGGAGGGGTTTTGTTCCTTAACTCTTAAGTGATCTTATTATATAAAATTTATTGAGAGAGAGAGAGAGAGAGAGAGAGAGAGAGAGAGAGAGAGAGAGAGAGAGAGAGAGAGAGAGAGAGAGAGAGAGAGAGAGAGGGATTGCGCATTTTTATCGCCATGCATTAAAAGTTTTGTCGATTTAAAGTTCCTCTCCACTTTTGAGATTTAGTAAAATGTCCTTCTTTTGTATTATTATATTATAAAAGATTTAGTAATTTCATGTCCCCATCCTACCCCATACCTCCACACCCCCCCACCCCTTCCCCCCAAAAGTAATCTTATCTATATCGACGTTACTCTCAACCTGTAATTTCTAAAGCTAAGTAGCAGTGTTAATAGTATAAAAGATTGTGCAATGTGCATTTTCGCGACAAGTATGCAAAGGGCCCTGCTTGCATGACCCTAATAGCGGTCTTTGCCTATCTTTCCTTAATTGTTAGGATGAAACATTGTATGGTGTTGTTGTAACATGAAATTAACTACACCACTACAGGTTCCGAGGATATTTATTTTTGTCGAAAACTACTTGAATGCGAAAGCCTAACGCGGCTATGAAGTCTTGTTTAGCTTTGTGTTCTAGAATATTGCAAGAGGAAAAAGAAATTCTGTTTTATGCAGTCACTTTATCAACCTTTTTCCTTTGAAATGTTCGATTTTTAATGCGAGACCTTTCGTTTCCTGTTGGACTGTTGTTGTTTGTGAATATTTTATTGGGTGATTTTAAAAAAAGTTGATCTCCCTTTTATTCCCCCAACTTAGCTTCCCTCTCCACAGCTTTCACCGTCACTCCTTCCACCGCCCACTCTCCAACCATTCTCTCTCTCTCTCTCTCTCTCTCTCTCTCTGTCTCTCTCTCTCTCCTTCTCTCTCTCTATTTTTTTTATTTGTCTGCATGTCTTTTACTATCTCTGTCTGTCTCTGTCTTTCTCGCTTTCTCTGTCTGTCTGTCTCTGTCTGTCTGTCTGTCTCTCTTTTTTCTTGTTTTCTAAGTTTATATGTCATAAAGACCTATGCCATTTAAGTCATTGTCAGATTTGTTTTTTTAAGTTCGTATTTGTGCTGGCAGCACTGTTCTTACTTCAGATTTTTTTTGAGTGTGTTTTGGAAAAGGAGTGGAGGGGAGGGGGGGATGAATGTCATGTAGGGTTGCAGCTATCGCAAGCTGATGTATCCTTTTAATTCACAACAACAGCATACACATATTACCTAAACACTTGGGTGTACATACATTAGTAACGTTTTTATACTGTACCATCGATGCCTACTTTATGGCTAACACTGATCGTTGCACTGATTAATATAATAAATTATGCGAAGTCTTTTGATCTTCCTCTCCCCTTCCTCCTCTAGTGTGCTAACAATTTTTATTTACGGAGTTGCGTCCCGTCTCAACAGTCATAATACTTATTATAAAGTGCATTCAAGAGGCTGAAATAAGCATTCTGTAAATTTACCCTCGCGCACGGTACCGCTATTATGTCATTATGTTATTATATTTTAAAGCCCATCATGATCACGTGAACTGTTATAATATAATTATTTAATGGATTTGGATGATGGAATTGTGTGTCATATCACCGTTTTGTGTGACATCAGGCTATAGTGATGTGCAAACAATATTATATTTGGGCGAATGTACTTTTTCTGCAAGCAGTGAGATTGAATAATCATGGTTTTGAAATTGGTAACTAATTGCTTTAAGAAAAGAATAGGCCTAGGGTGGAACATTTCATTCAAGGTCCAATTTTAGCAGTAATTGCGGTGATTTAGCGGTTATTTTAAGGTTCGATTTTTAGCAATTATTCTTACTAATTTTACTGACATCAAACCTCTTAAGTTATTGAATGGAACTATGTTTCTTCACTCAGAATAGTGTAAAACCACTGATTCGCTTCAGTGGCGCTTTAAATATTATACAACTTTGAAGCACCAGCTATTTTGCCTATTCGACTGGGGCAAATTAGGATCAATATCCTACAACAATGATCCTATCAGTGCAGCGTTTGTCGCTCCACAATATCCTACGACAATAACCCAACCAGTGTGTTATTAAGGATTGGTGGTATATATTTCAGATGACAAGCTGAAGTTCTCTTGACATAATGTCCGTCTGATAGAGCAAGTACTCTCCATATCGAAACCAGATAACGCACACTACAGTGTCCCCAAAGCCCAGTGTCACTGATTTTGGTCGCAAGTCGACATTTTATTTACTTCATTCACATCCTATACATACACGCGTGTCGATTTAATCCTAGCCGTACTTTTTTGAAAATGAGAATGAGACTTAGATATGGATCAACTCAGATATATATATAACGAAACTGTTGGTTAGTTGAAAATGTGTAAAGGCTTGTCTTAATTGGAAGGCCCGTGAAGGTTCACGAACGTCCCTTTTATCTGAGAACCTCGAAAAAAGGTCAGTTTACCTCCACAAACCTTCTAATTAAGACAGACCTTATTGGATATTAACATTTTATTGTCAAAAAAACAAGGAATTTCCAGCAATACAAAATATTGAAAATTTCAAGAAAATGTGAACTGTAAGAACGATCCGTTGACTCGCTGTAGAGACGACGTTGGGGTCTCACATAATGGTTGGCGTCTCACATAATGGTTTTTGACAGAAGAAATAAAGAATCAAGAATCAAGACATGTAAAACTATAGATGACGTCTTGATTATTGATTCTACGATTTCTTCTCTATCTCGTCTCTCCAACTAGTTCGACATAGCCTTCATGTTACACTAACATTTCATACTATAATTATACAGTTGTGAAAACTCATATATTTGTATTTACAATTTTGACTTAACTTGATCAGGCGAGACTACTTACTGGTAAATACTACTGTAGTTACATTAAGATGCGCTGTCTTCTATGTATGTGCTCACCAATAAAATAATTCGACACAACATATTGTGCAATTACCACTAATGGATGGGCCTATTGTCCCCATTTTTTAAAAGTTGATTTCATTTTATTGTGAAGTTACCCATCGCTATGATTGTTGGTTATAAACCTTTGCTCTCTATTTACAACTTCTAAGGTGCATTTGCCACAGAGTACCACACAGAGTGTCATGGAACAATCGACCTGATATATTAATCTAGGTTACCACTGGGGAAGTGAGCTGTAAGGATGACTAAGGTTTAGTTTTAACTTTCGCGTCATTTGAATGTGGCCTGACTCAATCTGACTTCATCTTTTTGTCTGAATGAGTAGACAAAGCCAGCACTATATTGAAAGTTATAAAATCCAGAATTAGTAGCAAAACCGAAAATAGCATTAAAAATGTCAGCCTTGGCCAACAATAACAACAAAACAAAACAAAAAAGAAGTTAAATGAAAACATTTTAAGCGTAAATGTGGTACGGCGGAATAATAAGCCTGCTTTGTAAATATAAACTCAGTTTACACCTAAATGCGTAACACGTACTGTAAATTTTGCAATGCAGCTGCTTATGTGATTAATCCTGGGTCTAGCCTCGACCGCATTCATCCTTGTTCAAAAGGTCTGTAGCACCTTTAAAAGAATAATTATTGTAGATTACAGTCGCACGACACCGGATCGTATTGGCGACTACTGCCGTACTGGTCACATTATTCTGACACCAGCGAACTAGTTGGCTGTAAGGAGAAAATAATATGGTCACACGTTGGCCAATCCTGGATTCGAACCAGGGACCTTTTGGTTAAAACCTGTCTTGCCTTTGTAGGCATGACAGATTCACTGCGGCAACAGTACCCCCGTTGGAGTGCCGGGGGTTTCAGTATAAATAGTATCCCCACTTTATGGAAATTTAGTGCTTTAAATTCCCACTGTTGCTATCTTCCTCATATACTCTTTCCCATTCCTGCTCTGTTCTATCACTCTGCTATACTATCTTCTTCTTCGCTAGATCAATGACCTACCTTTTTTCTTGAAAACTCTTCCTGGACAAGACTCCTTGTTTGTGTATGAGGTCTGTTGGATCAGCTTGGGAGTGTTGGACGCTTTCTGCTGGGTGGTCACTAGGGCTTCCTATGATGTTAGTATTTAGCAATAGAGGCATTTTATATGTATATGTTTCGTTGATGATTTGTAATGATGGTTGTATTCTATTTTGTTTTTGTAACCGGGGGTTCGGGTAGTTGAGGTAAACCCTCAGCCGTCCCCCGCGTGAGATGTCTTTATTGTAAAGTGACTGGCCGGTGGAGGGCGTTCAATTTTCCCACTAGGGTTGTTTCGGCAGATCTTTTATGCGGATCGGGGGTTGTCCGGTCCTGATTTGGCTCGGAGGAGTCCGCTGGACCTAAAGCAACAATAAATAAATCAATCAATCAAACATTTTGGTTACTAATTGAGCTTCACGGCCCCTCTTAAAAGAATGTTTTCCTCTGCTCAAATGTAGGTAGAGGGGCGAGGAGGTGTGGAATCATATAAGAACAATGAATCCTGACTTATATTTTAGACACAATATAATAGATTACAACACAGAGCAAATGCTCAGAGTCATCGGCTCGAGCTCAAAGACAAACATAAAAATGAAAATTGAATGTTATTTAAGTCAGTACAAAACAGGAGATCACCTTAGGCTCACCTACAAAAATGTACATGTTCTGTTATGTTGATTTTGCCTCTAATTATAGATCTGTATGTAGAATAGCATTGTATTCTCGTTGTTTAAATGTAGGTTTTTTCTCATCTCTCTCGTTTATGTTTGGTTCGTGTGTGAATGCTGTTAGTCATTTATTTGCTGACAATTAATGAATGGTCTGTTCGTGTTTGTTGCAGGATGCATACAAAATTTCAAGGTAAACAGCTATTCTCCTTTTGTAAAGACTCGACTGGTGTTCAGGTAACACAAAAGACAAGCAAATTGTATCATTTAAATTATATAATGTGATACCTATAAGTATAATATAATATGTAATTAAGCTAAAACTCTAAGTTCGCATACCTCATATCTTACCTACAAAGTTAACACTGCATTAATTATGACTGTATAGTCAATCGATATGCACTGACAATTTCAGCGGTTATCAACAGACCTGAAGTTCATCCTGTTATGTCTATGTGTACAAAATCAAAGTCTTGACGAATGGATAAAGCGTTGCTTTTCCCATTATGAGGGGGTCAGCCAGGTGGGTTATCGCAGTTGTCAGACACATAGACTATGATTACGTGTTGATAGTTCAGCGACTTGTATTGATATGATGCTGCCACGATGAAGGCAATATTGTATTGAATAAATCAAAATAATACAGCCTTCACTCCCACATCACGCCATTGACTGGCCGTCGTTGACACGGACCAATCAGTATTAGTATAATAATCAATGCACGGAGACAAATATGATACAATGAAACCAGTCTGATATCCTTTAAGATCTGTTGACGATTTTAACCGTAAAATAGTCAATGCTACAAGTCAAGTAATGAATACATATAGTATCGTGTACTTTGCTGAGTGGGTATGTATTAGTCTATATGTTTTTTTAGTTTGATTGATTGTCTGTTTTTCTTTTCTTTATATAATAATTTATTTCATCGTTCTTAGCATTTAGTTCTATGTTTGTTGTCAGTGTGCTCGTTTTATACCAATTGTACTTCAAACCTATAAAGGGAAAAGTGAAAGCCACAGTTGAAAACCTGTCTTTCCTTTATAGGCAAGACAGATTCACTGCGGCAACAGTACCCCCGTTGGAGTGCCGGGGGTTTTTCAGTATAAATAGTATCCCCACTTTATGGAAATTTAGTGCTTTAAATTCCCACTGTCGCTGTCTTCCTCATTTACTCTTTCCCATTCCTGCTCTGTCCTTCACTCTGCTATACTATCTTCTTCTTCGCTAGATCAATGACCTACCTTTTTTCTTGAAAACTCTTCCTGGACAAGACTCCTTGTTTGTGTATGAGGTCTGTTGGATCAGCTTGGGAGTGTTGGGCGCTTTCTGCCGGGTGGTCACTAGGGCTTCCTATGATTGTACTATTTAGCACTATAGGCATTTTATTTGTATGTGTTTTGTTGATGATTTATAATGATGTTTGTATTCTATTTTGTTTTTGTAACCGGGGGTTCGCGTAGTTGAGGTCAACCCTCAGCCGTCCCCCGCGTGGGATGTCTTTATTGTAAAGTGACTGGCTGGTGGAGGGCATTCAATTTTCCCACTGGGGTTGTTTCAGCAGATCTTTTATGCGGATCGGGGGTTGTCCGGTCCTGATTTGGCTCGGAAGAGTCCGCTGGACCTAAAGCAACAATAAATCAATCAATCAATACCAATTGTACCAACATTGCATTCTAGAATCGCGAATGCTAGAAACATAATATATTTATACATACATTGAAGTATCCTTGCACGTGTGCAGTTAACACATTTCTTTTTGAAAACATTACAAGGACAGAAGTGATGAGACAGATTTGTTAACTTTTTTGAGGGGGGAGTTAGATTTTTTTTTAATGAACTCACTTTGTTTTTAACCCAAATAATAATTATTGTAATATAATATGTAATTACATTGTCATTAATGGTGTCTACAACAGTTGGAAGGGTATATGTCAGTGTAAGAGTGAGTTTATACGACGAGTTTAGAAATTGTGATGAAGCTCCCTTTACGTTGCTTCCTCGTTTTGGTATTACGAGTGAGGATTTACGCTTTAACAGTTTTTCCTTGTTGGGGATTATAATAAACACAGCGTTGATTGTCTAGGTATCTGTATTACATGACAGTGATAATCCTTTCGTGTGCATGCCAAGGCCTTAAGGAGACATTGTCAGCTGAGACAATGAACTAGATTCCTTGACGAGGTTGTACATTTAGCAAGCAAGTTTATCTTCTAGGCTTTGTCCTAAGGTTTGACAATATTTATGATGGTGATCTAAGAAAGCCGTATTACATAACGGTTTTTCTATTTACTTTTATTTATTAGCCTATGTACTATCATGTTCTTCAATTATGTTTTTTGCGATTGTTACGTTATATTTTTTTAACATGGAATTAACTTTTTTTTTAAAAACAACTATATATAATTTTATTAAGTTAACTGCCTTATTTTTTAATTGCACTGTGTGTGTATTAGTGTGTGTGTATTAGTGTGGGTGTGTGTGTGTGTGGGTGTGTGTATGTGTGGGTGTGTGTGAAGGACACATTGCTTTTATAAGACAATGAGCTTAAAGTGGCGTGACAGGTTTAGCAGATTTGCTGAAGCAACGCGAAAAGTGAAGTGTGACAGCCGTCTTGAACTCGTGACCTTCTGACATCAGGATTAATGAGGTCAGCTTACGACCTTACGAAGAGGCCAGACGCTGACCCTGCTGTTAATTCATGGTGTTACGCTTAAAGCCTACTTCAGATAGGAAAGAAAACTGTCTCGTTGTTGTTAATTTCGCTTCTTGACCTGCATACCGTTATGAATGATGTCATGATACACTATCATCCGTTTCTGTTTGGTTGAAGTTCTTTTTAGGGCGTTGCTTTGGAAAATGACGTAGCCTTGACCAGTGTAGAAAGTTGAAATGAGAAAGACAAAAGAACATAGAAATAGCAAACTTTTGTTATCGTTTTTCTTGTGGTTGTCGTTGTTGCTGTTGCTGTTGCTGTCGTCGTTCTTGTTCTTCTTTTCCTCTTCCTCCTCCTCTTCCTCCAATTCTTCCTTCTACTTCTTGATCCTCCATGTTTATTCAGTTATTTAAACAGACCCACCTCTACACCAAATGTATTAACAA
Source organism: Oncomelania hupensis (assembly GCA_036898135.1). Lineage (NCBI taxonomy): Eukaryota > Metazoa > Mollusca > Gastropoda > Littorinimorpha > Pomatiopsidae > Oncomelania > Oncomelania hupensis. The sequence continues at coordinate 62,821,771 of CM072513.1, read as the reverse complement.
TTTTGCGATACAAAATAATATTCAATTTTACTATTCATTAATCCGCCCCCCTTCCATCCCTACTTCATCGTCTAATAGACGCGGTTTCTGTCAGACAGATAATGATTTGAGATCGAGAGCTTCTAGTCCAAGCTTTATATTTCTATCGAAAACAGACTTTTTGCGTAAGCTATACAGTATTTAGCTGTCGGAAAGAAACTGTGAGAAATTTTGAGTTGATAGACTGTTGGGAGACTGTTGAGAGACTGGTGGAGACTTGGAGACGGTAGTGAGACTGGCGGAGACGGTAATAGAGGTTGGTGGAGACTTGGCGACGGTATAGAGGCACGTGGAGACATGAAGACGGTATAGCGACTGGAGAGAAATGGAGACGGACTGGTAGAGACGGTAACTATAGGGGCTGGTGGAGACAGGGGCTTTTTTTTTTAAATCAGTTTATAGTCCCCTCTCTTCCCGATAAGGATTTTCAGAGAGGAGACTTGAAACAGGGGCTGTCTGCAACACTGTTTTATAGTTGTGATGGCTGGCTGATCCTGTGGGTGGGAGACAGTACGGCGATGACCTAAAGGTAGAAGGTCACATTTATCGTTTTGCCGTCTGCGCACCCGTCGCTAGCCACCCGGGATTCAGCCACCCGGCCGCCACTAAACGGGTACACGGTTTCACAGGCCTGGAAATCTTATTATAGAGGCTTGTCCGTCTGCAATACGTATTTGAGATACAATAACTTTATCGAAGCAGGTTCGCAACTCTATAGGCATGGAAATCTTATTTGTACGTTGCAATTAGTCTCTCTCTCTCTCTCTCTCTCTCTCTCTCTCTCTCTCTCTCTCTCTCTCTCCACTCCCCTCCCCAATTCATATAGATTTAATTTGCATAAAAATACTTTTCATGCTATACAGCTTTAAATGTGAAGTTTTGTTCACTGGTTTAATATACAGTTAAGAAGAAGAAGAAGAAGAAGAAAAAGAAGAAGAAGAAGAAGAAGAAGAAGAAATCAGTAATCATTAGTAGCCAATCGGACAATAAAGGTATTGCATTTAAATTTCACGTAACCTACAAGACACAGAAGCTACAGGTGGATTAAACCATTATTGGCATGGAATTCGATCGTTATCGAGAGCTAAGTTTTATTATGTAAAAAGAAACATTGCTCGCAAAAGACAAAGAAGAAACGTTCGTTCTTTCTTTCTTGTTATTTTTCTGCCAACAATAGGTAGTGTATATTTCATGTGTGTATCCTTCCCGCATATGTACGAAATAGAATTCTCAATTTGAAATAGGCAGACCTAAGGTGTGCGTTACTCATTTATTGTCTATTATTCACTAAAGCGATTTTACTTTCAAATAGTAGTTCTGGCTTGACACTGAGTGAAGCCATGAAGGTTGCTGAGGATAGAGAAAGATGAAGTACGCTGGTTAAACGATAATCTGTGGTTCCCAAACGACCTTTGATTTAAGGGATAGGATAGGATAGTAGTTCTATCTTCTATACACATACTTAATGTTTAGATTGGCCAGCCTACTGTAGAATCGCAAATCACTGTAGAATTCATGTTCTTCTCTCGATGTCTTTCTATGGAGTCTTGTCTGTTACGTGTGAGTCTCGATCGTGAGCCTGAGTGGTCTAACATGTCGCCAGATCGTCCATCTCATGCATGTATCTCCTCTTCCTCAGCCTCAACATCATTCGCGTCATCTTCCTCATCCTCATTCTCTTCCTCCGCACTCTTGTTGTTGTTGTTGTTGTTGTTGTCGTTGTTGTTCTTCTTCTTCTGGTACAATTTTGCATTCTTAGTCTTTCCAGTGTCTACCTTAATTTCATGTTTCATTCTATTATACATACTTCTTATAATATATAATCAAATTCACTCACTCTTCATAGCCCGTTGTCAATGAATATGCCAACAGTGAAATTAAACACGTGCTGAGAAAATAAACATTCTTAATTTGCATGGAACGGGTTTTGATAAAAAGCCTACAGCATGTATCAAGTTTAATTGATTGAGGATTTATTTAATAAACACGTTTAAAGTTAGGGATGCCCGCTACTCTTTACCTGATCGTGGTCTATGAGTATGAAACAAGTTTACTCTCCATATATATATGCGTAGTTCATAGTAGAGTCTGTGTTTTGCCGTCCCTCCAGCTGAAGAAACAGGAATAATAGTTTCTCCGCATTCCAGGGGAGGAGGTAGACAGATGCAAGCACACCTGGCGTTCAGCAACACTGCGTTATGGAGAAGGGGGGTGGAAAGGTTCTGTGGGGCACAGTAGTCTATCGGTATAAAGAACGGTTGGTAAAATCTGATAACATGTACATATGTACGTCTTACTTTCAAATGAACTCGTTGTGTATAAATATATAATATATATTACTTAACGATGGACACAACGAGTTCATTTGAAAGTAAGACGCGTACAGAAACGATTGTCTGCTAAAATAAGAAGAATATAAATTTTAAACTAATGGGGCAAACGAAAATGATTTAATTGGTACAAAGTCTGTTGAGGGAGGGGGCGGAGGAAGAAGAAGAAGAAGACAACAAAAACAACAAAGACATCAACAACTACAACAACGAAGACATCAACAATAACAACAACAAGATAATGAGGGAAACGGGGAAGCAAATGGAAAGAAGTGCAATAAAGAAGAAGAGAGGTTAAAGAAGACGTGAAGGTGAAATTCAGGTTATGAAAATGAGATAATAGAACCAGTAACGGGGTATATTTCGTCTGAGCGAAATGAAATTGAGATACGAGGATCGAGTTGTTAGTTGGGGAATAGTCTGAGGGGTGAAAGGGAGAGGGTGGCTGCTTCCTGTTCTTTTTCCTCCCTTCTCACCTGTGCCCTGTGTGACCCTAGAGGTCTCCTGCGGTCTTTGTACAGCTGGTGTGGGCCACAATGGAAATTGACGTGACAGTAGGGAGGTTTCAACCAACCTTAAAGTTAGGCTGACGGCAGCACCTTAATTGCAGCCTTAGAAAAGATTCCAGATCACACATCTCAGCGTCACGGATCCTTTCCAAACTCACAGTGAGTGTTGCTCGGTCGAAAGAAAGGAAGATTAAGCCAAAAATAACCATTTTTTTAATTGTACGGTTTTGATATAAATCGATTTATGGGTATGTTGATGTTTCTATTAATAGCATCAAGGCTGATTCTTTTAAAAAAATAGCACCTTTGCGAAAGTGTGTATAGTAAACATAGTTATTTGTTTACATAACCAGGAAGAGAGGCCGGAAATTCAAAGTTTAGCGGTCGGATGGTGCTCCTTATATTCATACATTTTTGTGTTTAATAATATTTGCAAAAATTTAGATTTCGCGTCCGACTGTTCAAAACGTTATCTGCTATAGCAGTAAATGGCCTAACTACCTTAGAAGAAGGGACCGACGCCCAACAAGCTAACGCAACGGCGCATGACAAACATGCTCCAAGGCGTTGTTGTGAATTAACCAAGCGGGAGTATGGTGTATCTGTGGAATTGAGTGATGTGTAATGAGTGTTATCAAGGAACACTTGCCTAAACTCGCGAGGTGATATTTATCGAGGGACCGAAAGTCTTTACACGCTGATTTGTGAGCTTTCACCTCAATCATGTATGCTGGGAGTGTGAGAGAGTACTGTAGACTGCTCAGTTTGTCTTGAAAACGGTGGTTTTCTCAACACCTCTAAGTTCTTAAGGTTCGCCGTTCAGGCACTGTAGACTGTGGGAGCACAACCTCACTAAACGACATCGTGTTCATTCATTCAAACAAGACTTCCACTACGGTTTGGCTCTTATTGGACAGCGAGTTTAAAGTTTGCAGGCTCGACCGCACTGTCATTCATGTGTCAGAGCTTCAAGTCACTCCGTGTTGTGGTCAAATACTTGCAATATGTGCCGAATTTCGGAAAGGCTCGTCATACTTTAAGGATTGTTTGTCAAGCTTTTTAGCTAGGTTGCCAACGATTATTTCGCTGTGTAATTTTCATAGCTGTTGTTGGACTATAGTTCTTTATGTCGAATGTGCTTTAATGACGGTAAGTAGCATGCTTTTCAATTTCAGACTTTGCCCTCAATCTTCAAGTGGTTAGATTGTCAACATATTAATTGTGCATTTTGTTGTGTGTGCTTGGTTCTTGCTTCAGTTTTGTGAAATTGGTTAAGGCGTTCTTTACTAACCATCCGTAATGTTTTTGATACTACAAAATAAATAAATTAAATTAAATAAAAAATGTGTCACCTGCTCTACAAATGTTTTTTTTTGTGTTTGTTTTGAGTAAGAGATGATGCTTGCTGAATTATCATACAGCTGTTCCCATTCTTTGGTGTACCGCTAAACAGGTCCGGGGGTGTTGTTTTTGTTGTTGTTGTCACTTTACCGAGTCAGCACAACTGTAGTGTTTTAAAGAATACTGAGATGACAGAATATAATTAAAATGTCGTTTGCATGCTTTTGATTGTTGGATAGGTATTTTTATGGCGAGGGGATGTATAGACAGAAGGACGAGGTGATGTAAGGAGGGAGGGGGGTAGAGAGAGAGAAAGAGAGAGAGACGCTTTTAATAATTTGATAATTTATTTATAACTTTACACGCCAATTAGACGAGAGAGAGAGAGAGAGAGAGAGAGAGGGGAGGGAAGGGAGGGAGGGAGGGAGGGAGATACAGACAGACAGAAACATAGAGGTAGACAGAGAGCAAGCAAGCAAGCAAGCTGATGGCAGTTTGTGGGATTTTTTGCAGATTCGTTTTACCTTGGCAACTTGTGTGCAAGTTTTAGCACAAGTCAGAAGTCGTTCGGTCAGCTAAAGTCGGCGTTGTCATGTCGAGCTATGATCAGTGATCCTATCCTATCCTTTCCTATCCCGTAACTCGAAAGTCGTTGGGGCACCACAGAAGATCGTTTAACCAGCGTACTCCATTTTTCTTTGTCCTCGGCAGTCTTCATGGCTTCACACAGTGTCAAGCCAGTTCATTCTCGAATTGTGTCTTCCCACCTCTTTTTGTGTGTCTCCCTCTTTTTCTGCATACTTGCACCGTGCTTTGCAGGATTGTCTTTACAAGGCCTGATGCTCTGGTGATGTGGCCATACCATCGGAGTATCCGTTTTTTCACCAATGTTACCAAGTCATCGTGTTGTCCAATGGCTTGTGTGATGGTCTGTCGGACTTCGTCATTGGTGATTTGCTGGGTAAAGGAAATGCCCCGAAGTCTTGCACCTCATCTCTATGCTTTGTATTCTTCTTTATAGGTCTGCTATGAGGGTCCATGTTTCGCAATAGGAAGATGGATATGACAAAGGAGCGCAGCAACCTTACCTTGGAGTGTAGACTGGTGGTCCTGTCTTTCCAAATGGGCTTCAATCTTATCAGGGCAGCAGTTGTTTATGCTATCCTGGAGAGGACTTCCTGTGGGGACCCAATGTCTGATACAATGGCTTTTAAATATTTGAAGCTGCGCACCGGGTTCAAGGATTGGCCTTGGACTTTGATGCCCGTGTTGATGCCATTGGTGTTGTTGGTTATTATTTTAGTATTCTCTGCGCTTATTTCCATTCCATAGGCTCTGGAGGTGGTGTCGAGCTTCTGTATCAACTGTTCAAGTTCTTGTTCCTCTCCAGCCAATCCATAAATGTCATCCGCAAAACGGAGGTTGGAAATTGCTCTAACCCTATGCTGACTGTACCTTCATGATCTGCAATGGCATCTGCCATGTTGCGCTTTATAAAGATGTTGAAGAGTGTTGGGGAGGGTACGCATCCTTGACGCACACCGATTGTTGTTCTGAACCAGTTCCCGATGTCGCTGTTGTGGAGGACATCATTGGTAGCCTTGTCATGTTGGGTCGGTCATAACTTTCCTCTTCCCAGGATCTGGCAGTCTCAGAACAGACGAGTCTTTAATTTCTTCTGTAGGTTGTTCAGACGAACATCCCGTATCCTTCCATCCATGCAGTCATGCTAGTAGTAGGCCTATTATTCAGGTGTAGTGTTAAGTCCATTCTAGTTTTACTTATGAGCCGCATGCTGAGAGAAACGAAACACAGCACATAAATAGAACTAGAACCTGACACAGCTGTCGGTGTTGTTTTCTGATACTATGCATACTAAAATTATATCAATGATCATGCTTATATTGCAAAAGTATTGTGGTCTACGTAGTATGTCTACAGTCATATCTAACCTACGTTATAATATTATAGTTTACATAGCTTCTAGGCATTACGAAATGTCTACTGTCTATGCAAATGAATGAATGATTGTAGATCTAAGCTACATACAGGAGTTCGAATTAGAATTCAGCATACCTTAGCACAATCATTATTATGATATTAATTTGCACGCATACTATAGTCCCTCATAGCACCTTCTCTTTTGGTCACATAAACGTTGCTGATATTGGTGTGTATGTATGTTTGTATGAGCGTATGTGATGGATGCATGTATGTGTATACATGTGTCATGTTGATGCGTGTGTGTGCGCTCGTATGTCTATATGTTTGTGTTAATTTTTTTTCTTCAAGTTTTCTTTCAAAGTTCACAATAACTTCATCCATGAGATAAACCAGCAGGCTCGAAGCAACTATACAAACAAATACTTTGTAGACTTACTTCTGTATAGATGACCTTTGCCTACAATTTTTTTGAAGGTTGAACAAGGAACGTTCAGAATGTTTAAAGAATCATTCACACAAGGGATATTTTAATCGTGCTTATTGTGATAAGTGGTAGGAATGGGAGGTGAGGGGGGCGGTGTAGATGAAGGAAGGGGTCGTTGGAAGTGGTGAAAGCGAAGGCAAAATGATTGAAGCATGGAATGTTTTTATTATTATTATTATTATTATTATTATTATTATTATTATTATTATTATTATTATTATTGAGGATTTTTATAGCGCACTTATCTCGCCGTACTTGACCAGACTCTAGGCGCTGGCCAATACAGGATCTAACTCAAACCGCCCGAGACGCCCACCCGTAGCCTTTGGGCGCATGGTCTGACGCCCGGACAACTGAGCACTATCCTGGCCAGCCAGGGATGGGGGAGAAGGACCAAGTGCATGCTGGGTGTGTTCTTGTTACCGGCACTCACCCGTCTAGGACATGAGCGTCAGGATCTTTAAAGTCCGTTATGATGGAATGTATGCGACACACAGACTAGACCTCGGTTTATACTCTCATCCGAAGGAGTAGGAAACGGGAGTAAAGTGTCTTTGCCAGGGACACAACACAATGGCCCGGACAGGGCTCGAACCCGGGACCTTCAGATCCGCAAGCCAAAGCACTACCATTAGACCATCGTGCCTCTCTGTTACGCGGTAATGCAGCGCCTTGAGCAGCTCTTGAGCTGGTAAAGCGCTAGATGAGAACTATTGAACATCATTATGACAATGATGACGCCGACTGACTGAATTACAGAGCTGCTGCTGCTGATGATGATGATGATGTACCCTCCCTCGCTCTAGGCTACAGTAGCATTCAGGGACGGGGGGAAAAAAACAAACACCATGAACACATGAGCTTACGGTCATGGTCGTCGTCTCATTCATCTTCCGCTCGCCGCCCGTGACGTAACGGTTTCAAGTGACATTCCTTGACGCCCACGGGGGCCTGTGTAAATTTTAACCTTGACTTTTGTAACTCCTGCAAACTGAAGAGCGGAGGCCTGCCGAGCGTCATCCTTGCTTGGTTGAAAATAATTTCTCAGTGATCACTGATCTTCGATCTTCTGCGCATTAAAGATGTAATATAGTGTAATGTTGGCTTTTTTTACATCATGTGGCTGCATGCGGATTACACGAGATTTTATTTATTTTTAAAAAAAAAGTTATGGGCTTGTAAAATATTGCTTACATATTTAGTGGAAGTTTATGTTGTTTATTTTGTTACGTCCGAAAATTGTATAGTGCCCGATTGTATAACATTTTCAAATTATTTTGAGTCCCAGGTCCTACAGTAATGCAGTCAGTTATGAGTCACCTCACGCTGAATGTCTGGGAGCTTATCTCGTTCGTGAGCGATACATTTATAGTGAATAAGATGCTTGAGACATCCTCATGTTCCATATTTAACATTAGAGTGAAGTCTTTAATTTAGCATCTTTTAGAGCCTGCATCTTTTTACCCCCTCCCCTCCCCAACCCTCCCTCACCTACCCACCAGCTCCTTCACTCCCCTTCTAAGTATATGTACCTCTCTCTCTCCCTCCCTCCCCCCTTTTCGGGTCACTCACTCCTCTGCCCTTAAAGTCGAGGTCAGATTGTGTGAATGGAATTAGACTGAAATGGTCATCAGGGACTGACTACAGGTATCTCAAGCTAATTCTTTTTCACTATGTACTTTATAGCCGCGAACCAGGACAAACTCTCAGACACTCAGCTTGGGATGACTCATAACGGACTGCCATTCATGCATTTTGTAGGACCTGGGACTCGAGGGTTAACTAGGTGGATTATTTTATTATATGGCTGCGTTTTCGAGAAAAGTCGGTTAAATTAAACAGCAAGGGATCGATACATAGGTTGGTCTGAGGTTTTATCAAACCACTTGCGCTGCATAATATCCCGTATTGTACACACTATATCGTGTTGTTGGGACAATATTATATATTAACTGACACTATGTTGCTTGTGAGATAAGGTTTGCTGGTTGCAGTGTGTGTATCAAGAGCACGGTGGATTAGTCTACGAATATTATTTTGTGGTTAGCATTTTTTTTCGAGTGACATGCATCACTGTTGCACCTGCTGAGTGGAGTCGTCACTTATACTGCATCGTTTTGTGTGTTGGGGTTGTATTGCCGTGATAGAAGTCATATAATATAATATTCAAGGAAAATAACAATAGTGTCGCTGCTTACTTGTTGCTTCTGATCTCCTTGTTCAGCATCAAGGTATATATATTTGTAATGCCGTTATAATCATTATTTAACGCAGGCCTATGTTTAGCTACTTTATTTCGCGTTAGTGGTTATGTTTCGAATGTCGCTGTTTATCCATGGCGACTTTAAATTACAAATTTCTTGCAGATTACACACAAAAAAGTGTGTAATCTATGTTTAGATTGTAGGCCTATTTGACCACGGAAATGTATTAATATTAAATTTTATTTAAACCAGACTTTTTGGGCCAATTCGTTTTGCTCAACCACAACACAAAAAAACAACAAAAAAAAACAACAAACAAAGGCAAAAATTGCAACTACAAGTAACGTTCGTGTCACAAGCTTCAACCTTCTAGATCTTCGTGTTTTGGCTTTGGAAAGATTGCCGTACCTTAACTACTTTGAGTTTGACACATATTCATTCGCCTGATCTATTGATTGCACCTTAAATTTTGCACCTTTGGTCTTGTGCACGACGGTTAGTTCGACGTCAGAGCGAAGAGCTACCACTATTTTCTTTTTGATTGGAATTGTGTTCTTTTTTTGTGAAAGGGGAGGGTGGGAGGGAGGGTGCTTGCTTAAGGTTAGTAGGATAAATCATGATCCTGCTTTCAGTTCACTTTAAATTGGTGCTCGTTACTCTCCAGGCATTTGCTATCAAAAGAGTAGGAAATGACTATTGTGAGTGAGAAGGATTAAATGAGTAGGCAAGCAGACACACAGATAGATAGACAAACAGGCAGATAAACAGACAGGTAGACACAGACCGAAGTTGTGCGAGGAGAGACGCACACAATCTTGCGGTTTTTTGCGCTTGTGAAGTCGACCTATCTTCAAATGCACGTATATAGCATCCAGTATTATTATTATTATTATTATTATTATTATTATTATTATTATTATTATTATTATTATTATTATTATTATTATTATTATTATTATTATTATAATTACCTGAATAGAGGACTTCCAACTATCCTGAATCTATCAGTTGTTTTTTTCCTAACTCTAAAGAGTACTAGATGATTGCATGCCTACCCGTGAACCCCCACCCCATCATACCCATCACCCCACCCCTGACTGAAAGAAAAAAATGTATGTGGATAAGCACCTAGTACTATACTTTTCCAGTTGAGCCAAAAAATATAAATTCTGAACACATTGGAGACTGGAATGTAAGTGTGCATCTTATATGGAAGTGTGGAAAATTTGAAGTAAATTATATATATAGAACATAGCTGGAATCTCTTGGATGCAAGCCAATATATATATATCAAACATCATATAACACACACACACACATAACATCAAGAGTTCAAATGCATCTGTGGTAGTATGCATCAATTTTAAGTGGGTCGTCAAACTCCTCCAACTCAATTAAAGCTTTTTTCTTGTCTCTTTCTGAGTAGAACCTAGCCTTTAAGGACCCCATCCTAGTTCAATAGTATCGAACAGTAATTGCCAGAAATATACTGATTACAGTGTGGGTTTAGCCTACATAGCTTTTTTATCTGCTGCTGCGTTCTACATTGTCAGATCAAACTATAATTGCTCATTTAAACTTGAGTGTTTGTGTGGGTATCCTTTTTCTGTGCCGGTTTAATAGCTGACTATTGATAAAATTATATGTGGAATGGTTCAGAATAAGGTGAACTGATGTAGTCAGCATCGACTGTACTTCCAATGATGATTTATACTAAACATAATTTATTTTAAATGTGTATTTTCATTAGAATTTGACTCCCTGTTGGGATTATTATTGTTTGATAGTTAGTCTGTAATTGTAATTTATTATTCGTGGTTCTCTTGAATAATAAACAAAAAATTGTATTTATTCATGCCCAATAAGTGTGGAGCTGGTGTGCAGAAATGTTTTTTGCTGTTTGTTTTCTTGTAGAAGTAAGAATTTCATCGAGTCTTGCTCGTGTCACTCGCGTGCTAAAGTTTATTTTGCTAGTTTGCGGTTTTCAGTTAGAGGGGTGGGAAGGGGGTGGGGGAGTGGATGTCTCTCTGATAAGGGAGGCAATTTCAGTGAAAGGAAACAATCGCTGCAAGAGGTATGTGTCTTATCTGCTCTTTTACCCGCTATTGCTGGTGGTGTACCGTTACCTAGCATTAGGGTTATGGACGAAGATGTAATAGTGGGTTTGGGGACGTGAACGACGGGGCATGGAGAGGAGGGGATTAGGAGTGAGGGATTGAAATGAAGCTAGGTTACACTAACTTAAGCCAAGCACATATTTCACACATACCATGTTGATAACAATGTGACTGTCCTTCTATATAGGATAGGATACACTGTGATTAAGAATGATGATGATGATGATGATGATGACGATGACGATGATGATGATGATGCCACAGCTTTATGTCCAAATACTGGTTCACATTGCATGCCTACACGTTTAGAATATCGCGACGTAAAATAATAGTCTCGATTTAACTACTGTGTTGTTGTTGTTGTTGTTGTTGTTGTATTGTCAGCTGAATATTGGTCTAGAGCCCTCGTACTTGCACTTTGACCCACGAAAAGAGATAATGCATAAGAGGAGGTAATATGGCAGGGTCTGGCTTTATTAGTAAGTTCACTGTTATACTTCTCCAAAACTTATTACACAATATACGAAAGTGGCATTCTCTGTTGTTTGTACGAAAGCAAAGACAGCCTTTCTTCGCTCTGCCATTCAGTCAACAGAGAGTCAACTTCAGCGTGAGTTAAAAATAGAAGGATAGATTGTTTTTGGGTAACGCTCGTTTGGGTAAAATGTGGTGGCAAAAATAAATAAATAAAAAAGAACAGAAGTACTGGTTGTGATCCCAGACTCGCTTAGCGTTAAGACGGTTGGACGAACGTAAATCTTTCTTGGCCATACATGTAACATCAGCATTCGAAGTCAAAGCAAACGTTGTGTTGGTTGTGTTTGCGCGGCGATGTATATGTGTGTGCGTGTGTTTGTGTGTGTGTGTGTGTGTGTGTGTGCTTGTTTGTTTGTTTTAACAGAGTTACATAAGGGTGTGCCTTCAGTATAATGACAGCGGTGGCTTTCCCAAGAAATCACAGTCTAGTCCAGTCTAATCAGTTTTGAAGTTCCTACTTTCTAAAATTTTAGGCATTCTCTAGTTTTCTTTCCAAAGAAAGAGAAAGATGAATCGGTTATTAGGCTATGGCTATAAGATGTGTGTGAGTGTGTATGTGTGTGAGTGTGTATGTGTGCGCGCGCTGCCAAAAGGGCTTTTGTGCAAATGTGCGTTTAATTATTACCTTTAAAAATATGTGAGTACTGTTACTCTCAATTTGCTTTACTTTGTATGCGCTTTGTAGACATGTACTGTAAAGAAGTTCGCATAGTCTGAGCCTACCTCATGCGGTGTATGACAAAGGAACCATCAAATAACCTGTCTAAACCTCTTTAAGATTACTTTAAAAGAGGATACAAAGTTCGACAGTCGGAAGTGGCTTATTGCTTCAGGCCAAGAAAGCTACAGACCGTTACTAGGTATTCAGTAGGCAGTTAAGGTGTTTCTGTTTGTTCTTAAGTTGCGGAAAGGGCTTGCGGATTAATGCAGACGGGCACGGAAGGATTTTCAGAGTAAATAGCAGACAGTGTTTTTTTTCTACCGCCCTTCTCGAGGGGGAAATCCGGCCTTGGTGTGTGTTAAGATTGCGGGGCGTTCTATCAGAAGAACGCGGACAAAATAGATAAGCGAAGAGGAGGGAGTGATAAGCCTAAACGTTCACGCTGAGTATCTGGAGACTTTTGGAGGCGTATATCTGAACTATGTATCCGTGTCCTAACCACATAGTTAGCGCAGAAGACCCACCGCCGTAGCTCAATTGGTAGAGCGTTCGCCTGGCACACCGATGACCCAGGTTCGAATCCCGTGGTGGGCAATATGAAATGTGGCCATTTTCACTGTCCATGTTAGCAGTCTGTTTGCTCTGGTGGTTCAGTGTTGATTCAGGTCCCTACCCCTCTTTCCCTGGGATGGCTATCCCCGTCTGCCATATCGCCAATGGTGGGTGTAGACGTTAAACCTCAATGTTCATTCATTCTAGTGCAGAAATCGGCAGCTTCAGGTACTTCATATATACAGCGATTTTGTGAATGAAAAGGCCCGATTTCATTTCCGCCCCTTTACTAATAAGCTTACTACCAAACACGGAGCTTTGGGCCATGAAATTGTTGACCATAGTGAATTGGGGTTATTGCTATTTACTTGTTATTTTAAGCTGATCGCCTAGTATGGTGTATGTTTTTTCTTTCATCACCAAAATCATCATCTTTATCATAATCGTCGTCGTCGTCATCATCATCATCATCATCATCATCATCATCATCATCATCATCATCATCATCATCATTAGAACAGTCACCGCAACCTTCTTCTCTTCTTTACTACTACTACTACTACTACTACTACTACTACTACTACTACTACTACTACTACTACTACTACTACATTTTACGCGGCAATTAAAATTCGACCTTTAATATACGAGTAATATTACATTAAAATAATGAATAATTGCTCGAATAAATAAAAGACACTCAGACTTGAAAAACATAAGGTACAAAATGTAAAAGTTCATGCTCACATAACACTCCTCAAATCTAACGCACTCGGATTTCCCCTTTTACACGTATTTCATTGTACATTATAAACACATCATTATTTAAAATAAAAGTGCATCACATGTAAACATATTATATATTACAGTATAAAATGTGTGTCATAAATAAAAGTACATCAAGCACGCATTCCCTTCACAGACACACGGCGGCTGCCAACCAATATCACAATCAACATAATTATGTTATTGATCAGGGTCACTGCAGTCGGAATGAAATTTGAACGGAAACGAATAGTACGGCACTTTAAACTTTCGGAAGGCTGAGTCTCAAACAGAGGAATCTTTTCCGTGCAAGCTTTATTTCTTTTATATTTCTTCCCCGCCTTTTTCCAGGCCAAGGTCGGCAGTCAGTCGTAATGATAAACGTCGCACCACTAAACTACGATGACGTTAAGGATATATAGGTTATATACGTTAAGAATAGATATACATGTACAGTGAACTTCGGATATAGTAAAGTGCCCTGGGACCAAATAAATCTTTAGTATAACCGGATATTTAATATAACCGAAAATCCGTTTACAGTAAAGTTTTTAAAGTTTTCTTTACTATAACCGAAACTTCGTTTATAATACAGTTTTAGAGGTTTACTTGACTATAACCGACTTCGTTTATAATAACGATTTTAGAGGGTTAATTTAGCATAACCGAAACTTTGTTTTTGTTTTAATTTAACGTTTACTAATCCGACACTCATTATAAAGAGATAGAAAACGCTGGTCTAAAGTGTATGTGGGTGCACAGGGCCGGATCAATCCATTTTCGAGGGAGCGGGGGTGGGGTGCTAGTCTAGTTCTTTTTAAAGTGTATGGTACTGAGTGGTGAAACACCACAAATAAAACTACCGTAACTAACTGCCTTACATAACGTTCTTCCAGTTGAACAAAAAATTCCATCTTCTTCTTTCTTTATTTTTTAAATTTTTTTTTTTTGTTGCCAAGGGGTGGGGGGGATTACTGCTGCATCCCCCCTCCCGTTCCCTCTGGATCCGGCCCTGGTGCAAATAAAGAAAAAGAAAAACAAAACAAATCAGTGAACAAATGACCTCTCGAATTTTCATCTTTTACAAGGATTTCTGCAGACTGTTATCGTCTGTGTGTCTATTTGTCTGTGTGTTCACGTAACTCAACATCGTTCAAAATTGAGCTGACATTTGGCGCGTTATATACATGTACATTGGAATTGGGTCCCATTAATTGATTAGATTCACATAGTTGAACAGTTAAAATAAGACAGTGCAACTCGAACGAATCGCTTTCGTTATTACATATTTTAATTTATATTAATATTTCTGTGTTGGTTTGTTGTCCCTTGCTGAATTCTACACGAAAACTATGTTTTCCCATTTTAACTTACCCCCCCCCCACCCTCCCCAGCCCCACAGCCTCCCACCCCCGGACAGCCGTCTATACGGCGTCGTGGAGACGTTTCTCTTACCAGAGTTGCCAAGAACAAAATTCAAAGTATTTATTTGAGTGGTTGGACAAGCTCTCTCTCTCTCTCTCTCTCTCTCTCTCTCTCTCTCTCTCTCTCTCTCTCTCTCTCTCTCTCTCTCTCTCTCTCATGGCCTTTTCAAAATTTAGATTTTCTTCTTCTTTGTGTTTCCTTCCCCCCCCCCTCCTCGCTCCCCAATGGGTATTACCTATTGCTATCGTAATTACAGGTAAATAGCAATTACGTTACTTAAGTGAACATTATGAATATGCACTCATCGTCAAGATCTATTGTTTCTGGACACAGCCACATGATAACAACTGATATTTCACGAAAGTGAAAAGGTCCTTTTAGCCTTTCGTGTGAAGCCACCAGAAATCCACGGGAAATAGCTGACAAATATACTTTTTAATGAACACTTGCAGTAGGTCCACTGTCCCTTATTGGATTCCATTACGTTCACATATGTTGATTGATTATTTTTGTTTATTAACTCGGGTATTATAAACTCTTCAAGAATACATCTATTATAACCCAGTTTGTGTATATTGATTGAAATTTTACAGTATTATTTGTTGATGTCCGTGTTTGTAAGTTCACGTTTGTGTGAGTGAGAGAGAGAGTGAGAGAGAGAGAGGGTAAGAGAAAGAGAGAAAGAGAAAGTCCAGTACGGATAAGAGATGTAATAACATGTGAGCCTTCCTGTCCTAATTATTTCAAACCAACCCTTTAATCGGAAAGATAAATCATAAAAGTAGACCATGAATTGTACATGTTGTACTATCGTCATTGTAGGAAAACAAAAGTTCACAAAATTAAAGCAAACAAAGACATGAACAAAACCTAAACAATATGGTGGATTAAAAAAAAAAGATGATTTGTCTTGCAAAGCCATGCAACAGCTTAGGAGTAAATCTCTTCTTTACTTCTCATTTGAAAGTACAGTGCAGTCCAGTCAAAACGTTGGTTTCCCAGTTCTCCATTGATTCGGATTCCTCTCAGTGCAAAATGTATAATTATGTGTTCAACTTATAACACCCTTATTTAGTCATAAACGCATTTCATCATGTATAGCGAAAGTGAAGTCTAATTTGCTTTATAAGTTTCTAAGCTAGGGACTCTTTTTCTGCCAAACAGTGAAATCTCTCCTTCAGTTTTTCACTCTCCTTCATAATCACAGTTACTGTTGATGTAGAAATTCCAAATTGTTCAGCAATTTCTTTTTTTTTCATCTTTTCATCTTCAAGTGCGTGAATTAGATCTATTTTAGGCTTCAGGGTACGTGACGCAACAATGTTGCGCCATTATGAACGTCAGTAACTCTCATGAAACTTTAATACAGTAATCTCCCTTGAAACTTTATTATAAGCGGCAGCAAAACTCGCCAGGGGCCTTAGAAAACACTTTATTATAAGCGGACTTTACTATATTTTTTTATTATATCCGATTTTTAAAAACAGAGACAAAGAAGAGTTTTGGTCGGGACCAAGACTGGACTTTACTAAAACCGAATATTTACTTTATCCGGCCTTTAGTATATCCGGAGTTCACTGTATATAATATATTTTCCCCCTCCCCCTCCCACAACACTCCTTTCTAACCTATTTCTTTCCAACCTCCATCGCTAAACGGTTCTTACATTTTTTTTTAAAAACTTGCCTAACCTTACCTTAACTTTCCTTACCTACCTTAACCTCCACCCCCCTCCCCACCTCTTTCTACCCACCTCTTTCTCTCTCTTTCTCTCTATCTTTATCACCCACCTCTCTCTCGCTTTCACACACGTACCTACTCTATCTCATATACATACATACATACATACATACACACACACACACACACACCCCACACACACACACAAGTATGTAAAACAAAAAGACTGGGTTTTACTAAAATGTAGGAATCGGAAAGTGTTTTTTTGACGGAAAGAACGCAAACTTCTTCTAGAAATGTAAGAATCTAATGCAGAATTGGCTCTTTCCGTCTCAAAAGTTGACCTAGTTCGTCTCCTATAGGCGACGAAATAGGTCGAACTTTCTTGCAAATTTTCCCGAAAATTGACTGGATTTTCTCCGTCCCGGATAGAGCACTCCCTTTTACTTAAAACACTCTAATGCACTACAACTGCACTCCCATGCACTAACAGAGCACTCCTGTGTACTTAGAAAAAAAGTGGGTGGCTGGAAAAAAGTGGGTGTCTAATACACACCCATTTTCTGCATAAAAAGCAAAGTCAGTGACCCATTTCAAGGCTTATGTCTCCGCACACGCGTACACATACAAACACATTTGTCTCTGTCTCTATGTGTGTTTGTCTCTCTCTATCTCTGTCAGTCTCTCTTCTCTCTCTCTCTAACGCACACACACACACACACACACACACACACACACACACACCTACCTACTATATGTCCCCTATCCTATTTTGGCCCTACTTTCAATTTTCTATTCATTATAGTTGAGTGCGCTATGGTGTTCGTTTCCGCTCAACTCCACAATGAAAAACTGCTTCCGAAATGGACCTTCTTTTCTCATCAAATTAAAGTGCATTTCTTTCTTTCTTTCTTCATTCCTTTCTTTCTCTTCTTACTTTATTTTTCTGTCTTTCTATCTGTCTTTCTATAATTTCTTTTAAAAAATTATTATTATTATTATTATTATTATTATTATTATTATTATTATTATTATTATTATTATTATTATTATTATTATTATATAAATAGAAGAATAATTAAAGTAACTGATATAAAAGTAGTGGTTTAACTTTTTTTTTAAACCACAACTACAACAATAGCAACAAATCAACGACAACTGATTATTCACTGTTATAAAGCAGAAAAACAAAAGCATGATACTTAGATTTTGTCTCAGTGTTACGTAAATGAAATGAGACTTGCGATTTACGATTGTGGATGGCCAAGAGTTTGGAAGTTGACCTATATTATGTTTGAATCACAGGCGCTCGAACGTAACATGAACACGATAGCGTCCTCTCTATAAAACGCGTACCTCTCAGTACTTTTTTTTATAGCAATGTCTCAAACTCTTTTCAGCGAAAATAGCGGGTCGTCGCATTTTTCAGCTCTTTATAACCGAAGTAAAAGATTTCTTCCGAAAGAAAGCGACTCATTAGATTCAAAGTCATAAACATGCGCAGTCTATATTCAAACCTGTTCAATCTCTGACAGAAAAAAAATCTTCACGCTTGCCATATTCTTTTCTATTAAGCAAAGACTGTTCCAGATTGCTTCATTGAGCTACAGTACCTCCTTCTTAAATCAGTTGCAGCTGACAGACGTTTTCGCTAAACTGCCTATTACCAAAGAGTGTAGGTTTATGAGGCGCCGTGTGAGTAAAAATGCTATAAATAGCATTCTATGTACACAATGCGTTCTATGTACATATAATGCATTCTATGTGCATGTAATTCATTCTATATGCGTTTGTCGTCTTTGATGTAGTACTAAGAGCGTGTGACTGTTGGAAGAAAGAGTGAGGCGGGGTAATTGTGCGTGATTCTCACACATACACACACACATATTTGCAATACATCACAAATGGGTTCATTTAAGAATGTAGGAATCGGAAAGTCATTTTTTGATGGAAAAGGGTTAGGGTAAGGGCTAGGGATAAATCTACAACTAACCCTTACCCGAACCCTTTGCTAAAAAGTTGACCTAGTTCGTCTCCTATAGGCGACGAAATAGGTCGAATTTTCTTCAAAATTTCTCCGAAAATTGATTGTATTTTCACCGTCCCGGATAGAGCACTCCTGTGTACTTAAAACACTCTCATGCACTACAACTGCACTCCCATGCACTAAAAGAGCCCTCCCGCGCACTTAGAAAAAAGTGGGGTCCTGGAAAAAAAAAGTGGGTTCCAAGCAAATAAACCCATTTGTTACTAGAAAAGACAAGGTCTGAAACCCATTTGTGCGTTTTTGTACGTACACCCGAACACACACACACATACATACACACACAAACATATAAACAAGCAAATACACAACCTCACTCTTACACACACACTCCCCCCCCCCCCACCATTAATAGATCTATCTCTTCCTTAATAATGTCTGATCTCGCCTACCGTCAACATCATCAGTCCTTCTTTTCTGATTCAGACCACTGCCGTCACACGGCACGCCCCCAGACCTCTCACTCCTTAGCTGCTCTCCTCATGCTCATCCCCCTCTCTCCATCGTCTTTTATATTTTACTTGTAAATATTATTTTTCATGTTTGTATTATGGCTTTGTATAATTTATTAGTGTCTCGTTTTTGTTTCACTTCTGTTCGTAGGTGTTTCGATGTTAACGTTAAGGATAAAACGCTATATAAATGCCCCCTTTTTAACACTTAAAAAAATCCATCTGGGAATCATTGTGTGCATTTGGCCTTGTGTCAGGGTTTATGTGAAGAGGTAAAGACGAAGAAGCAGGAAATCCGGTCGAGAATCTGCTGTCAGTGTTTGCCATGGAGGCAATGTGTGGGTGAGGGAGAGAGCAAGTTAGGTCCGGCTTCCGGATGTCTTGTTTGATCACCCATCCTCTCAGTCTCAGGCAGCTTTCTTGTGTAAAGAATCCACATTTTTGGTCTTCTTCTTCTTCTACTACTACTATTACTACTACTGCTTCTACTACTACTACTATTACTACTACTATAAACTTTCTGCCAAATTCTGAAATAGCCCAAATTAGCTAAAATGTCTATCTTTGTCTGTTTCTGCATCTGTCTTCTCCAGCTCCCCCCTCCTCCCTCCCTTTCTCTGTCTCTCTCTCTCTGTCTCTCTCTCTGTCTCTCTCTCTCTCTCTCTCTCTCTTGCTCGCTCTGGGTTAGAGGGCTTTTTGACAGCACGTGGGAGGACTGTTACATTAGGTCCGTCTGCATTATGAATGCTAGACACAGAGATCGCACCTTTAAAACAGCTCAAGACGCGTATAATTATTAAGTCGTTTTGATAGGTTTACTTTCCTTTTCTTCTTTTCCCTCTGCGCTGCACCAACCTTCCTTTTGCACGGGACCCCCCAAGCGGACACAATGACATCCTTTGTCAGGACAATGTCATACAGCTTGTGCGCCTTTCTGTAACACCCCTCTCCACCCGCCTCATCCACTAAACCCTCCCCCCCCCATACACACACGCACCCTCAAACGTAATCAACTTTAACTTTTCTAGCAGACATTTCACACCGCCACAGAAATTACTCCACCATCCTCCTTCCAAGTTACTTTAAGTAATTACATTGATCTGAAACTAAATATTTTAAATGGAAACACGATTGAAGCGGAAAAACTTCCGTTCAATCGTGTTTTCATTTAAAATATTTATTCAAAATCAGTTGTCAACGTCCAGATTAAAAAGAAGTCGTGTGCAAGATAATGAATCCTTCGGATGGGAGTATAAACCGAGGTCTAATCAGTGTGCACACGCATTCCATCGCATGGACTTTAAAGATCCTGATGCTTATGTCCTAGACGGGTGAGTGCCGGCTACACAAATACACCAAGCATGCACTAGGTTCCTTCTCTCCCATACCTGAGAACCAATAAATAAATAAATAAATAAATAAATAACAAATGTCAATATATAATGCATGCTGGGACTACGGATACTAAGGAGTGTTTACACCAGGCAAATTTTCCCCTATCCTAACCTATCCTATCCTATCCCGTAAATCGGAGGTCCTAGGGGCACCACAGATGGTCGTTTAAACAGCGTGCTCCATCTTTCTCTGTCCTCAGCAACCCTGATGGTTTCGCTCAGTGTCAAACCAGTCCATTCTCGAATGTTGTCCTCCCACCTCTTTTTTGGTCTCCCTCTTCTTCTATCTCCTTGCACTGTGCCTTGCAGGATGGTCTTTGCAAGACCCGATGATCTGGTGACGTGGCCATACCATCTGAGTTTCCGTTTTTTCACCACTGTGAACAGGTCATCGTGTTGTCCAATGGCTTGTGTGATGGTCTGTCTGGAGGACTGCACTGGTAGCCTTGTCATACAGGCTTTTGATGACTTCAATTATTTTAGGGCTGATGTTGTAGCCTACACTCTCATGGTTGCCCACAGAGCTGCATGCCAGGCTCGGTAAACCCCTTCTTGAAGTCTATGAACGCATGATATAGATGTTGTTGGTGCTGTAGGTATTTCTCGCAGATTATTCTGAGGTTGAAAATCTGTTCAGTGGTACTTCGCCCTGCCCTGAATCCTGCTTGCTCTTCAGCTATGATTTGTTCAGCTTGGGGTTTCAACCTGTTGAGTATTATTTTTGCAGGAGGACCTTACTGGGATGGCTGATGGTGCGGTAGTTTTTACATTCCTGAAGGTTACCTTTTTTGGGAAGAGTGATGACAAGCGACTGGGTCCATGGTGTAGGCCACTCCCACTCTGCCAGATCTTGTTACAGATAATGGTGAGGGCGTCAATCATCGCTTCTCCTCCTGCTTGAAGCAGTTCCGCGGGTATGTTGTCCACTGCTGCCTCAACTTCTTCTCGGAGAATTGGGAGGATTTCTTCTTCTTCTCTGTTATCAGGACATGCTAGAACTGATGGGTCTCCATTTGGTGTGTGGTTGTAAAGGTCAGAGCATTACTCTGTCCATCTGTCCAAGACTTCTTGTTCTTCTGTAGAAGAAATTGTCTTGTTTTTGCAGAAGAAATTTTCCCCATGTTTTCAAATTTTCATGTCAGATCAGAATATAACAATCATTTGTAGAGTCTAGCTATTATGTAACATTCTTTACCCTAACAATTTTCTGTAGCCAAATCCAATTGTCTGTCATTATATAATTAAAACATGTACAAGTTGCATTAAAGTCGACGTATTTAAAGCTATAACCTATGCCTGTTCATTACTGCGTCGTTGGACTGGGTGGATGGCCGTTAGGGGGAAGGGAGTACAGAGAGAAACAAGAGGTATTGTGACAACGCTTTACAGCTTCGTATTCCATCTTCTTCCCTCTCCCCTCGCTTTTCTCAACCGTCACCAATCTTCCGCCCTCCTTTCCACCCCTTCCTGATTTTCTCTTGCCCTTTTATAAGCAATAATTCTTTACTAAAGTATCGGTGGCGGGCGGCCTCGCCTATGAGTTTCATATTTTGACACCCCCGGATAATGCACAACACAGACTGGCTTGTTTTCGTCGAACAATAAATAAACAAGTCTCCTTTGAAACGAGAGCTGACAGAATTGAGGGTACGGCGAGGCGCTGGATTTCTTCCCTTTGATAATTATTAGAGTTTGACATGAATACCAAGAAAAGGCAACCTACCTTAAATTATGCTAAATAACAATAATACTGCCATACAAATCTCTCTTTTAGTTTAATGAAATCGCTGAATATACCCCCAGTGAATGAAAAATATGCGTTTCAAAATACATTGGGCTGTTATAGCTAGTCCTGCGCCGCAATACCCTATTATTACATTGTCGTAACGCATTTGCGCTTGGGATGCATGGACGATCACACCGGAATAGGGTTGATATCGCGGCACACGGACTAGGCCTACTAGTGATCTGCTTCGCGTCAGACACACTTCAGTACGGTTTAGATAGTCTGCATGTGATAGTTCTTGTACTTGAGTGGCATATATTCTGACGACTTCCTCCGGAAACGGTGTAACAATACTTTGAGAGAAACCAGCTAGGAACAAAAATTTCGTTATGAGCTGTAAAGTGTACGATGGACTTGCGCGGGTTTGACTATTAGAATTAACTTACTATCGGCTTGCGAAACAGGTTTATCTTCGTAGGCCGGGGTGTCGTTTGACCACAATGGCATTCAATTTCAAATTAGAATACTTTGAAGCTTTTGGTTATGAAACGAGAAATTATCGCATGCAAACTGACCAATGACGTGTTTTTTTTAATATAATTTTTAAAATATCCTACTGCTGTAAGACCAACGAGCTACCTCCAGTCTTCTTTTATTCTGTAAATAAAATTAATATGAAGGCTTACATAAAGAAAACTAATTAGCCAGCAGAACCAGTTCATTTAAAGTGCAGGAAAGCGTAAAAGTTTCCGCAGCATATTGCTGGCTGGACGTGTGCAGCGGTTTAGAAAAAAAAAAGTGTATTTGCAAGCAATTTCTCTGTCAAAATAATGGAAACAAAAACATGACCAAACAAATGCAAATTTATTTGTTTTTTTTTTTTATTCTTACTTTTTTGGTTTGCTGAGTGTTGTTAGATACTTTAAGATCCAAAACGCAGATTTTTTTTTTAATACAGACTTATCTGTTTATATGTTGCAGGTAAAGCTGGGGGCGACTAATCACCAATGATGGCAGCCGCCGCAAGCGGCAGCAGCCACTCTGTGTTGCAGGGTTCAAACCTGACAGCTGAGACAAAGGAGAACACTCACAACCGTCCCCGCGATGGGGACGGCGACATTGTGTATTACCATCACACCTGGGAAGGAGGTGACCTCGATTTTCCGGCATTAGCCCTACCACCAAACACAACTGTACCTGGAGGAGGGGATGATAAAATCATTGGAACCAAGTCGGCCAGAGCAGACGACTGGAAAGTAATAGAGAGTGCCAACAGTAAAGTGGCGGCGCCTTTCCTGTGGCTGGTCATAGTCCTGGCCCTCTTGCTCCTGCTTGCTGTGCTGGGCAGCGCTCTGGTCTGTGTAGTGTACCGTACACGCTTCAGACGCAACACTGCTTCCTGCTTCGTCGTCTTCCTCGCTATCATGCAACTCGTCTTCATGATTGTGGGCGTCCCCATGGAAATGTCCACTCTAGCGCTGCCCTTATTGTTCAGGTCGGGAGTGGCCTGCAAAGTGGTGCGTTACGTGGAAACGGCCAGCGTGTTGTCACTGTTACTTACGCTGACGGCCATCGCGCTAGATCGTTTCTGCAAACTGTCGAAGCCGACCAACTTTCTGACGATGCCCTGGGCTAAGGGATTGTGCGCAGGCGCTGTGATTCTGGGTCTGGTCTTCGCTAGCCCCGCGTTCTTTGTGTTCGGTAACACTACTGTGAATCTGTCGTTTGCCGCAAACCTGACAGGGAAGCAATGTGGCGTGGACAACAGTTACTCTCACTCTGTAAAAATCGTGTACGTGTCGCTCATCCTCTTCATCTTCCTCTTCGCCTTGGTCACCATGGCCGTCCTCTACATTTTCATGTTCATCAGAATCTACCGCAGGAAGGCGGCCTCAAGAGGAGAAAGGGTAAGTCCAGCAAGGCCCTACCGACACCGTTTCGTGGCGGAGGATTCTACCAGTTCGTGCGGGGGCGGGGAGGAAACGCGGCGATTCCCTACCTCCAGCTCCAGCACTAGCACCAGCATGCTGGGAGCCACGCCACCTCGCTCAGGCCGCACCTCACCCGGCGTGGACCCTGCCCGCGTGCCCCTCAAGCCAGGCGTCAAGGAGAGCGCAAGAATCGGCCAGGGATCGGGCACAGTGGTCGATGTACAGAGCACGCAGATGACGTGGATATTCTTTCTCGTATCCTTCTCCGCGATCGTCGTCTTAGCGCCCTTCATGGTGCTCAGGTCGTTTCATGTGAGTTTGCGTTTTTCTCCACCTCAGTTTATGCTTAGTGTGTCTTTCTTTGTGTGTGAGTTGAGTATATAGTATGAGGTAGGGAAAGACGCGTATATAATGACAATGGCATTAAATAACTAAGTGTGTGTAGCAACCGCTTCTATCGTCAATAATGCTTTGGTTTGTTTTTATTGTGCCAGGAAGGACAGTAGTCAATACATAAACTGCGTTTTCCAGCTCAGGACATGTGTAACAGGCTGTAATTTAAAAAAATTGAAATGTATGTTATTGATGTGGCAAAGGGCTTTAACACAAAATCTATACTATCGTTTTGCAGAAGGAAACCAATAAAGTTGTTGTTTCCCGTTATCTGTGTGCAGGTTCTGACCGGCTTCAGAGACTCCATGAATGAAGATGGAATGACTGTGTTATATGAAGTGGCCATGCGCTTGTACTTTTTCCACCCACCCCTCGTCCCTTTCCTTTACCTACTGTGTAATCCCAACTTCTTGCGAGAGGTTAAGCTGTTCCTGCGAAAAGTCGGGAAGTCTTGCAAACGTCAATCTTCATCGCCAGCGAGAGCTCACAGTGCATGCTGACCTTACGGTAATCGTGCGTGTAAGGAATGCTGCTCTGAGGCTTGGAAAGCTCATGGTTAACTTGCTCAGTCGTCATGTTTCGTTCAAATAGGCTAAACAAGATTGAGCTGAACTAAATTTAAAAGATCGTTCAGGAAAAAAAAAAGTACTGAACAGTCATTACTGAAACTTTGTATTTTTTGTTTGTTTGTTTTGTGTTCTTTTAACCTTCGAGTTGACAAAACAAGAACAACCAAGACACGTGCACTGTTTTGGCCTGCATATAAATAAAAGCGGGTTGGACTTCTTTGCTTTTGCATGATAGTATTAGCATCATTAAGAAAGTTTTTTTGTCATTTTTGTGTCATGTTCAATGCTCAGCGATCAGCACAGTACAGTTCCAAATAGTTAACACTGTTTCATACAGATTGTGGAAACAGCTCATCAGACTACAACCAGACAGACGCACGTAATTCATACTATCCAGGACATTTAAATTATTGATTGTGCTATCAGTTCATCAGACTACCAAGGACAATAACCGCTGATACTGCGGCA
This sequence comes from Oncomelania hupensis, assembly GCA_036898135.1. Lineage (NCBI taxonomy): Eukaryota > Metazoa > Mollusca > Gastropoda > Littorinimorpha > Pomatiopsidae > Oncomelania > Oncomelania hupensis. The sequence continues at coordinate 62,796,206 of CM072513.1, read as the reverse complement.
AGAATACCGTTTATTTACCTACAGATATGGTCTGTACAATACAATATCAATAGTAATAAGAGTATGCTGAGAGAGAAAAAAAACTGCGTAGTTTTCCGTGTGTGCCCCTCTGTTGTGTGGGAGTCAAGTTTCCTCCCCCCCCCCTCCTCCGTCCCCTCCACTTTAGGAATTTATTGAGTGTACGTCCTCTCCACAATTTTCAGTCATAAGATGTGGTACAAATACACAATGTTTAAGCTTCAGGAGTGTGTTTTGTTTTTTAATTGAATTTATTTTTTTCTTATTATATTTTTAATAAATATTATTTTCAGACGTAATCGGAAATACTTTGAAATAGTCGGGCGGAATCAGAACAAGTCAAATGTCGATCCGTCTGTCATTCCGTTGAAAGCCATATCTCAAGAATCACTGAATGGATTTTGACCAAACGTCATAGGAACATTACCTATGTTAGTGGCATGCCTCCCGTGCCATCATATTTTGGTCTCTCGCAAAGTTCAAGGTCACTGCAGGCACTTTGTTGCTAAACACGTTTTGCTCAATATGTCAAAAAACGGCTGAAGAGGTTTGGTTGAGTTTTGGTATGCAGTTACTTCAGATCATGGACCACCCTTCAGCAGCAGTCTGGATATTGGTCAGTAGATCAGTCGGTCCGTCGCTCAGAATTTCACTAGGATAAAGCCTAGTCTCGACACCGCCAAGAAAATTAATACTGTTGAAAATGCGTATTTTTCGGTTATGTGTGTGAATTTCTGGAAATACATTTGAATAGCTTGCGATCTTATGTTGTTTTTCGTTTTGTGTTTGTTTGTTCTCTTCTTCTTGCTAGTAATGTTAGCGACATGCTAAAACTTCCCCTGCTGATAGTGCAGCAGCTGGAAGGGAAAACACAATCTCTTTCACCAAATTCCCACTGTCGCTGTCTTTCTCATTTATTCATTCTCATTCCTATTCTTTTCTATAAATCTACTATACTATCTTCTTCACTAAATCAGTCACCTACCTTTTTTCTTGAAAACTCTTCCGGGACAAAACTCCTCATTTGTGTGTGAGGTCTGTTGGATCAGCTTGGGAATATTGGACGCTTTCTGCCAAATGGTCTCTGGGAATTCCTATGATATTATTATTTGGCAATGCAGGCATGTGTTTTGTTGATATTTTATAATGATGTTTGTATTCTATTTTGTTTTTGCAAACGGGGGTTCTATAAATTAGAGTATAGCCTCAGCGTCATCTACCTGGGTTGCCTTTATTGTAAAGTAACCGGCTGGTGGAGTGCCTTCAGTGTTACCCCTAGGGGTGTTTCGGCAGATCTTTTATGTGGATCAGGGGCGAGTTTAGATCTTTTATGTGGATCAGGGGTGAGTCCTCTTTCAGCCAAGTTGTGGTCTTGATTTTGTAGCCCTGATTCGGCTCTTGGAAGTCCGCTGGACCATGTAAGCAATGATTAACTAATAACTAATCTCTCTTTCACCACCCATCACTACCAACTGAAGACTCGGCGTGTTTTATTTTGGTTTGAATATGTTCCTAGTCAGCTGGTGGATGGATATCGAAGGTTTAAAACAAGTTAGCGAAAGGAAGACAAACTTGCATTTTACAGATAAATATGGTTTGCATTTATTTGATATAGCATTAATGCCTTTGTGTTTTTTTAACACTGCTTTGCTTGTTGTTGCTTTCCCCTTTCCCTTCCAGAAACAGTTTGTACAGACCATCGCTGAGTGGTTTTGTGAAGTTTTTTTTTTTTATAACTACGGCTTTTGTGCTTTTCAGCGTCTTGGTTTGTGTGCCATTTGGGTAATTTGGACGTGGCTTTCAGATAAATATGGTGTGATCTTGGAATTCATGTTTGTTGGTGGCCTTGAAAATTTGGGTGACCTTGCAATTTTTATCTTCTATGTTTAGGGGCAGATCTGGGGGAATGGGAAAGGGCGAGGGAGGAAGGGGGGTCCCAGGGGACCAGCACTCCCCGCCAACAACAACAAAGAAATAAAATAAAATGAAAATACATGATATAGATTCACGCTAGTGATTAACCATATAGTTTTCCAGGAGAGGCCTACAATGCACCTCGTAAAGTTTCATTACTTTCAGCATCAAGAGGGTGGAGGGCGGGGTGATAGGGGTGGGGGGGGGAAGAGAGAGAGAACCCTCCGCAAGGTTCTCGCCCCCTAGCCTGGACACTACCGGGGTTTGGCCCCTGGCCACAATTTGGACCCCCTCCCTCCGCCCCTATCCCTCATACCTTATCCTTGATCCGCCCCTGATGTTCATTCTCTAATGCAAAACAATTTTGAACCAACCACAGCCTTAGTGAGACCTTTATCTCCCCACTTTCTTTTTAATCCAAAGGTGCTTTGGTTTTTACACAATGTTGGTATCATACTTGTACACCACAATTAATATTTGCGTAATACACATTTATCTCGGTGAAACCATTCTTTTTGACATCACCGGTGTATGTTATTGTTAGTTATTTGTAATAACGGTAATTTTCACTTTGAATAGGAAGTTTCATCATTTCTGAAGGCAGGTTTGGGACATTTTGTCAAGGTTAAACAAACAGCCACTTGAACGTTAGAGCTCTCTCACTCCCACATATTCACACATGTAAATTTCACTGTGTCATACAACTTTTAGTTTTGTTTATAAGTTATACTGGCTTTCTGTTTCATTTCTTCTGCTACAGCAACCCAGATGGCATAATTATGGAACTCTCATAATATGGTGGGGTGTCGGATAGTGCAGTGGTTGGAGCACTCGCTACTGTGTCGAAAGTGAAGCACCGTCCGGTGCGGTTAGCACTTGGATGGGTGACCGCTAAGGTGTGAAGCGACAAACAACAACGCCCCCAGTTGACTCAACTGTGATTGAGTACCTACTCTCTTGAGGGTGGGGAAGGTAAAGCAGCGAGGGAGAGAGTTGGGCATCACCCTCATTACGCTGGCCCAAGATAAGTGTGATCTCCAACATCACGCTCCCCTACGGCCACAAGGCTATGGGACTACCTTTACCTTTACCTTTTTATCATAAAATTCAGGAGCATGGAGATTGAAAAGGATCAAATACAATGATAAACTGATAGTGGTACCATACATGATTGTTAATTTAAGCCCTTTACCCTTTAGATACTTAGGGAAAAAATAACCATGAAGGTGGACTCGTAACATACTTGTAGTTTCTGTTTGTGCGACAGACTAAAACTCGGTTGTGACTAAAACAATATATTCTAATCGAGCGAAACCTAAAACAATATATATTCTGATAGATTCAAACTCAGTTGTGCCTAAAACAATATATTCTAACAGAGTGATAGACTTAAACTGCTAATATACGTGTCCTCAAAACATCTTAACATAGATATGCCTATCATAAAAGGAGGTTAATGTTGCCAGACAGATCAATTTTTTAAATTACAATAAAGTAAGCTAATTTTCCACTTGCATATTCTCACCCATCCTTTCAATCCCACCCCAACATAACGGCTATTTTTTCCATTAAGATTTACGGTTTTGTTAATTTCAACATATAGTGCTATGCTATATAATTCTAGCATTGTATGATCCAAAAAATATAATTCTATTCCATCATTAAAAATGCATGTACAACCCATTATTTACCAAAACAAAATTTACCTAGTTATCAAGTATGAAGAAACTCAAGATTTTCAATTTACTCAAGATTTTCAAGCAATCTCATCGATATGAGGAATTATTATTTGTGTAGCATTTAATATATTTTACGATAGTGTACACATTATGTTTTGTATAACATAATTATATACTATACAGAAGTGTACACAGTCTCATTTGAAATAGATATTACATACGCACACACACGTGTGTATTTAATGCATTTCCAGCCGTTCAAAGCTTATTATTTTATGGTTTCAATTTATTAAGAGAAATATATTCATCTCCTAGTATATGGATTTCACTTAACATGAGTGCTAGTCTGCAGACTGAATAATTAATGCATTCATGGGTTGTTGTTTCTTTTTTGTATGTTTCACTTCAGTTTACACGTTGTACGCCTGCTTTTTAATCTGTCAAAGAATACTTAATTTGCCAAATGTGTATAAAACTGAAGAACATTTACACATTTAGCTCATAGTAGCTTTATAGTAAAAGACAATGAAACCTGAAAATAAAATATTGTACAATCACATGAATTCCATTAATGATTTCATTTTTACAAAATTTGAACATTTGACCATATTCCTGTAAAACTACTGCTCCTAAAATATATACTTTTAAAATATAATATTTTCCTCAGATACACCATTCCCGTTGTATGGGTCCAAGAAAAAAAATCACCTTCTCACGACTTTTGTTTTTGTTTGTTTGTGTGCGAGTGTGTGTGATTTTTTTAAACGTTTTATTAAATTTTTTCATTGGGCGTTGGTTGTTTTGTGTGTGTAAACACACCTCGCCCTTTGTACTGTGCCATATGTTCACTTCGCAGTACGTGATTTAAAAAAACAAAACAAACAACACAATTATTATTGTTTTGCTTAACGACAATATTAATTTATTCTTGCTCACTTGTAAATAAATACATGTAAATATATGCTGTGTGTACATTATTCCATGAGTAACAACAATAACAATGCTTATTTTACTAGACTGAACTAGAAAGTAAGATTTTGCAGGTTTTACATTTGTAGGTTTTTTTTTTGGTGTGTACTCTGTAAAAGACTGTTGCTTTGTGAATTAATTGATGCAACTTAATATTTTTGCTTGTAAAATTTTCTGCCATAGCTTGGAGTTGATGCAAATAATTATATATTTACTATGTAGTGCAATGCAACTTCCTCCAGCTGTAACGGTTATTTACCGTGTGGCATTATGTTAGATTTATTATTCTTTCAACTCCTTTGCATGGATGTAGGAAGTAGGCTGTTTTTTAACCTTTAGTAATTTTTAAAACCTTTGTCTATGGATGTAGGTGATTTTTGTGTATTTAACACTCTATTAATATGGCATTGTTAAAAAATGATCAGTGATACAAAATATTGCAATTCTTGTTTTATTTCAGTTAAGACACATTTTAGCATCGCTAAAACTCAATGTTTTAGGGAAAAAATCCTTTAAATTTAGAGTATATTAATTATTAATATTATGCACCATTCCTCACCAGAGATCAAACTTGATCGGTGTCTTCTTTTAATGACCTAATATTCAGTAGTTCTTTTGCTACAAAATCATTAAGATACAGTCTGTATCTAGTATCTTTGGTCAGCAAGTCAGCAATCAGTAATTTGAAATAATAACACTTTGGAACAAATCTGTGATAAAACTTCATATAATTTATTGCCTTGACCACCTGGTTACTGAAGATGTTTACAAATCCTTCTAAGTGTGTCCACTAGATAACATTTTAACGCATTATATAGAAATACCTCGTGAGACTGCTTAAATTTTTTTTAATGTATGTTAGAAATTACTTGTAAACGTGAATGTGCGAAACTGAGAGTGAGAGGCTCTGAAAGAGTGTGACACAACGAGGTAAGTTAAATGATGGAAAGGGACCGTGCGAAGAATGTATTAATGTGTCAGATGACCAACAGTTGTAGCTGTACTTTTGAAACATAGGCAATTAAGCATAAATTATACGTGTTACTCCACTGTGTTGCTAATTGTATTATTCGTTACTTCCCACTTGAATGTACTGTCCGTTATCCAAAATTGTTATTGAAAAAAATTTTCTTAATTATTTTTTTAATATAATGTTTTATGTACTTTTCTTCTATTTTGTAATAATATTGAGACAAATCATGGCTCAAATATTCTCCTTTTATGTTAAAAAAAATGCGTGAAACTTTTTTAAAAAATCATTTAATCATTTTAATTTTGTCTTGCTGCCTGTTTTGTGTTCCTGTGTGCCTGTTAACACAGACAGGGACATTTCAGACATGATCACTTTGACAATAAACCTCATTCCGCTAAAACTTGCAAAATTTGTGTGTAATTGTTACTGTTTGTACAATAGTTGGTATGTTATGTGTAAAAGGAAGAAGCATTGATGTAATGAGGAGGTATATGATTATGCCTACTTGTTTCTGACCACTCTACAAGAAGAGCACTATTATTAATTTTAATTAACAAGCTAAAACAAATTTATAATAGAACAGAAGACATTTCTGCCCCAATTTGTAGCAAAATAACACAGAATCAGAGAATGTCAGCTTTGCATACCAACATTAAAATACGTATAGCCATCCCATCAACTCACTACATTATATTCTGAATGAAACACACACACATAATGAAAAAAACATACACATTGGTGCAAATTGTAGCAAAGATGCAATAACACACAAAAACAGAGAATGTTAGCTTGGCATTAAAAAAAAGTATCAACAGCCACCTCACCTGTTCACTACAATACAATATATTCTAAACGAAAACACACACATAATGAAAACACACACACATTTTACCAAAATGTAGCTATTACACTCGGTGTTTTTTTATCAGTAGTTGATTCAGCCCCAATGCTTAAAATTCTGATAAGTGTATATGTAACTCGGATTCGTTTATCCACGCAACCTGTTCACTCAGAAACAAGGCAGGAGTCGTCGTATGAAGTTTTCCAACTTTATTCAGCATACGTCAACAACTGCATACAATCGCTCAAACGCTTTTCCATTTTTTCTCTCTCTCTCAGTTTGTTTGTTTTTTTTTTTTTTTGTTTTTTTTTTTTAGACACAGTGCATTAATTATATAGTTTTCTAATGCTTGAGAGAACGTTCGAATGTTCCAGGGTGACGCAATTATAACCAATCACAATGAAATTCGTCATCACTGTCTTACGTCATACAACTTTCTTCATCCTAAAAGATTCTCTCAGCTTCTAGTGGATCTATCTAGATGCTTCGATCGATAGTAAACACGCAACTGTAGAGAATTCTCCAATAATATCGACCAGCGAAAATTAAAAACATTATACCAAGCTTCTTCCAACAACAATGCAAAATCAAATCAAAGGTAAATACACTCTGTTGAATGCTTTACAAAACAAAACGATCGATCTATCGTGCGCGTCTCACACGTACTATCGTGCGCGTTTCAACGTAACAGTAGCAAAGACGAAATAACACAGAATCAGAGAATTTCAGCTTGGTATAACAAAATTAAGGTATCAATTGCCATCCCATCTGTTACTACATTATTTTCTAAATGAAAACACTGTGACGTGGTGAAACCGACAGTTCCCTACAGTATAAGTAGACCTACTGTTAAATATAACTGTTAAATTTCATAGATAATCATACCACTTGCATAACAAATATGATGGCAGCCCCCGGTTTGACCCAAATAGCGGGTCGTAAATAATTATAGCATAAGGAGGACGCTACTCATGTCGCCGCAGAAAGCAGCAAGATTGTACTGGACAATTTTCCAGAGTTCTCTGAATTCAGTTTTGCTGCTCATGTACTGATGCAGGAGACTATCAATGCAATGACAGTCCACTTTGTGATCAAAATGTGCAAAGTCACTGTTGTCATCAGCACTGAAGAGATGCTCACAGAAACTGGAGTACTGCTGCATGATGTGATCACACTTCTCTGGTTTCACTCGGCCAACATCACACAAAATGCTCATGCTCTACTCCAAACCTTTCAAAACTTTGTTCTGGTCTTCTCCATCTTGCTGATCATTGTTTTTGGATGCAACCAAGACAAGTTTTGGATAAGACTGTATGTCACTGACGCTTTCTCAAGTAGCATGAACAATTGATCGAGTCCCTATGCTCCAATCTGACACTGTATCTGGCTCTGTTAGACGCCTTTGTCGTCACGATTCTTTGTTTAGCACAGAAAACAATGTTAACCTTGCTGGGATCTTTTAGATTGCCCGCGTTGTGGAGGTCGACAAGCGAAGCAGTACGGATGGAAGTTGTTCCATCAACAACATCACTCTTTACGACTCTCTGCATCAAAGATTTGATAAGGCCACCCAGATCCTCTGACAGCGAGCAAGGAAAGGTTCCATCTCTTTTTTGGCGATCTTGGCTTTAACAGCTTTTTACATTTCAGATTGACGTTAGGACCATCCATGGAGAGTTGCAAGAGTTTTGAATGACCAAAGGAAGTGACAACACTGCTAAGGTCTTCACACTTAATCTCAGCTGTGGGATGGCCTAAAAATGTAGTCATAATATCTTGTCAACACAACAGGATCTTGCCAAAATCTGATATGAACTGACTGCTTTTCCTGGGTTCCATGATCCAAAGGTACACAAATACCGCGCTTTTGACTCTACACAGGCAAATCCTGCTGCAACTTGGTTGTCATGGAATATGGCTTTGAAAATATCACATATGCCTGAACATCAATGCATGCTGTAATGTGAGTCCATGCACTTAAGTACCTATATAATCTCTGCTTTCAATGTATTAGTGCAAGACAAAACAAAAGTCAATTGGCGTTGACCTGCCTGAGCTGACTTTGATGATGCTGTAGGCACTGATGAAGCTACGGTTGTGGCTGAAGCAGATGTGGAACTGCTCGGTTTACAATACGCTTTGGTAGATGACTTCTGACCACTGACACCCATGAATTCAGTAATAGGTGCGACCACTTTCTTAATTGATTTAACCATCTTCTTGTGCGCTAAAACACAAATAAACACTCACGAACACAGGCACTAGCTACAAGTTATAACTATCCAACAACAGCGAAAAAAAAAGAAAGCCTAATGTGTAATGTAAATGAGATTTTTTCAAAAGAAAAGTACAACTCGGCTGTCTCCTTAGCACAGCACGGTAACACCTACAATCACTGGTATAATTCTTTCTTTGGATGGTTAATACGCTAAAGACAGTAGTGCTATGCATTTCTTCGCGGTTTCTGAAAAAAACAACGAGCACTGACTTGGTAACTAACTCCCATGCAGTAGCAAAGGATCAAGCAAATACTGATGAAAGCGCCTTCCGACTTGTTCTTGAAATCTTTGATCGTTTTGTGTCCGAGGAGCAGATTGTACACTCGTCAAAATTCACAAACTGTCACAAACCACAGTAACTTTATTAAGTTTTCAAAGATTTTCAAGGGCCTGGAAAATGGAACCCAGTTTCCCCCAAATGTCAAAGACAGTACGAACGCTGTATAACCTATATTCTTTACTTTTGTTCTGTTATTGCTTGAGCCAGCAAAGCATAGTCTCCTGGGAAACAAACAAACGTATCAAGTGCGTGGTAATTAACTAACTAAAGCTAATCGTAGGCTGCTAACTTCTCATATACCCCTTCGATAGAAATCTGTTCCTGTTCAAAACGCTCAGTATAATTATAATTAACGGGTAGAAAATGAGCTCCAGTCGAGTAGCTGGGAGGGAGAACGACCACGGGACCAAACACAGCACGTCACATTCACATACCTGTACATACACAATCTATCAAGAAATGCATAAAATTTCTTAAATGTTTTGTTCACATACCCGCAGAACTCCTTCAAACAGGAAGAGAAGCGATGATTGACGCACTCACCATTATTTGTAACAAGATCTGGCAGAGTGGGGAGTGGCCTACACCATGGACCCAGTCGCTTGTCATCACTCTTCCCAAAAAAGGTAACCTTCAGGAATGTGAAAATTACCGCACCATCAGCCTCATCAGCTATCACAGCAAGGTCCTCCTGAAAATAATACTCAACAGATTGAAACCCCAAGCTGAACAAATAGCTGAAGAACAAGCAGGATTCAGGGCAGGGCGAAGTACTACTGAACAGATTTTCAACCTCAGAATAATCTGTGAGAAATACCTACAGCACCAACAACATCTATATCATTTGTTTGTAGACATCAAAAAGGCGTTTGACCGAGTCTGGCATGCCGCTCTGTGGGCAACCATGAGAGTGTACAACATCAGCCCTAAAATTATTGAAGTCATCAAAAGCCTGTATGAAAAGGCTACCAGTGCAGTCCTCCACAATAGCGCCATCGGAAACTGGTTCAGAACAACAATCGGTGTGCGTCAGGGATGCCTACTCTCTCCAACACTCTTCAACATCTTCCTAGAGCGCATCATGTCAGATGCTCTTGCAGATCACGAAGGCACAGACAGCATAGGGGGAAAAGCAATTTCTAACCTTCGTTTTGCGGATTACATTGATGGATTGGCTGGAGAGGAACAAGAACTTGAACAGCTGGTACAGAGGCTTGACACCACCTCCAGAGGTTATGGAATGGAAATAAGTGCAGAGAAGACCAAAATGATGACCAACAACCAATGGCATCAACACGGACATCAAAGTCCAAGGCCAATCCCTCAACACAGTACATAGCTTCAAATATTTAGAAGCCATTGTGTCAGACAATAGGACCCGACAGGAAGCCCTCTCCAGGATCGCACAAGCAACTGCTGCCCTGGCGAGGGTGAAGCCAATTTGGAAAGACAGGACCATCAGTCTACATTCCAAGGTAAGACTGCTGCGCTCCCTTGTCATCTCCATCTTCCTATACGCTTGCGAAACATGGACTCTCACAGCAGATCTGCAACGAAGAATACAAAGCATGGAGATGAGGTGCTACAGAAGACTTCTGGGCATTTCCTATACCCAGCACATCACCAACGACGAAGTCCGACAGATCATCACACAAGCCATTGGACAACACGATGACCTGCTCACAGTGGTGAAAAAACGGAAACTCCGATGGTATGGCCACGTGACCAGATCATCAGGTCTTGCAAAGACCATCCTGCAAGGCACAGTGCAAGGAGGTAGAAGAAGAGGGAGACCGAAAAAGAGGTGGGAGGACAACATTTGAGAATGGACTGGTTTGACACTGAGCGAAACCATCAGGGTTGCTGAGGACAGGGAAAGATGGAGTACGTTGGTTAAACGATCATCTGTGGTGCCCCTCCGACCTCCGAGTTACGGGACAGGATAGGATAGGATAGGATAGGAACTGTTTTGTTCAATCACTTCAACATCTTAATAATATTTAAGAATAAAAAGATTTAAGATATAAGTAATTGTTATTATTCAGCACAGATACAAGCTCAGAAAATTGCTCAAGGCTGATTGCTAATATTGCATTACCAAACAAAACTACTTTGTCTTATTATCCAAGGACAGTACAGCATGAATAATAATTATGCAGTACGAGAACCAACAATTATTGTTTGTTTCTTTAATTTAACGTCTGTTCACCTAAGTGATTTTAGACTTGATGGGAGCAGGGGAGAATATTAAACAAAAAAGGAATGGTCATAATGAAGGGAGAACGGGATTAAACAAAGTAAACAAAACTTAACAACTAAACAATCAAAATTGTAAAATAATTATAACTTACACAAATGACGTCCATTATAAATACTAACCAATGCTTGTAACATAATCTTAAATTATGTCTCATATTGTACTAGTTAATCATGGTTTATAGGGTCCAGCGGGCTCCAAAAAGTCAAATCAGGACATTATATCTCATATACAGGGTGAGCCAATAAAATGTTACTACTTTTTAATTGTACATTGCACAGAAATGTCACAGAAGCACCAAATTATCATTTGATACCAAAGGTTTCCCACTTTGTTACTCGTTCTGTACACAAGTTAATAATTGATGATATGCTCAATCCACGCTACTTTTCTCTGGATTACAGTTTGCAACACGCACATTGAAGTTTGTGATGCCATTGCCACACATCTCAAGTGAGATTCTCCGAATTTCCTCATGGATGTTGGTCTTCAGGGCCTCAATGGTCTGTGGGTTGTTGTAGTACACTCTCTTCTTCATGTTACCCCATAGGAAGTAGTCTGCAAGAGAAAGATCAGGGGTGTAGACAGGTCATGAGTTGTCTGTGCGCCATGAGATAAGCCTATCTCCAGGAAAGAATTCTTTAAGGAATTCCAGTGAAAAAAATGATTATGTTTGATATCAAATGATAATTTGGACATTTGTGTGAATAAAATTTTCGAAAACGTTCTCATTAAAAAAAACAACAACACTTATTTACGATTATAAAGTGGTAACATTTTATTGGCCCACCCTGTATATAATATTCAATGTTCAGAATTTATATATATAGAATATTCAATGTTCTTAATTTATGCTTCATAGAAAAAATCTACTAGACCTATTAAAAAATTTGTACTGACTGATGTTTTACAAAAAACATCGAACAGGACTGTATATTAATGATTTTGCAATTGATATCCAATAATTAATATTTTTGTCCTGAGTATTTCGAATATGTTGTGGAATATATTGCGCGATTGCACTGCAGTCATAAATGAGATGATTTATAGAAATTGCTTGTTTGCAAATGCAAGCAACTTCCTTACAGTATTTTGTTCTCAACGAGTTTAAAGCAAGACGATATGCTAAACTGCTAACAGTCCGCGAGAAATGTAACATTCCATTATATAATTTAATTAATTTAATACAAAATTATTATTATTACTGCTATGTTTTCTTTTATGTTGTAAAACCAACAGTTTAAAGACAAATTAGCTTAGATTCCTGGGTTATAAAGCAAGTTATATATAAATATAGCAAAGCAATTAAAATGGCTATGGATGTTCCAATACACACAAAAACATCTGATGCTTATAAAGTTGCAGGTGTATTACCATTATATGAATGGAGAAAATAATCATGTGCTAAATATATAGTGAGGGCATCTGCAGTTGACAATTTCACAGATTCAGAATTAGAAATACGCTCTGATTTACATTTTCCCAAGAGAGCACAGAGTATTAATTATTTATAGACTATTTTAACATATACAAATGAGCTCATGAACGAATCTAATTTAAATTGTAAATTAGGTTCAAACATAATTTCACAAATACCTAATTGGGAACTTCAACGAGCAAATTTTGACATAGACTATTCTCTAATTCTGAATTAGGAAAACTGCATTTTATTAACAGCAGAAGCAAAGGAACTTATCTATGAAAAATAACGATTAATTTTATTACTAGTTATGCATATTCACAGGCAGATACTAGTGCTAATAATTCATGAAGAAAATAGTGGCTGTAATCTTCACCATGTGCTTTCCTACATGTTGCATAAAAGGCAAATTTACGAGAGGTCTTATGGCACAAGTTGTAAACTAGAACCGGGTGGCAACTATGTATGCTAATATTGCAGAATGGAAACTATGAAACTTGCTTTAGAACACAAGAATCTCAGCTAATTTGCCTTCAAACTGTTGGTTTTACAACATAAAAAACATAGCAGTAATAATAATAATAATAATAATAATAATATTAATAATAATAATAAGACACTGGAGGATATGTGAGCAGTCTACGAATTTGGAGAGGGGAGAGGGAGGAGACTGCGAAATATTACATATTAATATTACTGTATAGCATTCTGCAACTCAGCAACAAATTCCAAATTATATAGGGCAACCAAAAAAATACTTGTCCAAAAGTCCAAAATAAGGGTGGAAGACAACATTTTAAAATAACTCAAATAAAACACAAAGAATCAACTTTGTTTTCAAGTCTTCTTGTTTTATTTAACAGGTACCCACACTTATTTAAAGTATGTACAATATTTACAACATATTTCATACACAATGAATTCTACAACCATTCAATTTTCACACAGAAACTCAAAGAATGCACATTTTCCACACAATAAAGACAATGAGCAGCATTGATTGATTGATTGATTTATTGTTGCTTTAGGTCCAGCGGACTCCTCCGAGCCAAATCAGGACCGGACAACCCCCGATCCGCATAAAAGATCTGCCGAAACAACCCTAGTGGGAAAATTGAACGCCCTCCACGGCCAGTCACTTTACAATAAAGACATCCCACGCGGGGGACGGCTGAGGGTTTACCTCAACTACGCGAACCCCCGGTTACAAAAACAAAATAGAATACAACCATCATTACAAATCATCAACGAAACATATACATATAAAATGCCTATATTGCTAAATACTAACATCATAGGAAGCCCTAGTGACCACCCAGCAGAAAGCGTCCAACACTCCCAAGCTGATCCAACAGACCTCATACACAAACAAGGAGTCTTGTCCAGGAAGAGTTTTCAAGAAAAAAGGTAGGTCATTGATCTAGCGAAGAAGAAGATAGTATAGCAGAGTGATAGGACAGAGCAGGAATGGGAAAGAGTATATGAGGAAGATAGCAACAGTGGGAATTTAAAGCACTAAATTTCCATAAAGTGGGGATACTATTTATACTGAAACCCCCGGCACTCCAACGGGGGTACTGTTGCCGCAGTGAATCTGTCATGCCTACAAAGGCAAGACAGGTTTTCAACTGGGGCTTTCACTTTTCCCTTTATAGGTTAGAACAATCTACAGTGGCAAGATTGCTCATGACCCCAAGGGGAAATGAGCAGCATTCTATGACTGTAATTGTTTTTGATTCACTAAAATGACACACAAGAATACTGCACCTCATTAAGAATTAAAACAACTGAATGAAAGAAAAATATTTTTTGTTTTTCAATTACAAAATAACAAAATTACAGCAAGAAATCCTGGTGTCGCAAGAGTGTGGCAGCTATTATATCATATGTGCCAACAAGCAATACGCTAATAGATTAATGAATAATTAAGTACCACTGCGTATTGCTACAGCAGATTTTTGTTGTCCACTAGACAGCAAAATAGCACAGCGTTTAATTTCACGAGCCCTACCCCCAATTTAAAATAAAAAAAGTTTTAGTTATTGATCAGCCGAGGTTTGAAGTCACAACCTACCCTGATCCTGCTTTCCACTAGACTGCCAGAAGACCTTGATTAAAAATAAATTAATTAATAAATAAAATAAAATAGTGGTAGGCTTACAGATGTGTTCATTGTGAAATCAAAACAACTCCACATTCTGCTTCTATTGGCTCTGAAAAAACTGGACAAACGATTACTAGGTCTACATTCACTTTTACATTTTTCTAATTCAAGCCGAAACATTGCTGGCCATTCCTCACCCATCCTGAATGTAAAGAGACACAATATAATGAGAAGGGCAAAACCCATATGAATCACATGCTCCTTATGGAACTTGCAATATTTAACACGAAAATGAGTGCCCAGAACAACAAACGAAATGAAACGGTGGCATTAAAATGCAAAGTAATACCGACTTTGGTCTTTCTATGCTCTTGACCTTGAGAGGACCTTGACCACAGGTTGTTTTTTTGGGTGTTTTTTTTTGCTGCAGTTTATTATCCCTTTTTATTGGGAAACTCTGGGCCGCCTTCCCCGGGGAAGGCGTAGTTGCAGCCAGTGGCGCTCCCAAACCCTACCTACCTAACATTATTTGTGAATTTTTGCTGGGGGAGCAAACCGGAGTACCCGGAGAAAACCCCCGAGACGTTGCCCAAGTCGAAAGTAAATAATATTCGGAGAAACATAACGCCCAGATGCTGGCTCGAACCCACACCTGTCAGGCGCCATTGCTTTCTGGCTTGTGGACAAGGCAAGTTAGTCCCGCCTTAGCCCACTTGGCCACAACGCTCGCTTCCATTAAGTAATTGGGTTTACGCCATAATGGCATTGGAGGTTTGAGAGGGTGGCGAGAGGGAGAATGGGTGGAGGAGGGAAACATGTGTGTGTTTCGTTGTTGTTGTCATTTGTGTATATGCGTGCGTTTATTTTATTTTATTCATTAATGTATTTACATATTTTATTTATATATCTTTTTTTGTGCGAGTTTTTTTTTGTGTGTGCTCCCTGGGAATTCCCTATAATCTGCCACTGCTACCCACCCCCTACATCCTTCCCATTCCCCCACCAAAAGAATAGGCCATTTAGCCTTTAAGCACAATGCTGCAAGGAGTCAGTGCGAAGAAGTATCGATGCAAATGGAGTGATTAGTGCTGGATATCACGTGCAAACCAATCCTCATGTCAGCAGGATTGGTTGCTTTGATTACCTTTTTACAACCATGAAAGCTCAACTACAGGTTTTTGCAGAAATAATGTACACTAACAGTGCAAGAACACATACATATATATAAATATACTACACACTCCACTCATAACAACAGGCATGTATTATATGAGACTTGTGGGAAAGTGTATGGCCTGAATGAAATATTCATCTACAGGACTGACTCATGGACTGCTGCAGCAGTGTATGTGACACAGGCATGCCCTCTCCACAATGAAAACTAACAGTTCCTTAGGGTGAGCATGTCCTTGGGTGAACGTCTGCCACACACAAAGAATGGAGCACAGATGACAAGTTTTGTATTTGAAATGTTGATAGGATATCACTTGTGGCTGTTATGTTTAATTATGTCAACTTCACATCAAAACAGGTTATTCAACTAATTCATGTGCTCACAAATAGCAGTATCTGCTACTAAAAATATGCTACTAACACAGAAGATGAAAAAAAGTGAAAAGCAGCAGACCTCCCCTATAGCACAGTTTCAATAAATAGAAGCGCATGCACACAGTGATACAATGACAAATTCAAACTGCTGAGAGTCACCAAGGAGGCAGGAAGTTATCATGTAGTTCTTTTCTGGTGATGCCTACAAGCCTGCTTAAATTAAACTGAACATTATATAAAGGTGCGGTCTGACGGGAAGTGAAACAGAAGCAAAACAGCCAGTAAAACACGAAACATCGTAGTTTTGACTATGTTTATTGTGTGACTAGATCTAAAGCATAACGGCAGCAAAGCGCCGAAGTGAAGCAAAGCCGATGCTTTCAGTTTAGAGCGTGCTCTAAAATTTTGGGTTGTTTCGCTGAAGCATTTCAATGCCAGCCAATCAGAAGAGCCGACGTAAGAAAACGAGGTTGTTATCATTTCAGCGATCATGGCGGCATCAAAAGCTACTGGGCCATTAGCAAATCTGAAACAAGACGATACGTTTATTCTCCTCGATCTAATTCAAAGCCACGAGGTATTATGGAATGTTAGAAGTCAAAATTACAGAAAACAAACCCTGAAAAAGGCCTCATGGACTTCTGTGAGGGTCAATCTGACGGAAAGGGAGGTAACTGATTTACGACTTATTGCGCATTGCTTCCACGCAGACTGCTTATGCAAAACTTCTCATCGTGTGACCGCTTCACAAAGCAAAGCATTATAAACGCACTTGCTTCTAGCAGCAGATGCTTTGCTTTGTTTACCGGATTGCTTCTGTTTCACTTCACGTCAGACCGCGCCTTAACAGACACAAAAGCTGACTGTTCTTTCCGTACATTCTTGAAGTTGAATTTTTCACTTTTCTCCACTTTTGTCCATCTAGATTCTAATTCTCCATAATTCTCCACCTAACACGTGTGCTCTGCCCAGCGTTTGTAGTTAGCTCACACAGAGGTCTGACGATAATTCTTGGTCTCTATGATCTTCTTTCCACACATGGCGCAGATACCTTTCTTGTATGCACACCCTGAAGAAAAAAATTTTTTTTAAAAATGTGCATTTAACAAATTTATTATTATTTATTTCATTCTATTTTAAACCAGTCAACAATGTTAGATTTGACAAGGACATCATTCTGACCATGCATTGCATTGTACATTTTTTGCGCCACTGATTAAGACAATATTAAATTACACACTTTGTTTTGTTTTTATTTTCTTTGATTGTTCAGTCAGTAATACATTTGTTACATTAGTTTTATTCTGAGCTTGAACTACCTGGCATGTTACTTTGTTATGTACAAAATTTGTGACATAACCCTAACACACATACACACACACAAACACGCAGGAGGGCGCGAACACAGCCACACACACACAGCCACCCATCTACATACACCAACAGATAATGATGGTAAGCTAATGCACAAAAATTCAAAACGATCCCAAAGGCAAAGATCTTACAGTGATCTTCATATCCCAAGAAATGAGACTACAACAACTGGTCATAACTGGCTATTACAGTTTTATAATTCAACAGAGGATTAATGGTTAAGTACTAGTAACAAGTTTAAGTTTTAAAAAAAAAACAATGAAAATAAATAGCACAATCATGAGTGCAGCGGGGTCACAAAGGTCTGTTTGCCTGAACTGTTATTGTATTAAATATGTAACACCACTAGTGCACTATCAAGTGTGTTTCTACATTCAGCATCAGACCTGTATTTCTTCCACCACTGAGCCTGCCAGAGAATGCATATTAAAAAGCCAGAATTCCTGTCTCCCGCATAGTATTAAGCAACCATGCAAAAACAGGATCTAGGAAAACAATGTAAATGGCTCCAAGGACAGAATGACTGCACAAAAACAAGAAGCGTATACAACTTTAAGCTTATTATTTTGTTGGAACACTAAAATTTACTCCCAAGTACAAAGCAAGGGAGACTAATGCTTCAAAATTAATAGAAACACTTAACCACCTGATTACAAACCTTGCATTTTCTTAACAAGACGAAAAGAACACAAATGGGGTGAAGTGAATTACTCAATACAATAAAAGGACACATTTGAAAAATAATCACAAACAACTTACCCTGACACTCAATACAATAAAAGGACACATTTGAAAAATAATCACAAACAACTTACCCTGACAATAATGGGAACCTGGCTGATGCACAGATGATTTGCAGATGCGGCATTTTTCAAATGAACCTGCAGAGTATGGATTGAATCTGCACAAGTTAAAGAAATACATTTTCCAATTAGTATTATTAGCTGTCTTTGTTTTATATGTGGCTCTTTTAAAATATTTTGGGTAATATTTATTTCCATTTACTTTACAGTTCCATCAGCTCTTACCATGACTAACTTACTGACTTGGTCCTGATTTGGCTCGGAAGAGTCCGCTGGACCTAAAGCAACAACCATGTAATGTAACTTACTGACTTGCCCTGCATTTTGGTACCAAAAGTCACACTCAATTCTGCTTGTTAGCAAGAAGGTAGTTACAATCTCAATAAGATGAAAAGATAAAATACTTTTGGAGAAAAAAAAATATTATAAGATAAATACTTAAGATAGATTAATTTTTTTCCAGACTGTGGCAAATGTCCTTTACTAAAACACAGTGATGGAGATCACGTACAATCGTACGTGTTTCACGTACTGAGTTGGGAAATCACGTAACGAAAATGTAATGAAAGGGTATAAACACGCACAAAGTCAGTGCCAAAGGGGTGTGAAAAAGTAAAACTAAGTTGCTGGGAGGTATCATCAGGTACAAATATTTTGGTCGTGCGTACAGCTTTCGCTCGATTTGGATCGTATGCCTGTGCGTCCTGCGAGACCGCCTACCACCCTCTCTCCCCCTCCTATTTATTCTGTCGCTTCCGAGAAACAGCCAATCATATGCACGATAATATTCACTCTTTTTTCTCGACGCTTTTGATTGGCTACATAAGACTGACAACAACCCAACAATAAACATGGCCGACAAGCAGCGATCTGAGGGGAAGCCGAAGAAAAGGAAAAATAAAGCAGACAAAACTAATTGCTAAAACAAAACTAAAACAAGATGAAGGAAAAGAAAAACAAACTTTTTTGTCAGCCTTTGGATTTGAGTGCTCGATAAGAGAAGAAAAAGGTGAGCCGCAACCGTGCCCGGCTGAAGAAACTCAAACTGATGAAAAGACTTTCCACGCAAAGTGTTTATTACATATGTTGGTGTACCCCCTAAAAAACTGAAAGGGGGTATAAAAAACCCCTTATGTTTGCAATGAGGGTATGAAAACCCCCACATGTTATGGTTGAGGGTATAAATACCCCTAGCTTAAAAACTTTCTCCATCACTGAAACATCTACTTTTCACACAGAAGGAGACAAACTTACCTGTTTTTCTTGGCTGTCAAAGCTTTATTTTCACCAATGGATCGACCGCCACCTTCAGTGGTGTTTCTAGCTCCAGATTTCCAGGGATCTGGAGTTATCACCTTGCCAAGCTTTTTCTGACCTAGTAGAAATCAAAGGAGATTCAAATTATTAATTCAAGAAAACAATTTTTAAATTAAAATAAATACCTCCTTTTTATATTTTTTAAATACACAGTAATAATTTGCGTATAAATTTAGCTGTCTTTTTTACGTTGGGTATTGTGCTACTGCTAGATAAATGTACTAATGTATCATGTTTTAAAAAAACAACAAAACTTTGCGACGAGTACACTCTCTGCTCTGGGAACCTTTCTGTAAGTTTTCATACCTCTTAAATCATATGTTGTATATCTTACGTGTTGATACCCTTTCAGCCCACTTCATTGCGTTACTTTTAGTTTCTTTAGTTTGCGTAATAATATGCCTCCAATTTGTTCGATTTGTCAGTTTGTGCAATGAAACGTCTTCACTACGACGTTACTCGCCAGACGACAGATCGAAGGGTTTGTCGAAGTTCTGTACGTTTATCAATTGGTTTAAATAAAAAATCCATCTAAACCTATAAACTGTTGCCTTTTATTCCCAGAAATCGAATCTGGGAAAATGTACATGTAACTATGTACTCATTAGATGGGAAAATATTACTTACACTTCTCGCAAACCATCTTCGATGTTGTTTCCTTTTTGCCGGATATGTGACTCATGGGAGGTAATATGTTTCCGGTAGAAGATGAAACAATCTATAGTCTCCCCTGCATTATAAGCTCTTTGCAGGCCGCATGTGTGATTTAGAAATGCGTGAATAAATGAAAGCAAAGAAAGTCTTTGATGAAAGGAAGGTAAGAGGGGAAAAGGATTGAGGGGCCGGGTAGCTCAGTTGGTAAGAGCGTCTTGCTAGTAACCGAAAGGTCGCTGGTTCGAATCCCGGATTGGTCAACGTGTGATCATATTATTTTCCCCTTTACCAACAACTGGCCCGCTGGTGTCAGTATAAATCGGTCCAGTAGTCACCTATATGCGAAAGTGTCGTGTGACTATAATCTACAAACAACAACAACAGGGGAAAAGGGGATGGTGATGCGAGGGAGATGGGGGGAGAGAAGAGGATGAGAAACAACAGTAAATTAATTACTATATATTAATATGTAACATTAAACATTACACATACTACATTTGGAAACAGTTTTCGTTCAAACATCAAACATTATTTTTATTTAAGACCGAATAAGGCAAAATATACACCGCATTGAACTCAACTCGTGTGGACATTATTAAAAAGTAACGTCTTGCATCCCTGGAAAAAAAAACACCTGTACGATTATTATAATAGGTCTCCTCATTCACTGTCTATACTTGCCCAAAGTCACAAATGTGAATAGACGTTACATTTAAAGGAATAGCCTAAATAAACTCTCCTTTCATTCTCAACAGAAATATTTTTGATTATTCTAATTCTTATTGTTTCCCCCGATTTATTTTGACCCACGCACGCAGTCACGCACATAAGCACCACATACACATATATAGGCCTATAATTACCAATTACCTAATTAAATAAACCGAACGAGCCACTGGAGATTCCATCGAATTTATGTTATATAATGTTATTTTTCTTGTAAGCGTGAGTGCGCGCGATAAAGTGTGCAAACATGAGCAATGTAGGCCTAATTTTTAATACACACAAATTTGTCAATTCTAGTCATTCCTGATGAACATTGTGTTAATCTGTAATTGATTTAACCACCCTAGTGTCAAAGGCTGTATGCAGGTAGAATGTGTATGTATAATTGCGTTTGTCATTCAGTATTGCTTTTTTTTTTTTAATGGTGTGCTTTTCTTCTGTATTTAAACATAAGCGAATTACATATAATTATACACATCTGAGTACCCCATGCGCACCAAGATTTCTTCGATGTAAAAGTTGAAGCGAAATAAATTGTCTTATTGTCTTATTATCGAAGCTTTTATTAATCTAACGCTATATCAAACCTTACATTATCAATGGAATCGATAATATGAACATCAGTTGACAAAAATTGACACATGCATTCAAGTAATATATGCTTCGGAGAAAAACATTCACCACATAATTATGCAGTTCACAATATTAATAATATTATTGGTTTTCATTGAATTCAGTATTATTCTATGTGCCATGCTCCAAACTGATCTTGGCAATTCCAAACGTTTTATCATATTTGAGAATGAGTTTAATCTCTTTTACAAATGTATTTTCTATCCTATCCTATCCTCCTATCCTGTCCCGTAACCCGGAGGTCGTAGGGGCACCACAGATGATCGTTTAACCAGCATACTCCATCTTTCTCTGTCCTCAGCAGCCCTGATGGCTTCGCTCAGTGTCAAACCAGTCCATTCTCGAATGTTGTCATCCCACCTCTTTTTCGGTCTCCCTCTTCTTCTACCTTCTTGCACTGTGCCTTGCAGAATGGTCTTTGCAAGGCCTGACGATCTGGTGACGTGGCCATACCATCGGAGTTTCCGTTTCTTCACCACTGTGAGCAGGTCATCGTGTTGTCCAATGGCTTGTGTGATGGTCTGTCGGACTTCGTCGTTGGTGATGTGATGTATTTTCTATAGAGTTGTTAATTTCTTTAGAAGAAATCGGTATCGTTATTGTTTGAGAATTAATATTATTTTGAAGCATACAGTTTTGCAGCCCGATGAGCCCAATCGTTATAAAGAAATCCACAATATTAGTATTAGTATAACAGTAATAGTATTAGCGCATTTGAATTTGCCCTTTAAACATTTTTGATCTCTATACATTTTTTTCTTTTTGATGATGATGATGTTTTAATTAATTAATGTATTTATTAATTAATTTATTTATTTATTTATTATTATATTATTATTATTATTATTATTATTATTATTATTATTATTATTATTATTATTATTATTATTAAGCCTATGTTAATTGTTAAATGAGATCATTTGTATGTGTGTGTAGTTTCTTTAAGCTAGTTTGATGTGAATAGGTGTATGCAGCCCTAAGAAGAGTCTATTAAGATAATTATGGTTTATTACTACTACTACTACTACTACTACTACTACTACTACTACTGCTGCTGCTGCTGCTGCTGCTGCTACTACTACTACTACTACTACTACTATTACTACTACTAAGACGACGACTACAACTATTACTACTGCTACTACACCACATATTCTCTCTGTCTGTATATCTGTCTGTCTGTCTGTCTCCCTCTTTCACACACACACACACACACACACACACACGGACACACACACACACCAATTCACCCCACTAACAAACCCGCAAACGACACCAACTGTATTCTTCATAACTACAAACAGCAGCGTAAAGCACCAACTAAGCAATGCTTAAACAGGCTGTTTGAGCGTGCGTGTGTGCGACGTGTGGCGGCGGCTGTGGTGTAATAACCCCCATCACGGTCAGCGACAGCAACCACGATAACGGTACAGCTAGCGAGCACGTCGAGCTGTTTCACGTAGCTGCTTGTGTTCCCTATTCGGTAGTTGGATAAGAAGACTGCTGGTATTCGACCTACACCGTTAAATCAACGTTTTATTGGATCCCGGCTTCCTGCTTTTTCAGCGCTGGTGTTTACGTAAGTTATTTCGGCGTGACATGAGTGAACGTGTGGTTTATTTGTTAGTGGAGTAGCTAATAAGACAGTCTTGGTAAACGTTGTAATTCAGTAACTGTCTGTATGTCTTGCGTTGGCAGTATTCTGTATTGAATTGGTATTATAAAGCTTGAGCTTGGGTGGCGTTCGATTTTAGTCCCTCCCACCCCACCCCCACCCTCAAAGCACCCAAATCATGCCATTTGTAATATTTTCATCAATATTTGCTTTTTGTGTTCGAGTTTTTGTTGTACTACAGCAGTAGTCTGTTCAACTATCATGGTTTCCTTGCTCAGCCTTTTAACCCCGGGTTGACTTAAATTCCGGTTAGTTTTGAAATAAGCCACGGTAGATATATTTTCACTGCAATCAAACTTCAGCGATAAGTTGGATTATCGATTTTCTTCTGTATCAATGAGCATTTTCGTGATCGTAGCATGGTAAACAGGCAATTTTACTTACACGTACGCAGGTCTACGCAGTGAAACAGCTAATGCAGGAACCGGACAATTTTCTGATCAGTGCACTGCGCCTTTAATTAAGAGATTCTGCTCACCACTCCATTGTCCACTGTTTAGCTCTGTTTTGTTTGTTTCTTTGATTGTTATGACGTGAGAACGTTAGAGATCATTCTAAATATTTCAGTAATAATACATTATTAACGTTAGACTATTAGATTTCGAACAACAAAGGGGATTCAAACATGTACGAAATAATTTTGACGGCCGCGATACTACAACGACGACGATGAAGATGACAATGATGATGATGATGATGATGATGATGATGATGATGATGATGATGATGATGATGATGATGATGATGATGATATCTAATATCAAATATCTACTATCGTATTTTGTCACAGAGTAATAATAACCTTTAAGGCAAGATCGTTTCTCGTTTTGTGGATATTTATTTATTTGTACTTTTGGAGATAGCGAAAAATATTACTTTTTTTCGGCCATGTTCGATCTGCTGCCCAAATTTATGTGAATGGCAAATGATAAATCCGTATTCGTTAAAGTATTATAAAGTGATGCCGCTCTGGAGGAGGCGGTTGAATGTGTTTCAACTCCTCTCTATCTATAGTAATTACATTAATGTGTTGTGAACTTGGAAATGGCATTTGTTTTATTATTGTTTGTGGAATGTATACATCTCGTGTTACGAGAGATAGAAATGTGATATTACGGTCATGAGTATAAAAAGCTCAAGGACTGTGTCATTTAACTTCGTGGGGCCGGGTAGCTCAGTTGGTAAGAGCGTCTTGCTAGTAACCGAAAGGTCGCTGGTTCGAATCCCGGATTGGTCAACGTGTGATCATATTATTTTCCCCTTTACCAACAACTGGCCCGCTGGTGTCAGTATAAATCGGTCCAGTAGTCACCTATATGCGAAAGTGTCGTGTGACTATAATCTACAAACAAACAAACAAACAAACAATCATTTACCTTTATCAATCCCTACTTAAGACAGCGAGATCATGTTTCCTGCTCTTTCTAAATCTATAGGATAAGTTAAGTATTAGCAAAATACGTGTGTGCTATTTTTAATATACATGTAACTTGCTTATTTATTCTTATATCAGTTCGCTCACTTCACGACATCGATAATTGTGTCTGCATGTTGTAGCGATATCGATCGGAAGCTAAGGAGGTAGCATAACTAATCTTATGCTGCAGGATTCTGGTGTAGGTTAATCAAATAATAATAATAATAATAATAATAATAATAATAATAATAATAATAATAATAATAATAATGGATGCTATATATGCGCTTTACCTCCGGGGGGAGGGGGGGGGAACCAACTAAGAAATGTTGACTTCTCTTCACCCACTCCTTCCCTCCCCGGCTCACACATAACACTCACACAAGTTTTGTGTTTGTTGATTTCTGCCAAACTAATCTTTATGGTGACGTGACATCATTTGGCGTCGCAGAGTGAAAGTATATAGCATCTATTATTATTATTATTATTATTATTATTATTATTATTATTATTATTATTATTATTATTATTATTATTATTATTATCATCATCATCATTATTATTAAAGTTCGTTGAAGAATATGTTAAACTTGTCCTATACGTGAACAATAGCAATAGGCAATAGCAATGTATTTTTCCAAAAACATTGCCTTGGTTTTTTAGTCGCACTTTCATAAATGCACGTAAGCTTAATCGAGCATTTTCTTCTCTGTAGTATGTGCATGAGGAAAGAAAAGGGTAAGCTGTTATAGTTTCGCTTATATGTACATCTGCATCACTTTCAATTCCGGATTAGTGCTAATTACTATACTACCTCCTCCCCTCTCTTCTCCACTCCCCTTTCCTTTCCCTACCCCATTCCCAGCGGCATCTACTAGCAGACTTCTAACTTCTTTTTTTCTTTCCAGCCAATGGACTTATTTCTCTGAGTAAATACTTACCTTTGACTTACAAAATTGTGAGAAAGGTAAAGGAAACTTAAAATAAAAAAAAATTAAAAAACTAATTAGGTAGGTTGTGTTTGGGCGCGCAACAGGCTGAGGGTACGCCTTCCTCGGGAGAGGCGGCCCAGAATTTCCAGATAAAAAGTGGCAAATTGTTGTTTTTTTTTAAATAGAAAAGATGAGGAGATTGAAAAAACAGGTTGAAATTAAGAAGAAGTTGTTGATGATGATGATGATAATGTTGATGATGATGACGATGATGATGAGTAAGAAGTAGTAGTAGTAGTAGTAGTAGTAGTAGTAGTAGTAGTAGTAGTAGTAGTAGTAGTAGTAGTAGTAGTAGTCAGCCTAATAGTAGTAGCAGTTAGCTAGCTAATTAATGAAACTTACCAACTAACTAATCAACCACCAACCAACTAACTAACTAACAACAAAATAAATAAATAAATTAATTAATTAATTAATTAATAAATAACATAATTCACGGAAGTGGAGTTTTCTATTTACCGTGTGCGTGTTCTCGTAATATGGCTGCCTGATATACCATCAATCGATAGTGAACGACAGGAGTGACATGTTGAAAGGGGGACTCGGGGCTACTATAATCATTACTTGCAATCATTAATAGCTATTCACTAGACGACGCTTAATACAATTATCCTAACGGCGAATATAGTCTTTGATATTACTAATTGCCAGAGCCCTTCCCGAAGCAGAAGAAGAAGAAGAAGAAGAAGAAGAAAAGAAGAAGAAGAAGAAGAAGAAGAAGAAGAAGAAGAAGAAGAAGAAGAAGAAGAAGAAGAAGAAGAAAATGGACAGTGAAAAAATTGCCATTTTTTTAATTGCGCCCACCACGGGATTCAAACCTGGATCATCGGTGTGCCAGGCGAACGCTCTACCACTTGAGCTACGACAGTGGGCTTCAGAGAGAGAGGGAGAGAGAGAGAGAGAGAGAGAGAGAGAGAGAGAGAGAGAGAGAGAGAGAGAGAGAGAGAGACAGACAGACAGACAGACAGACAGACAGACAGACAGACAGACAGACAGACAGACAGACAGACAGAGACAGACAGAGATAACGACTGAGACAGAGACAGAGACAGACAGACAGACAGACAGAGACACATAGATAGGGAGAGACAGAGAAAGAGAGACAGAGGGATACAGAAAAACAAGACCGAGAAAACGTTATCAGCGAAAGCGCGCCAGCCGCAGAGCAGCGCCACTCAGAATAGTGGAGGTTTAGAAGGAGGGGGGATGGGGAGGGAAGAATTTGACGCAGTGCTTAATGTATTTCGGTATCGGGCGCACACCTATCCAAGACATACATAAGCATCAGGAAATAGTAGGCTATTTATTGGATACCTATTTTGATAGAAAATAGTGCTAATAAGTCAGTTGCCTACAACTATACAAACCAGTTACTGAATTACTGCTCTTGTTCTCGATAGTATACTTTTATAATACAATTGACACTCTTCGCAATGTACAACTGGCTAAACATGTTTTGCAAGAACTTCTCCGTCTCTGTCTCTCTTTCTCTCTGTTTCTCACCTCACCACCCCAATCCCCCACCCACTCCCACTCACTCCCTCATCACTCTCTCACTCTCTCTCTCTCGCTCTCTCACCACTCAGTCTCCGTCTCAGTACAGCCGTTGATTTTAAGTTCCGTCTTTATTCCACCTGACTAATATGTTTGGCTATTTTTCTATTTGATTAAACATTAACTTTAGGTACTATCGTGATTGTGGGCATTAAGACACTATCGTCAGCCGTGATTAAAAAAAATACTATGCAGAACGAATACAGGAAAGAAAGAAAGAAAGAAAGAAAGAAAGAAAGAAAGAAAGAAAGAAAGAAAGAAAGAAAAGAATGAATGAATGAATTAATGAATGAATGAATGAATGAATGAATGTTATGATTACATTTGCTAACAATACTTTAGATACTCTCGGGAAAAAAGGACGAAAGAAAGTAACAAAGAAAGGATAAATAAATAAATAAATAAATAAATAAATAAATAAGAATGAATAAATAAATGTTTTGATCACAGTTGCCAACTTTTGCGTGACAGATCCTTTAAACATTCACAGTGAATTTTGCCTCACTGAAAAAATAAGCTTACAAAGACAACAAAAACCTCTTTCATCGTTTATATAAATCAATCAATTTTGTTTGTTTATGCGTTTCAAAACCGGCTTCATTCGACTGTCTGTAAGCAAAATGCAAAGAGGGGTGAGCTAGTCAATCTTGTACAGCAAAAGCTAAAGATCGCTGGCGCGGCTTGCTTTACTAGTTAAAAATCCGAGACGAGTAACATCCGGACCGAAGTTTCATTTTACAATTGAAGACTACAGGGGGAAAAAGGCACATGTCACACATTTCCACTTTTGAGATAAATGAAATTTTGTCTTTGAAAGTCTCTATGTTTGTTCTTACTGTAATTCTTGGGACACTAAGTGTTTTGTCTTAAAGATATATCACTTCTTTTGTATTCATGAGAATTTCTCTGGCCAGATTGTATAATTTAATTAAATATGGAGGATTTTAAACCACCAGGGTGGTCATGGACATGTGCCTTTTTCCCTTTTACAGACCACTCACTTGAGACTTTCTTCTACAAGCTGAATTGCAATGTACTCAGTCAATGTAAAATGGATTATAATGCCTATTTTGCTGTGGTAAATGAGTAGGTATGATGGAACTGAAGTTGATTTTGTTATTTTTGATGCCTGTACGAAGACCACAAGGGAAAAAGGGCACATGTCACATTTTCCAATTTTTTTTAGTTATGTCCCCTACTATATAAACATAGAAGCCTAAAGGTTAGCAAAATAGTCAAATCCAACCCCAAAAAGGCCTATGTACTGCTACAGAAACACCCAAAGAAAAGGCATACAGGGGAAAAAGGGCACAAGTCCAGACTGTAAAATGGGGAAAAGGCCTATGTCACAAACAACAATTCCTTTTTTGGGTTGGATTTTACTATTTTGCTAACCTTCAGGCTTATGTTTATATAGTAGGGGACATAACTCAAATAATTGGAAAATGTGACATGTGCCCTTTTCCCCCTGTGGTCTTCAATTCGATTTCACGGTAAACTCATTTTCGCAAAACATAAACCGATACTTCAAAATAACTTTAATCAATCTCCGTTTTTTAAAACTTTAGTTGCTTAATTGTTCTTACACCGCGGTATTCGATCATTGTTAATTCGACCACATAATAAGCTTGCAATTTAACACACGGTGCTGATTTCTGGGTAGAAAGTTTATGGGTCATCTGGCCCAGTGGATGAAACAAACAAACAAACAAACAAACAAACAAACAAACAAACAAACAATCTATTGGCCATTTGGAGAATAGTGGGGCCAAAGAGTCAACAGACACATTTTCAAACTGATGTCCATCATGCATGATGCGAAAGATGGAAATACTTGCATTGCTGCGCAGATTGGCGCCGTAGTGTGAAACAAAATATTTACCATTCTGAATCGCCAATGGCGCAAGGTGTACTCTACAAATGTAGAACCATGAACATATACGTGACAAAATGCCGCTCGCAAACGGTTTAATATTCATTATATTTCAGCTACTATCAGCACGGGGACTGCACAGTATGAAATTGATTTCTGTTCAACGATCCTAGAAAAGGATATACGTTGTATCTCCAAGCAAATTTAAGGTAGGCGAAACTAAAATGTATAGACATTTTAAGTCGGTCACTGCGTGTTGCTCAGTACTTCTGTATTGAAAATAAGTCACGATAGCTCTGCCTTCTGGTGGTAAAACAAAGCAAGTTTGTGTGTGAAGAACAGAAACGTGCTTGATCGTGTGGTAAATGTGGGCAGTAAGATCAAAGAATATCTACTACGCACCTTCTTTGGTAAGATTGTGGGAAGAAAACTAGAAAGTCTGAATCTGCTGTATGAAAGTCGTGTGGTGTGAAAGGTAGCAAGCATTGTACAGAACAGCAGTCATATACTGGCCAGTATAAGCTTACGAACCGCCACCATCCACAGGCGGCGGAAGCAGGGGGGCAAAGGGGGCACTGGCCCCCTCCAGAAAAATATTGGGGGGGCAAACCTATACATTTGCCCCCCCAATATTCAGCCCCTCAAAAAACATTATTTGGAGGTTCAAACCAATATTTTCCCCCTTTCTCTGGACTGATGCAAGTTAACAATACCTGTGCTGAGACCATTTTCAAAGCACTGAAGGACTGCTTGATCAGACTTGACTTGCCAGTGCAAAACTGCAGGGGCCAGGCCTACGACGGGGCGAGTAATTTTTAGGGTCATGTGTCAGGAGTTGCAAAAAATTCAAAGATGAGATCCTTGCTGTGACTGAAGAGCTGGCGACAGTTCTTCAAAGAAAACAAACGACTTGTGATGACGCAGTAAACGCTGCTGACATTTGTCTGAGAACACTGGAAAGCATGCGGCATGAAGATTTTTATGAGACATTTTTTGCTGACATCACAACGAAAGCTGCAAATTTGTGTGATGAGCCCTGCGTTCCTAGACAGAAGCAGCCTCCACGAAGACTGGACGATGGCTCACAAGGTCACAGCTGCTCTTGTCCATCTGCTTAAAACAGACAGCAATACTGTAAGGCCTTTGACAACATCATTACATTACATGATTATTGCTTTAGGTCCAGCGGACTCTTCCGAGCCAAATCAGGACCACTTTTGACAACATCAAAGAACATTTAAAGAGCCGGTTTGATCAAATAGCTCTCGACTTACCAAGGAAAATTGAAGTTCTTTTAAGTGATGGAGCAGCAGGGAAGAGACCGGAATTGCAGTTTTTAGTCACTTTTGGTACAAAGTACAAAGAGTTATATATATTCAATTCAACGGAAATCCATTTCAAGGGATCCTTTGAAACGTCCAAAGCGTTTTCCCGTTGAAACGACCAAGTAACCCAACCCCTAACCCTAAATTAGTAAATGCAGCCATATTTTCATGTTCTGGCCGCAAGCCTCTTCCAGCACCTTCACCTTGATACTGCCCTAATCCAACAAAAACGACTTTTTAGAAATATTAATTAAGATGCTAAATTGATAATTATGACAATTCGTTGTAACGAACATCCATTGAAACGACCATCGCTGAATCGTCCAAAAACATCGTTGAAATGGAAACCCTTGACAGTGAAGCTGCAGAAAAGGACAAAAGATGTTGTCGATGCCTACAGGGAAATCAAAGAGGTCAGTAACTGCATGTCTTCTTTTAGAAGAGATGTCGACACAGCGTTCGTTGCCTGGTTTGGTGAAGTCAGCAAAATGGCAAATGCTTTGACAACTGGTGTTATTGTTCCTCGTCAAGCATCCCGACAGACTCTCCGTGACAACCAGCCTGCGGCCACTCCAGAAGAATATTTCAAGAGTAGCATTGCCATTCCTTTCTTGGAACACCTGTCAACCGAACTGGACTCGAGATTCAAAAATGCTGGCCTAGCAGTTGATGGTCTCTGTCTGGTGCCAAGCACTTTAATAGACAACCAGGATGGTTTCATGCAGGTTCCAGAAGGGGTGAAGACACTGGCAATGTTGTGGGAGTCTGACCTACCAGACAATGCTACCCTTGATGCAGAATACCAACGGTGGGTTTGCAAATGGCGAAGTGCTGCTGAGAATGCGAGAGCTATCATCCCATCCACGGCATCAGAAGCACTGAAACATTGTGACAGGGATTGTTATCCCAACCTGTTCATGCTAAAGAACCTTTGCACTCTGCCTGTCACTACTGCCGAGTGTTAGCGTTCAAACAGTCAGTTGCGCAACCTGAAAAACTACCTGCGCTCTACAATGGGGCAACCGAGACTCAATGGACTTGCTTTACTGAAAGTGCACAGGGATATTGATATTGACTTTAAAGAGGCAGTGAATTGTTTTGCCAGAAGATACAATTCACAAATGGTACTAATGCCGAGGAACCTAGTGCAGCAAGACTGAATTAAGTGAAAGCAGGGCGGTGATGTTCATAAACTACAAGGTAAAGCTTTATGCCGTTAACGATCAACAAAAAGTATTGAATAATAATAGCATACAAAACATCTTTGCTGATAAATACATGTTTGTGTGTGTGTGTGGGTTTTTTTAAGGGAGGGGCAGAGGATTTTTTTGTACCCCAGAGTTTGTCAGTTCAATTGTTCAAAAAGCTCAAAGTCCCAGACCATCACAGATGGCTTTTTCAAGGTTCAGATTGCACCAGATTGCACCATTTTGCATCCTTGAAAAAAAAAATTTCCGGGGGAGCATGCCCCCGGACCCGCCCTAGATATAGATGGCTCGGCGCTTCGCGCCTTCGCTGAATCTGTAACCCCCGCCCCCTCTCACCTTCCCCTCGACTTTTCCCAGGTCCGGCCCTGATGTCAGTGAATAAAATGTGTGTGTGCCCCCCCCAATCTTGAGCAGCTTCCGCCGCCTGTGCCATCAGGCAGAAGGTGTCGTGTGTCGACATTTAAGATGGTACAATCACAAAATAGTTTTGCTTCAAAATCAATCGCCCTGTTAAATAGTTGAATCACAGAATCATCAACATATTCCTTCTAGCAACAATGTGTGTGTGTTTGTGTGTGAGAGAGAGAAAGAATGCTATGAAATGATGTTTTAAAATCACAGATTTGCATTCTTTATAGTATTTTTATTGCAACTTCGTAGCTGTGATTGATTATGTGTCATATGCAAGGGCAATGATTGTTTGGATTAGGTGATATTCAGACGTAAAAAACATTATTAAAGTGGATTGAATTGAAGAAAACAGGAAAAAAGGTGAATCTAACCTACTTTTGATTATGAGGTCCAGACAATTAGTGAATAATCACATCACAAACATGGAAACTGAATGTCAACAACATAAATTGTAGATTTTCTGTATTTATAAAAATATAAAAATAAAAATATTGGTAGCTTACAACCGACCGTTATAGCTTTGTTTTGTTTTGTCCTCACACGGCATTTGCTTTTAGGCCGAAGGCACCTAGGCCGGAGAGAGATAGAAGAGAGAGAGAGAGAGAGAGAGAGAGAGAGAGAGAGAGAGAGAGAGAGAGAGAGAGAGAGAGAGAGAGAATTGCAGGGTATAGTCCTGCACATTCATTTAATTGAAACGCCTACAAGGAAACAATCCTGCGTGTTCATCTGTGCCCGTGTGCATGAAGAATCTTAAAGGGCAACTTAAGCTTAAGTTCGCTTACTCAAGCTTAAGTTTGAACTCTCCGTGTGCATGAGCGAACTTAACTCCGCTAAGCATAAGATTTCTTGCTCAACTTCTTTTAATGATTTCCTTCACTGAAGAGTGCCACTATGGCGATGTGAAGAATAGTGTTTCGATGTGAGATGAGGCGATGCATGAGAGAGAACGAGTTTTTCGGGATCGTCAGAATCCGTTCGATACTTATGATGATTTTGATCTGTATCAGCGTAATGATCGCTTCAAACGTGATCAAATTGTTTACATCTGTAAAATCATTGCTGACGACAGCGATCACCCAGTGTCTCGCAAGGGAAGTTTGCCACCTATCATACAACTGATGGCTCCACCCATCACTCTGCACCATCCTGTGGCCCACCTCCCATAGGCATTCGCTTCTGCTGGCTTTGCCAACTGATGGCCTTCTGTTTCATATTAGAAGTTACAGGAAACAGATCTGAGTTTTGCAGTATTAGTCATAATAAAAATAATACTCATTATCAACGTAAAATTAATAATGACGTCATTCCTTGTGCACTTGTAGCACAGGGAAGACCAACGTCTTAGATCTTTGCATTTTGTTTGTGAAAACGACAGTAATAATGAATTTTGAAGAGGCAGAGGTCAGTGAAAAAATTGAACAGCATCATTTCATATCTGTTTCACTACTCTCTGCTTCTTTTTCACTTTGTCCCATTCCCGGACGCAGGAACCGCGAGCACTGACTGCCTAAGTTATTTTCTGCCACAGTTCGTTTTTCTTTTTGGCTGTGCACGTTGGTGACAAAGATCCAAACGGCATGTTGTTGTTTTTTCCTCTCCGACATAAGTGATTAGACAACTATCTCAGCGTCGCTCCAGTTCACTGATCTATCTTTCTTTATACTCACTTTCACTTTCCCACTCTCCGCCATAGGCCGGCCTACTTGCACTTGGACTCGTCGCAAAAAATGCGAGCGCGCTTTTTCATTGGTCAATGTACGCACGTTTCCGCCACGAACCACGTACGATAAAAATAGACGGGCTTAACCTACTTCTCAGCTAAGCAAACCGTTAAGTAGCCTTGTGCACACCGCTGGCCTGTCGGATTATACTCTAGAGGGGGAAATCGGCTACCCAAAACTAATTGTTATAGAAGCAAAACTTACTGCATCGGGTAGAGAATAATTGGGTTAGCTTATGGTTCAAAATCGGCCGATAGGGACGTAGGGGAAATATATTAAAATAATTTTTGAAAATCGTTATTTTCCGTGTTCGCCCCCTTTTGACGCTGTTCCTCTATCACACATCGCACTGCAGCATTCCACAAAAAGTGGGTCGCAGGTAACGTCATTCTGACCTCTGACAGCTTTGTTTTATCGAAATGGCGGCAAACAATGAGATGCAGCAGAATGATGCTGATCGCGTTTTGTAAGTTGTTTTGCAACAATATTAGATGTAAACTGCAAGCTAATTATCGCATGCAGGTATGTTAGTTAAGGGGAGGGGATAATTTTGTCTTGTTCACGCGAAAATTGCATATTTAGAGAACAATAGGTTTGAATGTATGGTAAGCGAAACAATGTCAAAATTGTGTCTACATTATTTTTTTCTTCTATTTAGTCTTTTGTCAAAATGCTCAGAGAATTCATTTCTTAGATTTTTTTAAATATACATTTTGTCACCCGGGTTTCTGAAGTATAAATGTATGATAGGCGAAACAATGTGATAATTCTATATATATTTTCTCTTTTTTACGATTTAGTATTATTTCAATATGCTCAGATCAGATATTTCATTTCTTAGATTTTATAGTAATATATATTTTGTTACCAGGGCTACTTAAACGTGAATGTATGGTAGGCAAAACAATGTCAAAAATTTATATACATTAATTTATTATTATTATTATTATTATTATTATTATTATTATTATTATTATTATTATTATTATTATTATTATTATTATTATTTACGATTTAGTCTTATAAGCTCAAAGAATTCAGTTATTAGATTGTTCAGTAATAATTGTCACCAGGGTTTCTGAAGCTGTATGCGGCATTTGCCGAAAATCAAGGAACCAAGATGACGCCATCATTTATCCGACAAAAAAAGGAGTTTCTAGTATTTTGCTTGCTAGCAAAACAAGAGGAGATTCATTAGAGATCAGTGAGGGTGACTTTGTACACGTTGCTTGTCGTCGCAACTATACTAACAAAAAAAGTATAAAGACATACTTGAACAACATTAGTTCAGAATCAAGTTCACGGTCCAGTAGGTCAAGCACAGCACAGTTTGATTTCAAGAACAGCTGTTTGTTTTGTTCAAAAACTGTAGACAAAACTGAAAAAAGGCGTCTACAACCAAAAGATGAGTGGTATACAGTTCGAACATTAGAATATAAAGAAACTCTTCACATGGCTTGTGCAAAGCGCAGGAATGATGACTGGGCACAAAAGGTCACTGCAAGACTGGAACTTGTTAATGATTTAGTTGCTGCAGATGCAGTGTATCACAAAGATTGTAATAGTCGATTTCAGTCATTGAAGAGACCTCGGGAAACTGCTTCAGATCAGCAGAATCAGCAAGCAAAACGTGGCCGCCGAAAAAATGAAGCCTTGACTGAGGCCTTTCAGAAAGCTGTGCGTTTTCTTGAAGAAAATGACGATGAACAGATCACTATCAATGATTTGATCTCAAAGATGAAAGAAATCAATGGAGGGGATGAAGCATACAGCCATCCCAAGATGAAACACGAATTAAAGAAACACTTTGGCGATGACGTTATAATCACATGTGTGGATGGGAAGGCTAACGTTGTTACGTGCAAAAAAACTGCATCTTCTATTCTGCACTCGTTTTATGCCAGACAAGGTAACGACGAGGAGGCCCAGAGGATACAGATACTCAAGGCAGCTGCAGAGCTTATTAAAAGTGACATTAAGTCTGTAGCAGCGTCACGTGATGCATACCCCAGTCAGGATGACATTGAATCATTAAGCTTTAATTTGCAGTTTGTTCCAGAGTCTCTAAGGCTACTGTTGAGCATTATCTTCTGTGGCAAAGCGGATCTGAAAATTGCATCAGTTGGACAAGTAATAATGCAAGCAGCTCGCCCAAGGATGTTATTGTGTCCCTTGCCTCTGGGACTAGGCGTGCAGGTGCACCATCTCTTTGCTTCCAAGTTTCTTAATGAAACCCTTCATGCACTTGGATTTTCTCCCTCGTACGACGAAATAAAGACTTATGAAATGAGTGCCGCCATTTCTCCAACCCATGCTGAGAGCACTACCTTTCCCGATGGCCATTTTGCACAGTACATGGCCGACAATCTGGACCACAACACTAATACCATTGACGGTTACAACATATTCCATGGGATGGGAATTATCGCCACTGTGACGCCAATGATGCATGGCAAGCTGATGGTTAAGAGACGAACTAACATCAGATCTGAAGAAATAGTAAGAAAGGCTAAAATTGAAATCAAATATTTCAACAGAGAAGAAACAGGTGGTCTGAAAAGTCTCAAGCTGGAAAGACTTGAAACACAAATTGTGCAGGATCCAACAATGGAAGTTGAGTTACTCTGGAAGTCCTGCTGGCTGCTTAAGCCAGACAGACCTTCTTGGTCTGGAGTAATGCAGGCTGTACACCAAGGTGCTTTTCCTGGGCAGTCCTCTGTTCTGTTTTTACCCATGATCGACCTTAACCCCACAGACAGAACATGCATACTCTCCACTCTGCACTATATTTGTTCTGAAGCAAAAAGAAACAACAAAACTGCAGTTCTGACATTTGACCAGCCTCTCTGGTGGAAGGCTCTTGACATTATACAAAGTGAACCGGAAGAAAGTCATCTTAGGTCAATCATCTTGCGACTTGGACCCTTCCATCTGGAGAAAAGTTTTCTGGCTTGCATTGGCCACCTTATGGCAGATTCTGGCTTACAGGAAGTCATGTCTCTTGTGTACGCCCCAAATTCAGTGTCAGCAATTTTAAATGGTGATGCAGTGGAGCGTGCAGTGCGTGCACACATCATGATAGACACAGCCCTGCATGCCCTTCTTATTGCAGACCTTCTGCAAATCCCTCTTCCAAAATTACCAAAACCCAGCGACAGCAACGATGCTCAGGACACTGATGCCTCTGTTGTACTTATTGATGGAGCATCAAGCAGTGACATAGATGTGTGATGTATCTTGGGAACCTGTCCAGTCTCATATGCCAGAAGTGTTGGGAGAGGCGGTAAACGACTTTGAAGACATGAATGCTGTTGTTCACACTCATGCCAAACTGCTCAAAGGCGAGATAACAGCAGAGAACCTGAAAGACAGCCCTTGCTTGGAACGTATGAGCAAACGGATTCACGAACATAAAATGTCACTTGGTCTAACCAGCAAAACATGCCAGCTGTGGCTGCAGTATATGACAACAGTTGACATTCTGAAGCGATTTCTCAAGGCTGAGAGAACTGGCAACTGGCTGCTACACTTGTCAACCATGCATGAGATGTTGCCGTACTTAGCAGCTACTGGGCACAACCTCTATGCCAAATCAGTCTACCTGTACCTACAGAACTGATGATGAATAAGCTGGACAAAGTGAACCCCAACGTTTTTAAAAGCTTCATGGATGGTCACCATGTTATTCGGAGATCTGACAGGTATTGGGCTGGATTATCCTCCGATCTTGTTATTGAACAGACCCTAATGCGCAGTGCGAAGACCACAGGTGGTCTTACGAGAACCCGAGGTATCACAGAGGCTCAGCGAGCAAAATGGGTGCTGTCGCTGCCTGCATGTGCCGGTATTAACCATGCCATGCAGGAATTGACTGGTACTCGGCGAGCAACGAGTGATGAACATGCAGAACTTGGAGAAGCAAGAGTTCAGAAAGATATGGAGGATATGGTCAAGATAGGCGCCTATCTTCAAGAAAGGAGCCCATTTTCGGAAGACCCTACGCTCAGAAACATTGCCACAGGAGTGACTGCTGACCTCACTGTTAACGCCCATGAGGCAAAAAAGATTGGAGAACAGATATTCCGGTCATTAGAGGGACAGAATGCTGGTGAGCTTAAATTTACAAGGAAAGAACAAGTCAGGACTCTGGCCACCAGGCAGTCGAATAAAGGGGTCGCAGCACCCATCAACATCGACGCACAGCTGCTATTTCAACGGTTTATTACTGCAGCACAAGGTCAGATGAGCGGAGAAGAACACGAAATATTCAAATACGAGCTATGCAGTTATCCATCATCTTTGTTTGAATCTCCAGAAATAATGAGACTACCAAACAAGGCATCACTGGCCGATGAGCTGTGGAAGATGGTGTCTGAACCTCCCATGTGTTCTCTATCCCGTGACCTCCAGTATATTGTGGACGGAGGTTCCTTACTACAACGAGTACAAGCACCATGGAAGCGGGGCTCCACATTCCAAAGCATTGTTGACTTTTACGTCAGTTATGTAAATAGCCAATATCCCCATGCCGTGGTAGTCTTTGATGGATATGGGTCTGGACCCTCAACCAAGGATATGACCCATATAAGACGCACAAAAGGAATGAAAGGAGTACCGGTTCATTTTACTCCTGACATGGCCCTGCTGTCTACTAAGGAAGTATTTCTTGCACACAAGGAGAACAAGCAGAGATTCATTTCTCTCCTTGGTTCATGCTTGGAGCGGACATGCACAGTCATACAAGCGAAGTCAGACGCTGACTTGCAGATTGTCCTGGCAGCTCAACAGGCAGCTAAACACAAGAGCGCGGCTGTGGTAGGTGAAGACACGGACCTTTTGGTGTTGTTGATATATTACCTGTGTGCCGAAGACCATGATGTCTACTTCTATTCAGACAAACAACAGAAAAAGAAGAAAGTGTGGGACATAAAACGACTTGTTGATGTCATTGGGTTCCCGCTACGTCATCTCCTGTTAGTTCTGCATGCCCTTACAGGTTGTGACACCACGTCCAGGCCCTTTGGCATTGGCAAGGCTGTAGCTCTCACAAAACTGAGGTCCAGCATCTGCTTTCAAAAGGCTGCCAAAACTTTTCTGGAGGCATCGTCAGTGACAGAAGTAGAAGCAGCAGGAGAGACAGCCCTTGTACTCCTATATGGTGGCAAAGAACATGATAGAATAGACGAACTGAGGTATCGCACCTTCTGTAGGAAAGTGGCCCTTGGAACAACCTTTGTTCAGGTGAATACGCTGCCCCCAACGTCTGCGGCTGCACGATTTCACAGTCATCGCGTCTACTGGCAAGTACAAGAGTGGATGGGCAAGCAGCAGGACGCATGCCCAACAACATGTGGATGGAAGCTGGAGGGCAGCATGCTACTGCCAGTGACAACCCTGCTTCCTGCTGCTCCACCAAAGCTGCTGAAGATAATCCGATGCTCATGCTCGGGAAATTGTGATGCCCAATCCCGCTGATCATGCAGGAGGTACAGGCTTCTTTGTTCTCCTGCCTGCAAGGAGTGCCGGGGTCTTAGCTGCTGCAACACTCCCCCACCCCATCCCGATGAAGTGTAGCAGGATTGGAGCACAAATGTTCAGTATGGTTTTGCGTTATCATATTAAGTTAAAGAAACTGACTACATAGTATAATGGTTTGCAGTGTAATTAATATGTTCATATTGTTCATTGTTTATTATTTTATCTGTTGTCTCATAGGGCATGTACATAACCTTTCTACAGCATTAACTTTAACCAGTTAACAGTATCGTTAATTATTGTAACGTTTTCGTCAATGCATTTTTATTACCTTTCAAACAAGGTGCTACTTGATAGGGTTCTAACGATTTTTATGGACTGTGACCTTGACCGTGACCTTTAAATAGCCGCTAAAAAGTATGCCGCACACCAACTGTGTCCGATTTTTTATGGGAAGTAGCGACTGATCGTGCCGTCATAATGCAGTGAAAATCTTTTCTATAACAATTTGTTTAGAGTCATAGCATATTTTTTTCTAGGTCCCCCAGGCTATTAAGCATGAGCTTAGCTGAGCAAATCTTAGGCTTAAGCAAGGCGATTTAAGCAAGGTAAATAAGTACTCTTATGCACACGGGCCCTGGAGAACAAAACTCTTTTAAAGAAAAGAATGAAAGGGAGTGGGGGAGGGGGAGCGGAGAGGGGAAAGGCAAAAAGAAAAGAAAAGAATACAGGCATCAAATTTTAAAGTTTCAGGGTATGAAGGAGATTTGGTTATGTTTTTATGTGCGTGACAATGATTTACTTGGCCGGGTATTGCATTAAGATTAGGCCAGTATAAGTGATTATCGTTGCTCAAACGACCGCTTAGCTTTGAAATTTATGCTTCTAGTCTCTTCCTTGCTATGTAAACAAACAATTGCGCTTACTATACACATTTACACTGCGGTGCTATTTTTAGAATCATGTTATCCTCTTCTATGCTGTCCCATAACTCAAAAGTCCTTGGGGCACCACGGATGATCGTTTAACCAATGTACTCCATCTTTCTCTGTCCTCAGCAATCCTCATGGCTTCGCTCAGTGTCAAGCCAGTCCATTCTCGAATGTTGCCCTCCCATCTCTTTTTCTGTCTCCCTTTTCTTCTGCCTCCTTGCACCGTGCCTTGCAGGATGGTCTTAGCAAGGTCTTATGATCTGGTGGCGTGGTCATCGGAGTTTTGTGAGCAAATCACCGCGTTGTTTGTGTGATGGCGGACTTTGTCGTTGGTGATGTGTTGGGTATAGGAAATGCCCAAAAGTCTTCTGTAGCACCTCATCTCCATGCTTTGTATTCTTCGTTGAAGGTCTGCTGTGAGGGTCCATGTTTCGCAAGCGTATAGGAAAATGGAGATGACAAGGGAGCGCAGCACTGATAGGCACGTAGACAAATTCATGTGTCGATTTATATCAAAAACGTTACTTCGAATAGAGGTTATGTTTTGGTGTAAAATGATTCTACTATTCTCACTATGAATTTCAAAAGGATTTCTGACCATGACATGTTTAGTTTTGGGGCCGTTTAAAGATAGGAAGAAAGACTCGAATGAGAGAGAGAGAGAGAGAGAGAGAGAGAGAGAGAGAGAGAGAGAGAGAGAGAGAGAGAGAGAGAGAGAGAGAGAGAGAGAGAGAGAGAGAGAGAGAGAGAGAGTTTAAAGTACTTGAACAAAGGAAGAATATAATAATGAATGGAAATGAAAGAAGAAATTTAGAAAGACTAATTAAAAAGAGAACGAATAAGTGTACAGATTACATTTTAGTTATAACTCATCAGATGGGCTTAATTTATTTCAAGGTGACACGCCACAGACTTTGACACGCACAACGCAAAGCGAAAACATTTCGCCAAGCATGCAAAGACCGTAGTCATTGGTAACATTCTGTCATGAATTGGCTAGTTTTAACTCTGCTTGTTGACTATTTAGCCATGTGTAGTCTTTGTAACAGTAGAGAAGTTAGACAATTACACAGCAGACCACACACCGCGAGCCCGACCCACGCTAGCACAGTGAGTCAGCACTTGAGCTTTGAATCGGACCGTTTTAACCAATCAGAGCAGGCTCAGTGGGTAGAGCAGTTTGAATGTGTCAAAACCTAAGACAGTTTGAATCAGTCGTGTGTGAGACGAGGTAGAGTCAACATCTCCACAGCTAGAGAAATCTCTACACTCATAGACCAGGAAGCAGGACTTTGAAATCTTAGAATTCTCTCAAGTTCACGGGCCTGAACTTGTCAAACAGGTAAATGAACACCCTTCTGTTTCATCGTGATATATTTATATTATTGTTGAAATTATGTTTGTGGAATTTGCTATGCATAAATGTGAATTGTTAATCCGAATTTGCGGGACCACGTGGAAGAGCCTACCACGAGGCGAAACACGACCGGTTGCGCCGCCATGTTGTATCCCGTACGGAACCACTGTTGTTTAACTTATATGTATGTTTGCAGACCAGTGGCTGTACCACTGAATGTTTATATTATTATTAATTCTGTATGTGTATAGTTAGACACGATTTATATGTATGTATGTATAGGAATTTAGAGTGAGATTCCAGTGGACCCCGGAAGTAGCAGAATGTTCGTCGCTTATGTATAGAGATGTGGAGCTATCACTGAGGGCTACTTTGGCTTTCAGTGAGACGCTCTGCACAAACCGATTATTCAGGGTTGTGCAGAATTTCGTCTCTTATATTACAGACGAGCAGGCGAGCTATCCCGAGCTATCCCGAGCTATCCCGAGCTATCC
Organism: Oncomelania hupensis; assembly: GCA_036898135.1. Lineage (NCBI taxonomy): Eukaryota > Metazoa > Mollusca > Gastropoda > Littorinimorpha > Pomatiopsidae > Oncomelania > Oncomelania hupensis. The sequence continues at coordinate 62,753,983 of CM072513.1, read as the reverse complement.
TGTGAATCCCACTCCACAGAATAGTTGGTTGAGGAACCTCTACCGCACAAGACGGAAAGAGCTACCCTGAAGAAACACCCTGTCAGACCCCACAGCGTGGCAAGGGAACCCAACTACACAACGACAAAGGTGTACCAGAAGCTACCTCACAGAAGGACTTCGACCGCACCATCTAGAAGTTAAGTGTAATCGACAAAGGTGCACTTAAACTGATCATAACAGGACCACAGTAGTCCAACTCTTCAGAAACTGTAAAACGGACCACAGTAGTCCAAATCTACATAAACTTATAGCAAAGTGCCCGAGGAAGAAATAACAGCTGCCTAGACTATCAGCGATCGAACTATTAGCAGTGAAAGAGACTTTTTAAGTTAGATTAGTACTTAGAGAATCTTGTATAGAGTAGAAGAAATAAATGTGTGATTTTAACTGTTATCAAGTGGCTGGACTACATATGATTCATAGCCGTGTGAAAGCTAGTGTGACAGTAATCTTTTACCATTTTTCTATCTATCTCTGTACCCCAATCTTAACACAGAACGAGCTAAACAAATAAATTTATTAAAGTAATTCATAGGGTGACTTACTAGCAGTTCCCACCGAATAAACGTGAGGGTCCATAATTCCATTGTGCAGAGCCCATAAACCCCACGTGACACTTTAATTGGCGAGCCTGCCAGGATCTGTGTATAATAGGAATTGGGTATAACCGGATCTAAGTACAATAAAATTAGATAACAGTAGAAGGAGAATAACTTAGAATAGTGTAAGGGTATAACATTGACTCAGTTTGGGTGCACTATTCTTTATTTAAAAACTTTTTTGCTTCAAATATTTTTGTGCCTGTATGTTGCATTGTTCTTTTGCAGGTTTTGCTTAAATAACTGTTGTATGCCATTTGACTCTTGTTTTATTCTATTATTGATTGCGAATTTGATGGTCTTTGCATTGTTTTTATTGACTTGCAATATTGCTAGTGTTTTGGTATTCCACTTGATTCAGAGGGTGTTCATAGACACGTTTGGCAATGTCGGACCCAGTGGCCTTGAGATTGCGCTTCAAAGAATTAGGGGAAGCTTTACACTTAGCAGGGGGAGACCTAATTGCGTATATCAATGCAGAGGTAGAGAAGCAGGAGGCTAAGGCAGAGAGAGCAGCAGAGAGAGAGGCGAAGAAACTCGAAGCGGCAGAGAGAGCTGCAGAGAGAGAACAGAAAAAAGCAGAACTAGAAGCAGAGCAGAAGAAATTAGAGGCAGAGAGAGAAACGAGGAAATTAGAGCTAGAAGCAGAACAGAAGAAGGTAGCAGCAGAGAGAGATGCAGAAGTTAGGAGATGGGAGTATGAGCGGGCAGAAAAAGAAAAAGAGAGGGCAGAAAAAGAAAAAGAAAGACAGCATGAGTTAGAGCTAAGAAGATTGGGATCAGGAGCTTCAAGTTCTTCCTCAACCCCTCCCCACTCAGATCAGCTAGAGGTAGCATCCAACCCTGTACAAGGAATGTCATTCCCACTGGGAACATTCAATGAAAGAGAAGAAGGTCTAGATCTCTATGTGACTAGGTTCGAGCGTCTAGCAACAGAGTACAAACTAGATCCCACTCATTGGTCTTTTAAGCTTAGTCAAGGGCTTAGAGGAAAGGCTTATGACATCTACAGTAAGCTACCGACTGACAGAGTGACTGACTATCACAAAGTAAAAGAGGCACTCCTAACGGGATTCGAACTGACAGGAGAATGCTACCGGCAAAAGTTCCGCACCAATCGGAGAGTGAAAGGAGAGAGCTATGCGCAGTTCGCGGATCGGTTGTCCACAACGCTGGATAAGTGGATTAGCCAGTCAGCCACGGATAAGACGTATGATGGACTGACAGAACTGTTAGTATGGGAACAGCTACGGGAAACCATGACCCCCGAGCTGAGAACATTCTCAGTAGAGCAGGGCGCGGAAAGACTGGAAGATCTGGTCAAGGTCGCAGATAGGTATGTGGCCGCACACGGAGAAGCCAAGAGCTTCAGGCGAGACCTAAAGCCTAACGGGAAAGAGGCACAGAAACGAAGCCCTAACCGGGAAGAGCGCACCGCGAATAAGCCGAATAACCCCAGACCTGGGCAAAATAAAGGACCCAACACGGAATTCGGGAAAAGAGGTCCCGCAGAACAGAGACGGTATTGTTCGTTCTGCAACAGAAACAATCACTCCACCGCAGAATGTTTCAAGTTGGCCGCACAACGTAGGGAAGAGCGCGAAAGCCGGCCAGCGCACAGAGTTCTAACTCAAAGCAGCGGTAAAAAGCCACACACAATCGGAGATCACCCATCGGTGACAGACACGGTCAAGGTCAACGGAAAAGAAGCGAACTGTCTGTATGACACAGGTCTATCATACGACGCGATAGTTAGCGAATCTCTTGTATCGCGCGCGGACTTGACAGACAAGACAGTCGACTTACAAGGAGCAGACTTGACGAAACCGACGACTACTTGCCCAATAGCATGGATCGAAGTAGAGAGTAGGTACGTCACAGGACGAATCCAAGCAGCTGTTTTACAGAAACCCCTGTATGATCTAGTGCTAGGTTGTAGGTATGTGTTCTTAGGCACGCCCCCTAAAACTGTAGAGATAGCTGCAGTGCAAACCAGGGCCCAAGCTAAAACCCAACCACCCCAGCCCGAGTTCGCTCCGAATCCAGGACTCGAAGAGATCAAAACAGCACAGAAAGAAGACACCTCGATAGCGAAGTGCTTCCAGAAGCTACCCAAGGCGCACACACCCCCGCACAAGGGAGACTTCTACATGGAACAGGGAGTTCTACATCGACAAGGAGATGGAGATCACACCCAACTAGTACTACCAGCCACCCTTCGAGCCCAAGTACTAGAACTAGGCCACAGCATGCCACTCAGCGGACACATGGGAATTGGAGCCACAGTGCAGAGAATCAGCGCACACTACTATTGGCCAGGAATCACAGGATGTCAAGCGCTACGTGAAATCTTGCCACCAATGTCAACGATATTCCCCGCGACATCACACCGTACCAGTTACCTTAGGACCATCAGTAGTAGTCGGCGTGCCATTCCAGCAAGTCTCAGTAGACATAGTAGGACCACTGCCCATGACCAAGAAGCGGAACAGATTTCTACTCACACTCGTCGACGCATGTACGATGTGGTGCGAAGCAGTCCCGTTGCCAGCGATCGACACCAAGAAGATTGCAGATGCACTCATCGCCATCTTTACCAGAGTCGGATTCCCGGACAGCATTAGAACGGACAACGGATCTCAGTTCACCGGCCGCCTGATGCAAGACGTGTTCGAGTTGATACAAGTTCATCACATTCACACACCACCATACCACCCAGCCAGCAACGGACAAGTAGAAAGACTGAATGAAACCCTTCTCACCATCCTCAGGAAAGTCGCCGACGACAATCCAGAAGCGTGGGACACCTACGTGAATGCGGCACTGTTCGCATACCGAGAAACGCCCCATGCAGCCACAGGCTACACCCCGTCAACATTGCTATTCGGCAGACCTCTAGCCGGACCGCTAGAAGCCCTACGCAGAAGTTGGACGGAGGCCAAGATAGACGACACACCAAGAGGTGCCACCAAGTACGTCGCAGACCTGCAGGAAACCCTCAAAGCAACGTGGAAGAAAGCTGGTGAAGCACTGAAGAAGGCAAGAGCCCGTCAGGCGAAGTACTACAACCGCCACGCGAAGGACAGAGAACTGCAAGTCGGCGATCAAGTGCTACTCTTACTTCCAAGTGGAACCAACAAGCTGGACATCGCTTGGAGAGGACCGTACCGGGTGACTGCCAAGAGATCCAAGACAGTCTACCAAGTAGAGGTGAACGGGAGAGCCCGATACCACCACATCAATCTCCTTAAGAAGTATACGGACCGACCAGCGACCCCCAGCACTCACAACTTGCTAGCCATCGCCATCGCGGAAGAAGGAGAAAGCATGGAGACCAATGCAGTAGAGTATCCCCTGCACTCCAAAGAAACCTACAAAGACGTGATACTGAACGGAGACCTAGCCGCTACCCAGCGACAGCAAGTACTACAGGTCATTCGACAACATCAGACTGTGCTCACAGACCGACCAGGGAGGACAGACCTCGTCGAAGTAACCTTAACGGTGACCGACCCAACACCCGTCCGCCAGAAGCTCTACCCGATGCCACTGTCGCAACAGCGAGCCATCAAGGAAGAGATAGACACCTTACTGGCAGCCGGAATCATCTCAGAGTCTACTTCACCCTACAGCGCAGGCACGGTATTGTTGCGAAAACCCAACGGAGAGCATCGACTGTGCATCGACTTCAGACTCCTGAATGCGGTAACGCAGTTCCAGCCAGAGCCACTCCCGGACCAGACAGACCTATTTGCCAAGCTACAGCGAGCAAAGTACTTCTCACGCATCGACCTCAGCAAAGGATACTATCAGATACCAGTACAACCACAAGTCCGAAAGTACCTAGCGTTTAGCACTATGGAAGGACACTTCGAGTTCAACGTACTTCCATTCGGACTCCACAACGCACCCAGTATCTTCAGCGCCATGATGCGAAAACTCCTGGCACCCCTGAGCAGCGGGCACCTACATTCGTTTATGGACGACATCCTCATCGCAACACCTACGTGGGAGGAACATGTCACGCTCCTACAACAACTACTCGCACGCCTCAGAGCCACAGGATTGACGGCAAGACCCACCAAATGTCAGATTGGATTCACAGAACTAGAATTTCTGGGACACACCATCAGTCAAGGAAGCCTGCGACCGGTAGAAAAGACAGTGAAACGCCTACTCGACGCTCCTAGGCCCAAGACAAAGAAGGAAGTGCAGTCGTTTCTAGGACTCTGCGCGGCTTCTACCAGAAATTCATCCCCAACTACAACAGCATCGCCGTACCACTGACAAATGGAACCCGGAAAATCGCCCCGGACAAAGTCGTATGGACAGCCGAATGTGAGACAGCCTTCCAAACACTCAAGGACAGAATGACCTCGGCGCCAGTACTCCACCTACCCGATTTGACTCAGCCATTCGTTCTTCGCACCGACGCAAGCGACTTAGGCCTCGGAGCAGTACTGCTACAGCGCGACCCCAAGAATGCAGAGACGCTATTCCCTGTCGCCTACGCCAGCAGAAAATTGAGACCCGCCGAGACCCACTACGCCACGTCGGAGAAAGAATGCCTTGGACTAGTCTGGGCCATACAGAAATTCCAACTCTACCTGTATGGGACCCACTTCACAGTTCAGGTGGACCATCAACCACTATCGTTCCTGGCAGCCTCCAAATCCTTGAACTCTCGCCTGATGAGATGGGCACTCACCCTTCAGGCGTACTCATTCCAAATCGAGTACATCCCCGGCAAAGAGAACCACGGAGCCGACTACCTCAGTCGCCATCTCGTGGAGGACACAGCAGCTGTCGCCCACCCAACACAACTAAGGGCCACAGCACCAGAATTCGTCCCCGCCCAATAAAAACCCTGTCACTAGTGGCCATAGCTACCTGGCACAGCATTGCAGCTCAGGTAGAGCAACTTAATTAGTTTGTAAATAGGACCCTAGGATAGTGCAGTGTTAAACTAGGCTCTGTAGTAGAAAAAGGTCGAATCCAGTAGTCATCGCCTTTTTTCAGTTGAGGGAGCCTGTCATGAATTGGCTAGTTTTAACTCTGCTTGTTGACTATTTAGCCATGTGTAGTCTTTGTAACAGTAGAGAAGTTAGACAATTACACAGCAGACCACACACCGCGAGCCCGACCCACGCTAGCACAGTGAGTCAGCACTTGAGCTTTGAATCGGACCGTTTTAACCAATCAGAGCAGGCTCAGTGGGTAGAGCAGTTTGAATGTGTCAAAACCTAAGACAGTTTGAATCAGTCGTGTGTGAGACGAGGTAGAGTCAACATCTCCACAGCTAGAGAAATCTCTACACTCATAGACCAGGAAGCAGGACTTTGAAATCTTAGAATTCTCTCAAGTCATCACGGGCCTGAACTTGTCAAACAGGTAAATGAACACCCTTCTGTTTCATCGTGATATATTTATATTATTGTTGAAATTATGTTTGTGGAATTTGCTATGCATAAATGTGAATTGTTAATCCGAATTTGCGGGACCACGTGGAAGAGCCTACCACGAGGCGAAACACGACCGGTTGCGCCGCCATGTTGTATCCCGTACGGAACCACTGTTGTTTAACTTATATGTATGTTTGCAGACCAGTGGCTGTACCACTGAATGTTTATATTATTATTAATTCTGTATGTGTATAGTTAGACACGATTTATATGTATAGGAATTTAGAGTGAGATTCCAGTGGACCCCGGAAGTAGCAGAATGTTCGTCGCTTATGTATAGAGATGTGGAGCTATCACTGAGGGCTACTTTGGCTTTCAGTGAGACGCTCTGCACAAACCGATTATTCAGGGTTGTGCAGAATTTCGTCTCTTATATTACAGACGAGCAGGCGAGCTATCCCGAGCTATCCCGAGCTATCCCGAGCTATCCTGTGAATCCCACTCCACAGAATAGTTGGTTGAGGAACCTCTACCGCACAAGACGGAAAGAGCTACCCTGAAGAAACACCCTGTCAGACCCCACAGCGTGGCAAGGGAACCCAACTACACAACGACAAAGGTGTACCAGAAGCTACCTCACAGAAGGACTTCGACCGCACCATCTAGAAGTTAAGTGTAATCGACAAAGGTGCACTTAAACTGATCATAACAGGACCACAGTAGTCCAACTCTTCAGAAACTGTAAAACGGACCACAGTAGTCCAAATCTACATAAACTTATAGCAAAGTGCCTGAGGAAGAAATAACAGCTGCCTAGACTATCAGCGATCGAACTATTAGCAGTGAAAGAGACTTTTTAAGTTAGATTAGTACTTAGAGAATCTTGTATAGAGTAGAAGAAATAAATGTGTGATTTTAACTGTTATCAAGTGGCTGGACTACATATGATTCATAGCCGTGTGAAAGCTAGTGTGACAGTAATCTTTTACCATTTTTCTATCTATCTCTGTACCCCAATCTTAACACAGAACGAGCTAAACAAATAAATTTATTAAAGTAATTCATAGGGTGACTTACTAGCAGTTCCCACCGAATAAACGTGAGGGTCCATAATTCCATTGTGCAGAGCCCATAAACCCCACGAGACACATTCACAGTAGGCTACATGTAACATGAGTTAACATATAATAGGCTAAATAAATGTGGAAGGTGTTAAAAAATAATTTTATTCTAATTATTCACTTATAAGTAGATCTAGTAGTAGTAGTAGTAGTAGTAGTAGTAGTAGTAGTAGTAGTAGTAGTAGTAGTAGTAGTAGTGCCGGAAAAGATCCATCAATACCGATCGCATGATAGATTAATAATTAACAGGTTGGGATCGCATACCTGTCAAGTGCTACGGATTTTTGCGTAGCGCTACGCATTTTAAACTTTTTCCCATTGCTACGGCGTATCACAAAGCTGCTACGCAATTTTTCAAAAGTGACGATAATATTTTTTAACCTGGGGGGTTTTCGCGCGAAAGTAGTCTGTTCCGGTCGAGTCCGGTTTAAAGACACTTAGTAAAAGCACCGCACTTCCGCAACACGTGTTCGTTCAGAACTTCAGTCTACGATCAGTCTTTGTGAGGGAGAGACAGACGGAGTTGAACATAGAAAATGGCAAAGCCTCCACCTAAAAAACTCAAACGACCATGGATAATTTTTATTCATTGTGTACATTTTGATAGGACTGTTCTTTTTATTTACTTGTTTCATGTCATTAACATTATTCATTTCTCTTTGATTACTTTCATATTATATCAGCTGCCATTTAGTTATATTTTTATTAAATTAATTGGTATAAGCTTTTGTGCAATGCTGATAGTTCTTTTCTTGGCATTGTAAACCATGTTTTGTGAATAAGCAAATTTGTTTGCGGGAAAAAAGTTCATCTGCTTTTTCTGTGTCAGTGATTGTCTCCCTTGTTTGTTTTTTTAATGATTGCCTAGCTTATTTTCTGTCTGTATGATTAATTTTTTTTTTTTTTTTTTTTTGCATTTTCACTTTTATTTTGAAAAACGTACATGAAAATGTTTATAATGATAATGGTAATAGCTAAAGTGTTGTGCATTAACAAGATTTTACAATAAATTTGTAAACACATTGGATGTGTGTGTTTATATTGGATGCAGAAGTTTCCAGTTTTGTTGCGAATCGCGTGATTCACATTAGTGCTGCACCAAACCTCCATTTGCTATGGTTTTTCTGTTAAATTGCTACACCACAACCTGAAAACCCCTTGACAGGTATGGGATCGATCGAGTGACAATTAAACGCCAGTTGTTCTCCTTTCGTACTTTCCGTACATTCATAGTCTTTGATCATAGATCTAGTTATACCAAGCTCTTTGGTTATACTAGCCTACCTATTTGAATCAGTATGAAAGCAACAATCAGTTGTAACATTCAGTTTTTTTTTAGTCAGTGCTACTGAAGCTAAGCTTCATCGGGCTATTTCATTTTGTAAATCAAACTTGTGTTACTTTTACAACTAGGCTACCAATTATATAAGGTCTATGGCCGTTATATACTACTCATCATTTCATGGACAATGTCAGTTCATTTTGCTTTATTTTAAATTACAATAATTAAATTTAATTAATTTATTTATTTATTTATTTATTTATTAATTTATTATTATTATTATTATTATTATTATTATTATTATTATTATTATGATTAGCCTATATTTTTTGAATTTTTATTTCTTTATTTCTTTTTGGGTTGTTGTTGTTGTCTGATGTAGGCTAATCTTAGAAATGTTAGTGGTCCTGATTCGGCTCTTTGCAATCCGCTGGACGCTGTAAGCAATGTAGGCCTATAACTAACTAACTAACTAGGAACTGTTTATACTTTCTATTTTCATTTTATCACCAATTATTTTAGTTATGCCTATTAAGCTATTAGCTATTAGGTAAGCTTATAACATACAAGTTATCATATTTGTTTTATTCAAGCTATACTGAATAATACTGTAAGCTTATAGGCCTATGCGTTCATAAATGTAGGCTGCGAGTTTACCAGTTGTATAGGCCTACTTGATCGTTTGCTGATCTAGTCATCTTCACTTATAATAGTAGTTTTATTTACCGAATTTGTTTGCTATATTTACAAGTTTAGTTTGATACAAGTTTTCCTATCCTATCCTATCCCGTAACTCAAAATTCGTTGGGGCACCATAGGTGATCGTTTAACCAGCGTAGACCTAGTACTACTGATACAAGTTTTAGGCCTACGTGACACTGAACCGTTGACTGGCTGACTTCCTAGTTTATGGGAATGTGTTGAAAAAAAAACAACAAACTTTTATCAAAACTATGAAAAATTATCGGATGTTGTCTGCTGCGCGAAACACTGGACTCAAAACTTGCGAAAAGTAATGCCACAGGCCTATGTTTGAGAAAGTCGGTGATTGTGTCGTCTGCTACAACGCGCTATTCTCGCGGCCAGTTGAGCGCCCTCTAGTAGAGCGCGAGCGCAACAATCTAATGGAGAGGAAGATGGCGTCTACAGCAGACAACATTTCCACCGACCATGCTGTAGGAAACCCGTCTCTGACCAATTCTGGACAGGATCAAGAGTCAAAGGTAAATGATTTTTACAGTACAGGGTTCTGTCTAATTGTCCGCGTCTTGCAAAGTTACCGATCGCTGCTGTGTAGATCGTATGCGAGAGTTGAAGCGACCGTATGAATGGAGGAACGTGGGGGAATGTCAATTCTCATGGCTCTCGCTGCTAGGCCTAGTAGCGCTGAATCGATCATTAGGCCAAACGTTGGATCCTCCCACTCATTGAGACCAAACGACTTTGAGGGGCCCCTTTTCTTGCTGCGTTTTTCAGATGTCATAAGGGTGTTTGTTTTGTTTGTGCAGATTCATAATTTAAATTATTTACAAGAATCAGTATTCCTCTATTTGTTACCGAGGCGACGATGCGAGGGTCTGGATTGTAAAATGAAAAAGTCAACAGAAAAGTTATTCTACAACCGGCTAGGCCTATAACTCGGATGCTTGCACTCTTTGCAGTCATTGAATAATTATAGAGGCCCGTTATTTTTGTATGTCTACTGTTTCCAGTTAACATAAAATGTCCAGTCAACTCATTAAATCAGACAGGCAGATAATATTGTGATTAAAAAAACCTCGTCAAGTCGTTTGAGGAATTAGTCAAAATAGGGCCTGCTTATTCATGTCAAGTTATTGGGGTGTGAGTGAAATATCAAATGAGCTAGTCACAGTTTTGAGGACCTGTTAGTGTAAATCAAAAATTGTTTTGCATACCCCTTAGAACTTAAAAAAAAAGAAAAAAGATTAAAACGGAAAATAATTACTGATGTAATTACCATGTATTGGCATTTGAATGTGTTCTGTGCATTGTGGCCACCGCAAATCCCAAAGTTGAGTTATCGACTTCTTGTTCTAACTCCATTTTTTTCTTTCAATCTGTTTTGTTATAATAATAATAATAATAATAATAATAATAATAATAATAATAATAATAATAATAACAATAATAATAATAATAATAATAATAATTATTATTATTATTAGTAGTAGTAGTAGTAGTAGCATTATTATTATTAGCATTATTATTATTAGCATTATTATTAGCATTATTGTTATTAGCATTATTTTTGTTTGTGTATAATTATACTGTATTTGTGCAAAGTTTGCATGGGTATGTCTTTTGTCATGTCTCATTGATTCAGTTTCAAGTATCATGTTTTTGTGTTTATTTAAATGTAGTTTAGTGACTTTTTGACAAGCATGTGGAATTTAAAGAGAGATCAATTATCAGTAGGCACCTAGGACGCCTTGAGCAGCTCTTGAGTTGAAAAAGCACAGTGTAAGAATGATTAAATAAATAAATAATGTAGTGGATGCCACTGACAAATTTAGTGTAATTTCTGCCTTATAAGTAATAGTTTTTTTTAAGGTTAATTGTCCTTGATGGCATTCTTTTTATAGACAAATAGTCTTAGCTTAATTTTAATCGTCCTATATATACACCACGACGTGTCATAGGACGTAAAACATCGCTTTACTACTTGTCGTTGATATTATTGCTTGTTCTTTTCAGAGTGATACTTGGTGATATTTTGGTCCTTCCCTGATAAATCCAAGTTTTCTCAAATCTGTACTGCACATTCCTATCTAAAATAGATAGATAGATAGATAGAGAGAGAGAGAGAGAGAGAGAGAGAGAGAGAGAGAGAGAGAGAGAGAGAGAGAGAGAGAGAGTTTAGGATTCGGAAAGTTTCATTTAGTTCATTTAACAAGTTCAATCTAACATCATCCCACTCCTCAACTGCAACCCACCTCTCTCTCTCTCTCTCACTCTCTCTCTCTCTCCCTCTTTCTCTTTTTTAAAACTTGATAAACAATCTTAATTTCAGGGAGCATCATAACCCCTAAAATGCCAGTGAACACTTTCTCCATTTACATTATTTTAATTTGAAAAAATAATTATAGTTGTTTATTTTATTACTATAGAGTTCTCTCTCTCTCTCTCTCTCTCTCTCTCTCTCTCTCTCTCTCTCTCTCTCTCTCTCTCTCTCTCTCTCTGTCTTTTTTTTTCTCATTTCACCAGCAAAAGGCAGTATTAATATATTATAGCGAGACTACAAATTACATCTAAATTGCTAAATTGTTGTGCGTGTACAAATCAAACAATCAATATGTCATGTACTTTCTATTCACATATTCAGGTGATATTAGACATTAATAACAACAACAGTCAAATCACAATGAATAAACCTTACAACAACATAAGATAAAAGGGAAGCGTGATTTAACACCAATCTGTAAAAGTCTACCAACAGGCGACGTTGCAATAGTTTGGAAGTGTACACTTCCCTTTAGTGTAATATCATCTTATTATTAAAACAAAACAGTCAGCATTCTGCTTTGTTCGGGTTGTTATTGTGCTAAAATATCTACGCAAGTCAAACATTTGTAAAATTGTAAGAATATGTTATCAGTTTGAAAAAAGGTGTGAGACACCTAAAAGATTGTGGTTTTTATTATGTATTATTGTGTTTAATCAATAACAATATTGTGTGTGTGTGTGGAAGTGTGTGTGTATGTTTGTAATGCGTGCGTGCGTGCGTAGGGTTTTTTGCTATGTTGTTGTTTTTAAATCAGACGATATTTCTTATTTTAAAAAAGTTTAATACTCCGAAAATTTGTGTTCTTACCTTGAGAGTTACGAGGATTAAAAAAAAATTCTTTTAATATTTCTTATTAGATCAGTACTTTCGAATCAGTTTGTCTGGTTTTGTAGAACAGTACATGATTAGTTTAAAATTGTTGGACCTGTTGGAGTGATACCTTTCATTCTGTTAAATTGTTATAATGGCCATCTCAAGCACAATGGGCATGAATTTGCTTTGATATATACTTGCGCTAGACAGTACAAGTGTAAATCATCATTATCAGCAGCAGCAGCAGCAGCAGCAGCATCATCATCATCGTGGTCATTATCATCGTTGTCGTCGTCTTAGAATATGGAATGCTTAGCAGCAATGAGTGGGCATGCGAATTGTTCAGTGTGTTTGTGAATAGCGACAAGTGAATAGCTGATATGTTTGACTAATTACTATATTGCTCATTATTAATGTGTAGGCTACTAACTAGAACTGAACTGAACTGCATGTTTCACTGGTCGTAAGGCGGATTGTGCGTTGCTTTGAAAGGAGATGCTTTTAAACACCTTGTCCTTGTCAAACCTTTTCCTGTCTGGAAGGCCTAGTAAAAACTAGAGGTTTGTGTGTGTGTGTGTGTGTGTGTGTGTGTGTGTGTGTGTGTGTGTGTGGGTGTGTGTGTGTGTGTGTGTGTGTGAGATAAAATGGAGAGAGAGAGGGGAAGAGAGGGTGAGAGAGAGATGGGGCTAGCGTAGATGGAGAAAGATCTTCAATAATGGTATCTGAGGCAGTCAATCTAAATTTCAGAAATAAAACTTGATTTCTCTTTCGGCTTCTCTTATAGCGGTTTCTTCTGATCGCCGCCCTTTGAGTTCGATTGAAGAAAAAGCGCGTAATAGCATCCTGTATTATTATTATTATTATTATTATTATTATTATTATTATTATTATTATTATTATTATTATTATTATTATTATTATTATTATTATTATTATAATAGCATCCTGTATTATTATTATTTTTATTATTATTATTATTATTATTATTATTATTATTATTATTATTATAGAGAAACATCAATCTGTATACGTTTGTTCATAATTTTCTAGAGTAATAACTTATTATGCCAGTTAGAAAGGGGAAGAAAATGTGTTCTGTGTATACCACTGGGAATAATAACTACTCTGGTGGTCCATTATATTTGTTTTTAAAAAGTCAGTACTTTCAGTTTTAGAGGTAAGCGGAAACGGCATATCGCCACCTTTCCGACTTTTGTTATCCTTTTTTGCTTTTGCTGAAGTTTATTATCCCTTTCCATCGGGAAACTCTGGGCCGCCTCCCCCGGGGAAGGCGTAGTCGCAGCCAGTGGCGCGCCCAAACCCTACCTACCTAACATTATTTGTGATTTTTTTTTGTTTTCAAATTTTTGCTGGGGGAGCAAACCGGAGTACCCGGAGAAAACCACCGAGACGTTGCCCGAGTCGAAAGTAAATAATATTCGGAGAAACATAACGCTCAGATGCTGGATCGAACCCACACCTGTCAGACGCCATTGGTTTCTGGCTTGTGGACAAGGCAAGTTAGTCCCGCCTTAGCCCACTTGGCCACAACGCTCGCTCGAATTTTTATCAGTCATTGTTACTTTTTTTTTTCTCTCTACCCCATCCTTAAATTTTTTATCTCTCTACCCCATCCTTAAATCTGTTAAAATTGACAGACCCTCTTGTGTGGTTTCATCCGTGATAGACGTCGACGGTATCAATGGGGTTTATAGTAGAAGTAACTGTTCTTGAGAGATATCGGTCTGTAGCAATAAGAAAGCGCGGGTGGTAGGTATGGATACATCACGGAAATGCAGACGGCTTTCTTGCATCTCTCTGGTCTTCGTTTTACAGCCACGATTGTAGTATAATAAGCCGCGCACCTTATTGTCGAGAGGCATTCCTGAGACCAGATAGATACCATGGCTTGAGAGGAAATAAAAAAAGGAAGGAAAGAGGTTAATTTGCTCACACAGGTTCACTTAGATTAGACTCGGTGGGTCGCTTAAGTTAAGACGGCGTAGTTTCTTTAGAGCAATAACGGCTATCTGCTCGTAAACTGACATGCAACATCAATTATTAACACATTGCAATTTATGACTTCAGTTTAAACTATAATGCAAATTGAATTCAAACAGATCGTTTTACACACACACACACACACACACACCTACACGCACACACCTACACGCACACACCTACACACACACACACACATCTTACCTTTTTCAACAAAGCCAAAGAACACTCGAGAACATAGCATGAATTGGAACGGGCTTGAAAATATACAATTTATTCTTCATAGCATAGGGTAAGAACCTATACCGCGTATTCAGACAGTAGCCTACTTCCTCTTCCTCAGCTCTTTGCCGAGGACCGCAAGGATGACAGGAACTTTACCACATCGCACAGAATCTATGAACGTGAAAATTTCCACTAGCCTAAACCTTCCGGGTCATTTAGTGTCGGCAGATGAAAATCGTTTGGTCCGCAATAAAGTTTTGGTATAAATCGATATCCGCTTAAACAATATGGCGGATGCGGTAACAACTGCTATCTGAAAGAGCACACAGGATGTTGTGAAATCGCTCAGAACCTGAGAGACAATTTATCAAGTGTTGGAGGATGTTGCAGCAGGTTGCTGGTCATGTAACCAGAAATCACGCAGCGTAGAGACAAGCGTCGTTTCGTGTCGTGTTCTTGCACGTACGTTATCAATGGCGGTACCGTAGTACTAAACCTTTTAAATTGTTGTTCTGTTCACAATTCTCTCTCTCTATCGGTGTGTGTGTGTGCGCGCGCGCGCGCGCCGTTGTCTTAAGGGATATGTGTGCGATTATTCAAATTGCATATTGCATACCTTTCACAGGGCCGGACCTGGTAAAGTTGAGGGGGGGGGTTACAGATTCAGCGAAGGCGCGAAGCGCCGAGCCTTCTAGGGGGGTCCGGGGGCATGCCCCCCCGGAAATTTTTTTTTCAAGGATGCAAAATGGTGCAATCTGAACCTTGAAAAAGCCATTTATGATGGTCTGGGACTTTGAGCTTTTTAAACAAATTGAAATGACAAACTCTGGGGTACAAAAATAATCATCTGCCCGTCCCTTAAAAAAACAACAACAAAAAAACACACACGAACATTTATTTATCAGCAGAGATGTTTTGTATACTATTATTATTCACTACATTTTGTTGATCGTTAACAGTATAAAGCTTTACCTTG
Organism: Oncomelania hupensis; assembly: GCA_036898135.1. Lineage (NCBI taxonomy): Eukaryota > Metazoa > Mollusca > Gastropoda > Littorinimorpha > Pomatiopsidae > Oncomelania > Oncomelania hupensis. The sequence continues at coordinate 62,738,497 of CM072513.1, read as the reverse complement.
TAATTTATGAACATCACCGCCCTGCTTTCACTTTCAGTCTTGCTGCACTAGGTTCCTCGGCATTAGTACCTTTTGTGAATTGTATCTTCTGGCAAAACAGTTCATTGCCTCTTTGAAGTCAATATCAACATCCCTGTGCACTTTCAGTAAAGCAAGTCCATTGAGTCTATGTTGCCCCATTGTAGAGCGCAGGTAGTTTTTCAGGTTGCGCAACTGACTGTTTGAACGCTCACACTCGGTAGTAGTGACAGGCAGGGTGCAAAGGTTCTTTAGCATGATGAACAGGTTGGGATAAAAATCCCTGTCACGATGTTTCAGTGCTTCTGATGCCGTGGATGGGATGATAGCTGTCGCATTCTCAGCAGCACTTCGCCATTTGCAAACCCACCGTTGGTATTCTGCATCAAGGGTAGCGTTGTCTGGTAGATCAGACTCCCACAACATTGCCAGTGTCTTCACCCCTTCTGGAACCTGCATGAAACCATCCTGGTTGTCTATTAAAGTGCTTGGCACCAGACAGAGACCATCAACTGCTAGGTCAGCATTTTTGAACCTCGAGTCCAATTCGATTGACAGGTGTTCCAAGAAAGGAATGGCAATGCTAATCTTGAAATATTCTTCTGGAGTGGCCGCAGGTTGGTTGTCACGGAGAATCTGTCGGGATGCTTGACGAGGAACAATAACATCAGTTGTCAAAGCATTCGCCATTTTGCTGACTTCACCGAACCAGGCAACGAACGCTGTGTCGACATCTCTTCTAATAGAAGACATGCAGTTACTGACCGCTTTGATTTCCCTGTAGGCATCGACAACATCTTTTGTCCTTTTCTGCAGCTTCACTGTCAAGGGTTTTAAGTAACGCAAACAATTGCGGACGACAACGAATGCAACGAGGAAAGCACTGCTGCTCAAGGTGTGGAGAAAGCCAGTTGCCTTGGTCAGAGTCTCACTGTCCCAATTGTCACTGTCTTCACACATTTGTCCCAAACAGTCGTGAACAACCAGAAAGAGAGATGTATAAACCTCCAGTGCTTCATGTTTTTCTACCCATCTTGTTCTGCACAGATCAACAAACTTTGTTTTTGTCGTGTCAGGCTGAGATGATTCGATGGTATCTTCAAGTTTTCTTTGTCTCTTTGGAGAGTTTTAGAAAAACAGTGACAGTTCCCTCAGTGCTCCCATCATGTTCTTCACTGCAGGCAAGCCGCATGCTTTTACAATGCAGAGACTCAAGCTATGGGAAGCACAGTGTCTCAGGTAACAGAATGTAGTTACTTGTGATAAAAGAATCAGTGGTTGAAATTGAGTAGAGTGGAAGAGGATTTATTTTTTTATAGTGCCTAGGGGAGAGGGTTGAAATTTCTCCCCGGATTTACTTATGATTGTAACGTAGCCCCCTAAAAAAAAAAAAAAAAAAAAAGGTACATAGTCAGGCCAGGGGGGGGGTTACGTAACCCCTGTAACCCCCCCCCCCCCCCTAGTCCGGGCCTGTTTCATAGGTCTGTTTCTGCTTGTCTGAACCTCTCTCCATCTGTCTGTCTCTCTCTCTCTCTCTCTCTCTCTCTCTCTCTCTCTCTGTTCCGTCTCCGCACCTAACACCACTTTGTCTCCTAAAACCCCCTCTCTATCTCTCTACCCCATCCTTTCCAATTTGTTGCCGGCATTAATGACTGTGATATATTATTTATCCTGAGCAAATCGCGTCTAAGCACAGCTTAAACATTGAGTATGAGCAGTGCAAGTTTATTGAAGATGCGCTATTTATTTCTATTAGATCGACGACTACGTGCATTGTTACTGGAGACAAGACTGAGAAAAAGCGACTTCCTCTTTGATTCAACATTTGGCGTCGAGCATCTAATTGCTGCCTCATGTTGCGCACTGTTCTCTTTAACACAGAGACCATTTTCTTGGCCACTGGCACGAGTAGGGATGGTAAAACCTCCTTGTCCTAACATCTGAGGAGCCTTTCAAAACCGAATACGGGCTCTTTGATCCATAAGCAAGGGCAATGTTGCCGTTTGTAGTAAAAGTGTCCTCAGGCTCTTCACGTTCAATTAGCGTGTTCTGTGAAAACGAGAAGCCAACTATAAAGAGCCGCAGCATCATGGTTTTGTTGTTGTTGTTGTTGTTGTTGTTATTGTTATTGTTTTTGTCATTTTCTTTTTATATTTGGCAAGCCGTTGGGATGGACACTCTCATCAAACAGGACATTACTTACAACTGACATGATCTTTTTCTGGGAACACAAGACATTAACATTAAAATTGGATTTTTTTCCGGGAAAACATTTTTTTTAATCTTTTTTTTTTAAATTTTGGAATAGCCATGCATGGTACAGTGTAATAAAATATTACGGATAACATCGCCTTATTTTTTTGAAAAGTACTTGTCTTCATTTCTCGCAATTTTTGAAAAGATGTTTAAAACGGCCAAACGTTCATTTCTCTCCTATTGATTTTTTTTCACTTTTCTCTCCGGATTTGACAAGTTAAATACATTACATTCAGACGTGCCAACAAGTGTCGTTCCAATCAATTCATCAGTGTCCAGAGAAAAAAATAATTCTTCAGTTTTGCTTCTTCAAGCCTAGGATCTTTCCTACATCATGCAACGTGACTCAAAAGCATTAAATTCCTCATTCTAGACAATACCGATTATTTATATCTTGTCGACTTCAGCATTTGTATTTTAAACAAAATCACTTGTAACTGTGGGCTTCATGTTCTTACTTTTTCCTTTCTGTTAATATAACCCTACCACCACCACCTAATATAATCATTTGAACAAGTGTTGTGCACGGAATATATTATGCATTGCATACTATACGTAATGTAACATCATAAATACAGAAAAAATATTTGACGTAGTTGGGTATTTGCTTAACTATCCTATTCTATCCTATCCCGTAACTCAGAAGTCGTTGGGGCACCACGGGTGATCGTTTAACCAGCGTACTCCATCTTTCTCTGTCCTCAGCAACCCTCATGACTTCGCTCAGTGTCAAGCCAGTCGTTCTCCAATGTTGTCCTCCTTTTGCTATTTGCTTAACCATGTTCATCAAAAACACGACCGGCGCATTCTCGGTTAAAGGAAAGCAATATCAGTGTTGGTGGCTTTTATTTTTAGCTTGTAGAAAGATAAATATAAATATATTGTTGTAAACAATATGTCTTTTTTTTCTTTTCCTTTTTTAAATCTCGAAAACCGGTGGTGAGTCAAGTGTTCTTAAGACCACGCACGTAGGCAGAGTACATCAACCTTCGATGTTGTCGTCAATCACTCCCGTAATTAGTCTAGTTTACTTTAGCTCTGATTGTAATGTTTGCTCATTGGGGTACAAACTGTGACGTTGAGGATGTTCTTGAATAATATGCGTTTCATATTATTTTTTATTTACTGAGTCTGAGGTCGAGATAAAAATTTGCGAAAAAAAGCACTCTTACTAATAAAATGTCAGGGGATACTGCTTGCTTATATATTCATACTTCTTTCTTTTTTTTTAATTGGGGGTGGGGAAGGGTGTGGAGTTGGTGTCTAATATTTGCAAAATCTGAATCTAAGCGTCCTGTCCGAGAGTTCAAAAGGTCGTCTGCTATAGCAAAGAACAGTACGTGTAGCTGTATGTTTTGGGCTAGAGGAATTCGATAACTTAATTCCCCATGGAACAACTATGCACATTCTCACACATGGGAGTCATCTGTGAGTGACCCCACACTACCATCATGAGTTGGAATTGCTGTGGATGTTTCGGTGCGACTATTTCTGTTCCTGTTGCATCGGGTGACGCTTAATTAATTACTGTATTGTGAGCCGCTTCGCTAGACTCACGCGGTGACATTAACAAGGAGGCCCCACGTCTTTCTAAACTTCATGCACGCCCATTGAAGAGCTTTCACCCCAATAATGTGGATTAATTATTAATAAATTATTCTATGATTATGCTATATCTAGTGTCAAAGTTCGAAGAAAAATTACCTATAACTCACTTTACAATTTAACAAACTAGACTAGTTTATTTATTATTTACTAAACATCATACTTTAAGCCCTTGCCTTTTAGGAAACGGATTCTTTTACAGTTAAACTAAACTTCAGTGGTTATTTTTTTTTTAACTTTCTTTGTATCTTTCCTTCATTCTTTCTTTGAGCCCTCCAATCTTTTTCATTTAAATTTTTTCTGCGTGTCTTTTCTTTCGGGTAGTGTACAAGTCTAGATTACGCCTTAATAGATTCTTATTAAAATCTCCTGCATCCGTTTTATGTACGCGCACACGCCAGCACGGCCCACGGTTAGAGCTGCCTCAAAGAATAGGGCTTTTCTGATGTAACGGCACTAAAGAAGGACATCAGGTCATTTATCAGCTTTGATGGAGAACGCCCTTCAGTTCCTGTTGCCATCGCCGGATGCTGGCAAGGTTGCTGATGGTGATAAAACTCGAACAGAAACTAGGCGAGCACCGCCGCAAAGAAAATTGTGGGTTTTTTTTTTCGCCCATCACAAAGTGAAAAGCACCGAGCAAAAAGCTTATGTGTAAGATCGTGAGTGCCGTGCAGGCAGGATAAATAATTGGCGGTCAACCGAGAGTGCTTGTATTTATGTAGTGCTGCTGGTGTTGCGGTTGTTGTTGTAGTTGCTTTCGGCTATGGCTGATCGTTGACTCCAAACTTGACACTGATTGTGTGAAAAGTGACCCACTTTTCGCCCTCTTCACGACGTACTAGACAGAAAGAGCCTGGGGAAAATGGATGTAACTGCAAGTATTTACAGTATAGTACCATAGCGTTTGTTTTCAAGGAGAAAAGAAAGAATGAAAGTAATAAAGATTCAGAAATGAAGGAAAAAAGAAAGAAAGAAGAAGCACTGGATGGAAGGTTGATCTAGGACTTGTCTTTAAGTTTCTTTCTTCTTGTTGCTCTCGCCATTGTATACGGTCCAAAAATGGGCTTATTAACTTGATTGTTTTATGCACCGTTCCATCGTTTACGGTCCTACTCGACATTGGTCCGTAAAGAAAATGTGTCGTAAATCGTATATATTTACCGTAATCAGTTGATTTTAAATATATTCTTGGAGGAGCGTTCAAGAAGGAGCTCACGCGGAAATGACGTAATCTCATTATTTCCAAATATTAATTATTTTGGGGTAGGTTGCATGTAATTAAGAACTTTATGAAGCGAGGGCGTTCAATTATAGTGCTGAAATAAGAACTCGAATAATTAATTGTTGCAAAGGATCTATTGCAGTTATCTAGGGGAAAGGTCAAATTAATAAAAATGTAAGGATTTACATATTTACTTAACACTGAACTGTGTTGTAGGTTAAAGAACAGGGCTCCCGCTTCTCTCAGCTTTTCGCTATCGGCCCTTAAATAGTTACTTGTCTGTTACGGTTGAGTTATGCAAAGACGGTTTACAGTGAAAGTTTGTTTTTTTTCCTTAGTATTGCATGTTGACTTCAAATGCTTTAAAGAGGGGATTTATTTGACAGGCGAATGCTAATCTGGACACTGCAGTGGTTGCTGTGTTAGTTATTATGATAAGGAGGCTTGTTTCCAACCCACCTGCCCTCGTAGTAGAAGGGTATACACAAGGAGAAGACAGGTTAACAGCTTTGTAGATTTGTGCTTTGGAACCAGGGACAAAGTCACATAATTACGCTGTGCTAATTGTAGCAATTGAACACAGTACAGATATTTTTCAATATCTCTAAATGCGGCAAAGAAGGGTGTGTTTGGCAGGTGAATGTTAAGTTCGAAACTACAACGGTTGCTGTATAATTTGTTATCTTACTGAAGTGTTGTTTGTTTGCATTTTATGTTCCCCTGTCATTTCAGGCATAATGGAAAGACGGGTCAATATTTAGGTGTTCATCTGTACATGTATGTTAGATTAGAAGAACCTACAGTTGTGTAAAACGTGAAGAAGATACTGAAGGTGATGAATGTAATAGTTTGTTTCTTTGGTGAGTTTGTTTATTCGGTTTTTGTTGTTGTTGTTGTTTTTTGTTGTTGTTGTTGTTTTTTTTGGGGGGAAGGGTGAAGAGGATGTTTGTTTTTTTAAAGAAGGAGGTGTGTTGTGAAGAGGGGAGGGGAATGCCGGATAACATTTTAATAGTTAGGAATGAATATTGAAGTTTAACGTCTACAATGAATATTGAAGTTTAACGTCTACAATGATTATTGAAGTTTAACGTCTACAAACACGTCCACCATTGGCAATATGGCAGACGGGGGATAACCATACCAGAGAAGAGGGGGCTACACTGAACCACCAAAGCCATCATACTGCTAAGATGGACAGGTACAAATTACCGCTTTTATCTTGCCCACACCGGGGTTCGAACCTGGGTTATCTGTCTACCACCGAGCTACGGCGGTGAGACAAAGATCATTATTTGATTGAATGCGTCACACGGGTCTCAACTTGCATCCCTCAGTGTGTTTGCTGACTACCAGTTGTTATGAGATTGTTACGGAATTGTTATGGGTGTACCAGTGAGTAGTGGTGAAGAAACCCGTTTATACGAGACATACGTTGTTATGAAATCTTTATGGAATTGTTTGATGGTACCACTGAGTAGCGGTGAGGAATACTGTTTATACGAGACAAACAAATTGTTATGAGATTGTTACAGAGTTGTTACGGGGGTACCACTGATCGAGTAGTGGTGAGGAATACCGTTTATACGAGACACACGTTGTTATAATATTGTTATGGAATAGTTATGGGGGTACCAGTGAGTAGTGGCGAGGAGTACCGTTTATACGAGAAATACAACTTGTTATGAGATTGTTAGGGAGTTGTTATGAGGGTGCCAATGACTGGTGGTGAGGAATACCGTTTATACGAGACATACCAGTTGTTTATGAGATTGTTATGGAGTTGTTATGGGAGTACCACTGAGTGGTGGTGGTAGTCCCCTATACGCTTCTGTGTCCGGGGACGGTAATCTATTCAACTCAACTCAACTCAACTGGTGGTGGTTAGGAATACTGTTTATACGAGATAAACCAGTTGTTATGAGATTGTTGTGGGGTTGTTATGGAGGTACCACTGAGTAGTGGTTAGGAATACCGTTCGCATAAAAGATTATCAACTGTATTATTGCAGGATATTAAAACAGTTGACAAGAGAGCAAGTCAAAACAACTTTTGTATGATGGTAAAAATCCATTGATAAATTGTCTGTGAACCCGACGTTCCAAGTAATAATAATAATAATAATAATAATAATAAGAAGAAGAAGAAGAAGAAGAAGAAGAAGAAGAAGACTGAATGGTATTTATGTAGGGCTTACACTATAAATAAAAACTGTTAAAAACGCTTTAATAGGGTCATAGACTCGTCATCAACTATTTCATTATGTGTGTATATTTATTTGGCTTTGAGCGAGTTAAAGCAAAACGAGAGAGAGAGAGAGAGTGGGAGAGAGAGAGAGCACAAAACTAAAGCGCGTTCAAAACTGACCAGTGCACTGTGACTGTGTGAGGGTGGGGCCGGGTAGCTCAGTTGGTAGAGCGGCTTACTAGTAACCGAAAAGTACCTAGTTCGAATCCCGGATTGGCCATCGTGTGACCATATTATTTCCCCCTTACCATCAACTGGTTCGCTGGTGTCAGAATAATGTGACCAGTAGTCGCCTATACGCTCCGGTGTCATGTGACTATAATCTACAATGACTGTGTGACTGACCAGAACACTGCGTAGCAGAGATGACTGAGGCTATAACGTCTCCTCTGCACCTAGCAGAGATGGCCAAGGCTATTCATTCAGCGGACAAAACCTAACTGCGTGGCATGCGGACCGTAGCCGGCTGTAAGCAGTCTCATATATTTAGTACAAAGTCCGTGCTTACGACCACGCTGTGGTCGATATAAATAGTTGTACTTGCCATCTTTTGATTATCAGTCGTAGATATTCCGTTGTAATTGTTACACGTGTTGGACCGTCGGACTGTACTCGAGGATTTGTCTGGCGGAGGTTAGTTGTTTTGTTGCCTTGTGCATGTGCTAAATGTGTGACACGGATAGGAATACTCAATGGTTTTTGCTACCACAGTAAAGTTGTTGTTTTACCTCGTGCGCAGTACAACCTCCTGTTTCACGTGTGTAGTTGTTGTTAAATCCTGCAGGTGATACTGACGGAAAATACTTTAGAGTGTTCGTCTGAGTACTGCGGTTAGTTTTCCTGTTACCTCGATTGTTTCTTCAAGGTTAGGTTTTATTATTGTATGGTATACTATGCTTCACTGTACTGTATGTACAGTGTGTATATTATTTGTTTGGTGCGTTTTTGTTGTTGTTGTGATGCGAGTGTATCGTAGAATAGTTTAGTATAATAGTGTGCATGTGTATATAGTGTGTATGTGTTTGTGGGTGTGTGCTTGCGGGTGCGTGCGTGCGTGATTTTTGTCTCTTTCAGTGCTGTTTCAGAATTCTGTTAAAATACAATCGTGTCATTGTATATATGTGGGGAAAAAAAAGTATCGTGTATAATACTAATAGTACATTACTGTTTAGAAAACAACCATGAATAAGTTGAAACACTAGCTAGACAGCTTGTGTTTGCAATGGACATCTTGTGACCGCTCATTCCCCCCCCCCTATCCCCCCATATCCCCCCATATCTCTCTCTTTCTGTCTCTCTCTTTCACACACACACACACACACACACACACACACACACACACACACACACACTCAACACTCCCTCTCTCTCTTTCAATCTCTTTCTCCCTCTTACTTTCTCTCTCTCTCACACACTCTCTCTCTCTCACACACACACACACACACACAGATAGTATAGGGCTGTTTGCCTATCTTCATACACACGTCTCTGCATGCATATTTACCTTTAATTTTGAGTTTTAAGAGAACTGAGACAGCAAAATTGAGCCGTGTGAACCAAAGAGGTTCACTCCATTTCTTAATATTTACCACAGGTAGAAAAGTTTTGGCAAATTTCGGCTTTGCTTCAATCAAAACAGAATCAATAGTACGGCTTGTGCATTTAAATTGATGCATTGTACTTTGTAGTTGACTACGTCGGAGTCGGGCGTGATAAAACATCGACTGAAATGTGTTAATGCGAACGGTATACTATTTCAAACGGTGTATACTATAGAATACAGACATACTGGGATCTATCCAAAAGTCCTATTGGTGACAAATAATGTATTATTATTCACTCAGTATTTGCTGATAGCTTTTGCTTACTGGTTTTAAAAACCGTGCGAGAGAGAGAGAGAGAGAGAGAGAGAGAGAGAGAGAGAGAGCGCTTAAACAGTTTATGGTGGGAACACATTACATTACGTGACTATTGCTTTAAGTCCAGCAGACTCTTCCGAGCCAAATCAGGACCAATGGTGGGAAAAAACCGTAGAGAAAGAAAATAACCGTAGAAAATAAAGAAGGAAAATAACACAATGGGAGGGCTCAACATGAATTAAGTAACAGAAGGAAGGAAAGCAATCCAAAACAAGGAAGTGGAATAACCAGCGTCTCGGCTACTCACTCCAGGAAATAACTAGTGGGATAAAAAGGAATACGCGAAATCAGAAAAAGAAACAAGAAACAGAGAAAGAAACAAAACCAAATCAGAACAGAAAGTTAAACAAAGACAGAGACTAGAGGGAAACACCAGTCCCAGCTCGATAACACACGCTCGCGCGAGACACACCCCTTTCACGCATACCCACACATACGCACACACACTCACTCACACACCCACACATGCACACACACACACGAACGTGCGCCATCTTTATCTCCTTATAAGTACAACTTATGTTAATCTGATGAATAAAAATTTATCAGTACAACTTATGTTAATCTGATGAATAAAAATTGGTGCAACAACAACAACAACAACTCCTTATAATCATAGTCGTAAGATAACTATTAGCGCGGTGCCTGGTTCTTTTTTTTTCTTTCTTTCTTTTCAGTTGTTGAACAGGCTCGCATGTTTGAGGTGTCCATTCATGGTGTCGGATTGGTAGTAAATAGTTCGGACCTTTTCGCTGTCTGTGAAATGAACCCCGGAGGCATGAACATCAGTATGTGAGTGGTTCTGTGCAGAACATCTAGCGAACAATAAACTAGCACCAAAATAAACGTTCAATAGGCTTACAATTAACTTCCTGAACTCTCTTGAATCGCTTGCGTGTGGTTTATAATCGACAAGGATTGCAATGTGGAACAACTTCAATGTAATAGATTGAGCTTGTCAGGTAATTGCATGACACGAAACAAATTCGAAAAATCATGCCGCATGGTGCACTGCTAATAATTATTTGAAATAAACTATGCAAATAATTTAATTGAATAATAATAATAATAATAATAATAATAATAATAATAATAATAATAATAATAATAATAATAATAATAATAATAATAATAATAATAATAATACATAATGCTGTAACTGTTTCTTATAAAGCGATTGTTAAACTAAAAGTGGGGGTCTATAGAAATCTCTCACTTACTGTGAGTCTTTATAACTGTAAGAACAGTATTCTAGCAGACGCCGACGAAAGTGGTTTTATTTTCCAAGAAAATCTATAATTCAGGAGTGTCTTTTTATGAGAAGGAACTACGTGGTAATGGAGCCCTGCTATCTTGCGTTTCCGAGCTAATGTACGGAAGAAATGAGTAAATTTTTGCATACTATTTGCATGTGGAGATTTACTCAGTATTTCATTTTACAGTGATTCTTACTAGAATTTTTCTCTACCACAGAGAAAGGTGAGGTGGCATTTTGGATTCATGCTCCTTTTTAATGTTGAGTTTGTTTGGGTAGCACCGATATGCTATGACTGGGTTCAGAACTCTGAAATATTCAGGTAGAACATTGAAAACAGAATCTAATATCATTAAGGAAATTATTATTTTATGTTATGTTAGATGGTTTAATCATTCAAAACAGATGCAGGTTCTATGGTTCTTGCATATATAATTGATTATACGTGTAAATGAGCTTCCGGCGTGTTATGCCAAAGTGACTTAAATATAGGTGGAACAAAGTAATATTTAGAATACACACGCTTTTATATTGGTAACATATGGCATTTTGTGTACAAGGAAGCAGCTGTTTCTTCTTTTGAGTCAAAAATCGCTACTCTGCTCCACTCAGAATGTTTGTTGGTGAAGTCAAGTATGATGCATTGTTTCACGCCAGTTTTATTGTATGTCTTTACTTAACGTGAACTGTTGAGAAAATTCTTACACTAAAGGGAAAACATGCAGATGAAAATGTCGAAATAAACTGTGACAAAAGGCATCTTGAAGCAAAAATGTTAGCAAAAATCAATATAGAAAGATGGTTGTTAAATTCTGTTCGAACGCGACCTTTACTTATGACTATACCGTTTATGTTGAAATCACTGAAATGGCATTTCATAAGTAAGACTTCGGCGTGTTCCTTTTTAACACGTCAACGGAGCTGATGCGTGGAAGGTGGCATGAAGTGGGCCGGAATGGTTGGCTTTTAAGGACTTGAATGATAAATCAGGTTAATGACCTTCTGGTTTTGCAATCGCCGTGGCTGCAGGCTGTTGCACAAACCCTCTGTTTTGCATTTGCCTATAAAAATATAAAGCACGCCGCCTCAGACAAATTTGTCTGCGACGAAATAAGGAATTCTCATGCAGCTCTTCTTTTCCCCTTTTCCTTATTCGTCTTACGAATTGTAATATAAGCTTACACACGGGTGTAGGCACACGCACGCACGCACAAACACTCACCTACAAACACGCACTCTCTCTCTCTCTATCGACCAGCGCCTTGAGTAGCTCTTGAGCTGGAAAAGCGCATTAAAGATTGATTAAATAAACAAACAAATAAAATTTACCTTCTTCAATTTCCACCTTCTTCTTTGACCTGATTTACGATAAGGAGTCATTATTCCTTTTTTTTTTTTGTTACCTTAGGTGCAGCAACCTATTACGTTACATTGATTTGTATTGATTAAAATAACATTGTCTACCTTCTGGTGAAGATGTGTCCATTGTTCATTACTTTTGATTGTTTATTATTGTGTATATAAAAAAAAAGATTAATAAATACCTTAACAGCGACGGCAGTCCTGTTCATTAATTGCATGTATCGAACTGTAGCATAGCTCTTTGTTCTCGAGTCTTTGTGTGAACACTTGATGTTCATTTAGGAGGACTTAAAAGTCGATCTCCGCACTTACCAATTGTCTCTCGGCAATTGCGATAATTGGTGTCGTCCAGAAGATCTAACGCAACATCTCTTTCTGTCTGTCTGTCTGTCTGTCTGTCTGTCTGCCTGCCTCTCTCTCTCTCTCTCTCTCTCTCTCTCTCTCTCCATCCCCTCCTCCTCCCCGTTCAGCTCCCGCATTTGTTTGCAATAGGTTTTCAATTGTATTTGTTGTTGTTGGTTTTTTTGTTAGGAATTACTGGCGCTGCGCCGTAATAATTATGTGATTTTTTTCTGTAACTGTCATTCATGTCTTTGTTCTTTAAAGCTACAAAACCATGCCACACCCTGTAAACCAACATTTAGTTATTGCCTTCGTTTACCACGAGCACCCTCTCGTTGATGTTGTAGCGTCGTGTGCCTTATTTGTTGATAGTCGGCTACCAGGTGCAAGTTTTTTTGGATTTTCAGATAACATCCAGAAATACTTTGGAATAATTCGGAATCGGAATGAGCCAAATGTCGGTTTGTCTGTTGTAAGCTCTCAATACCTAATGAACAGATTTTGACCAAACTTTATAGGAACATTACCTGTCTTAGTGGCCATTCTCATGGGCCTAAGTATTTGGTCTACATCAAAATTCAAGGTTGCTGGTATAAATTCTTAGCTAAATCAAAGAGTTTAGTATACCTTTGGCCAAAGAGTTTATTATTTTAATAATAAACTATTTGGCTAAATACGCATTGCGAAGCTCTGTACAGCTGCGCACTCAGTTGGATATAATAGTTATACACTTTTGTTTTGTTTCCTTGTTACCCCCCCCCCCCCCTCTCCATTTTCCCTCTTAATCCCATTGCTGACTGTCTTTTAAAAAAAAATCTGCAATTTGTTTATAGAATAGAATTGTCACAGGAATAAAGTCATAAGAAATAAGAATAGAATTGTCACAGGAATAAAGTCATAGGAAATAAGAATAGAATTGTCACAGGAATAAAGTCATAGGAAATAAGAATAGAATTGTCACAGGAATAAAGTCATAGGAAATAAGAATAGAATTGTCACAGGAATAAAGTCATAGGAAATAAGAATAGAATTGTCACAGGAATAAAGTCATAGGAAATAAGAATAGAATTGTCACAGGAATAAAGTCATAGGAAATAAGAATAGAATTGTCACAGGAATAAAGTCATAGGAAATAAGAATAGAATTGTCACAGGAATAAAGTCATAGGAAATAAGAATAGAATTGTCACAGGAATAAAGTCATAGGAAATAAGAAAGGGTGCAAACTATACTCTTGACTTTTGTGCGCGAAAGCAGGGCCGCCCGTAAACTGATGCTTAATATTCTTTCTACTCTTTAACACCCGCGGCGGTGGGTTTGCTCTCCCATTGTTGCCATTGTAAATTTCAAAGGTTTCTGCCGTCGTGAAGTGAACCGACTGTCTGATGCCTTCTTCGCGGCTTCTGTCCTGTAATTAGACTGCTGAAACTGGGTCAGATCGATGATAACTTCCCGTGTACCGCAACACAGCGGACAGCGTGAGGCAAGATAACCCGATGAGTAGTAATATGCAGGCTCCTCCTGTCTGCCTGATCCATAGACTTTGGAACTTAGAAGTATATATTTATAATAGTTCTTCTCTAGTCGGTTCACCGGCTCCACGGATTTTCTGAAACGTTGTCTCCTGCTTAACACACTCATTAGCTCACAGTGATGCTTGAAAATTGGTAGGTCTGTGTTATTCAGTGTGGTCCATGGCTACATATTATTTGTACTGTTTATACTTATTTATGTTGCTCGCAGCCACAATAAAAAGGCCGAAAAACCACGTGGTCAATATCAGGATAGCTCAAAAGATGAGTCTATCTCTGGGCACCTATCTTTGTCGATACGATTTGGCAGATTATCAGTGTCTTACGAGTGTCTCAAGCCTGGCGTTCATCGAGAATTATAACCCCATTTATTTGGTCTATCGACTACTATGTAGCATTGACGTCGTTTTCTGTGAAGTGCTAGTATGCCACCCCCATCACTAAAGCCAGGTCAAGTCTGTCAAAACGATTATTCCGAAGATCAGTACAGATGAAAAGCTGCGGGCAGCTTTGCCAAATAGTTACACGATCCTGGTCTTTTACTATTAGATAGTATCTGGGATTGCTACCACTTATTTCCTTTCTTAAGAGCACTGGGAAAGTTTTGACCCGCGGTGCTATACTGACTGTTCGTGAAAGTGTTCACTAGCATCAGCGGTCTCAGATTGCCTACAGTCACCTCCATTAGTGTTTCATCAGGAATGCAGACAATGAGCTGATTACCTTTTGTCATGTCTATTTTTGGTTCACCTTTTGCCTGATTGCGTTGTGGCTTTGTTTTTCTGTCTTTTTTTGTCTTTTTTTTTTTTTAAATCAGTTTATAATCCCCTCTCTTCCCGATAAGGATTTTCAGAGAGGAGACTATCTTTTTCTGTCGGTGTTCAGCACTTACCTCACTGTTTAGAAATTAAGAAGATATATATGCATGTCAGCCTTTATTCAAAGAGCACAGTTACTTGTTTCAAATAAAACATCTGTATCAGATAGCATCACATTTAGTAATCTTGGAATTACTGTGGAAGTATGAAAAATAACAGATACATGTTTCCCGTCACCATTTTCTCTCCGTCGTAAATTCCACTATATTTTCCCTTTCCTTCCCTTCCTCCCCTTCTCCAGGCCTCCCTCCTAACCCCCGCCCTCACCCCCATTATTAGTTAATTATTATCTCTTCTTTTCATTTGTTTAAAAATAGATTTGCTCATAAATGTGTGATGGATTATTATTATTTGTTAAGACGAAACTGTGCAATTAAATATTTTTGTGTAAGCAGGGTTGTATATTGGTTTTTATTAATGAACGGGAGTAAATCAGGGATGCACGTATGTAACAGCTAAAATAGAATTTGTTATTGGTCTCATCCTTGTGGTTTGATGTAGGCTAAGTCTCTGGGGTGTCATTAGCTTGCAAGCAGGGGATCTGTGTACGACTCAGATAAATGGCTGTGTCGCGTAGGCTTGTACTATGTTGCGTTCTTGCCTGCTACATTTTCACCACAAAGTTTCCATCTTTCTTCATTAACCGCTTCCAGGTGTTTCATATTGGCGGAATGGGAGGCGACTGATTCACGCTTGGGAGAGAGATTGTCTACCTTCCATTTGTTGGTTAGTCTAGCCTTGTGTGGCTCCTGCTGTGCAGAATCCTTTAGTGTGGCCATTGGGTTATGCAGGACAGGGCGACACGACATGTGTTCTCGCCGCCTGACCATTCATCTTCTGCCTTTGGTGGTGAGCAAGACTACATTGTCGGAAGGCATTTTATGCAAGTCAGTGGCAGTGCCTTGTAGAAAGTGTCGTGGCACTAGTAGCCGGCAAACCTGTTTAATAACAACACGCTTCACCGCCTTGCAGGGCAAATATTTTTATGTCTCTCTTATGAGGGAAAAATGAAAGTAACAGTTCGGGTTGGACCGTGTTCTCAAGGTGGTGACCGAGAAGCGAGTCAAATACTCCGCTAGGCTACATCATCATATTCAATCGTTCTGCTATGCCATTAAAAAAAATCCCTGATAGCTACAGAACTTTTCTCAGTGCAGCGCAGTAAATTTTGTTCCTTCGTCAGTGGAGCATTGCATTGAATGCCTGGTAATTTTTTTTAATCATGATGGTTATCGTTTAGCGCTCAAAATATGTACTGTATGATTGGTAGGATATTATAATCCCCATCTTCATTTATAGATAAGTGAGAGTGACTTGGTAAGCATGCCACACAGTATTCTATATGGTTGTTGTGAGAGTGTCGATCGAGTTCTTGAACATACTGTTAATAGAATATTAGTTTTGGTAGTCATTGAATGTCAGTGGATCGTGTTCTTGAAGATAGCTCTTATTAGATTAATTATTAGTTCTGGTTCCTATCCTATCCTATCCTGTCCCGTAA
The DNA here is from genome assembly GCA_036898135.1 of Oncomelania hupensis. Lineage (NCBI taxonomy): Eukaryota > Metazoa > Mollusca > Gastropoda > Littorinimorpha > Pomatiopsidae > Oncomelania > Oncomelania hupensis. The sequence continues at coordinate 62,722,361 of CM072513.1, read as the reverse complement.
CCCGAAGGTCATAGGGGCACCACAGATGATCGTTTAACCAGCATACTCCATCTTTATCTGTCCTCAGCAGCCCTGATGGCTTCGCTCAGTGTCAAACCAGTCCATTCTCGAATGTTGTCTTCCCACCTCTTTTTCGGTCTCCCTCTTCTTCTACCTCCTTGCACTGTGCCTTGCAGAATGGTCTTTGCAAGGACTGATTGTTCTGGTTGTAATATTCTTTATTAATCTGGGTACGGCTGGCTGTGTAGCCGTCGTTATTCCATAATTGTTGGATTGCATAATAATCGACGTGTTTGTTATTCTTCTTTTTCGGAATTAATGTTTGGTAGTCGTGTTCACTAATTGTTAGAATATGCACAGACCGTGTTCTTAATAAGTATTTTTTAAAATACCTGGCTGTCTAGTTTTTCATTTAAATTTATATTTTGTTCCGCGTACTCGTATGCGCTATGGAAAGTTAAGTGTACGCGTAGTCCAATGTAACCCCCGTTGGGGTGCCGGGGGTTTCAGTATAAATAGTATCCCCATACACTTTCTGGAAATTTAGTGCTTTAAATTCCCACTGTTGCTGTCTTTCTCATTTGCTCTTTCTCATTCCTGCTCTGTTCTATCAATCTGCTATACTATCGTCTTCTTCGCTAGACCAGTCTCCTACCTTTTTTCTTGAAAACTCTTCCGGGACAAGACTCCTTATTTGTGTATGAGGTCTGTTGTTTCAGCTTGGGAATATTGGACGCTTTCTGCCATGTGGTCACTAGGGCTTCCTATGGTGTTATTATTTAGCAATGTAGGCATTTTATATGTATGTGTTTTGTTGATAATTTATAATGATGTTTGTATTCTATTTTGTTTTTGTAAACGGGGGTTCGATAAGTTGAGGTGAAGCCTCAGCCGTCCCCTGCGTGGGATGTCTTTATTGTAAAGTGACTGGCTGGTGGAGAGCTTTCGGTTTTACCACTAGGGTTGTTTCAGCAGATCTTTTATGCGGATCGGGGGTTGTCCGGTCCTGATTTGGCTCGGAAGAGTCCGCTGGACCTAAAGCAATAATAATGAAATGAAATGAAAGTCCAATGTAATTTGTAACTTTAACGTTTTAAACATCTTAAATTCTGTGATGGTTATGTGTAATGAAAAGTAAGGTGCATATATTTTTTAAAGTTTTATGAAGGGCATCAGAGCATTTATCAATTTAACATTTTCGTACAGCTTGATTTTGCTTGTATGTATACATGATCTTTAATTCATTTTTTTAAAGGACTCAAAAACAGAAGGGGAAAGAGCTACGAAGATCTGCGTGATAAGTGAAATGAAAATAAATATCCGCATTATAAAGGTTTAGATGATTTACCATGTTGCGTTTGTATTAATTTGTGGCGTATAAAGTTTGGTTTGGAATTGGGGGTGGGAGTAAGGGGTGCTGAGGGAACATAATGAAGTTTCGGTTACTGTAGGTAATTTAATTACTATCCATGTGTAAATGCGGTTTGAAACATGTGCAGTGATCGTGACAATTACAATGAAATCAAATTTTATTGCTCCGGACTAAGCACAGTGACAGCCGCCCGTTTTCATGCACCTCCCCTTTGTGCTTGTCCCTTGGACTGTCGCCAAGATTGCCTTAAATGTGGTATGCGCGTTTTCCTTGTAACAGATACAGAATTTAGGCTTACGTGTACCCTACGTTATTGATTTGGGCATGGCTCGGGGAGTGCAGTGGGCGCTGTTCATGATGGTTATTGGGATTTGACCTTATCAGGCATGCATTATGGAGGATGTAGGGCTATTTTTAAACAGATGGTTGTGTTTTCGCCTCTGTATATATGCCTCTGTGTGCGTGTGTGTAGCTGTGTGTGTGGGGGTGCGTGTGTGTGTGTGTGTGTGTGAGTGATTGAGAAAGAGAGACAGACGGACGAATGGATAAATAATGTGTATACATACCTGTATGTCTGTGCGTGAGTGGTAAAGAGTGTGTTTGGGTGCGTGCTCGCCTCCGTCCGTGTATGTGTGTGCGCGCGCGAATGTGGGCGTGTGAACGAAGGACGAAATGTCATGCTTTGTTGTATACTTTTGATGCCATTGTTTTCCTCGCGTAGTGCAACATGATCTTTGTCGTCATGAAATGAGAATGCACTCTGAACTTGAATGACATTAGGTGCGAAATAGCTCACTACTTTCTTATTCACGTTGTCGTCTATGTACAATTAATTCGTTATTTCTTTCTTTTTTCTTTTTTTTTTTAAAGTAGAATTTAATCATTGATCGATTTAACTACTTGTAGGATTATGTATGCTTTATCAAAATCTTTGGCATTACTAATGTAGTTTTTATACAGAATTTGATCGATTTATTTATAACTACATGTATGATTACTTACAGGGAACATATATTGAATTTAGAGAGTGATTCAATTTACCTTTTTTTTTTTTTTTTTTTTTTTTGGGGGGGGGGGGGGGGGGGATGCCTACATGCCTGTAATAGCCATCGTCTTTGCATAGCGTGCAGTTTTGGATTTAAAGATCATCTTCTAATTGCAGAACTCAGAATACATTTTAACTCGTATGTCCGCTATGGCCGACATTTGTCGATGTAACAGGTTCACATCAAACGGACAAAGTTATTAGGGGAACGGGACTTGCTTTGACGCCCTTCGACTTGACCCCCGTCACGTCGACGTATGGTCCCACACGCAAGTCAAGGAAAGTCCTCACCTATATTGGATACCATTATATATACGTTGTTGTTCCTAAATTAGAATCAAGGCGCGGCGACTTTTAACCAGCATACATAGATGCACATATGTAACATGAACTCTTAACATACACAACAAACACATTTTTTCCCTCACATACTCAACAAACACATTTTCTTCCCTCAAACATGAGGTGTTAAGGCAGGGGAATTGCTACTAGAAGACAGACATGTAATTTAGTTTCGTGTTTTGTAATTTAGATAGCTGTAAAATATTGTATAATTTTTTATTAAATGTTTTTTCGTTAATTATATTTATTATTGTTTATTATGGACCAGCAGAAAACCTAAAAGATCGTGTTAAAATCATCAATGTGGATCAGTGATTGCGCTAGCTAGAAATTTTGCCAGAGGGTACTGCCTACGAATGTCGCACACTGCAGAAGAGACAACCAGCAGTGATGTTGCTAGAAATTTTCAGCATAAGCCATTTGGCCGATTCAGTCACAAACCTTTAGGACATTTTGAAAATCTTTCGGCCATCATTTTGACTTCTTTCCAACACCAAACGAGAGGCCACTGATAAGTTTCAGTTTCTTTTTCGGCGGCATTTCGAAAACAAAAAGTTTTTATCAGGAAGCACGCCGTTCGCAACAAGGGACGTTACTCTAACTCTCTCTGCTGATGCATGCGTCGTCTGCTTGGCGCTTCCGATACTTGATGTTCGATAATAACTCGTAACACCTTTATTTATCCGATAGGAAATTAATATGGCCAGAAGCAATAACAACGAAACAGACATGAGACAAGCATTTTTTTTTTAGCAAACAAAAAACGGACAAAGGGTGGCCGTAGGTCTAAAACCTTAGGATAGCGGGCCGATCAGAACATGACTCTTTAGGACATTTTGGAATTTTATCGGTGAATGGCCGATTTGCCGACGAAAACGACATCACTGCAACCAGTAAGCTTATATTCTCCGGTAGCCATTCTCACCCCCAAACACCGCCTTCCCACAGTTGTTTATTTATGTTATCGTTCTTCTATAGCGCCTTTCCAGCTCACGAACTGGCGCGCGCCCCCGACAACTGAGCACAATCCTGTGTGACCGGGGATGGGGGAGAACAGCTAGACTGCTTGTTGGATGTATTTATGAAGCTGGCACTCAGCCGTCTAGGACATTAGCTTCGAGATCTTTAAAGTCCGTGCGATGGAATGCGTGTGTGTTCAGACCAGACTTTGGTAGATAATACTCTGATTCGAAGGAGTTTGCTATGATATGTGAGGAGTGAAAACGGCTAAACATGGGTACGATGATGTAAACCCTGCCATCCCCCACCCCCAAACAGCACGCTAAAACAGGCCATAAAGAGTGTTGACGTAATTTTGTTTGTCTTCTGACTCGTGACGTATAACAATTCTGTAGATTATAATTATGTTCTTTTTAGGAAATAAGTCCTGTTAAATTCCACCGCTCCTCGATTCCGCAATATGATTTATTTCGGTATTTTAAACTTTCAAACGGTATTTTACCGGCGGTGGCCGATTATTTCGGTCCATCTGGATACTAATGAAAGATCATCATTTGATATTAAAGATCACAAAATGTCAAACGTTTATCTGACATCATTTTGGAGATAGTGGTTTTTTTCTTGTTTAACAAATTTTTTTTTAAACAAGACAAAACAAAAACAAAACAAAATATTTAGCGCTGGGAACCACTCTGTCATGTAGTATTTGGCAATACAAAGTTTAAACAAACCGTAATTTTTATATATTGTTTTGTATAGAATAATGATTCGTATAAATTTCGGTAGAAAGCAAAAAATACCGCTGCGCATTTCAGGAAATCACCTATGAATTATGAGTGTTCATGGAGTTCGACACAGCTTTAAAATATGTGCATAAACTGTGCATAAACAACAAACAGAAACTCAAGTGGGCGGTAAGAAAGGGAATGTGAAGTTTGAGAAGAAAAAAAAAAGTTCCTCACTTTAGATTCAAATGAAATCAGAAGCAGATACATGTTCATAGTCCGCATGTTTTTCGTGGCTTTTTGTTTGTCTCTCGAAGCTCCGGACCCGAAGTATCTTCGTTCGTCTTTGTAACTTGTAAAAAATAAAAATAAATAAATCTTTTCCTTTTTTTAAAATGATTTTATTTATTTATTTATATTTTGTATATATGAGCATGTACGACATAGTATTATTGAGAAGGGTCTAAGTATCAAGGATTTTTGTTTATATTTTGTGACAATAATTTGACTTGCGGAAATTGCATTGTTGTCATATTAAAAGATGATACTTTTGAGTAATCGTTGCTCAAACCGATCCGTAAGCTTTTGAATTGTAGCCGTCTTTTACTTTATTATGTAAACAAACCAGTGTACCTACTATACTCATTTTCGCTGCAAAGCTATTTTTAGAACTTTTAGAACCAACTTCTATGCTATTAATAAGCACATTGTTACACTCAGTTTGATGTTGGTGTTTTCTATCAGTATCTGATTCAGCCCCGATGCTTGAATTCCTGATAGTTGTGTAACTCAGATTCGTTTATTCACACAGCCCGTCCAAACAGCATACAATTCACAAAGTCGACGTATGAAGTTTTCCACTTTTATTCAGCACACATCAACAACTGCATACAATTCTCAACTCAACTCAACAACTTTCACAGCAACTCTCCAAATCACTATCAACAACTTTACTATCTCTCAACAGCAACTCTGCACACGATTAAATAACCTCTCTCTTTTCCGGAAAGATTTCGTACATGGTAGAAAATGACGTACTGCCACCAATCGAATAAAAGATCGTCATCACTGACTTACGTCAATACATATTTTTATATCTTCCAGAACGACCTCTTGCTTCTACATGTATCAGGAAATTTCTATCAAGAGTAAACACGCATATCCAGAAGATTCTCAAATAATATCGACTAACGCAAATTATCAACGTTGTACAAAGCCTTTCCTAACAACAATGCGAACTCAAATCAAAGGTAAATAAACTCCATTATTGAATACTTTGCAAAACGAAACGATTAGATCTATCGTACACGTTTCCGACGTACTACCATTCGCGTTTCAACGTAACATAACCCCCCACTCAAGAAGAAATTTACTTAATTTCTTTCAACAACGTTGAAACGTAATGCACAAACAATGTACAGAATTAAAACTTACTTCAGACTGTCTCATTTACTGTCAATGTTCTCAGTTTATATACACAGAGTCCATGTTTTTCATCCGCAAGTCTTTCTGGATACTGTCAATGTTCACAGTTCATTCACACAAGGTCAATGTTTCTCCGCACAGTCAATGTTCTTTCAACCGCAAGGAAACGACGCCCTCGTCAGTTGCGGTCGTCATCGGCCCAGGGTCAAAGACAGTGATCTTGTGGGCTTTCCTGGAGTCAGTGCATCCTCCGTTGTCTTCCTCTCCCGTCGGATGTCCGACGCAGTCGACGTTGTCAGCTCCCAGAATGCATTCGCTGGGTCTCACGGTCAGATTGGCTTCTGCGGGACGGCGGAACAGCTCCCTCAAGGTCTGCAGATGCTCCTTCCAGGTCTGGGTGTGGACTTCATGTTCGACCAAAGTCGTAGAGCCTGGGACATCATTGAAGCTATGGGGAAATTCGCCCATAAGGTCCTTGGGCTCCAACTTTTGACCTTCTGTCAAGCCTGGTCCTAGCTTAACATCATCGATGTCTTCTTTGCTGTGGAAGTCTCCAAGTTCCAACAGTTCTTCGCTGTCAAAGCTGTCGTCGGTCACAGCTGCTGTGGCTGCGTGCACAGTCTCTGATGGCCTTTCCACGTACAGCTTAAGGAGGTTGGCGTGGTATATCTTGGAATGCTGGCCGACCTTCACCTTGTAGTCGTTGATTCCCACCACGGTCTCCACTTCGTACGGGCCTTTCCACTGCATCAGCAACTTATTGTGATCGGTAGGTAGCAGCACCAGCACTTTGTTGCCAGGTTTGAACTTCCTGTTCACAGCCCTACGGTCATAGTAGTGCTTTCCACAGTCCTGGGACTTCTTCAGGTTTTCTCTGGCTATCTCGAGAGTCTGCTCCAGCTTCTCCCGTAGCTCAAACACGTACTGGTAGCTGTTCTTCACCTCTGGGGTGTCTACTTCTTTCGTCCACAGTTCTTTTAGGATGTGCATCGGCCCTCGGATGGTTCTTCCGTACAGCAGCTCGAACGGAGAAAAGCCGGTGGACTCCTGCGGTACTTCTCTGTAGGCGAAAAGTAAGGCGTTGATATAGCGATGCCATTGTCTGGGCTGCTCGCTGCACAGTTTCTTCAGGGTGGACTTCAGCGTAGCATTGAACTTTTCGACAAGCCCGTTGCACATTGGATGGTAGGGTGTCGTAGTCAAATGCCGGATGCTAAGCAGTCTGTTGACCTCCTTCATGCAGTCAGAGACGAACTGCGTCCCGAGGTCTGTCAGAATTTCTTCAGGCACTCCAAGTCTACTGAACATGTCCACCAGTGCCTCTGCTACAGTTTCAGTGTCAATCTTCTTCAGTGGCACTGCTTCTGGGTACCGAGTCGCATAGTCTACTAACGTCAGTACCCATCGATGACCTTCTTCACTCGGAGGTCTTATTTCGCCGATTAAGTCTAAGGCCACCCTCTTGAAAGGTCGGTCGATCAAAGGCATTCTCTGCATTGGCACTTTAGGGACCCTTCCTCGAGGTATGGTCTTCTGGCAAATGTCACATGATCGACAGAAACGGCTGACGTCCGCATGAAGTCCTGGCCAGTAGAACACCGCCTGGATTCTGTCTGACGTCTTCTTGATGCCTAGGTGACCTCCCATGATTGAGTCATGCGCTACTTCCATCACCTGGCGCCTTAGGGGTAATGGTACCAGTACTTGACGTAGTGGTTTACCTCCGTTGACCCTCGGGTGCTGGAAGATTCGGTACAGGATCTTGGCCTTCACCTCAAAATAGACCGTGCCACTGCCTTTGGTCACGTAGTCTTGGCGGTTCCTGTACTTGTTTAAAGTACTATCAGCTTCCTGGAGCTGGATCAGTTTATCTCTGTCCACGATGGCAGCTTTGGAGTTGTCGGCGACCTTCAGTGGCGTAGACGTCTTGTCTCTCTTGGCCTGGGCCCTGGTAGTAACAGCACCGACGATCTCTGGTCGGCAGGGCTGAGCCGGAGTAACCACATTGTCCCGTAGCAGCTCTGTAAGGTCTCCATCGGGAAATGGCAATGGATCCTCCTCCACAACTTCGACGTGTTGGATTGAGGCAGGACTCCACTCTGGATCGGGGTCGTCGGGTCGTCTCGCGCCGTCGATATTCCCGATCATCAAATCATACAGCGGCTTCTTCAGGCAAACCGCTTCGACTTCGCCTATGTAGAAAGGTGTGCTGACTTGAATTTTTGCAACTGGCGCTTTCACACATTTGCTGTCGGCCATAAGTGTCCAGTTTGAATCGCCAGTGAACTGTTCTTTAGCGATTAGGTCTTCTCTGACGATGACCCCACTACAGCCAGAGTCTCTTAAGACAGTCACTTCATGATTTCCGACGCGTCCTTTGGAAACAGGCATGTTCTGTACGGTCACAGCTGCGCTGGCGACGACGGGGATGGATTTCCCGTTGGCAAGGAGGAGTTGGCCATCGGTTATGCACTCTTGCACGTCCGCGGGAGTAGCTGCGCGCTCGGTCTCACTCGGAAGAATGACGCTCCCGCCGCACACTTGATGGTCAGATCTACTGGTTTGCCGTTGATTGGAGAAACGTCTCTGCCGGTTGCCCGCCGCTGCGTTGTCCGTACTGCTCCGCTGTCCGCTACTTTTGTTTTGAGGACAGTTAGCAGCTCTGTGGTCTGTAGCGTTGCAGGTGAAACAGCCCCTTGAATGCCCTTCCCTGGGAGGAGGCGTGGAGTCTGTCTGTCTCTGGCTCGTCTGGCTTCCTTGGATCTGGTTCCCATGGTTTGCAGTCTTCTGAAAATGTTTCGTCGCGCTGGGTGGCCCCAGGGTTTTCCCATGAGCGATAAGATATCTTTCAGCAGCCTCAGTCACATCTTTAAGCGTCTGCAGCTTTTGTTCTTCTAAGTGGGTCGCTAGGTCCTTGTGACAGGCATTGAGAAATTGTTCTTTCACAATCAGGTCATGGAGACTGTCGTAAGACTTCCTTTCGCCTGATAACTCCACCCACTTGTGTAGATATGACGACAGGCGCTCCACAAACTGCTTTGGCGTCTCGCCTGACTTAGGCCGGCATTCACGGAAGCGTTTACGGTAGCCCTTCTCTGTAAAGTTGTAGCACTGCAATAGGGCCTCTTTCAAGACGTCGTAGTCTTTAGCGTCATCGTCCGACATTCTGGTGTAGACGTCGAGTGCTTCTCCCGTCAGAAGTGCACTTAGTCGAATCGCCCAGTCTTGAGGTTGCCAGTTAGAGCTTTTGGCAAACCTTTCGAATCTGGCCAGATAGCTGTCGATCTGGTCCTTCCCGTCGACGAAAGCTGGCAATTTTGGAGCCGTGTTGTCACTGATAACTTGTGGCGCATGCTGTTGTTGCTGGATGCGCGCCAACTCTAGTTGGAACTGCCGATCAGCTTCTCTTTCCTCACGCCTGCGCTCATCTTCTCTTTCTTGCCGCTGCTGTTCAATTTCCAGACGCTTCAGTTCAAATTCTCTTTCTTCACGGCGACGCTGCTCTTCTAATTCTCGTTCTTGTATTCTCTCCTGGGATTTTACGTACTCCGTCAGCTGCTTGCCTTTTAGATTCAGTTCAACCCCTTTCTGCCAGAAGTCAGCCATCTTGATGCTTCTGGAAAGTTCTTTTCAAGAAAGTTCTTTTTCTAGAAAGTTCTTGACTGTAGAGTTCTTTTTTTCTGGAAAGTTCTTGACTGTGCTGTACCTTTCTAGACTGTTCTAGAACAGCACGCTTTCTGCAGTAGCGCTGATGCTTGTCACTAGTCGCCTTCGCTGACGCAGGCCCCGCTGTCCTCGTCGTATGCGACGCTGCACCACGCTGGTGTTGATGTATACGCTCCTGTGCTGAAGTAGACGCGACGTCCGCTCGCCGCTCTCTGTAACACTGGCGATGTAGCTCCGAGACTGTCCCTCGACGTAGTCCTGCGGCAGCTACGTAGTCCCGCTCTGTTGTTCGCTCACGAAGCAACTCTTCGGCGACTACACGCCCTTGCAGTCAACCCGAACCTATCGGTGATGTAGTCCCAGTGTGTTGGCCCCTCTCGACGCAACTCGTTGGCGGCTACCCTCGATGACTGCCTCTCGTAACGTTGACTCGCTTGTTGTAGCAGTTGAACCCTTGGCTATGGCGTGAATCCCGGCTTGGCCCCCAAAATGTTACACTCAGTTTGATGTTGGTGTTTTCTATCAGTATCTGATTCAGCCCCGATGCTTGAATTCCTGATAGTTGTGTAACTCAGATTCGTTTATTCACACAGCCCGTCCAAACAGCATACAATTCACAAAGTCGACGTATGAAGTTTTCCACTTTTATTCAGCACACATCAACAACTGCATACAATTCTCAACTCAACTCAACAACTTTCACAGCAACTCTCCAAATCACTATCAACAACTTTACTATCTCTCAACAGCAACTCTGCACACGATTAAATAACCTCTCTCTTTTCCGGAAAGATTTCGTACATGGTAGAAAATGACGTACTGCCACCAATCGAATAAAAGATCGTCATCACTGACTTACGTCAATACATATTTTTATATCTTCCAGAACGACCTCTTGCTTCTACATGTATCAGGAAATTTCTATCAAGAGTAAACACGCATATCCAGAAGATTCTCAAATAATATCGACTAACGCAAATTATCAACGTTGTACAAAGCCTTTCCTAACAACAATGCGAACTCAAATCAAAGGTAAATAAACTCCATTATTGAATACTTTGCAAAACGAAACGATTAGATCTATCGTACACGTTTCCGACGTACTACCATTCGCGTTTCAACGTAACACACATAAACAAAGGACTCTTTCGATTTTACATCAACGCTTTTTTTTAAGTGGTTATTTTGGAGCGTAATCTTATTTTGTTTAGGTGGGGCAACACTCACTATGATGTGTGATCTTGGGGCCTTTAAGAAGAATTGTACTACCTAGTCTAGTCAACACAAGCTGAGAAAGATAAAAGAAAAGTTATTCATTATAAATTTGTCCGAAATATTTATGCAACAAATAAAGAAATAAAATTGTAATAATAATAAAAGCAAATAACCAAACACTAAATATTCCGCGAAAATTTCATTCAACAGAACAAGAACAACCTTGTTTTTGTTTTGTATAATTTTCTACATAAAATAACCTTTTCGTTAAAAGAAATCCTGCTTGTACTTAAAAATAGTTGTCTGAAATGTCTTACTGTGCTCTTTATGAAAAAATATGTGTTTGGGAAAATCGCCTTTTCTTGACTAGAAATAGAACTGACCCAATTCAAGTAATGGTTACTCCCAAACACCATTGTCATTGTCACGTAGCCGTTTTATGTAGCTTTAAGTTGTTTGTCAGTTACTTAATTTAAATTTACACTCACCGTAAGTATTTTTACTTGTGGAGGTACACATTCACATGATACGAGTGGAAAGTTTCGTGATAATCATGCTTATAATTTAAGGTGCTTTTGTTTCCCTCTTCTCAGAATCAAGAAATCCTTACTGTGAGAACTTTTTTTTTATATTTGTATTTGTTTGTGCGAGTATTCAGAATAGTTTTAATTCCCAGACAATCAAAATACCTTTCAAAACATTAAACCAGAATCAAGAAGAACCCTTTTCTAAAATGTTGATAAAATTAACGACAAAAATAACTTGACCATTCTCAGAAACCATCTCCTAGATCTTCATCGCCTTCACCATTATCAAGTCAAATATGGTTATCTTTTAATTCAGATAATAGCGTCTTTAAATGTTTTGCGTTTTATTCTAATGCAGACTAAAACATTTATGTATTGGGAAAAACAGCCAAAAAGAACAATGCCTTATTTACCTCTATCATGATTTATTTACGTAAACAGTGCATTTATATAGGTAAATAATAAGTTATTTATGGAGAAAATGTATTATTTAGAGAAATCTTACATTGTTTATAAACAAATGATTATTTAGAAAATATGCTGCTATAAAAAGATTATTTAACTGAATGTGGTTAACAAAAAAATCACCGAAAAATTTCGCAAATAAATATTTGACCAAGGGAATTCCATATGTACGTGTATCACTTTATGAGTCAGTGTTGGTGTAACTTCTTGTTTGTTTGCCCCAACCCATTACCATTTTCTAAATTCATGAATCCGTTTTGTGTGCATGCTTGTTTAGTATCGTTGCTTTACACACACACACACACACACACACACACACACACACCCACACCCACACACACACATACACACACACACACAAACAGAGAGAGAGAGGTGAGCGAGACACACACACGCACATACACACACACCATCGACTTCACCCCCATCAGTACTACACGACAAGTAAGTCCTTTCCGTTCCAACCAACAATTTCCTTCCGTTTTCACAGCTTATTTTACAGAATACAGAATCCTTTATTCGTGCAGTGTCCATGTGCATATACAAATTCAAAACAAACATATTAAATTGTAATAGCAACATAAAGTTGAAAATAAATAATTATTTTTAAGACCTCCGCTCCGAAGGCAAGTTTGTTTATAGTGGTACGGATTACTTTACTGTACTTCTTCAGAACACAACTGCCTGTATGTGCATCTATGTGCAGGTGTGTATATTTGTAGCTGCCAGTGTGTAGATCTGCCTTAAAGTGTGTGTAAGTGGAGTATATATCGAAGGTATGGCGAAGAGTGCGAACCGTTGCATAGTTAATGGATGGAATGTAATTTGCAGTCTTGGCCCTGATTGCCTAGCTTCTCGGTCATGTAGTTTTATTATCTGATTAGGGACTTTCATACTCTATTTGCACTTGATTTATCGTCAGTTTTGCTTCGTAACTTATTCCACTGCGCATTGAATTATCTCCTTTCAAGAACGACCATTTCGTTTTTATTTGAATTATGGACAATTAGATATATAGATAGATAGATATAGTCTGCCTCAAGTCAAGTCGAAGTCAAATGATTTTATTGCTAAGCTGTAAATACAAGAGAAATATATATTGCTCATCAAACGGTTCTTTTATTAAAACAGTTGTCAAACGGTGACGTAACAGTGTTGCTCTTTAATGAATAAGACTCTTGGCACTGTTACGAGATAACCTCATAGTCTGTACCACAGACTAGTCTGTGGTCTATACTAGTTTTAGTAGGCCTATCATACGTTCACATGTGAAGAAGTCTCTTCAGTGTAATTTCAGTGTACTAGTGAAACTTCGTAGAACTTTCCAGTTTTGTTACGACGAACGGAAGATGGGGTGGAGGAAGGGGAGAGAGTGTATGGAGGGAGGTGGAGGGGAGGGGGGTGCGAGAGACAGCGGAGTAGCTGGCTTTCTTTTAATTCTTATTTATAATTTGAACAAACAGTAGGAAGACAGTAGACCTTTAGTTGATTTGTTTGCTTTTTGTGCATTAGAATTTTTATCTCAAATACATAGCAATATGAGTCTATTTATTCATTTTGTTTCCCCTCCCTCCCGGTATTCCCCCCCCCCAAAAAAAAAAGCAATATGAGGCTATTTCATCCTCCCCTCCCCATCCCCTCCCACCCCCCAACCCCCACCCCCCACCCCCAATTAAAGAAAAATAAATAAATTCAGGATTTTTGCAAATCTATGCAAGGGTAGTCTTCAATAGTCCAAAAAATGATACATTTTAAATAAAATAAAATAAAATATATTCGTCCCTCCGTCTGTCTGTCTGTCTTTCTATCCGTCCGGCTGTGCGAAACATGCAAATAGCTTAATTTCTTAGAACCTATTTTACGTATTACAACCAAACGTGGTAGGATTGTGAATACATATATCCATTAGACCTAGAAAATTATTAGTGAATGAATTACTTCACGTCAAGGTCAATGTCACAGGGTCATCAAATGTTACTAGTTTACAAAAAAGAATTGTATTCACAAAATGTAACTTTTTCCCCTAAGTTACTCACATCAGAGATTGCGATCCCTTATACACTCTTTGCTGATATTAAACTTAGGATTCTTTGATGTGTGATAGATATGACTAAGACACACATGCCACGCAAATTTGGTCAACCTTGCTCCAAGGTCAAGGTCACTGGAGCGGTCCAAAGTCGGTTCATGTGGGTACTTTGAAGGGACCTTGACCCTAAATTATGAGATAAAAAGTCCAAACTTGTTGCATTTTGAAATAAGACATTGATCTTTCACATATGTTCCGTTTTTGCGTACAAAAACAATAACACAATTTGACATAGTACATAGTGGTTCTATATTTGAACCACAGTATGCATCAACATTGGGTTATTTGATCAGACATGAAAATCAGAGGTCAGCCTCAGGTGAAGATCAAGGTCATCCCAAGATCAATGTTATTGAGGGTAACGGTCAAAGTCATTGTATTTTTGCCATAAAACAACTGTTGCTGTATTTTATTTATTGTACATTAGTGTCCATTTGGAACCAGAAGTCAAAGTCACCTCAAGGTCAAGTACAAAGTCAGCATTACTTTGCATTTTAATGCCACCGTTTCAGTTTTTGTGGGCACTCATTTTCATGTAGAATATTGCAGGTTCCATAGGGAGCATGTGAGGCAAATGGGCTTTGCCCATCTATTTTTGATTTGGGTTAACGTTTCCTTTGGAAAGATCGGATAAATTCCCTCTTGCATCGTAAGTCTTTTAGTAGAGGCATTATTTCACAATGAGTAACCAGATATAAATTAATTCGTAGTTGTAGTAGTAGTTGTACTTATCTCACACAAACGAGTTTTAACACGAAACGTGTGAGAATGGATACTACTTTTCATTCATTTTTCAGGCTGATAAAATTGTGTTATCGTGGAATTTCAATAACTCGGTGCTTCTACTCACAGTTGTAGCTTTGATGAGATAATTGTTGAAAACGTTACGCCCACAGAAAATCACATTGTGTCCTACAAATGTTGTCTGTTATTAGTCTACATTGGGTTAACCTATTTAGTTTTGGTTGCTAAGAATTGGAGTTTTCGACGTTTAAGAGGTATAGCTTGCGCATGTATGAGTACTATGCTTCGTTGAGTGGAAACTAAAACCCATCATATCTTACTGTGTGCGTGCAGGGGCGATTGTGTTTGACAGTGGGTGTGTCTGTATGTTTGTATATGAATAATGGCGCTTATCGTTAGTTTACTGTGTTGCTGATTCACGTTTATATTACTGTGTTATTGCAACCTTTTATGTTGATCAGCATAATATGTTTTCTGCATAACCGCTGAAAATAGTTGCTGATGTGGTTTCAGCATTTCGTTTCATTTGATTAAAACAGAGCACCGTGTAACGTTTACCAACCTTCGTCATATCATTCCTGTCTGTGAATTTCATGTTTATTAAATCTTTATGGAAAGTTTTGTTGTTCAGAGGCACAGTGGTCGAACACGGTCTTTGAAGTACATTAAATGAATTGACTAGTTTGTTTTGTGTGATTGCAGGGCATGATTGCCGAATAAGATATACTCGTTGGTATTGTTTTAAGGGTTATGAATTATTCATTTGTGTTGTTTGTGTGTTGTTGCAGAAGAATAAGACATACAAGTGGACTCACAGTATTGGATCCCGCAAGGCTACAGAGCGTATTGTGACTTACAGTGACTCTCATCCTGTGTACACAGACATGGTGCACACTGCTTTTCTGAATCAGTCAGATATGGAGCCTAAGAAGGCTTCTCCGGCTAAATCGTCAGACTCAAAGGCAGCCTCTCCAAAATCTTCCCCAAAATCTGCCTCAAAGACTCCCAAGACGTCGCCTGCATCAGGCAAAGCAACGGCAGGCAAAAACTCACTCAAGAAATCTCCCAAATCTTCTCCAAACGGCAAATCTTCACTAACGAAGTATCCTAAATCGCGAGGCAAGACTAAAGTATCGCCATCATCAAAATCACCACCACCGAAGTCATCAGGAAAAGCCCCACCTGTTTCTATGAAAGGGCGTGCTAAAGTAGCTCCTAAAAGTGAAGACGCTCCAGGGTTAAAAACATCACCATCGAACAAAAACAAACGGAAAACTACCAATAGCGAATCTCCTCCTGCAAAAAAGCAGAAATTTGACAATGTGGAGAAAAAGGAAGCAAGCACCAAGAACTCTAGTCCCAAACAAGAAAAAGATTCAGAATCTAAACGAGAGAGTGACAGTGTTATTGACAAGCCAAACATCAAGGCGAGTAAGACCGACTCTAAGATCGTGGTAGCTGAAAAATTAAAGGAAATTTTAGCCAAGAAGGAAGCTGAAGAGAATGCCATCAAGAAGAAGAAAGCCACAAGTGCTGCTTCAGCAAAGAAAACGGACACTGGAAAAGGCAAGAAGCACGCTAACTCGGGTAAAGAGACAGAAAAGGATATAGGTGCAGAAGAGAACAATACTAAGAACGAAAAGAAACCCGATTGTGATAGTTTTAAAACTACAGCAACATTAACAGCAGCAGATACGAAGGATAACAAAGAGGCAGGAAAGAAGACTGACAACGACAGTAAGGTGGACGAGAAGAAGAAGAAAATGTCACGAAAGAAAGAGGTTGAAGAACCTCCTAGTTTGCTGTCCTTCATCAAACCCAAACGCCAAGCTAGTCTGTTTGCCAGCGCCTTGATGGAAATTATTTACGAAAAGCCTGAAGCGTCTCCCAAGAAATCACCAGGTATCTCACCGACTAAGTCACCATCAAACTCGGCTTCTAAGGTTTCCACAGCGTCTTCAGGTCCCGGCAAGACACCTCCAGGAAGCACCGACTTGAATAAGGTCAAGTCCGCCAAAAAGAAACTGGAGTTCAACACAGACAGTAATAAGAAATCTCAGTCTATAGGAAGTAGCAAATCTCAGAAAGAGAAGAAAGCTGATGCGGGGAAGAAAGCGACTGCCACAAGCAAGAAAGGCGGCAGAAAGGGTAAGGAGAGTGTGCCGAAAGTAGCCAAGGGGAAAGTGACGAAAAGAAAGTGCAAGAAGCGCATGGCAAGCCTCAATGCCTTTGCGCTGATCCAGGCTGAACGGGAAAGCCTGCAAATGGTCTGTGAACGTGCCGCCCGCACTGATCGCTACTGCCTGGCGTGGAACAGGTCAAAGCCTAAGGCAGACCGCTCTCCACACAGGCATGCCCGATGGGTAGACGGTTTGGGTGTCGGCAACTGTGACATGTGCAGCACGACTAACGGTACCTCAAACGCCTCCTCCAAAAAAGAGCTGGTTCACCACGAGTCTGCTAATGCTAACGTCACGGAAGTGTCTTCATTGCAGCACTCTCCTCTACCTCTTCATTCACACCCTTCTGTTATAGCGACGATGCCTGAGACCAGACTGCCTCTCTCGCCCCATTCGTCAGCTGGTATGATTCTGCCCCCAGTAATGGTGCACAATGAAAAGGACTTCACAGACGACAGACCTCCAAGTGACATAGACGTGGTCACTGCACACACACCTCACGTCGACGTCGTCTCGTCACCCCCGCATCACTCCATCATCGACGTTGTCAGTGCGCCCCCCTCAGTCACCTCCCACACTCCTGTTAAAGCTGCTGCGGTTCTTGGGGCCAGTTTTGGAAACTTTGGTCTGTTCGGGGCACATCCCAGCGGCCCGTGTGTAGGTGTGGGTCCGTGCCCTGGATACACCACTTATTCCCATGTAACAACGTCGGCCAGTTACCAGTCGTTTACGCTAAGCGCCATGCCGCCTCTGCCTCTCGTCTCTGCCCCTTTCCGACCGTCTGCCTTCAGCGTGCCTGGCTCCTACCTGCCCTACAGTAAGTCATGTTTCGTTGGTTTAATTGTATTTTTGGCTCGATTTGTGCTGGTTGTCACGTGGGGTTTATGGGCTCTGCACAATGGAATTATGGACCCTCACGTTTATTCGGTGGGAACTGCTAGTACGTCACCCTATGAATTACTTTAATAAATTTATTTGTTTAGCTCGTTCTGTGTTAAGGTTGGGGTACAGAAATAGATAGAAAAATGGTAAAAGATACTGTCACACTAGCTTTCACACGGCTATGAATCATATGTAGTCCAGCCACTTGATAACAGTTAAAATCACACATTTATTTCTTCTACTCTATACACGATTCTCTAAGTACTAATCTAACTTAAAAAGTCTCTTTCAATGCTAATAGTTCGATCGCTGATAGTCTATGCAGCTGTTCTATCTTCATCGGGCACTTGCTAGTATATCTCATGTAGATTTGGACTACTGTGGTCCGTTTTATAGTTTCTGAAGAGTTGGACTACTGTGGTCCTGCTATGATCAGTTTAAGTGCACTTGGGATAACACACTTAACTGGCGGGTGGTGCGGTCGAAGTCCTTCTGTGAGGTAGCTTCTGGTCCACCTGTGTCGTTGTGTAGTTGGGTTCCCTTGCCACGCTGTGGGGTCTGATAGGGTGTTTTTCAAGGCAGCTCCTTCCGACTTGTGCGGTAGAGTCTCCTCAACCAACTCGTTTCTGTGGAGTGGGGTGCACAGGATAGCTCGGGATAGCTCGGGATAGCTCGCCTGCCCGTCTGTAATATAAGAGACGAAATTCTGCACAACCCTGAATAATCGGTTTGTGCAGAGCGTCTCACTGAAAGCCAAGTAGCCCTCAGTGATAGCTCCACATCTCTATACATAAGCGACGAACATTCTGCTACTTCCGGGTTCCACTGGAATCTCAACTCTAAATTCCTATACATACATAAATATCAATCGTGTCTAACTATACACATACAGAATTAATAATATTATAAACATTCAGTGGTACAGCCACTGGTCTGCAAACATACATATAAGTTAAACAACAGTGGTTCCGTACGGGATACAACATGGCGGCGCAACCGGTCGTGTTTCACCTCGTGCTCGGCTCGTCCACATGGTCACGCAAATTCGGATTAATAATTCACATTTATGCATAGCAAATTCTTCAAACATAATTTCCACAATAATATAAATATATCACGATGAAACAGAAGGGTGTTCATTTACCTGTCTGACAAGTTCAGGCCCGTTGTGACTTGATAGAATTCCAAGATTCTAAGTCCTGCTTCCTGGTCTAAGTGTAGAGAGATTTCTCTGCCAGCTTTCTAGCTGTTAACACTTCGGTGTATTCCTCCCAACTGACCAAAAATGTGCGGGGTTTGGACCTAGTCAAACTGGCTCCAACCACTTTGCCTAAGCTCTCCCATTGGTTCCAACGGTCCGATTCAAAACTCAAGTGCTGACGTCACTGCGCTGTGTGTGTGGCTCAGGCTCGCAGTGTGCTGCCTGCTGTGTACTTATACTAACTCTCTTAAGGGTACAATGACTACACATGCTAAATGGTCAATGAGCAGAGTTAAAACTAGCCAATTCGTGACAGGCTCCCTCAACTGAAAAAAGGCGATGACTACTGGATTCGACCTTTTTCTACTACAGAGCCTAGTTTAACACTGCACTATCCTAGGGTCCTATTTACAAACTAAGTAAGTTGCTCTACCTGAGCTGCAATGCTGTGCCAGGTAGCTATGGACTCTAGTGACAGGGTTTTATTGGGCGGGGACGAATTCTGGTGCTGTGGCCCTTAGTTGTGTTGGGTGGGCGACAGCTGCTGTGTCCTCCACGAGATGGCGACTGAGGTAGTCGGCTCCGTGGTTCTCTTTGCCGGGGATGTACTCGATCTGGAATGAGTATGCCTGAAGGGTGAGTGCCCATCGCATCAGGCGAGAGTTCAAAGACTTGGAGGCTGCCAGGAACGATAGTGGTTGATGGTCCACCTGAACTGTGAAGTGGGTCCCATACAGGTAGAGTTGAAACTTCTGTATGGCCCAGACTAGTCCAAGGCATTCTTTCTCCGACGTGGCGTAGTGGGTCTCGGCGGGTCTCAATTTTCTGCTGGCGTAGGCGACAGGGAATAACGTCTCTGCATTCTTGGGGTCGCGCTGTAGCAGTACTGCTCCGAGGCCTAAGTCGCTTGCGTCGGTGCGTAGAACGAATGGCTGAGTCAAATCGGGTAGGTGGAGTACTGGCGCCGATGTCATTCTGTCCTTGAGTGTTTGGAATGCTGTCTCGCATTCCGCTGTCCATACTACTTTGTCCGGGGCGATTTTCCGGGTTCCATTTGTCAGTGGTACGGCGATGCTGTTGTAGTTGGGGATGAACTTCTGGTAGAAGCCGCAGAGTCCTAGAAACGACTGCACTTCCTTCTTGGTCTTGGGCCTAGGAGCGTCGAGTAGGCGTTTCACTGTCTTTTCTACCGGTCGCAGGCTTCCTTGACTGATGGTGTGTCCCAGAAATTCTAGTTCTGTGAATCCAATCTGACATTTGGTGGGTCTTGCCGTCAATCCCGTGTCTCTGAGGCGGGCGAGTAGTTGCTGTAGGAGCGTGACATGTTCCTCCCACGTAGGCGTTGCGATGAGGATGTCGTCCATAAACGAGTGTAGGTGCTCGCTGCTCAGGGGTGCCAGGAGTTTTCGCATCATGGCGCTGAAGATGCTGGGTGCGTTGTGGAGTCCGAATGGAAGCACGTTGAATTCGAAGTGTCCTTCCATAGTGCTGAAAGCTAGGTACTTTCGGACTTGTGGTTGTACTGGTATCTGATAGTATCCTTTGCTGAGGTCGATGCGTGAGAAGTACTTCGCTCGCTGTAGCTTGGCAAATAGGTCGGTCTGGTCCGGGAGTGGCTCTGGCTGGAACTGCGTTACCGCATTCAGCAGTCTGAAGTCGATGCACAGTCGATGCTCTCCGTTGGGTTTTCGCAACAATACCGTGCCTGCGCTGTAGGGTGAAGTAGACTCTGAGATGATTCCGGCTGCCAGTAAGGTGTCTATCTCTTCCTTGATGGCTCGCTGCTGCGACAGTGGCATCGGGTAGAGCTTCTGGCGGACGGGTGTTGGGTCGGTCAACGTTAAGGTTACTTCGACGAGGTCTGTCCTCCCTGGTCGGTCTGTTAGCACAGTCTGATGTTGTCGAATGACCTGTAGTACTTGCTGTCGCTGTTTGGCGGCTAGGTCTCCGTTGAGTATCACGTCTTTGTAGGTTTCTTTGGAGTGCAGGGGATACTCTACTGCATTGGTCTCCATGCTTTCTCCTTCTTCCGCGATGGCGATGGCTAACAAGTTGTGAGTGCTGGGGGTCGCTGGTCTGTCCGTGTATTTCTTGAGGAGATTGATGTGGTGGTATCGGGCTCTCCCGTTCACCTCTACTTGGTAGACTGTCTTGGATTTCTTGGCAGTCACCCGGTACGGTCCTCTCCAAGCGATGTCCAGCTTGTTGGTTCCACTTGGAAGTAAGAGTAGCACTTGATCGCCGACTTGCAGTTCTCTGTCCTTCGCGTGGCGGTTGTAGTACTTCGCCTGACGGGCTCTTGCCTTCTTCAGTGCTTCACCAGCTTTCTTCCACGTTGCTTTGAGGGTTTCCTGCAGGTCTGCGACGTACTTGGTGGCACCTCTTGGTGTGTCGTCTATCTTGGCTTCCGTCCAACTTCTGCGTAGGGCTTCTAGCGGTCCTGCTAGCGGTCTGCCGAATAGCAATGTTGACGGGGTGTAGCCTGTGGCTGCATGGGGCGTTTCTCTGTATGTGAACAGTGCCGCATTCACGTAGGTGTCCCACGCTTCTGGATTGTCGTCGGCGACTTTCCTGAGGATGGTGAGAAGGGTTCCATTCAGTCTTTCTACTTGTCCGTTGCTGGCGGGGTGGTATGGTGGTGTGCGAATGTGATGAACTTGTATCAACTCGAACACGTCTTGCATCAGGCGGCCGGTGAACTGAGATCCGTTGTCCGTTCTAATGCTGTCCGGGAATCCGACTCTGGTAAAGATGGCGATGAGTGCATCTGCAATCTTCTTGGTGTCGATCGCTGGCAACGGGACTGCTTCGCACCACATCGTACATGCGTCGACGAGTGTGAGTAGAAATCTGTTCCTCTTCTTGGTCATGGGCAGTGGTCCTACTATGTCTACTGAGACTTGCTGGAATGGCACGCCGACTACTACCGATGGTCCTAAGGTAACTGGTACGGTGTGATGTCGCGGGGAATATCGTTGACATTGGTGGCAAGATTTCACGTAGCGCTTGACATCCTCCGTGATTCCTGGCCAATAGTAGTGTTCGCTGATTCTCTGCACTGTGGCTCCAATTCCCATGTGTCCGCTGAGTGGCATGCTGTGGCCTAATTCTAGTACTTGGGCTCGAAGGGTGGCTGGTAGTACTAGTAGGGTGTGATCTCCATCTCCTTGTCGATGTAGAACTCCCTCTTCCATGTAGAAGTCTCCCTTGTGCGGGGGTGTGTGCGCCTTGGGTAGCTTCTGGAAGCACTTCGCTATCGAGGTGTCTTCTTTCTGTGCTGTTTTGATCTCTTCGAGTCCTGGGTTCGGAGCGAACTCGGGCTGGGGTGGTTGGGTTTTAGCTTGGGCCCTGGTTTGCACTGCAGCTATCTCTACAGTTTTAGGGGGCGTGCCTAAGAACACATACCTACAACCTAGCACTAGATCATACAGGGGTTTCTGTAAAACAGCTGCTTGGATTCGTCCTGTGACGTACCTACTCTCTACTTCGATCCAAGCTATTGGGCAAGTAGTCGTCGGTTTCGTCAAGTCTGCTCCTTGTAAGTCGACTGTCTTGTCCGTCAAGTCCGCGCGCGATACAAGAGATTCGCTAACTATCGCGTCGTATGATAGACCTGTGTCATACAGACAGTTCGCTTCTTTTCCGTTGACCTTGACCGTGTCTGTCACCGATGGGTGATCTCCGATCGTGTGTGGCTTGTTACCGCTGCTTTGAGTTAGAACTCTGTGTGCTGGCCGGCTTTCGCGCTCTTCCCTACGTTGTGCGGCCAACTTGAAACATTCTGCGGTGGAGTGATTGTTTCTGTTGCAGAACGAACAATACCGTCTCTGTTCTGCAGGACCTCTTTTCCCGAATTCCGTGTTGGGTCCTTTATTTTGCCCAGGTCTGGGGTTATTCGGCTTATTCGCGGTGCGCTCTTCCCGGTTAGGGCTTCGTTTCTGTGCCTCTTTCCCGTTAGGCTTTAGGTCTCGCCTGAAGCTCTTGGCTTCTCCGTGTGCGGCCACGTACCTATCTGCGACCTTGACCAGATCTTCCAGTCTTTCCGCGCCCTGCTCTACTGAGAATGTTCTCAGCTCGGGGGTCATGGTTTCCCGTAGCTGTTCCCATACCAACAGTTCTGTCAGTCCATCATACGTCTTAGCCGTGGCTGACTGGCTAATCCACTTATCCAGCATTGTGGACAACCTATCCGCGAACTGCGCATAGCTCTCTCCTTTCACTCTCCGATTGGTGCGGAATTTTTGCCGGTAGCATTCTCCTGTCAGCTCGAATCCCTTTAGGAGTGCCTCTTTTACTTTGTGATAGTCAGTCACTCTGTCAGTCGGTAGCTTACTGTAGATGTCATAAGCCTTTCCTCTAAGCCCTTGACTAAGCTTAAAAGACCAATGAGTGGGATCTAGTTTGTACTCTGTTGCTAGACGCTCAAACCTAGTCAGATAGAGATCTAGACCTTCTTCTCTCTCATTGAATGTTCCCAGTGGAAATGACATTCCTTGTACAGGGTTGGATGCTACCTCTAGCTGATCTGAGTGGGAAGGGGTTGAGGAAGAACTTGAAGCTCCTGATCCCAATCTTCTTAGCTCTAACTCATGCTGTCTTTCTTTTTCCTTTTCTTCCCTCTCTTTTTCTTTTTCTGCCCGCTCATACTCCCATCTCCTAACTTCTGCATCTCTCTCTGCTGCTAATGCTGCCTTCTTCTGTTCTCCTTCTAATTCTAATTTCTTCTGCTCTGCTTCTAATTCTGCTTTTCTCTGTTCTGCTTCTATTTTCTTCGCCTCTCTTTCTAATTCTAATTTCTTCTGCTCTGCTTCTAGTTCTGCTTTTCGCTGTTCTGCTTCGAGTTTCTTCTGTTCTCTCTCTGCTGCTCTCTCTGCCTTAGCTTCCTGCTTCTCTACCTCTGTATTGATAAACGCAATTAGGTCTCCCCCTGCTAAGTGTAAAGATTCTCCTAGTTCCTTGAAACGCAATCTCAAGGCCACTGGGTCCGACATTGTCAAACGTGTCTATGAACAACCTCTGAATAACGTGGAGTACCAAAACACTAGCAATATTGCAAGTCAATAAAAACAATGCAAAGACCATAAAATTCGCAATCAATAATAGAATAAAACAAAAGTCAAATGGCATACAACAGTTACTTAAGCAAAACCTGCAAAAGAACAATGCAACATACAGACACAAAAATAATTGAAGCAAAAAAAATTTTTAACTAAAGAATAGTGCACCACAACTGATCAGTGTTATACCCTTACACTATTCTAAGTTATTCTACTTCTACTGTTGTTATCTAATTTTATTGTACTTAGGTCCGGTTATACCCAATTCCTATTATACACAGATCCTAGCTAGGCTCGCCAATTAAAGTGTCACGTGGGGTTTATGGGCTCTGCACAATGGAATTATGGACCCTCACGTTTATTCGGTGGGAACTGCTAGTACGTCACCCTATGAATTACTTTAATAAATTTATTTGTTTAGCTCGTTCTGTGTTAAGGTTGGGGTACAGAAATAGATAGAAAAATGGTAAAAGATACTGTCACACTAGCTTTCACACGGCTATGAATCATATGTAGTCCAGCCACTTGATAACAGTTAAAATCACACATTTATTTCTTCTACTCTATACACGATTCTCTAAGTACTAATCTAACTTAAAAAGTCTCTTTCAATGCTAATAGTTCGATCGCTGATAGTCTATGCAGCTGTTCTATCTTCATCGGGCACTTGCTAGTATATCTCATGTAGATTTGGACTACTGTGGTCCGTTTTATAGTTTCTGAAGAGTTGGACTACTGTGGTCCTGCTATGATCAGTTTAAGTGCACTTGGGATAACACACTTAACTGGCGGGTGGTGCGGTCGAAGTCCTTCTGTGAGGTAGCTTCTGGTCCACCTGTGTCGTTGTGTAGTTGGGTTCCCTTGCCACGCTGTGGGGTCTGATAGGGTGTTTTTCAAGGCAGCTCCTTCCGACTTGTGCGGTAGAGTCTCCTCAACCAACTCGTTTCTGTGGAGTGGGGTGCACAGGATAGCTCGGGATAGCTCGGGATAGCTCGCCTGCCCGTCTGTAATATAAGAGACGAAATTCTGCACAACCCTGAATAATCGGTTTGTGCAGAGCGTCTCACTGAAAGCCAAGTAGCCCTCAGTGATAGCTCCACATCTCTATACATAAGCGACGAACATTCTGCTACTTCCGGGTTCCACTGGAATCTCAACTCTAAATTCCTATACATACATAAATATCAATCGTGTCTAACTATACACATACAGAATTAATAATATTATAAACATTCAGTGGTACAGCCACTGGTCTGCAAACATACATATAAGTTAAACAACAGTGGTTCCGTACGGGATACAACATGGCGGCGCAACCGGTCGTGTTTCACCTCGTGCTCGGCTCGTCCACATGGTCACGCAAATTCGGATTAATAATTCACATTTATGCATAGCAAATTCTTCAAACATAATTTCCACAATAATATAAATATATCACGATGAAACAGAAGGGTGTTCATTTACCTGTCTGACAAGTTCAGGCCCGTTGTGACTTGATAGAATTCCAAGATTCTAAGTCCTGCTTCCTGGTCTAAGTGTAGAGAGATTTCTCTGCCAGCTTTCTAGCTGTTAACACTTCGGTGTATTCCTCCCAACTGACCAAAAATGTGCGGGGTTTGGACCTAGTCAAACTGGCTCCAACCACTTTGCCTAAGCTCTCCCATTGGTTCCAACGGTCCGATTCAAAACTCAAGTGCTGACGTCACTGCGCTGTGTGTGTGGCTCAGGCTCGCAGTGTGCTGCCTGCTGTGTACTTATACTAACTCTCTTAAGGGTACAATGACTACACATGCTAAATGGTCAATGAGCAGAGTTAAAACTAGCCAATTCGTGACACTGGTGTTTGTTTCACTGTACCTTCCAACCTGCCTTTTATTTATTTTATTGACAGTAAACATTTACTTCAGCTTTCGTTGTTCATCTCTTGTCAGTTGCATTATAATCTACAGTTCAGACTGGGAATTTTAGCTCTTTCAATCTGTTCCACGATTTATCAATAGTCGATTCAGCCGCGATGCTTGAATCTTGAATATATGTATAACTCGAATTCGTTTATCCACGCAGCCTGTTCACTCAGCAGCAAGGCAGGAGTCGTCGTATAAAGTTTTCCAACTTTATTTAGCAAGCACCAACAACTGCATACAAGATAGCTTTCCGAAAATCAATACTCACATGCATTACTTATATAATCTTTCAACAATCCAGAGAAACTTTGAATATTCCAGAATGACGCGATAACACCCTAACAAAATAAAACACATCACCGGAACTACACACTGTCTTACGTTATAGAATGTTTACGAATTTACAAGATTCGACTAGCTATCGTCAGAAAGACCTCCGAGCATTCGATCGATAATAAACAAGTAATTCCAGAAAATTCTCAACGCTACTACAACAATATCGACCGACGAGAATTATTAATATTATAACAGTGATGGAGATCACGTACAATCGTACGTGTTTCACGTACTGAGTTGGGAAATCACGTAACGAAAATGTAATGAAAGGGTATAAACACGCACAAAGTCAGTGCCAAAGGGGTATGAAAACGTAAAGCTAAGTTGCTGGGAGGTATCATCAGGTACAACTAGTTCGGTCCTGCGTACAGCTTTCGATCGATTCGGATCGTGTGCCTGTGCGTCCTGCGCGACCGCCTACCACCCTCTCTCCCCCTCCTATTCATTCTGTCGCTTCAGAGAAACAGCCAATCAAATGCACGATAATATTCAAAATTTTTTCTCGACGCTTTTGATTGGCTATATAAGACTGACAACAACCCAACATTAAACGGGACCGACCCGATTCCCCACCTCCTCCCCCCCCCCCCCCATTCCCAGTTCCCTATTCGCTCATGTGACGCGGGACTTTAATCTACCTACCTAACCTAACATTAAACATGGCCGACAAGCAGCGATCTGAGGGGAAGCCGAAGAAAAGGAAAAATAAAGCAGACAAAAGTAATTGCTCAAAAAAATTAAAACAAGATGAAGGAAATGAAAAACAAACTTTTTTGTCAGCCTTTGGCTTTGAGTGCTCGGTAAGAGAAGAAAAAGGTGAGCCGCAACCGGGCCCGGCTGAAGAAACTCAAACTGATGAAAAGACTTTCCACGCGAAGTGTTTAATACGTATGTTTGTGTACCCCCTAACAAACTGAAAGGGGGTATAAAAAACCTCTTATGTTTGCAATGAGGGTATGAAAACCCCCACATGTTGTGGTTGAGGGTATAGATACCCCTAACTTAAAAACTTTCTCCATTCTACACGTTATTATCGCGTGCTTTGCAAAAAAAAATGTTCAGAACTATACTATCGTACGCGTCTCAATCGTAACACAATTCACATTCTGACTATTACTAAACAGAAGAACGATATGTATCTAAATTTAAACGGGAACTAATTATTCCTCCCTTTTTTTTTTTAATCCATGCTTTTACGCAGTTAAACTTATTTATTCAAAGACCGGAAACGAAATTATTGCGTTACATGTTCTTAATATGGACCAATAAATATTACTAATGAAACTTGTTTTCATATTCTGAAACTGCTACTTTAGCAGCGCTCAGTTATTTATGTGTTTTCTTAGGGTGTAGTTCGGGGATATATGTCTGGAATGAACTTCGGTTTTCGTTTTTTTCGTTGAATTGAACTTCGTTTTCGACCATTCACCTTTTGTAAAACCCCTGATAAAAAAAATAAACTTATTGAATTATTCAATTTTCTGCCCACAAAATGAACGTTGACAGCTATGTCACACTTGAAATAAGAGGTAAAACCTAGTCGAATATTTTACTGGATGTAAAGACAGGGGATAAAGGGAGGGTAGTGTGTGTGTGGTTGGGGGAAGGGGAGCGGGTTGGAGGATAGGGGAGGGGGGGAGAGGTAGCTTGGTAGACACTGTCTTAATTAGGGAGGTGAAATAACAAGAAGAAAGATATCGAGAGACCGGAAAGTAGGAGTGAGCCGAGACGTTTAAAGACAGAAAGAAAAAGACGATCGAAAGGAATTTTCTTCTTCTCCTCCCACGTATCTTCTTCTTTTCCTCCTACTCCCAACATGTACTATAGGTCCACCGTTTGTCTAATTGCGCTTTTCTGCGAACGAGTTTATTAAAGGAATAATAGCTGCAGTCGCTGCACCCTGAGCACTGTCTGTAGATTAAATGGGGCCTATTTTTGTCTGCTGAGAACGGAATTGGTTGGAAGATGCCCAAGGCTTTGTCTATACCCATGGCTGGCATGCACAAGTAGAGGTTACAGGCTTTGTCTGGAAGATTTTTTGAAATAATAAATATTTTTTCTGAGAGGTTTGTCTTATTTGCTAAAGTGAAAATTGAATTGTTATTGCAATTTTTAATTTTAAAAATCTGAATAGTTATATTTTTTGTTTATTTGTATTATAATTTTGTTTTAATAGTATAAAACATCACAACGGCCACACGCCTTGAATCTTTAGCTCTCCGTTTGGTTGTTTTTGTGTTTTTTTCACTCTTCCGCCCTTACCCACCATGAACATGGATTCAAATACCTCTCCTATTCTGTGCCCCACTGTCCTTGAAAAGACTGCCGTCTTATTGACATTGTTCGTCACCGTCACCATCTTCTTTCAGTCTTTTCTTCTTCGTTTGTTTTCCATTTCTTCTTCTTCTTCTTCTTCTTCTTCTTCTTCTTCTTCTTCTTCTTCTTCTTCTTCTTCTTCTTCTTCTTCTTCTTCTTCTTCTTCTCCTCCTCCTCCTCCTCCTCCTCCTCCTCCTCCTCCTTCTTCTTCTTCTTCTTCTTCTTCTTCTTCTTCTTCTTCTTCTTCTTCTTCTTCTTCTTCTTCTTCTTCTTCTGTTATTTCGTTTAGCCAAGTGGGCTAAGGCGGGACTAACCTTGTCCACAAGCCAGAAACCAATGGCGCCTGACAGGTGTGGGTTCGATCCAGCATCTGGGCGTTATGTTTCTCCGAATATTATTTACTTTCGACTCGGGCAACGTCTTGGGGGTTTTCTCCGGGTACTCCGGTTTGCTCCCCCAGCAAAATTTCAAAATTCACAAATAATGCTAGGTAGGTTGGGTTTGTGCGCGCCACAGGCTGCGGCTACGCCTTCCCCAGGAGCTGCGGCCCAGAGTTTATTATCCCAGAGAAAGGGATAATAAACTGCAACAAACCAAACAAACCAAAATTGTCTGAGTTTTCGATTTCTGCCAAATATACTGCTTGGATCAAATAGTAAGTCCCTTAAATGGATTAATTTTCTTATCTACATAACCATCAATCAAGTCGCTAATGTAACAGTTAGCCTGATTCCTTGCGGCTACCTAAGTTTGCAGTGCGTAATGATCGAGCTTTGGCCACTTCATATTC
Organism: Oncomelania hupensis; assembly: GCA_036898135.1. Classification (NCBI taxonomy): domain Eukaryota; kingdom Metazoa; phylum Mollusca; class Gastropoda; order Littorinimorpha; family Pomatiopsidae; genus Oncomelania; species Oncomelania hupensis. Next base: position 62,693,120 of record CM072513.1, on the reverse strand, counting down.
TACCTTACGCCACAGTGGACATAGCTGCCAGTGTGTGGACAGTGACTGTAACAAGAAGAGTCAGTCAGTTACACAGAAAACACTGGAAATGCAGTCTTGTGCAGTGGTCAACGGTAACATAAGAGAACGGTTATTGATTCTCGTGCTCTTAAATCTTACACGTACAAAGACTCTCTCTCTCCCTCTCTCCCTCTCTCTCTCTCTCTCTCTCTCTCGCTCTCTCTCTCTCTCTCTCTCTCTCTCCCTCTCTCTCTTTTTTTTTTTTTGGGGGGGGGAGGGGGGGCATTGTGTCATCATGTAGTGTGTCTTGGGCAAAAAAACAGGATAGGATAGGATAGGGGGGGCAAATACATATTATGTAATTTCATGATCTTTTGCGTATCACTTCGGTAACGATTTACCATCTTAACCCAGGTCGGTTTTCTTAAATTTAGACTCTGTTTTCTTTAGATGATTTCTAATAATAATGCTTCTATTGCTACATTCGCCGCCTCTACTGCTACTACTGCTACCAAGGATTTTACATGATAAAATCCTTGCTGCTACTAAGACCGTAAATGCTATTACTTGTGTGATCGCTTGTCTTTTCATACCATTGCTATTACTGCGATCTCCTCCTCTCATTCTAACCGTCCTTCAGTTTACGTAGTTCTATTTTTAATTATTCCTGATCATGCTCTCCCCCTACTCTTTTCAGGTACTAATAACTTTCTCCAGCATTTCTTTCTTTGCGGATAATGGCGTTGCTTCCAGTTTTTCCTTTGTCTACTTGTCTTTTGTCATTGTTCATCAGGGGCAAATTTGTTGGGTTCTTTTTGTAGTGTGCGTCTTTGATCACTCAGTCGACTCGTTCTGTGATTCTCCTCGTGTGATGTCCCGGTTTCTTTGCATCTTTCTGTAAATCAGTGACGGAGCTGTGTTAGCGTCATGAGTTTGAACTCTCGTGGACACCGGCGCAGTACAAGAGTTAAAAATTATCTCGACTATCTCATAAACATTAATATGATATATAAAATTAAGGAGTAGATGTAGTCGCCCACCTTTCAGTAACTTTCAGTGTTCGTGCCCTTGACGATGATGGAGTGAATGTGAAACGAGACAACCTTATCCCTACTCGAAAGAGTCTTATCCTATCCTATCCTATACCGTAACTCGAAAGTCGTTGGGGCACCACAGATGATCGTTAAACCAGCGTGCTCCATCTTTTCTCTGTCCTCAGCAACCCTCATGGCTTCGCTCAGTGTTAAGCCAGTCCATTCTAGAATGTTGTCCTCTCATCTCTTTTTATGTCGTCCTCTTCTTCTGCCTCCTTGCACCGTGCCTTGCAGGATGGTCTTTGCAAGGCCTGATGCTCTGGTGAGCTGGTCATATCATCGGAGTTTCATTTTCCTCACTGTGACAAGCGGGCGATACACCTCTGAGTCTGAGATTGACCAGTCACCCCTCCAATGCTGGCTGGCTCAGCCGTCTAAGCCGATTAAGCCCCGCCCCTCGGGAATCTCCCTTAAAACCTCTGCCTAACCCAGTCTCACGGTCAGACGCGAGCCTCTAATCTTCGAATACGCAACTGCCTGCCCGGACACGTCCCATCACCCGGTGACCACTGAGCTGCGGCAGTACTCTTGTGATTCGACCCGTCTTAGTCAAGACGGGCTCCTATTCAGGGCGAATATCCCGGCCCTGCCAGCTGTAAGACGCCAGACCCGCTGCAGGCGACCCTGACAACCCAGGGCGTCAATGTGAAGCGTACCTCCCAAGTTTCGTCACTCATTCAGCCAGCCACGAAGGCTGAAAACCGCACCCTGTAACGCCACCAGAAGTTGCACAATCAAGCCTATTACTCAAGACGGTGACCGACTGACCCGCATTGGGCCACAAGCAGACCACGAGAACCCTTTGATCCGCCTACTGTCCAGAATATCCTGGACCAACCACCGCCCTTCGCAAACCGAAGCTAAGTTACCATCCCACGAGCACCACAATTCGCAGATACTCTGGCCAAGCACCCTGAACAATCCAGATATCCTCCTGCTCTGTGATGAGATCAGTCCTCAATCGCCCTAGCATTCCAAAGCCGCCCACCCAGAATATCTCCAAGATACTCCCAACTATTATTGACAATATTCAGTGACTCACCCTTAGATTATCCAACACAGACGACCTAATTCTATTTAATAAAACTGACTAGTTAGAAACTGTACCACCTGGACTTGCCCTTGTTTGAATTCTTACTAGTTTAGCCTACCTTCTGCTCGTCTGCCCTTTTGACTGTCTCTCATTCTTTAGTAACTCCCAGCCTTAATCCCTTGAATGTCATCGCAACGTCGGCCTAAACAAGGGAGGCGACACAGTGCGAGGGATTAAGTGCTTATCCTCATCCCCCCAACCCCTTTCTTTGTGACACTCACCCCTGTGAGCATGTCATCGTGTTGTCCAATGGCTTGTGTGGTGAGGGTCTGTCGGATTTCGTCGTTGGTGATGTGCTGGGTATAGGAAATGCCCAGAAGTCTTCTGTAGCACCTCATCTCTAGCTATGCTTTGTATTCTTCGTTGTAGATCTGCTGGGACTGTGCCAGGTCCAACGTCCTGATTTTTTGTGGGGACCAAGAGTGTTTGCCAGTATCAGATTGTTGTATCTGGCAAACTCCAAGAGTCTCATTGTTGCAGTGAGGTCCACATGTGTCTTGCCAGTTGTGGTACGCATCTTGGCCAAACTTGGCATTCCAGTCGCCTGGCACTATAACTATATCTTTCCTCGGCACTTGGTCAAGGACAGCCTGCAGATGTTCATAGAAATCCTTGACTTCAATGTCGTCATCGTCTGATGTTGGGGCATAGGCCTGGGTGATGGTGATGTTGAAAGGGGCTGTTCTCAGACGGATGGTAATGAGTCTACTGGAGACTGGGCGGCAACCCATGACAGTGACTAGAATATTTTTGTAGACCAAGAATCCAACGCCGTGTTCGTGCCTGTCATCTCTCTCGCTGAAATAAAGCTTGAGGCATTTGTCGGTCTAGTCCTTTCCAGCGCTTTTCGCTGATACCTAAAATGTTCCATCGATAGTGGTCCAGCTCGTGGGCCAGGCCAGTTCTTCTAATTTTCCCTCCGCAGTTAGGGTCCTGACATTCCAGGTTCTTATGACGATGTTGTCTCTCTTGCTAGGTTTTCCATCAGTAACACACGTATCATCTCCGTCCTGGTGGCGAACGGATGGCGCGGTCCTTGGTGACCCGGGCGACGACCGATCCGGTATAGAGTGAGTGGTTCTTTTCATCATACGGTGTGTCTTGGGCAAGAAAGACCAGGCGGGGTCCAATCCTCTCCAGACTGTTGGCCACAGCCGAAATCCATGAGTACAGTGTGGCTCGCCTTTGCCCCGAGCACGTAGCCGTTGAACGTGTAGTAACGCGAGGTTCCGTCCTAGCCGGTGACTTCTATGTAGAAAACTTTCGCCCAGTGATGCCGCGCTGACATCACCCCTGTTAGTCGCCTCTTACGACAGGCCGGGAAACGTTGGTTCTATTCTATTCAGTGCCCAAACTCACAAAGAATCTTAACATTCATTACTTAATAATTAACGCTTATTCAAATTACGCCTGTATATATCCTAAATAGGACATATTTTACAAATATATTGGGATTTGATGAACAGAATATTCTTCATTTATTCATACCGCTGTTGGAATCAGTAGAGTTATCGTGGGTTAATTACTTTAGCCGAATCCATCAATGTCGCTTAGCAGTGCCTGATGTATCTGTAATACCACATTGTCGTAAAGCGCTTGATATTGATGCTTCTTGGCTTTTCAATGACTCTTGCGGCGCAGTCAATGTTCACAGACAATGCTAACAGATTATTTCTTGCACTGAATTTTCTTTGTTCTTATGCACAATAATTGGCACCAGATAGATCTCGCCCTTTCGCGATTACATACAGAAAATTGAGCAAACTCGCCCTGTTTGGTGCATTTGTCCTTCTCTGTCCATTTTTTTTTCAAAATTGAAATTTAATTATTATGATCACAATTACTCTGGTTTTAGATTTTACCTTGTCAACCATCTTTGTTTTTTTTCTATGACATCATGCGACTTATAATGTCTGATGTAATCGGTGTGGTTTCTGTCTTGTCAAACGGTATTTTTTGTGTGGACGCAAACCAGTACAAAAACGCTGAGTGACTCTTTTGTCTTAATCAGTAAATGGAGAAGACTTTGGTCGGCTGGTAAGGATCGGGGGAAAACATTGAATCCGCAGACGAAAACAAAAGCTCGCGAGTAGCAGAGGCAATCCGTGACAAAGCTCCGTAAAAATGATCGATTGGCGATGGAGAGGTGGGAGCAAGAGCGGCTGAGAATAGGAAATAGGAAATGTGTTTGTTGTCTTTCACCTTAAAGATTTTTAGGTTGTTTGTTGTGGGTTTTTTTCCCCTCTGTAGTGTGACATCAGTGGTGGTATTTAAACGAACGTCAATTGTTTGACTTAAACCAGTTAAGACATCGCAAGAATGTCCTATTTAACTTTTAAGACATTACAATTCCACCGTTTCCAACATTCAAGTACCTAATTATTTATGTATATGCGCATTTAAAGGGACAAGCATTTCAGTACTTACTTTTTAATTTATTTTAATCTGGGTACATTGTGATCATTTCAAAATCATTTTGCACACTGGCAGTGTCAGAATAGCACTTTAGACGTTTTGTTTTTGAATGCTTGTGTGCTGCTGGAAAAAGTCTTCAACTTCTTATCTGCCCCGACGCCTTGTGCCAAGACGCGTTGATGAAGGCGTCTTGCATTCCAGCTCCCAGACTCTTACCACCGTTTTGTACTCCTCCACTGTCTTGGTCCTTACCTACCATTCCCACAACCCTGCAGTCAAAACATTCTTCTCAAACTCTTTCATATCCTTCAATCTGCCCCTGCTCTTCGTGACACCTTCAAACTGCCCCCTCTCCCTCTTTCTTCTCCCCTCCACTCTCCCACTTTCTTCCTGGTGGCCTAAATGCCTGACACCAGCCTTTGGGGTCTCGGTTAAGTCTTCCGATCCTGGACATCATTCTCGTTCCCATCTCCGAGTCTCCAATGTGTGACAGAGCCGCATCTTGTCGCTGTTTCGAAAGTTTATGGAAATCCGCCTCGTAGCTACCCTTGGGAACCTTCAGCACTCACGCATGAACATACGTGTATGAGGTTCCGCCCTTCCCTTCACCTCAATCTCTCCTCTCCATTTCTACTAACATCCCCACCCTTACCCACACCCAACCACCCCTCTGCCCTCCATCGTTTGTGTTTATGTGTTGTGTGTGTTGTCGTTTCTTTTCTGATTTTATTTAAATGTATTCCTCTTCTTCTGCTGTTGAGGTGTACTCCCTTGTTTCCCTTCCGTAATTCCCTGCTCAAGTCCATCATTCGCCTGTAAACCTTTTACCTGTCAATATCTTTGCCTACTGAAAACTTTGGCCCTAGATGTACGACGTTCTTTTCCCCTTTTATGGAGACATTTGCGAACTGTTGTATTCTGCTTTAGTTATCGTCGTCGTCACCATCATCATCATCATCATCATCATCATCATCATCATCATCATCATCATCATCATCATCATCATCCTTCTTCTTCTTCTTCTTCTTCTTCTTCTTCTTCTTCTTCTGTCGCTAAAGGAATCCAGCCAGGCCAGCCACGGAGGGCGATTTGTCGCAAGGTAATGTTTTTGGAAGGGTGTCTAAGGGAGCAGGCTGGAAATAGGAAGGAGAGGGCAGCTTTGTTCCTACAATGTTGCGATCAGTCTTAATTACCGGAAGACGGAAGAATGCGCTCCCTGTATTGGGACCAGGAGAGAAGGATACGAGCCCCACTTGGATCTAACCGAAAAGAGAGAGATTAAAACAAACAAAAACATGACGTAATAAAAGATTCCAATAGAAAACAAGATGGCAAGCCATTCAGATGTATCTCCAGACACTCGTCACACACATAGCCGAAACATAAGCATTTAAAAAACGTGTTAATGTTCTGGGCGGTATTGTAACTCGGCTTTATTCTAATGAAGCCAAACGAAAACATAAGAGTTATGGGCCACGATCTGAACTATCTGCAATAATATTTTTTTTAAAAAATTAGCAAAATCAGCCCAGCCAAGTTTAGATACAGCGCAAAAGGAGTGTAAAAAATGGTGAATCACAATGACCTTGACCTTTGATAAAGTAAACATGCGAATGTCCCTAACGTGCTTAGCAGTAGTTAAAGTATCCGCCAAGAAGAAAAAGATGAATTTAGGTTTAGGTATTCTTGGTAAAAAGTGTGTTTTGAGCAAAAACAAAAAAACAAAAAAGTTACATTCGGAGTAAATAACGGACCGACCGACTGACCGACAACGGGACTGATAGTCAAGGATGGCCCATGTTTTGAAGTACCTGTATACTAAAACTCAACAAAATTGCTTCAGCCGGTGTTTTTTTCTCGAGATGTTGAGCAAAATGTGTTTAGCAACACATAGACTCCAGTGACCTTGATCTTTGCGCTAAAGCAAATTTGAAGGCACGGGGGGCGGGCCACTAACCTATGTAATAATCCTATGAAGTGTGCTCAAAATCCATTCAGTATTTTCCTTGAGATATGGTTTCCAATGGACCGACAGACGAAATGACCGACAGACGAAATGACCGACAGATCGCCAATTGGCTCGTTCTGATCCACCCTCACCCTCACCCTTCGTTCTTCTCCCCCTCCCGACTTATCAAAGTATTTCCGTCTTTAAAAAAAAAAAGGTTTAAAAAAAGTATTTATGCATAAACCAATCGGTGTACCCTAATGCCAGACTTCTGACAAAGACAGGCATAATAGGTGTAATGGTCTCCAATGCTATGCTGTAGCTGTGGTTTGAGTTGTGACGGAAGAAAACGGATGGGGTTGCAGCTTTGGGCACTTCAGCACTCTTGTCGCGATTATCGATTTTCAGTTTAGTCAGTTAGGCCCGAAACCTTGGCACAAGAGGGAGATGAGAAAAAAAGAGTCCCATTCAGCCAATATTTGTGTAATAAGCTATCCGTTACACTTGTTATGTGTTATGTAAATCGATTTGTAGGTAAAATGAAGTGCTTTTTAAAAATTTAAATTACCTGTTGTCATTCTTAATTTAATAAATAAAAGCACAACACCACAAGACAATTATTCTTATGGACACGTGCAATATTATGTAGAGTAGTGACTTGCTTTATTACCAACACAACGTTAAATAGAACTACAACAGATAATTTAATGTTGTTAAAATTAAATCTCTCTCTCTTTCTCTCTCTCTCTCTCTCTCTCTCTCTTTCTCTTTCTCTCTCTCTCTCTCTCTCTCTCTCTCTCTCTCTCTCTCTCTCACTCACTCTCACTCTCTCAGTTATATGACGATCAGATCTAAGATCATGTGTGTTATATATATCAAAACTAGGTGGGTGTATAATTTATGATGAACGAATGATGCCAAACAAGAGTTTATAGAGTTAGTGTGAAAATGAAAACAAGAGTTTATAGAGTTAGTGTGAAAACGAATAAAGGTGTGTACGTCTGGAGCGATTCTGTGATTCATAGCAAGTGAAAATGTAACGCGCTGCACGTATGAGGATAATTCTACAGATGTATCAGGCAAGAATGTGTGACTGTTATTCGACCGGGTAACGAGGTGATACGATTATGGGGAGGTGGGAGAGAGAGAAGAGGGTTGGAGGGAGGGGGGGGGATAAGCATTAGTTTGGTCACGTTCCCTAGTTTTGCACGACAGGCACGGAATAAGAGGGATGGAATTTGAAACAGAGGGCAAGAAAAACATGGAGGTTTAGAAATAACTAAGAGACTTCAGACGAATAGAAAGTGAATTAGTCTGTTAAATTTAGTAGACAGAGCAATCGAAAAGAAAAACAAACAAATAAAGAGTCAAAGAAATAATACAGTACTTCACTGCGTGGAATAATTTTAATTTAACGTTCATTTGCATCAACATGACATCCTACCACTTAAATAAATTAATGCTAAGCTTGTCCCTATTTAACAGACATAGATAGAACTAAGCTGCTACTGTAGCATTTAAGCCAGTGAGTAATAAAATGTATGTCATGAGCAATAGCACATACACCCATATACATACACACACACACACCCCACCCTACCAGTCGCGACCACAGCATGTTTGGAGAAAGGTGAACAGCCAAGATATGTGGATATAGCCCTATATGGGGAACGAAAATAACCATCCAGAACGAGGATGATGATGAAGATGTGGTGGTGGTGGGGTGGGATGATGATGATCGATTGTAGCCTTTTTTAACGCAAGGCCCATGGCGAGATCACATATAAAACAAACAATAAGAATTCAGCTATTAGCAACATAAACATTATTATTTACACAATAACAGTCGAAAATATGTCACAGTTCCCACATAAATAATTGTACAGTTATTTAAGCAAAGGCTTGCCGCCCTTACTTATGTGGATGTATCAGTAGTTTTATTTAGACTATCCCCCAAAATAGACAAGCCGCAGTAGACAGCCCACCTGTATCAGAGACTGAGAGAGCTTGAAGCAGACACATCGACCTGTCTGACGCCAGCAACAGTCAGATATGCATGCATGTTGATCAATATTTTCACTCTTGATTGGTCTTTTGGGTATCTCTCCTTTCCTCTAACCTCTTGTTTGTTCCATTTATCCAGTAAATGAGTTTTGTTTTATCTTTCAAAATCGTTTGAAAGATTTTATTAATTAGTTTGTGTTGGTGGTCTGGAGTGGGGGAAGTTATGAATTATTGTGTACAGTCACAGTGCCAAAAGTAAGAAAGATGATTTTGTTGCAGATGTATTATTTCTTGCAGTCGGGGTGAATTTGCAATGTATGGCTATTTAACGAGACTGGATGTAACTCCCCCCTTCCCACACACACATCCACACACACACACTCTCTCACACACACACACACACACACACACACACAAACACAAACTGATCACGATGCTTACGTATGAATTATTTTTTTATGTCATAGAATATCCATTAATACAATTATGTGATTATACATGTACTATTTGAATGTAAAAGAATTGTTCCTTTGTGTATGTGAAGGTTACTACACAAGTGGTCCTTACTACCAGCCTACACCCGGTACCTTGCTACCACCGACATTGCCAGGCCCTTGCATGCTGCCTCACCACGTCTCCATCAAAGTGCCGCACGGTCAGGTCAAGGTCCTCATTCACAATCCTGACACGCCGCAAAACATTGCCGCTTTCTCTGAGCACCGGCCCATCGGCAAAGGTGACTTGAGCATTGTTAGTATTACCAGCAAGTTAAACAATGATACTAACAACAACAGTGGTAGTATTCGAGGTGGCAATTCCCTGCCCAAAGCGAACAATTATGGAAATCAGCCAGCCACCCAGAAGAGAGCTTCTGCTGAGAAATCTGTGAATGGAAAAGCTGATTGCAAGAAGAACGATGGAACCAGTAACGGCGATAACAAGAAGTCGGCTGACCACACCAAGCAAGCCAAAAATAGTGAAAACAACAAGCAAACAAAAAACGGTGAAAACCACAAGCAAGCAAAAAACGGTGACAGCACCAATCCAGCAAAAAACGGTGACAGCACCAAGCAAGCAAAAAACGGTGACAGCACCAAGCAAGCAAAAAACGGTGACAGCAATAAAAGAAAGAAGTGTGACAGTGACAAGGACAGCCGACCTGCATCCAAAAACACGGATCCCAAAGTTCCGCAAGTCAAGCCAGCTGCAAAGAAAAAGACAGAGAAGAAGAAGAAGGTAGGGGAACAGAGGGATGCTGAAGAAGAACAGTACAGAGATGAGATTATTCCACCTCACGGGTGGGTGTGGGATGGAGAGCCGCAGATGCAAAAAGTTGTCAAAGTGGTGAGTAGCATCCGTACATGATGAGGGTGTGATGTTTTTTGTAGTATGTACAGTTACCATTTATCTTCAGTTTGGCGTATCTTTACTTCCTTGAAATAGGTGTAGTTGATTTTGTTTTCGTTCTCATCAACAACAGTACTTACCAGTTATTGAAAGAAATATGCTTTTTAAGAACTGTTTTGCACAATTTTAAAAATAAAACTAATAACAATGCCTACGACAATAAAGGAATAGTGAGTTCCAACACCAGTTAATTCCATAGGCATGAAACATGGAGAAATATTTAGTCTTTAGTTATTATTTCATTTATTATTTTTACAAATAAATTTTTATATATCGTGTTTTTATTTTGTCTAAACTTGCTTTGCTTTTGGCCCCCAAAATAAATCACTGACACCCTCGTATTTGTTGTATCATTTACTTTCTTTTCCTTTTTTAATGTAAAAAAAAAAAAAAATTCTTTCCCATTTGTTTAGGAGGCCGACCAACCCGCAGAGGATAGACTGTGTTATCCAGCAATCCGCCACTCAACGCACACCGATGTTATCAGAGTGAGGGATTGTGTCTTGCTACGGTCAGGTGTCAGCAGGTCGGATATACCTTACGTGGCTAAAGTAACCAAACTTTGGGAACACCCTAAATCAAGTGAGTATCACACTGTCATTGGCTTATTGCATTGAGCTCTTTATTATTTTGTTAATTGCGAAATGATTATTTAAACAAAAAATTTCAACACCAGCTGACCCAAAAAAAGGCCAGTGTTGTAAATGTCATGAACGCAATAAGGTGGGGCCAGTGGTGTGAGGCATAGACACTTTTTTTGGGTGGATGGGTAGGGACGTTTTGGGGAGCATTATGGGGAAGTGGAGAGGGTGACGAATACCAAATTTTTTTTTCAATTCTACATTTATAATAAGACACTAGTGACCTCCTCAGACTCTTTGTTTTGCTGGTAGTAAAGTTAATACTTATAGCAGTCTTTAAGCTATCACTATAGTGCAATCTTATTTTATAATTTATGGAGTAATTTAATAATTTGTGGGGTTTTGATTTCTTACCCCAACCATCTCACATCCCCCTCCTCCTCCCCTATCTTGATAAAGATCTTCATTTTAACATTTATTTGAACTTTTTTTTCTGTAACAGAAGAAATGATGATGAGCCTGCTGTGGTACTACCAGCCTGAGCACACAGAGGCAGGCAGACAGCCCCATGATATGGAGAACGAAGTGTTTGCTTCAAGGCATCGTGACGAGAACAGTGTGGCCTGTATAGATGACAAATGCTTTGTGCTTACCTACGAGCAATATTGCAGGTATAACTTTTTTTTAATGTTTATATTGATGTATGTATTCATTTAGTTATTTTAAGATTGTGTTTGTTTATTTAGTTATTTGGATGTGTGGTGGTAATGTGTGTGCGTTTAGGGGAGGCGGTCAAAGTTTCACAGTTTCAAAGGCCACGTCACCAGATCATCAGGCCTTGCAAAGACTATTCTGCAAGGCACAGTGCAAGGAGGTAGAAGAAGAGGGAGACCGAAAAAGAGGTGGGAGGACAACATTCGAGAATGGACTGGTTTGACACTGAGCGAAGCCATCAGGGCTGCTGAGGACAGAGAAAGATGGAGTATGCTGGTTAAACGATCACCTGTGGTGCCCCTACGACCTTCGGGTTACGGGACAGGATAGGATAGGTCAAAGTTTCCAAATAAATATTTTGTTTTTGACTGAATTATTACTTATAATTATGGGCAGTAATCCTGTCATGATTTGAGTTGTGGGAAGAAAGGGTGTGGTAAAGGAGTTGTTTCCCTTGCTCTGTAGCGTCTTGAGCTGTATGCATGTGCAATCATGATCGAGTCCACGTTTGTTCCAGTGATTGAAATAATCAGATATTTAGTTCAAAAACCATGTAAAATGTTAATTCGGTATTCTACTTTGCCATTATTGCATTTTTTAAAATAGTACTTCACTGTGCTTCAAATTGTGCAATTAATTGCAGTTAGTTTTGAACAACTTGAAGTTTTTTGCCTTGTTTACAAACTTAATTCGCTCTTGTTTCCATCTGCAGATATCAAGCAGAATTGCGCCGTATTGACCTCTGTGCTGTTCCTCGAGTCCGCATTGTTCCTGATCCAGATCCTAATGATCCAGATATCAGACTACCAACCATAGAACTCCCGAACGAGGAGGTCGACCCTGATAACATCTTTGTCTGCCGTAAAGTGTATGATTTCCGCAGCAAACGTGTCCTCAAGAATCCCACATGATTGTGTGAAAGTAGATCTTGAAGTAGAAAATGGAGCACACAGTACAGGCGTGTTTGACTTGGGTCAAACAATCTGCCCATGTATATGGAAAGAAACATTCGAAAAGTGTGCAGATGTGTTTTATTTAGTATGAGGATCTTTGGGAATGACTTTGAGAGTATGTTTGAGAGAACAAGTCTGACTGCATAATATTAATAATGTTATGAGCTTTAGAACACTTGTGGTTTCTGACAGATATTTGTAGTAAATTCTTTGATGAACTGGCTAATGAAAAGTGTTGAAGTTAGGAAATGTTGGAAGTTTTCTCTCCTTGTGCACTTTGTGCTGCCCAGGACTTCTCAGCATTTTTAACGGATCAGATTTGCCGTCATACCTTTAGACACAGGATGTACACAACTCTGACAAAAATTGCATTAAAGAATCAGTAATTATGTGTATTCAGTAATACAGTTTAAGAGCATTTTATTAAAACATTCTGAAACAGGAGTGAAACTCATTTTTAGAATCTCAAGTAAAAACAGTACTTTAAAAAAGTTGTGGTGTGTTTTTCCAGGATTTTTTTGTCAGAACATTTTTTCTTTACGATAAAACAAGTCAGAATTATTTTTGTTTATGTTAAAACAAACTTGAGAATGTAGTTTGGGAAACAGAAGATCATGACGATAAGAATTTGATGTGGTTAGTTTCTTTTTAAATGAATTTCAGCTGGATTGTGTATGCATTCTGATAATGAGCATCATTATTCTGTAAATTGTTGACAAATTATTTCCATAGTTGAAAGATATTTGAAATGATTGGGCATGGAATATCAAATACTGTTATGCTAAATTGACAGTTTTGTTCTTATAGTTCATGTTATGTTTTAGTGCAAAAGAAAAAGGTTTACATTCTATGAAATGCTGTGTTTTAGATTTATTTTTCTCATAAAGTCTCTATTTAATGATTGATTTGGAATTTACTTGCAGCAGACACTGATATTGTAGATAATAGACAAATCGTACCATGGAAGAAGGCAATGACTGGTTTTAAAGAATATTTGTGAGCAGCTGATGTCAGACGGCATAAAGTATTATTCACTTATATTCATGTACGTATTTATTTTATCGGAGTGAGGGAAACAAGAAAGAACATTATAACTGTGTGATGGATGGATGTAGATAAGATTGTGTTGTGCGTCAATGATAGATTTATTATTATAAATGATTTGAGGGAAAGTTGTGATTCTGAAGGAAAACTAGTGAACATTGTGAATGTGGTCTGTGAGAAGGTAACAAATTAAGAACATCATGTTATCTTTAACTTAACTTAATATGTGAAATATGGGCTTTGTGCAAAGGAGGCAGATTGCGTCTATGAACATATTCCAAGCAATGTAACAGCCACGTAAAATATGTTCTGTTTCACAATTTTATGTGAAGTAATTTTGTTTTCTTCTCTAAACGAGTAACACTTTGTACAAGGTACATGTACTTTTAACGCAATATTGGAACAATAGTTGTCTCACAAGGGGCTAATGTATACAGAAAAACAACTCGCTAACTGTATATTTTCTTCTGTTATTTAGAAGAAATTGAAAAAATATAACGGTTTATCATGTACTTTTTCTCATACGGAGGAAAAATCTATATTTCACTTATTTGTATTATTTATATTTGTGTATGTGCTTGAATGTAATAATTATACCCTAGGAAGGTGGTTGATTTATTATATATTGCCATGGATTTCTTCTTCTTTTCTTTTTTTTTTTATTCACCCTCCCCCCTTGTCTCCCCAGCAATATTGTCTTGAGTTTCGGATTCAGGTAAAGTTTGCCTGGATGATTGGTGACGGCTCTTTCATTTTTTGACTCACATGCTTAGCAAGGTGAGTCTATGCACTCACACCTCCACCCTCCCCCTCCCCCCATCCCCAATCCCCCCCAAAAGTACATACCCCTTGGGGTCATGAGCAATCTTGCCACTGTAGATTGTTCAAACCTATAAAGGGAACAGTGAAAGCCACAGTTGAAAACCTGTCTTTCCTTTATAGGCAAGACGCTTCACTGCGGCAACAGTACCCCCGTTGGAGTGCCGGGGTTTTTTAGTATAAATAGTATCCCCACTTTATGGAAATTTAGTGCTTTAAATTCCCACTGTCGCTGTCTTCCTCATTTACTCTTTCCTATTCCTGCTCTGTCCTTCACTCTGCTATACTATCTTCTTCTTCGCTAGATCAATGACCTACCTTTTTTCTTGAAAACTCTTCCTGGACAAGACTCCTTGTTTGTGTATGAGGTCTGTTGGATCAGCTTGGGAGTGTTGGACGCTTTCTGCCGGGTGGTCACTAGGGCTTCCTATGAATGTACTATTTCGCACTATAGGCATTTTATATGTATGTGTTTGGTTGATGATTTATAATGATGTTTGTATTCTATTTTGTTTTTGTAACCGGGGTGTTCGCGTAGTTGAGGTCAACCCTCAGCCGTCCCCCGCGTGGGATGTCTTTATTGTAAAGTGACTGGCCGGTGGAGGGCATTCAATTTTCCCACTGGGGTTGTTTCAGCAGATCTTTTATGCGGATCGGGGGTTGTCCGGTCCTGATTTGGCTCGGAAGAGTCCGCTGGACCTAAAGCAACAATAAATCAATCAATCAATCAATCCCAAAAGTACAGCTTTTTGGAAATTTGTGCGAAATGAGTCCTAAAAAGTCCAAAAATTATATAGAAAAAAAAGTCAGTCTGTCCGTCTTTCTTTCGTCCGCCGTTTGTGCAAAAACTTTAAAGTGGCTAAGTACTCGGAGCCTATTTCAACTATCACTACCAATCTTGGTAAGATGGTGTTTACCCATGAGACCTCGACAATAATCAGTGAATGCATGACTTCACTTCAAGGTCAAGATCACATGGTCATCAAATGTTAGTAAAAATATAAAAAAACTGTCACAAAATTTCACATTTTTTGGGTAGGTTATTAATATTGAACTTGTGATTATTTGAGCCATGATAGATATCAATGAGACATACATACTGGGCACATTTGGTCAACCTCACTCCAAGGTCAAGGTCACGAGCTGTCCAATGTCGGTTCATATAGGTACTTTTAAGCGACATTGATCCTAAACTATGAGAAGAAAAAGTCCAAACTTATTGTATTTAGAGATGATAGATTGATCTTTCATATATTTTGCGTTGATCTTAAAGGTTAAGGTCATTTTAAGTCTTGCAAAAACATACAAAAAATAGGTCATCATAATGGCTGTTTTTTTTAACCCATAGTATGCAACAATATTGGGTTATTTGATAAACGCATGAGAGATCATGTAAGGGTGAATGTCATTCCAAGGTCACCATTCTTTTTTTGTTGCATAATACAACTTTTGCTGTAGTTTATTTGATAGTACATGAGTGTATATTTTGAGCCAGAGATCAATGTCATCTCAAGGTCAAGAGCATAGAAAGATCAAAGTCGGCATTACTTTGCATTTTAATGCCACTATTTCATTTTGTTTTTCCTGGGCACTCATTTTCATTTTAAATATTGGGTTCCATTAGGAGCACGTGAGTCGTATGGGCTTTTCCCTTCTTTTTCTTTTTATTGTTGTTTTCTCATGTTTTTGTGATTTTTCTACCTATTAATTGTAATTTTTGTATCATGAGCACCTGTCATATCATGCGATACAACAATTACAACAACACATGTGACTGTGAAATATTTCTTGTAACTTGTGGTTGTTTTGTGTGTGTAAGACAGTCAGAAAGGAACAAAAAAATTCTTCTATTTTTTTGTTGTCCAAACTGAAAGTGATGTTTCTGCCATATATTTAATGATTATTTTATTTTAGTGAACACTTACAGATTAAACAGAACATGAAAAGATTACGTTTGAGCAGCAATTGAGAGGAATGTTTGACATTAGAATGTTAAGAACAATGGAACTGGAGTTGACATTGAAAATTTTTAGGCAAGAAAGCAACACAATTGAGCAGAAAACGTATTCTTTTTGCAGTAGATAATGAAATGACTTGATTTAGAAAACAATAGGATTAGTTTTGTAATAGAAAATGAAAGAATGGAACAGAAAATGATTTAATTGAGTAGAATGTGTTAATTATTTCATAGTTGAAAATGACAGGCTTCAGTGTAGAAAATGATAGGATTATTTATTTGTTTGTTTATTTATTTATTTAATTTATCTATTCACATTTGTGATATTAGACAAGTCACAACATATTTAATTATTAAAAAATGAAATAAAATATTTTAAAAATTAACTAACTAACTAACTAGCTATATATATATATATATATATATATATATATATATATATATATATATATATATATATATATATATATATAAACGTCATACTTTGCTGCAGAGAAAAAAAAAGTTTTTAAAAAAGTTATGTTTTAAGTGCTTTTTTCAATACAGGTGTTTGCTTTTGTGTGTTTAATAATATTATTGTTGTTGTTATTATTACTATTATTATTATTATTATGCAAAATGAAAATAAAATATTATTATAAAATAATTTTTTTTAATAATAAAAAGACATTCTGCTTTGAGATTTTTTGCTGATACAAGGCGCATGCTTCTGTCATTATGATTTGTAATATTTTTTTAATTCTTATAAATAATGATTAACTGGAGAATATAATAAATAACCCTTTAGATATATTTACGAAAGATTAGGACTTAAGTCTTGGGTGTTACTCAATTTATTATATTTTGGGGGAAGTATCTCTTTATGTCCTTGCATTGTACTAGTAAATGTTGAATTGTTACATTTTTATTACAAATGCACGTAATGTTATTACAAAATTTTGTTTTTCAAGAATTTAAATATAATCTATATGCTAAACTATAAACATGTCTGGGGACTCCTGACAGCTTGTTAAAAATGAGTCTGAGTGTCTTTCCTTACTATTTATTTTAATTATACAGTACATTTCTTTATTTGACAATCCAATGTCAATTTTCATAGCACTGACGTTGTTTTGCTGCTCTATCTGCTATATCATTGTGTAAGATGCCACAGTGTGAAAGCAGCCAGCACATATTTATACGTATTCCTCCATTTTTGGAAGAATGAATCAGATATTTTATTTCAAAATGATAGGGTGCAATTTATAATATAACATGAAAAGAGTCAATATCATCAAGAAAGTGAAGAACACAAGGGAAAATCATTTCAACTGTAGACCATAAAAATGCTTTGGCTTGAAAAGACCAAAGTGAAATTCAGTTTATTTAAAAGGAAACCCAAACTACTCTACATTAGAAGAATATATTGTTTTGTGGACAAGATTTTTTGAGTCACATGGGTGCAGCAGCAATGTAAGTCTATATATTCACACCACCCCATCTACCCAATACCCCCCTTCCTGCTTCCTCCCCCTTTCACCTCCTCCTTCCCCTCTCCTCCCCCACCCCCCACCCCAAAAAAAAATTAAAATAAAATAAATAAATAAAATAAAATAAATTTTTTGCAAATCTGTGCGAGACAAGTCCTAAATAGTCTAAATACCACTTCTTGTTCTTTTTTAAGAAAAAAATTTTTGTCCCTCCGTCCATCGGTTTGCCTTCCACCATTCATCTGTGCAAAAACTTGCAAGTGGCTTAATATCTCGGAATGTGTTTCAACTATCACAACCAAACTTGATAAGATGGTGTAGATCAATAAGACCTCGAAAATGATCAGGGAATGAATGACTTCACTACAAGGTCAAGGCCACAGGGTCAACAAAATAATGTTAGTCACAAAAGTAAAATACATTTGTCCACAAAATTTCACCATTTTACTAAGATATTCATATTGAACGTATGATTCTTTGAAGCATGATAGATATCAATGAGTCACACAAACTATACAAATGTGGTCAACCTCACTCCATGGTCAAGTTCACTGGAGCTGTCCAAAGTCTGTCCATATAGGTACTTGAAGTGACCTTGACCCTAAACTACGAGATATAAAGTCCAAATTTGTTGTATTTAGAGGTAATAGATTTCATATGTTTTCCATTTTTGTGTTGGTCAAGCTCATTTTAGGGCTTACAAAAAATGTAAAAATTTATCATCTTACAGTGAAATGGCTGTATATTTAACCCATAGTATTTTATCATACTTTAGCATTACATTACATGGTTATTGCTTTAGGTCCAGCAGAATCTTCCGAGCCAAATCAGGACCAGAGAAACGTTATCTTAAAATATTATAAAATGGTTCAAATCTTAAAAAAACAAGCCTGTTACTCTTAAATATTCAAACAAACTTTCACACGCAACCTCTTAAAAAAAAAACTTCTTTAAATCTGATGTATTAAAAATACGTTCTCTTTCTGCTATCAAAGCATACTTTAGCATCAGGGGTCATGTGAAGGTCAAGGTCATCACAAGGCCAAGCTCACTGAAGGTCAAAGTCATCCCATGGTCACTGTGTTTTTTTGGGGCATAATCCAACTTTTGCTGTAGTTTATTTGATCGTACATGATACTTGGTGACGGTCAGGGTCATCTCAAGGTGAAAAGCCTCGAAAAATTTTAATGCCATCGTTTTATTTTGTAGTTGTTTTTTTCTCAGCACTAATTTTCATGTTACATTTTACAAGATCCATAAGGAACATGTGAGTCATATGGGCTTTGCCCTTCTAGTTTCATGTAAGTTTGGAAAGAATTTGATTATGTACTTGTTCTGAAGTCATACAATAATATTAATGCAAGCTGTCCATTCTTCTTCTTAAAAAGTTCATGGGGTGTTTTTGAGTGTTTGTTTGGGGTTGTTGGGGTTTTTTTTGCTTCTAGATGTGTGTCCCTAATTTTTGTGTAATAAAACTCATATTAAATCTATTGAGGAGCTCATTTAATGCAGATTTTTGTTTTAAATTGTATTAAATGTTGTGAAGCTATAAAGTAGATCCTTTTAAAGTGCATACTCAAATCTTTCCAATTTATTTGTTCTATTCACACAGGAAACAATATATTTTGGCTGAAAAATATTCTCTGGTTTAATTTGATCTGAAGCATACTTTAACGATTTTAATGTTAACAGTTTAATGATGATCTTATGTGAATTCGGTGGTTAATTGTCATGATTATTACTTACAATGCTTTCTTAACTTTTTGTACAATGCTTGACAGAATTTTTTTGTCTTTTGTCTTAGTTTGGTTCAATGGCAGGAAAGCCAAATAAATGTTTTATTTCATTTCCCAGATCATTTTTATTTTCATAGATGTAATTCAGGCTTCATTATTATTATTATTATTATTATTATTATTATTAATATTATTATTATTATTATTATTATTATTATTATTATTAAAACTTTTTTTTTCATAACTTTGCATATCAGTTTCTAAGTAGTTATTAATTTAGAATGTATTGTAAGTGAAGGGTAAAATAGGGTAAAAATAAAGGTTATCATGAAGCAAAATGGCCACAAAGATTCCATGCAGATAAAACTGTTGTAAATGAAATTTAATTCAGTCAATTTATTTATAATATATAGTCTGTTCATATATTAAGTGATTTTAAACTTTAAGTTTTAAAGGACATGACTGGAAAATGAATTTGCCAACTTGGGTTTTGTGTTAATTGCTTTGTGAATTTCTTGGATTGTATTTTTGACATAATGAAACACCTTCTTGATCAGTTAATTATTTCACTATTAATATTCATATAATTCACTAAATGAATCCTAACGTTAATTGGAAGCCATCTAAATTTTTAAGCCTTTTACTGTTTTCAGGTTGATTTTGTTTAATCATGTTGCTGACTTTAAAACTGCTAATTATTACTGATTATGGATACAATTATTTCATATTAATATTGGATTTTGCTTGTAATTTTCTTAATTCGTATTTAATTTTTTACAATAATAAATGGTTTCTTGGATTCAAAGATTTATATACTTGAGGTATTTACAAAAGTCAGTTGTGATTGTTTACAATTTTTTTTAGATGTATTTGAGCCTCTTATTATGTTGAAAGGAAAAGTAGAATTGTTATTTAGTGCATATGTCATGTTATATTATGGCACACAAAGTGTGAACAGACCTGGTATGCTGTCAAGAGGTTGTTTGAAAAAACAACAACACACAACACAATTAATGACTTCTTTTTTTGTGTACTCTTCTCTTTGGTAGAAAGGCCTTTTGAACTTCCATTAGTTTTATTCATTATTACAGAAAACCACTGTAGCTTCATTTGCACTGTGCGACGCAACTGAACAGTAACTGAAATCAAAGCTTAAAACCACACCACTTTTTTTTAAACAGGATTAGTAACTAAGGATGTGCAAGAGACGTGCATGTTGTTGCGAAAATGTCATTTTTGTGTGTGTTCAATATTGTGATAATGCTGTTATTGTGCTATTGTCTTCAAATGTAATACGCGGATATCTTAATGGTGAAATATATTAGTTGTCAATGCATATTAGTAGTTAAGTTTTGTTCCACCCGTCATGTATCAAATATTCGCCGTGCATGCATTGTACCTAGCCCCAAACTTCACGCATTTTGTTACTTTGTTATTACCCAGAGACAATAAAGTTGTCCGAAATTTTCTCTCTGCTTCATTTATTTCATATATGTGTATGTTCTCTCTCTCTTTGTTTCTCGCTCTCTATCACACACCCTCTCACACGCACGCACGCATATACACACACACGCACACATTCACACACGGTGGTTTCAGTGTGCCCAGAGTCGGAGCGTCACGGACCGTTTTCAAACTCCAACCAGACCTTGAACGGTGTCACGCTACAAGTAATGTGTGGTGCCTCACCGTGGAATTTCAACACCTTCACAGAGGAGTGTCAAGGCGCAGAGCGTCACAAACCCTGATGTTCCTATACCAGTTGCTGGCACACATTCGCCACAACCAACTCGGATTTCTATAAGAGACACTGTCTTTAACGCCACAGAGACATTAAACTATTTTCAACAATTTTCTGCGGCACTGTGTTAAAAAGTCTGTACCTATTTCAACACCTTCACAGAGGAGTGTCAAGGCGCAGAGCGTCACAAACCCTAATGTTCCTATACCAGTTGCTGGCACACATTCGCCACAACCAACTCGGATTTCTATAAGAGACACTGTCTTTAACGCCACAGAGACATTAAATTATTTTCAACTATTTTCTGCGGCACTGTGTTAAAAAGTCTGTACCTATTGTAACAGCAAAATATATGCAACTATAAAGAGTGCTGCTCACTGGACATGTGCCACGAGTTTGGACTCATGGATGGCGCAAAATACGGTAGTATCCTCACTATACTGGTCATGTTCGTCATCATCATCATCATCATCGTTTTATTCACCATTATCATTGTCAATCGTCAAATTATTAGCCAATAATAAGTCAAATCAATCATATTATCAATCAATCAAACAGGTCGCGTTCTATAGAGAGGACGCTATCGTACGTGCGCCTGTGCTATGTTCATTATAGTGGGCGCCTCGATCGGGCGGCTTGAGTTAGACCCTGTGTCGTCCAGCGCCTTCAGCAACTCTGTAGCTGGAAAAGCTCTATAAATGAAGGATAAAATAAAATAAATTACGATCAACAAGGACAACATCGACACATGACTTAACTTAATGCCCGTCATCCCTGCCAGGGTATGGGCCGCCAACAACAGCTCTCCACAGTCCTCTGTCCTGGGAAAAAACAAATCCCAGTGTAAAGTTTGTTCTTTCTTCAGTTGCTGAAGTTTCTGTAGTGTATTCTTTTTTTGCGGGAAGGGAAGAGGGGGGAAGGAGGCGTGCTAGCCCCACGCCCAACCCTCCTCCTTTTTCAGCCGGGCTTGTCGGACTTATCGATCACACGTTGCTTAGAAACTAAGAGGACAAACCAGACAGGTATTTAATCGTTCTTATAGGTTATAGCACTTTTCCAGCTCAAAAGCTGCTCAAGGCGCTGGTTGATACAGGATCTAACTCAAGTCGCACGAGGAGCCCATGTGCAACATGTTGGCGCCTCGTCTGACGCCCAGACAACTGAGCACAATCCTGGGCGAACGGAGATGGAGAGAAGGAACCTAGTTCTTGCTGGGTGTAGCCGGCATTCACCCGTCTAGGACGTGAGGGTCAGTATCTTTAAAGTCCGTGCGATGGAATGCGTGTGTACACAGACTAGCCCTCGGTTTATACTCTCATTCGAAGGCGTAATGAGATAATGTAAATAACTAGGCCAAAGAATATACGCAAGGGAACAAACCATCTGATCGTAACTCGTTTGTTAATACATTGTCTGGCCGTCCTTTCTACGACAGTAATCCCAATAGCAATACTATCAGATCAAAGCACGTAGGGCCTAATGTTCCCCTATGGTTATCGATCTCCATCCAGCCCAGCGTGAGTACATAGCTTCACACCGCTAAGCTTGCGAGTCAAAAATCCATGTTTAAAAAGACACTGATATTTAAATACTTACCTTCCCCATTCCTCCGTCACTCTCTTTAATTAATTTCCCATTTCTGAATCTTATTTTCTCTTTTCTTTTTTTTTTTACACTTGCTCTTTCCGTTCTCACCTTCCCCATCCTTTCTTCCACCCCCGCTCCAGAGAATATGTGGATCTATGCGCGAACACGCGCGCCTTTGTGAGTTATATCACGCTTCGGCATAGTTTGGAACAGATTTACTTTTATTCGTTTGCTATCGACAGTCATGATCCAATTTTGTCGGGAGATTGTCGGTCATCAGTAGGTCTAATTACAAATCTATCGTAGACTACACAGCACTGATGTCTATGAGTATGACCTAACATCATTTAGCCGTAACTCCTCTCTTGAATTGTCCAGCCTGTCGTCGTTGTTGTGGAGAAATTTCATGTAAATCAACAGATGTCTCATTGATATCAAACCTATCATGCTTCAAAGAATCATAAGTTTAATATTAATAACTCGGGGAAAACAAATTGAAATTTGTGAATTTTTAAAAAGTTTTTGACTAACATTTGTTGACCCTGTGGCCTTGACCTTGAAGTGAAGTCACACATTCACGGATCATTTTATGAGGCCTCATGGATATAATATTAACCCACTTGCTAGTTTTGTCCAGACATACAGCGGACGGCGAACAGATAGACGGACGGGCGGACAATTACTTAAAATGTCATTTTTGGACTATTTAAGACTCATTTCGCATAGATTTGCAAAAAATCTGCAATATATATTTGGGTGAGTATATAGCTTCAAACTGCTATGCACGTAAGTAAAAAAATCAATGGATAAAGAGATACTGATATTTAACTACAATACTACGTCTTGCTTGATTTGTTCCTACATTAAGCTATTTATCACACACGATAAAGGCGATCAAAGCTTACCTGAGCAAACCGTTTATTTATTTTTGCAGTGCAGAACAAACCCGAAATCAAGTAGATATTCAGTTAAATTAAAATCAGTAAAGTTCCAGTCATAAGACATTTTAATAAAACGATTCTTCTGACAAAGAAATGAGAACGGTTTTAATCGAATCCAATGAAAACGATGATGATGATGATGATGAAGATGATGATGATGATGATGATGATGACGATGCTGCTGCTGATGATGATGATGATGATGATTATGATGATGATGATGATGATGACGATGCTGCTGCTGCTGCTGCTGATGATGATGATGATGATTATGATGATGATGATGATGATGATGATGATTATGATGATGATGATGATGATGATGATTATGATGATGATGATGATGATGATGACGATGCTGCTGCTGCTGCTGATGATGATGATGATGATGTTGATGATGATGATGATGATGATGATGACGATGCTGCTGCTGCTGCTGATGATGATGATGATGATGATGATGATTATGAAGATGATGATGATGATGATGATGATGATGACGATGCTGCTGCTGCTGCTGATGATGATGATGATGATGATGACGATGCTGCTGCTGCTGCTGCTGCTGCTGCTGATGATGATGATGATGATGATGATGATGATGATGACGATGCTGCTGCTGCTGCTGCTGATGATGATGATGATGATGATGATGATGATGACGATGCTGCTGCTGCTGCTGCTGCTGCTGATGATGATGATGTTGCTGCTGCTGCTGCTGATGATGATGATGATGATGATGATGATGATGATGATGATGATGATGATGATGATGATGATGATGCCCAGGGAAGAAAATATGGCGTTGTGGAAATGTTGGAGGGTTGAGGTAGGGACAAGGATGGTAGGGAAGGTGAGGGTCTAGTGAAAGAGGAGGGTAGGGGTAGGTTAGGGGGATGGAAGCAGCAAACTGACGTGCCTTTAGATGCCTATTGAAGGCGTCCGGGAGTCAACAATGCCCAATGTCTGCAAAGTATAAGAACAGAGCACAAATCCAAGCCAAAAAAGATATATTATGCTGACGAAACAAAAGTTAAAGCAAGATGGCAATCCATTTGTATTTTGTTACCAATTCTGACTCAGACTAGACAGCCATTTCTATTTTGGTAGCGTCTTCAGTGGTCGTGAGGGCATGTGAGATACAGAAACATGGCTTAGGAGACCACAAGACTATTTCAAAAGTTTCTGAAACAGCCAAGACAGTTTGCCTACGAAAGTTTCCTTGTGCGTTTTGCAACAACGCAGAGGATGAAGAAGGTTTGATCTGATTAAAATAAAAACAAAAATTAGAGATAATCTCCTATTATTTATTTATTTATTTATTTATTATTTATTTTATTATTTTAAAGTATATTTTAGGCCAAAGAACGTACACAAGGGAACATTTTGTTCAATTGATACCTCATCTCCTTATAAAACTAGTCAAATATCTTTTTGCCCTTCCCCTTAATTTTATAGTTTAAAATCACTTTGGTGAATAAGTTACACATAAAATAAATAACCACAACAAAGAGTGTCACGCTTTCTTTTATCTTAATAATTCTAGCTGCCCTATTCCTATCTTATCCTATCCAATAACTCAGAGGTCGTATGGGCAACCCAGATGATCGTTTAACCAGCGTATTCCATCTTTTTCTGTCCTCAGCAACCCTGATGGCTTCGCTCAGGGTCAAACCAGTCCATTCTCGAATGTTGTCCTCCCACTTCTTTTTCGGTCTCCCTCTTCTTCTACCTCCTTGCACTGTGCCTTGCAGGATGGTCTTTTCAAGGCTTGATGACCTGGTGACGTGGCCATACCAGCGGAGTTTCCGTTTCTTCACCACTGTGAGGAGGTCATCGTGTTGTCCAATGGCTTGTGTGATGGTCTGTCGGACTTCGTCGTTGGTGATGTCCTGGGTATAGGAAATGCCCAGAAGTCTTCTGAAACACCTCATCCCCATGCTTTGTTTTCTTCGTTGTAGATCTGCTGTAAGAGTCCGTGTTTCGCAAGCGTATAGGAAGATGGAGATGACAAGGAGCGCAGCAGTCTTACCTTGGAATGTAGACTGATGGTCCTGTCTTTCCAACCGGGCTTTAACCTTGCCAGGGCAGCAGTTGTTTGTGCGATCCTGGAGAGGACTTCCTGTCGGGACCCATTGTCTGATACAATGGCTCCTAAATATTTGAAGCTATGCACTGTGTTGACTTTGATGTCCGTGTTGATGCCATTGGTGGGTCAGACGTTTGCTTGATTGAATAACTTAGTCTTTCATGAAAAGTATCTGTTTTTACTTCATAATAAAATTTTTTATATAGGCGCAAACTTCACACTGATAGTCTGTTCTAAGCGCTCACACACTTTAACACACACACACACACAGAGGCATGCACGCCCTCACGCACACACACGCACCGCACACACACATGCTCGCGCTGCACCTAGTTTAACAAGGAAATAATACGAGAATAAATATTAATAAGGCATTACATGAAAAAGATTCAGATAAGTACAGCATTCAGACGAAAACAAAAATAAAGGAAAAATGTCCATGTATCGTAAAAGCAGTCAAAGGGTTGACCTTATAAAAAAATAATTTTGAAAAATAAAAAGTACAATGACATCATTTTTGCGCAAGACGGGTCTACCTGTCTTAAGTCTGTTTTACGCAAACGTAGATAAAATAATAACTAAAGTCCAACTGCATTAAAGATCAACATAATCATTCAATACCCCAAGTTTTTCCATGCATCTTTTAGCCAATCACACTTGGAACCTGACTATGGGAACTTGCAGCATTAAGATACGTGACCACTGCCTATTGTGGTCATTTGATCAGTACAAATTCTTAATAAGTGTTGACTGAATGAGTTGGGTGCGAGTGGTTTATGGGAGTACTAGAGATGAATTTTATAATATTTGCAGCAATTTTTCAACTATTCAGTATGTATCTAGCTAACTAATGCATACGTTTTAAAATCTGTGATTGTCAGTGCTAGAATGATACGCAGAGTTTGATGATTGTATTTTTTTTTTTAAAGATGCTTTATAACGTTTATAATTTTATAATCTCATGTCTAACCCATGTGTGTGTGAATGTGTGTGTGTGGGTGTGTGTGTTTGTAGGTAGGTGTTTTATTTATTTATGTTGAAGTGCAATAAGGACATGTAGTGTGATATGTATTTTAAGTTTTACAATATGTCGGAAATGTTCTTGTTAATATGTACATAAGCGTGATTACACGTACATGTTTACATGTTTATAGTATTGTTACATTTTATTACCTTTTGCTGACAGCAAATCCATGTTAGAATTTCTCCTTGGAGATAATAAAGTTTTCTGAATCTGAATCTGAATCTGAATTCTGAATCTGACTGGGCTACCCCTTGGTGGGTACAGAAGCTGAAAGGACAAGACCTGCGGGACGCCGTACGAGACCACATTCATCGCGCAATGAACTACATGTCTAGCCTGTGAGTATCAGATTGTTATTGAATTGGTTTTATTTAGCGTTTTTTTCCGACCTAGTACTGCCTAGGCGCTGGCCCGAAACATGATCTAACTCAAGGTGTTGAGATTTTACTAATCAGTCTCTTTACTGATGATTGCATCTAAGTATTAAAACCTAGGTGCTTTCAGTTTATCAGCCAAACTCCACACAAAAGGATTTAGACAATATCTCAGTCTCCTTGTCGCCAAACGCAACCTTGTAGGGAAATTCGATTCTCTGATATAACCACAAACCTAGCTTTCCACTTTTCAAACTCTGTGGAGGTTTTCATCAGATGTTAAAATTGAATTAAATGACTCATATAAGTACGGTCTAACAATAACAATCGCATCTGAACAAATGCCGGTCCACTGAAATGACTGATAACTTTAGACAAAGCTCAAATAAAGTCTAACTATTAGATCCAATAGTTTTAAGTATCAAATATCAATAAAACTGACACTAACACACGCTGTACGATTACATTATATCTAATTAAAATAAACGCACTAACCTTGACTTTTGAAAAAGTACAAATATGAACAAAGTAAAATGCCTAGCAATAGCTAAAGTATCCGCAAAGTAAAAATGGTGAATTTTGGTTAAGTTATTCTCGATAATGCTAAAATTGTGTTTTAAACAACAACAAACAAACAAAAACCGTATATTCGGATCGACGGACCTATCCACTGACCGACAAGGACCGATCCACTGACCGACAACCCGACTGAAGTTTGGACTATGATTTGAAGTATCCTATACCAAAAATAACCAAAATCGGTCTAACCCTTTTTGAGATATTCGCAAAACGTGTTAAGCCACAACATGGTTTCAGTAACCTTGACCTTTGTGATTGAGTAAATTTGATGAAAGGGAGGCAGGCCATTAACCTAAGGAATGTTCCCATGAAATTTGGTCAAAATCTGTTAAGTGGTTCTTGAGATAGGGCTTCCAACGGACCAACTGACAGACCGACATTTGTCTCGTTCTGATCCTTCCCCCCCCCCTTCCCCCTCGCTCTCTCCTCCTCCCCCCGAATTCCCTGCAAAGAATTCACTCCAGCGACATATCTTACGACCCAGACCTTTGAAACCACTGAACTATATTTTAATGTAGTATCCATGTTTGAAACAGAGCTTTGGCAAGGAAGAATGGCAACTAAACCTTGTATAAAGCTTGGACAAAATCTGTTCGGGGTTCTTTACCGGCAGGCTGAACCAGAGTTCACGCTAAACCCAGATTCATCGAGAGTTATAAACAGGCAAATAGAAAACACAACCCGTACAAAGTCAAGTTCTGTTTTTAACTTGAAGTCAGCTTGATAAATATGTGAGAACCAATAGATTAAAACATAAACCAACTACAGGGGGTATATTATATTAATTTGGGTGCCTATAGCCCATCCTTTTATAGCCAAGCGGTAGGTAGAACACAGCCTTACGAATGACAAATAGACCATAAGGCTGCTATCTGCCTCTTTGATATAGAGGATCCGCAACAAGCACCCAACTTGAGTAATCCCTCCCCCCCCCTTCCCCCCCCTGTGTAACAACAACAACAACAACAACCTGTATGATTGAAGGTTGATCCGAACAAACTTGAACAGTAAAGTTTTTAGAAATCATCCAGACGGTAGGCGGATTTTAGTTTACATTCGATTGCTCACCGACAAAAGACGATTGCACCATGGACAGGACAGTAAATGAACAAAAACAAGAATAAACTGGACATCGTGATATTGCGTTGTGCCGAGAGATATGTTTCATCTGTTAAACTATAGCTCTACGTTAACAGAGTACCATCTCCAAACCCCTCTCCCATCTATCCACCTCCTCTTCTCAAATGGGTAAAGAACACGAGTTCTATACCATAAGCCGTCCGCACACCTATCAACGATCTGGAAACGAACGCCTTTTAATGAAATGGGGTGATCAGCAATGAACGATGATGCATGTCGCATTCAAAGCTGAGGAAGAGTGTTAAAGAGAAATTAGAACGCTCATCTATTTGTGGACAGCTTACACGACACAACATGAAGTGACTATTCACCTTTCATCCTTACAAACCCATGATAGGTGTGATTCAGCCATTACTGACGATACTTCAGTACACAATCGTTATACCTATCGGCTTCCACGCGTTTTCCGGAGAGAAACAAGTCGCTGAACAATAATCACGAACAATAACGACAAAAATAACGATAAAACCCAATCGGGCATTTTCTGGACAAAATTAATTTGTTGAACAATTTTCAAGAACAATAATGATAACCTCCATTCGAGCCTTATAAATACGGCAAGACAGTTCAAGGATACTTATACTTACTACCATTTGACGGTTCCGCAAAACTTCGTCATCATGGATAGATTCTCGTTTGTATCGCTAGCTGTAGTACTACTCAGCGCAGTTAGCTTGTGTTGCTCTTACATTGTAAGAATATAAAACAGTAGTTATGTTTCGTTCGTTTACGATATGTGTAAACTTTTAAAGTCATTTATGCCTAACTTTTGTCTTATCATGAAGTAACGGGTCGTTTATAAAAATGTTAACTTTTTCATTCGATTAAGCCTAACTTGTGTCTTATCATGAGGTTAAAAAAAGTATTATTAAGGTTTTCATGGCTGCAGATGGATGCATCAACGGTGTGGTGTGAAATCTTCATGTGTGTGTTTGTCTCATTAGTACTAAAATTATGTTTAAACCAAGTCTTCGTGCTTGTTTACTTTACATTGGATAGACTACGACTGATATATTTTGCAACTTAAGCAAAGTTATCTTCTATAAATAAAAAAAAATAGTATGCATTTTTTCTACATAACCGTGAACCTTTCCACTGAAACAAAAACACAATGGTGTATGCTGTTAACACTGAGAAGTAAGATGCATATATTTCACCAGCATTTTTGTTTGTTTGATTGTCCACTCGAAATTGAAGAACACGACTCCGGGTGGTATTATACTGGCAGAAACCAACCAAACTGCGGTCCAAATTGTGAAGAGAGGAGCTTACCAGAGACCCCTGTATCTCTCCTTCATGCTCACTCCTTGGCAGTATGTATACATTGTTTCAATCTCTTTCCTTGTTTTTTCTCTCTTCCGATATT
>CM072513.1:62018045-62058045 GCA_036898135.1 Oncomelania hupensis | reverse complement strand
AGTCAGTGCCCAGATGAGGTGAAAACCCTCATGCCGTCGTCTGCTTCCTGCAAAAGAACAATCAGAAACCAACGCCCAGCACCTCCAGCACCTCGCCGCCTTGCAGGTTTAGGAGACCTGCCTCAGGAATTCACCATGACCGTAGGTCCTGACCCGGGGCAGTTTCTCATTGGTGACAACGGCCCCAACAGGGCAGATCGTCTGCTGGTTTTTGCAACAGCTGCTGGCCTCCGGCTTTTAGCGGCAGTAGAAACATTCTATATGGATGGCAACTTTGCCATGGCACCCAACATCTTCTGCCAGATCTACGTGATTCGTGTTCTTTTGGGAAATTCACCTGTGACTGTGGTCTATGCTCTTTTACCAGCGAAAACCCGGGCTTCCTACGAACGTCTGTTTCAAGCTGTTGTAGACAAGTGCGCAGAACTCGACTTGGTACTGAATGTGCAGACTGTAGTAACAGACTTCGAGGATGCTGTCCTCAGAGCTGCTGTTGCTGTGTTTGGTAGGAATGTCCAATGCAGAGGATGCTTTTTTCATCTTTCACAGTCAACATGGCGGAAGATCCAGGAGTTGGGTCTAGCACCCAGGTACCACGCTGACCAAGAGTTTCAATTGTTTTGTGGGATGATGGACGGTTTGGCCTTTCTTCCTCTGAATGATGTTCAAGAGGGTATGGCCTTTCTGAGGGACAATCTGCCCCAAGACCCACCTGAAGTGGAAGACCTCCTCAATTACTTTGACCAAACTTACGTTTCTGGACGCTACCGCCAGATTCAACAGCAGCCTGCAGGAGATGGAGCGGCAGTTGCACCTGCCAGAATGCGCCGAATTCCACCCCTGTTTGCCCCTGCAATTTGGAACGTCCACAATGCAACCATTGACAACAACCCACGTACGAACAACATATGCGAAGGATGGAACAACAAATTCAGGAACATTGTTGGACACTACCATCCTTCCATATGGCGAACAATAGAGTGGTTTCAGAAAGAAGAGGCCACTGTCCGCACAATCATGCAGCAAGATGCTGTAGGCAATCCACCAGCCAAGCAAATCCAGCGACGATACATGCAGATGCAGGAGCGACTGCGAAATCTCTGTATCGCACGTCGGGATGGGAGGAAGTCTGTCGAGGAACTTCTTCGAGGAGTTAGCTGGAATATCAGGCTGAACAGGGAAACGTGAATTCTGCATCTTTACCATCAAATTGAGTGAGACAGAGCTGTATGACACAACAAAAAGTGTGTGTCTGTGTGTGTGTCTGTGTGTGTGTGTGCGTGAGAGAGAGAGAGAGAGAGAGAGAGAGAGAGAGAGAGAGAGAGACCTACTCTTAATTGATGCATATGATGCTTAGTTTTAAAAACATGATTTCTTAAATAAATAGTTGTTGACTTGAACTGGATTTGACCGACTTCTTCGAGGAGTTAGCTGGAATATCAGGCTGAACAGGGAAACGTGAATTCTGCATCTTTACCATCAAATTGAGTGAGACAGAGCTGTATGACACAACAAAAAGTGTGTGTCTGTGTGTGTCTGTGTGTGTGTGTGCGTGAGAGAGAGAGAGAGAGAGAGAGAGAGAGAGAGAGAGAGAGAGAGACCTACTCTTAATTGATGCATATGATGCTTAGTTTTAAACACATGATTTCTTAAATAAATAGTTGTTGACTTGAACTGGATTTGACCGACTGTGACTTTTTTTCCTGTGACTTTTTTTCCGTGACTTTTTTTCCGTGACTTTTTTTCCTGTGACTTTTTTTCCAATTACCGGAATTTCGCCCTGCTTCGATGACGAATATAAATCCAAATCAAAATTTCAACTAGTGCAATCTCCTTGTCCGCACCGTGATATTTGACGGTCATACCAGCCCAGTCTGTCACCGTAGACACCTTCACTCAATATTATTTTGTTCTAAGCACCCCCACCCCCTTCTCTCTCTCTCTCTCTCTCTCTCTCTCTCTCTCTCTCTCTCTCTCTCTCTCACCATCCATTCTTTCTGATGTTAAATGCAATCTCTTTAACCCGATAATCTCGCTTTTATCAATTAAACAGAGCGGGAAGCCTGATATATATTAATTTGAATACCTGCTACTCACGTTATCTCTTTCAGCAGTGCCACACACCCGTATGTTTCTGACAGCGTCGGGTATACAAAATGTTGAAAAGACAACATAACAATCATCCTCCCCCGTCACGCTTTATCTGCATCCCCACTCACAGAGTAATTGAACCTTTTGAGGCCTAACTATTCTGAAGTGTTAGTAAGATCTCTTAAGCTCAGTTACACTGTAAGGCTGAATCCTACACATTCTGCATTAGAAGTCAACGTACACACGCACACAAAAGCGCACACCCGCACACACACACACACACACACACACGCACGCATACACACACACTATAGATGCATGTGCGCCGCCGTCTCGCGGACTCTCTGACTCTTGCACCTGGAGTGGTTCAAAACATAAAGCAAAAAAGCAAAAGAGAAGGCTGGCTGTACAGGTTTACGATCGGTACCACCTCGGTGGCGTCGTCGGGGTCGCCTGACAGTGATCCCGCAGCCTCAATTATCGCAGAGAGATCGACTCAATTAGCCACTTTCCCGCTCCTGCCCCTGATTCGCAACCTTACACCGCGCAGGTAAAACTCTATCTCGCCCCTTGCCGATTCTCTGAGAAGACGGTGAGGCTTAGAGTGTCTGGCATCGCACGCCTGAGCCAATGAATGCATCGAAGTTTAAAACAGTCATCATCTGAACATCCCCGATACCCTGAACAGACTGGAGACATAAACTACCGATATGATGATTGTGGACTATAATTCCGACTCTCGGAATGTTCTCGGTACGATACTCCGAGAGGAACAGGAAGTGATTCTTTTTAAAATCTCCTGTTCGGGGTGTACATTTTTTTTTTACTGGAGTGTTTCCAATTTTCAAACATTAAATTGTCCGTTGGACGAATTTCTCTTCCAGCTCCAGCCCTGGTTCACAGTCGTGTAAAAGGTCGACTGGTTTAATGAATGACGCAAAAGAAGCCTATCTTGGATTCAATTTTCATTCGTGTATGGAAATTGTGTACCCAATGCATGCAAAATTGAATTCTTGTTTATAAAAAAAGTGGTGGATTTATTTTAAATTATTTAAAATGTACCTTGCGGTCAATTACAATAATGATCGTCAATTCTGAAAGGGCATTTGTTTTCACGTCCTTGAACTTTCAACCGTCCACATAAAAGATCCATCGGAGACCTCATGTCTGCGCCTTCTTGCTGTCGTCTGCGGGTGGCTTCTGATGCCGTGACCTTCCTTGATAACCAAGGTCATCTGGACTGTCACGAGAACAGATTAACGCGCACGCATCAGAAGAGGCACTATCTTAAAGGAAATGCGTAAAATAAGAAGAAGCGTGTTGGTTCCGGTACAGTCAAGAAGAAGAAGAAGAAGAAGAAGAAGAAAAAGAAGAAAAAGATATAAAAGATTTTTAAAAAGACGAATTTGATTTGAAATATGTGGAAAAAAATCGGTGAAACAAGATACCAGTCAAGTCCGGCGCAAGTGGTTCAGAGAGAAGACGACCAAGTAGAAAAAGAAAAACTTCTTTAGATCCGTGTTAAACTTAAAACTAGAGCTTTGGATTAGAATAGATCTTTAGGGTACGAGCTAGGACTGGTCGCATAGTGAGCGAAAGGGTTAAGATAACTAAATAAAGTGTCAAAATCAAACTCAGCTTCAACAACGAATGGTGGCGAATTGGGTTAGGTGCCGAAGGTCGCGGGTTCGATTCCCGCAGGTATGTGACTAAAGTACGAAACGTTTGCAGGTCACCGTGGGTTCTTTCCGGGTACTCGGGTTTCCTCCATCCCTTCAATAATTGTATTGGATGCAAGCAATCTAAAAATTATAAACTTAAATTTGATTTTCTTTCGGTCTTCTAAAAACAGTCTCCTTGTCTTTTAGCAACATGTTTGAATGGTAGATTTGTGTAGAGTGTGCCAATACAGATCGCCTCGCTAGAGCCTGATTGGTGCTTTGGGGCAAAAAGGCATTTGTAGCATCCTTCAATATTAAGCTATCATGATGATGAGGATGATGATGATGATGATGATGATGATGATGATGATGATGATTATGATTACTGCTACTACTACTACTACTACTACTACTACTACTACTACTACTACTACGACAACACCTACACCTTTACACTTAATTCGAGTACCGCAGAATTAATTATAAATTATTCAGAGAACAGAACTAGGAACCATTTTTGTAATTTGTAACATGTAACAACTTTTCCTGTCACGCAATTTTAGGCCTACTATTTATGGAATAATAATGTGAAGGAGTGCAAATATCTCCAATCACCTTCTTCTTCAGCTTCTTCAATGACCAACGCGAGATGAAAGCCGCAGAAAAGAAGACATTACTTTGGGTTTTCAAAGACGTGGATACTGGATATTTAACGCTTTGGCGGCAAGACCATTTTTGCTTCATTCCGCTGAACGTTTGCCAAGCGGGTTATCTTTTGAACCAGCAGCGATAAAAGTTAATTGTGGGTGAACAAACACAACTAAACATGAAACGAAGGTTTAAATAGAGAAGTAAGGCGTCAGTTTTAACGCTCATACTCTCTCCTTCTTAGCCCTTAATTGGGGCTGAATCGTAGCTTTGATGTGTCCATTTTTGTATGTGTGGGTTGGAGAGCGAGGTTGTTTGGGGATGGTGGCGGTGGAAATGGGGAACGGGAAACGGGACAGTCAGATCTTGCTGAACCGTAATTTGGTTCTCTCTCTCTCTCTCTCTCTCTCTCTCTCTCTCTCTCTCTCTCTCTCTCTCTCTCTCTCTCTCTCTCTCTCTCTCTCTCTCTCTCTCTTGCTATACCCCACCCTCCACCTCCCATCCCACAATGGATTGCTTTATGCCCCCCCCCTCTCTCTCTCTCTCTCTCTCTCTCTCTCTCTCTCTCTCTCTCTTAAAATTGTTTAGGCCTATGGCTAGGATCCAGTGGTTGACCGATTATTAAAAGGACCAAAGACCACATATATCAGCGTCACAGATCCTTTACACATTTACAAGCTAGTGTTGCCCCACCGGGAAAAAACGAAATAAAATAAGAGTAATCCCAAAAATTACCTCTATTAAACTTGCGGTTTTTAAACAAATCGATATATTCGTGTATGTGCTTATTAATAGCAACAAGGTTGACTCTAAAAATATCACAGCAGCGAAAGTGTGTATAGTAGGCACAGTTGTTTGTTTACATAACAAAGAAGAAACGCCTAAAATTCAAAACTTGGTGTGACAACAATGCAATTTCCCAAATAAAATCATTATTACACAAAAATAAACGAACACCCTTGGTACCCTGGCCTTTTAATCAATTGACTTGTGAAATTCTGTGTCCTTAAAGTGAATATCTTCTTATAGGAAAAAAAAAATGTTTCTGATCTTTCATTTAGAGTCGAGAAGTAAAGATCTATTTTAAACTGATCATACACGAACAATGAATCTACACACTCCAATAGCGTGCCTTTGGCGTCGCACACTGCGCAAGAATGCAGTATTTGGGTATCTTGAGCGGCATGGTAGGCTACCAATAGCGCCAGTAATTTAATATTTCTAAAAGTCCCAGTCGCACCGAACCCTCTCTTCATTATATTAGATTGTTCCTCGTTGCATTTTTATATATTAAGTAAAGTTAGTTCTCTTGATGTCTGGTTCTAGTTACCGCTTTTTTTTTTTTTTTTAAATTTCCAGACAACAATATATCTGGACATAGCTGAAAATACTTTAAAATGGAGGGAGAGAGGGGGGAAAGAGGGGGGAGAGAGGGGGTGGTGTCAAAACGATCCAAATTGTCGGTTGGACTGTCAGTCCTACTGTCCGTTGAAAGCCATTTGAACCATTTGAACGGATTTTGACCAAATTTTATACAAACGTTATCCTAGGTTAGCGATTCGGGGAGGATACTGAGTGTATTGCTGTTTCTGGCACTCATCCATCTAGGGCATGACTGTCAAGATCTTTAAAGTCCGTGCCGTGGAATGCAGGCGTACATGGATTAGACCTCGGTTTATACTCTTATTCGAAAGAGTAGGTGACCTGATAAGCCTCATAAGTTAATTAGCTTGTACCGAGCCCCACTCCACCCCCCTGCGAGAATCGAACCCATGCTCGTTCGTTCGTCACTGTTAATTACGGCATTGGAGACTAGCGTCGTACCGCGACGCTAACAGGCCACCTGGTATGTCTGTCTCTGTGTGTCTTTCTTCTCTGTCCTTGTCTGTCTGTCTACCTTTCTGTCTCTGTCTCATCATCAGCCCTCTTTAAGGTCGTGGCGAGTGTTCTTCACGTGCTGGGAACGAAGACGTTTTCTTTGAAGGCTTGAAAAGGGGAAGCGCGTAACGGATCTTGGCGATTGACTAAAACGTTTACAATACAATACAATACAATACAATACAATACAATACAATACAATACAATACAATACAACAAATCTTTATTATCCCATAAGGAACTTCACAGCAATGTATGTCAGGCATATAAAACATATAATTTAAAAAAAAAACAACCAGTCATGTTATAACATTTAACAGAGCTAAATGATGGGACTACCATGGCCCAAGCCTCGTTAATAATGGCAAGCACCAATTGTCTATTTTGTTTAAGCATAGGCCTGCGTCTTCTTTTTACCCTCTGTCACGACTCGGTTTTCTAAACCTGTGATAATAAGGTTTCTAAGCCTGTTATAGAGGGTGGAAGTTGAGGGAGAGAAAATAAATTAAATCGCTAATTTGCAAATAATTTGATTTCAACACGTACATTGTTTTGTTACTTTTGCTTCATCACCCTAAACAGGTCAAGACTGCCGCTACACATGTATGAGTATGAGGGTAGGCGTGTGTTATCACGTGCCGTGCAAGTTTTCGCTGTGAATTTGAGAGTGCGAGCAAATAAAACTGCTATACGTAGCTAAATTGGGGAGTCGCACAGATAAATTTTGAAACGAGAAATACTCTATTGAGGGAAGGGGGGGGGGGATTGTGCAGGTGTAGTTTCTACTATTTGTGACCTATCTCAGGCTGTTGTCATCCTGTTGTTGACGGTCCTGCGACGCAGTGCCCAGTCGTCCTGGAACTGATGTCCTAAGAAAAAAAGATAGCTGCATGCGCACATCTGTGATCCACTCGAACCTGTGTCGTCTTTCTCCATCTCTGCTTTACCTTCCCCACCCTTCAGAAAGTAGGAACTCAGTCACTGTTGAGTTAACTGGGGGCGTTGTTATTTTTCGCTTCACGTTTTTGCGGTCACCCATCCAAGGGCTAACCGCACTGGACGGTGCTTAACTTGCGACACAGTAGCGAGTGCTCCAACCACTGCGCTATCCGACACCCTTTAAAACTAAACTTAATTAATCAATTAATTAATTAATTATTATTTTTTAAAATTATTATTATTATTATTATTATTATTATTATTATTATTAGAGAGAGAGAGAGAGCCCTTTCAGCAAGGGTTGCAAAGACTATTAACCGTATCTAAGTCAGTGTCTTCTACCCGAATTAATTATTTTATTATTATTATTATTATTATTATTATTATTATTATTATTATTATTATTATTATTATTATTATTATTATTATTATTATTACTATTACTATTATTATTATTATTATTATTATTTTTATTATTATTATTATTACCCCTTGGGGTCATGAGCAATCTTGCCACTGTAGATTGTTCTAACCTATAAAGGGAAAAGTGAAAGCCCCAGTTGAAAACCTGTCTTTCCTTTATAGGCATGACCGATTCACTGCGGCAACAGTACCCCCGTTGGAGTGCCGGGGGGTTTCAGTATAAATAGTATCCCCACTTTCTGGAAATTTAGTGCTTTAAATTCCCACTGTCGCTGTCTTCCTCATTTGCTCTTTCCCATTCCTGCTCAGTCCTATCACTCTGCTATACTATCTTCTTCTTCGCTAGATCAATGACATACCTTTTTTCTTGAAAACTCTTCCTGGACAAGACTCCTTGTTTGTGTATGAGGTCTGTTGGATCAGCTTGGGAGTATTGGACGCTTTCTGCCGGGTGGTCACTAGGGCTTTCTATGATGTTATTATTTAGCAATATAGGCATTTTATATGTATGTGTTTTGTTGATAATTTATAATGATGTTTGTATTCTATTTTGTTTTTGTAACCGGGGGTTCGATTAGTTGGGGGTAAAGCCTCAGCCGTCCCCTGCATGGGATGTCTTTATTTTAAAGTGACTGGCCGGTGGAGGGCATTCAGTTTTCCCACTAGGGTTGTTTCAGCAGATCTTTTATGCGGATCTGGGGTTGTCCGGTCCTGATTTGGCTCGGAAGAGTCCGCTGGACCTAAAGCAACAATCAATCAATCAATTATTATTATTTTTTTTCTTCTTCTTCTTCTTCTTCTTCTTCTTCTTCTTCTTCTTCTTCTTCTTCTTCTTATTATTATTATTATGAGAGAGAGAGAGAGAGAGAGAGAGAGAGAGAGAGAGAGAGCCCTTTCAGCAAGGGTTGCAAAGGCTAGTAACCGTCTCTAAGTCAGTGATCTTCTACCCGAACTCGCATTACAGCTGTTATCTCCCCTACACCACCTGCGATCTGATTCTCTTTGGAGTGAAAAAACACAACCGATGTTTTAGAGCATGAATCATAGATTATGTGCAACGCAGCAATCAGTTAATTTAAACAAATTTGCTTCCTGGTTATGGGAAATGAATTTCATCTCTCCTTCCCTCTTCTTTTCTTTTCTTTTGTATTGCCCAAAATATGATGATGATCTAAGAGATCACTATTAAACATGACACAAATGTACCTCAACCACCTCTAAACTGTTTCGGTATAAAATTATAACATATTACCAGGTCCGTAGCAATGTTTATTTATTATGCCATAAAAAGACGTGACGAGCAATGCAATGTCCGCACACAAACGATCACTTTAAAATAGTGTTCTCCTTGGAAATGAGTTGAAATGTTTATTTTGCCTTATTGTTCCTAAGTACCTATTTGTTTATTTACGCCATTGTTTCTATGATTATTGTTGTTTTGTATTTGACCTCCTGGCGAACAGGTTGGAGACCTCGTCAGTAAGGTTGTGAGTCTCTCTCTGTCTCTCTCTCTCTCTCTCTCTCTCTCTCTCTCTCTCTCTCTCTCTCTCTCTCTCTCTCTATCTCTCTCTCTCTCTCCCTCTCTACGACGAGACCAAGAACGCGCACAGCAGCATCAACAACAAAAAAATGGTCACTGCAAAGAAGGCAAGTGAAACGTCAAAGAAATATTCTTAATTTGAAGATTCCGAAGTTCACCGCGAAGCCGACTTAGAAATGTCTGAAATCGCGAATGAAAGTAAGCCCACCATGGCAGAGCAGAGGACAGTTTCAGCAGTTTTACAGCAAGTAGGCCTACTGTACTTACCAGTATCGACAGGCCTGTCACACCTACCAAGCATGACTTCAATGAAATAGCTTATCTCGCGACACAGCTGAGTTGAATGCCAGCGCTGATATGAAGGGTTGAATGAAAATAGGACTACGTTAGACCAAAGATCTTTTAATGTACCCTCTTTGGTTAGACCTTCGTATGATTCGTGCACGTGCTGCTGGCTACCACTCCGACGTTGTTAGAGACTACGTCACTACCTTCAAGGACAGGCACACTCAGAGATTACTGAGGGATGACAGAAGAAATAAAACATTCACGAGAATGGTTATGGGGAATGTCAACAATCAAGTTCATCTTATGTTTGTGTCAGATGATATTGTGACGAGGATGACGAAAATACAGGCAGATGTAGGGATCACGTGACTTTTGTTTAAAATGTTTAGATCCCGCGCGTTTCATACTGTTAGTAAATACGCCTGGCTGAAACAGTTGGCCGACCTCACTGTTGTCAAACACAAATATTTATTACTACATCCAGTCTTTAGACTGCAGCGATCCTGGAGAAGACTTCCTGTCGGGACCCATTGTCTGAAACAATGCTCCTAAATATTTGAAGCTATGCACTGTGTTGAGGATTGGGCTTGGACATTGATGTCCGTGTTGATGCCATTGTTGTTGTTGGTCATCATTTTGGTCTTCTCTTCACTTATTTCCATTCTAAAGGTTCTGGAGATAGAGTCAAGCCTCTGTATCAGCTGTCCAAGTTCTTGTTCCTCTCCAGCAATCCATCAATGTCATCCGCAAAACGGAGGTTGGAGATTGCTCTACCCCCTATGCTGACTGTGCAAAGGCACAGTAAAAAAAAGGAACTTGGTAATATAATAATTTTTAAAAGAAAAGGAAAAGTAGTGGTCGAATGATTGTGTTGCTAATATTCTCGTCTAATTTCTGAGTGTTCGTTCGCCAGTTTTCGTATTTTATATATCTTTTCTCTTTTCAAACTTTGTAAATTATCTCTTTAGCCGATTTAGAGAATCCTGACAAGTTTAACACCGGGCAAAGTTGACGCGGCTGATCTAAAGTTAACCACCTAGTACGCGGCACACAGTACAAGGAGGCATAAGATAAGATAAGATAAGATAACAATTTTATTTAACAAGGGTAAAAGATTAAGCACTGGGTGTGCTTTTTTACATCCTGCCCTTGGGGCTTGTAACAATAGCAATTAGTATAACAAAATAACTTCATAACAATAATATCAAAATGTAACAATATAATCAAAATTTGCGCACGTGCGCATCCACTCCTCTCTTCCGTTCCACACACACACAAACATACAATATCAACAACATCAACATCATCAACAATAACAGCAACAGCAACAACAACAACACTCCCTAAATTTGAATTCATTGTTCCAATTGTTCATTGTTCCTTATCTTGCATTCAGTGATAGCCTGGGGCTATGTGCTGCTTTTCCTTTACTCCTCCCTTTTCCGTAGTGACCAGCCCTCCCTCCTAATTGGCTTGACAAACTAGCAATTAGCACTAGCCTAATTAGTATTAACAGGACTGCTTGACCGCTTCCAAGCAGAAGTCCATTGTTCTCTGACCTTTGTCCCTCCTTGTCTTTGCTGCTTTAGACTGCTTTTAAATCGTGAGATTTTAACTAATTTGTATAGTTCACTTTTGTTTATTGTTTTATTATAGGGTTTCTGAGACTATGTATTTGAAGGAGGAGGAGGAGAAGGAGAAGAAGAAGAAGAAGAAGAAGAAGAAGAAGAAGAGGAAGAAGAATTTTTATAAATGTTTTGCAACACCGATTGAGGTTTTAGGCTATTAATCTAATGTTACAGTCTGTCCTTGCATTATCCACCATTTCATAAACATATTAATTAAAAGAACAATTGTCAGAAATACTTTTGACAAAATAATGGGTGGCTGGAAAAGTTGTTCTGCATTATCATCTCAAAAATGGAGAAATTCACATTTAGGCCTACCTGTTTATTTTTCTATCTATTCCTTCTCCTCGTCATGCACCCCCAAACCCTCATTGCCCACCCCGCATTTTTATCCAATATCAAGGAAGCAAAAGTTACGTGGGGAGAATGATGTGATACGACACCTGCAGCTGTGTAAATGTAGTCTTTATGGCGGTAACAATTTCAAGTATCATTTAAGCTTTGAAGTCGGACCGTAGGCAAAACAAAGCTGTTCAAAGCATTATTAGTTAGAAGGAATCGATAATGCGATATACGAAACAATCCACTAAGAAATATTTGGCCGGATTTCTACTGACATGCGCACATTTTAACAATACACCCAACGCTTTAACATTATACTGGGCATCAATAGCTCGCAGAAGCTGCGCTATCCCAGGTCTGTTTGCAATGTTTGTCCTCGGCAGGCAGTGATACTCAGGTTTGGTCTCTGCATCGTTCTCCCCTCTTAACACTTCACAATACACCACTTACGAGAAGCATCAAAGCGGCCTTGCATTCTTCCTGGTACCGTTTCTTTCTTTGAAGCCCTTCAAGGCTGACGCTACCGTTTTCAGCATAGCGTGCCGACCCCGCCAAAGTTGATGAATGAAAGCACTGTATCTTTATTTCCCATCAAGGGATCAAAGCGTTTCTTTGTCTGGAATTTTGTGGTTTACCATATGGCCCTGTGATTATAAACAAATTAGTTCCAAATTAAGTAGCCATGTTAAGTATTTTGTCGACACTTAACTCTGGCTTTTTATGGGAGAATGTGTGTAATGTGCGTTTTCGCTGGAAAAAATAGATCCATGTTGCTTATACTTTTGGCGTTTAGGCGAATGCTCAGGTGACGTGTGTGTCTGGGAGTATAGAGTGTAGAGTATAGGTTATGTAGCACATGGGTCTGTGTTTTCCTGTACTGTTTACAACAACATTTGCTATT
This sequence comes from Oncomelania hupensis, assembly GCA_036898135.1. Taxonomy (NCBI): domain Eukaryota; kingdom Metazoa; phylum Mollusca; class Gastropoda; order Littorinimorpha; family Pomatiopsidae; genus Oncomelania; species Oncomelania hupensis. The sequence continues at coordinate 62,045,706 of CM072513.1, read as the reverse complement.
TCGATGCTTTGATGATTCTTTCATTCTTCTTTTCTCTTATGATTTTCATTTTGTGCCCTTTTCTTATTGTTCCTCGCTCCTACTGTCATCCTCCCTAACCCCACACAACCCTCTTCCAAAACTTCTTCCTTTTTTCGTATTGCACCTTCATAGATTATTTTGTCTCTACCCCTCCTCCACATCCACATTTCCTTATTTACATTCTTTCTGTCTGTCTGTCTGTCTGTCTTTCTTCTTCTTCTTCTTCTTCTTCTTCTTCTTCTTCTTCTTCTTCTTCTTCTTCTTCTTCTTCTTCTTCTTCTTCTTCTTCTTCTCGTTTCTTTTAGATTTTCTTTGTTGCCTTTCTTTTCTTTTCTTTTCTTTCTGCTTCTTCTTCGTTTCCGAGGAATAAACTTTGTGTTACTGAATGTCTGCGAAGTGCGGCCTGCAATATTTCTTTTCAAATTCTAAACTCGGAAATCACCAGTGTTGCCAGTGCCAGGTTCGAATTTCATGTTGAGAGGCAGTCAATGCGCACACAAACTTTGATCTTCCTACCCAAGAATGTAGGCAGCTGGACGTCGTCGTCATGGTGTTGGTCATGAGGATTGTCAGTCCTTTCAAAATGCGCTAACCCTGTCCCCATGCAGCTTAGCTGAGACAGCTGAGGCCTAAGCTATGCTGACAGAATATGTAGGCCATTTGGAGTGCAAAACGTTTGCTACAAAGGCAGTTTTATTGCAATTCTGTCTTTGACGAGCACCTTGAGCAGCTCTTTTATCTGGTATGAATGCTATATAACAATAACAACAATTTGTGTACATCTTAGACTTTTGGTAGCCACGTCGTCAAAACCTAATAACAGCCAAAGTGAAAGCTTATGCCTTTCTTCTCTTCTTTTATCTTCTTTGATCTTTGTGGAGAGATAGTCTATAAACAGACTGTGACCAAATGGCCCCTGGCAAGGTGGAACGAGGCAAAAAAATATTTACAACCAAGTCAACTAACACCTAAGAAATGTCTCTTTCCTTGTTCTGAGTAGCCTGACGCGGATGTGCAGTTAAGACGAATCAGTCAAGTGGTCGCGAAGTTTCCGCGGTGTAGGAATAACTTTAAAGTCTGGAACCAGATGTTTTGATCTTTGGAATTGATAATCTCGTTTCGCTTGCATGTGGAATGTTTTCTGTGCCTAGTCTAGATGGAATGGATCTTTTGAGCCGATAAACGGTCGATGCTTAATTACTGTTGAGTGTCCGTGGGATTTGAAGATGGAGGCCAAATGCTTCGAAATATTTTGAAACCTGCTGTTTTGTGTGGGATTTTAAAAAAAATTCTTAGGCTCTATATAATCCTCCAACCTGAGAGTTCATTAGGGGAAATGAGAGACGAAGCAACGGAGACTCTCCTCCAGTCAGCTCTGTCAGCAGTCTTTGTGAGCAAGTCCGGCATTGGTACTGAAAGAAGCAGTGCTTTTGTTTTTGTTTTTTTGGCATGACGCATGACACATTAAAGAAAATGACTAAAGGTAAACACAATACTCAAGTCATTGATTGTCTTTGGTAGGTTCTAAGGTATGTTTATTTTCGTGTTTGGTCCGCATATATATCCTGCCTGCCTTTTGTTCTCTCCATTCCCTCACTAACACATGGTGCTCTGTCCAGTCCCCTCACTAACTAATCTACAACCCTTGTCCAGTCTTCTTACAGTCACATTTCCGACGCTCTTTAATTATCTAACGCCAGCACTGCTTCGAGGCATTCATCCCTTCGTTAGTTTACGTCCATCTTCAACTATTTCATGCATCGCCAACACGCCGTCGTAAACCTTGAGACCATTACTTCCAATCTCCGTAACTGAAGCTACGATGTGTTCTATGTGAACTTTCTTGCCTTGTAGTCTAATAACTCACGTGGACAGTCATTTCCTTGTCTCAGCTTGTGGTGAAGATTGTATAATGGCTACTTTCAAACGTCCCATTTACGCACCTGAAAGCTGCTGCCGCAAGTTAGCCGTGAGGCCTTTCCACCTTGGTGTTTTTCAGCTGTCATCAACTGTGCATCTCTCTGGACCTGGTACAACCTCCGCTGGCCATTCATCCATCAATTTTGTCGTTCAAGAGGTCATCTTATGGTCCTTGGGGTTTTGACGTTCTATCAATCGTCCTTCTATTGTCCTTCACCTAACCTTTGATTAGGTCAGGTCCATTTCTCTGTCTGTGTTGTCTCGGTCGCTTTTCATGTTCTAGGTTTGTTGCTGCCTTCGTTAACCATTGTCATTCTTGGTATGCAACTGCTGGGCTCGCTCAGCTGTGATGTGATGTGTGTGTGTGTGTGGGATAGAGAAAGGAAGAGAGTTGGAATAATATTTACGATGAGTGTGATGTGGATGAAAGCGGATTATTGTGTAATCTTAATGTATATGAATGTAAAATGTGATTCTGCGCCTGCTGTAATTCCTTTTGAGGTAATAAAGATGTTCTGTATAGCATTGTATTGTATTGTATTGTATTGTATTGTATTGTATTGTATTGTATTGTATTGTATTGTATTGTATCTTCTTCTATTATCTATTTCCCACCGCCTTCTTCTTTGACATTGTTTCTGCTGTTGTCTTACTGCTAAAAGATCTATTATTATTGCTTTTTCGGGCCTAAATGAATGAAAAATTTTTTTCTTCTTGTGTTTTTCTTGGGAAGCATGGACCCTCACAGCGGATCTATAACAAAGAATACAAAGCATGGAGATGAGGTGCTACAGAAGACTTCTGGGCATTTCCTATACCCAACACATCACCAACGACGAAGTCCGACAGACCATCACACAAGCCATTGGACAACACGATGACCTGCTCACAGTGGTGAAGAAACGGAAACTCCGATGGTATGGCCACGTCACCAGATCATCAGGCCTTGCAAAGACCATTCTGCAAGGCACAGTGCAAGGAGGTAGAAGGAGAGGGAGACCGAAAAATTGGTGGGAGGACAACATTCGAGAATGGACTGGTTTGACACTGAGCGAAGCCATCAGGGCTGCTGAGGCCAGAGAAAGATGGAGTATGCTGGTTAAACGATCATTTGTGGTGCCCCTACGACCTCCGGGTTACGGGACAGGATAGGATAGGATAGGATAGGATTCTTGTGTTTTTGAATGTGTGTTCCTAGAGGCTATTTTATGTCAGCTACATGTATGGTCAAGAATATAGGTAATGCGTTACACCTTTCATTTTGAATAACATTATGCCTTAAATGGCTTATAGCAGGTGTAGTAACCTAGCCTGCAATGACCTTGTAATATCATCGATTGTTAGAAGCGCAGTCAGCAACGGTCATCTGCTTCCCGTAGGGCTTCGGTTTGTGCTTATAGATTACGGTCTGTGTCGGCCAAGGTGGGGTCATCTTTGGTCATCTCTAGTGCAGGTGATTGACAGCAACGACCTGATCAACAGCATCGCCAACTCTTCTTTCAAACGCAAACCCAGGTATCAGTAGTGGAGAGCATGTAACAATTCCTACCACTTGGTCTAAACATAATTTTTATTAAAAAAACACACACAAATATATATAACATTACAAGGAATACATAAAGGCACACAAAAGCGAAGCCTAAATTAGTGCCACCCTTGAACCAATATGCAACAATTGGAGCATCAAAAGCGAACAATTGAACTAAACTTAAACGCAAATAAAATATACAATAATTAATTTACAAAAGATAACAAGACAACAGGTTGAGGAAATAGGGGGAAAATAGACACACAAAGAAAGACAAACAAGCGAACAGACAAACAAAAACAGGAACAACGCCCATACGCATTTGTTCTACGCCGACAGTGAATTATAAAGGGGGGGGGGGGAGGAGGAAGGGGAGCTCATTTAGTGATTTCACTTGACGGCTGTCAGCTTGTGAGGGAGGTGGAACATAAATTATAGAAATAATAGCGACAAGGAAGCTAAAAGGGGATTGGTGTAAATAACTATGTTTGGACCCCCAGGGTACCCAGAAAGATATTTGATTTACAGATTACATCACTTTGTGTCAAATCGGCCACATGCCAAAAGGAACGCGTTTACAGCCGAGAAGACGTTAGTATTCTCCTGTGAGGAGGGGTGTTCATTACCACATAGTAAAATGCTAACGACTCTAAGGCTAAGGTACAAGCTATTGGCACGCGCTCTGTTACTACCACCTACGTGTTAATTTTTTTTGGTGGGGGAGAGGGGGATGGGAGAGGGGTGAATTTTATAAATTGATTTTTAGCAAAGCATTTTGCAATACGTGAGTTGTTGTTTTTAAGTTTATGCAAGGCAATATTTGTAATATAGTATTCATTTTATATTGCTTGTAAATGTAAAACTTTTATTTAAAAAAGTGGAATTATTTTAATTTGATTTTTTTGTCAATTTGAATTTTTGTGGACACCAAACCCTTTTTACCTTCCTTGTCGCCAAACAAATATTTGTGTGTCTAACTGCTGTCTTCGTCTTTTTGTGCTTATTGATGTCGTCCGCTCTTGCCCGAGGGTATGGTCAGCAGCGGTCATCTCTTGTCATCAACAATGACCAAGGGTTGTCCAGCAGTTCATCCCACCTGCAATGAGCGGCTAATTTACCGTCACATCTCTTCGCTAGATTGTATCTTGCTGTAGCGCCCGAGGCTGCTGCATGATACGCATCCATATCCTGATTATTTTAGAGAGTGGCACTATAACTTTGCGTGTGTGCGAGCCATGCATGCACTTTTAAAATAGTCGGGAATCAGAACGAGCCGAATGTCAGAAAATGCTGGTTTTCAACGATGTGTGTTTTTTGATTGATTGATTTATTGTTGCTGTAGGTCCAGCGGACTCTTCCGAGCCAAATCAGGACCGGACAACCCCCGATCCGCATAAAAGATCTGTTGAAACAACCCCAGTGGGAAAATTGAATGCCCTCCACCGGCCAGTCACTTTACAATAAAGACATCCCACGCGAGGGACGGCTGAGGGTTGACCTCAACTACGCGAACCCCCGGTTACAAAAACAAAATAGAATACAAACATCATTATAAATCATCAACAAAACGCATACATATAAAATGCCTATAGTGCTAAATAGTACAATCATAGGAAGCCCTAGTGACCACCCGGCAGAAAGCGTCCAACACTCCCAAGCTGATCCAACAGACCTCATACACAAACAAGGAGTCTTGTCCAGGAAGAGTTTTCAAGAAAAAAGGTAGGTCATTGATCTAGCGAAGAAGAAGATAGTATAGCGGAGTGAAGGACAGAGCAGGAATAGGAAAGAGTAAATGAGGAAGACAGCGACAGTGGGAATTTAAAGCACTAAATTTCCATAAAGTGGGGATACTATTTATACTGAAAACCCCCGGCACTCCAACGGGGGTACTGTTGCCGCAGTGAATCTGTCTTGCCTATAAAGGAAAGACAGGTTTTCAACTGTGGCTTTCACTTTTCCCTTTATAGGTTTGAACAATCTACAGTGGCAAGATTGCTCATGACCCCAAGGGGTCTACCTGTGAGTGTCTGGAAATAACTTTAAATCTCTTGCCATCTTCTTCTTTAAAAAAAAAAAAAAATTGGGACGATTGAAAACAAAACATAAGAGAACAATTGATGATGCTCTTTTTTTTCCTTTACCCATTCTAATGGATCAGTAAAATGATTATTGGCAGTGCATCGCAAAGAAAGGCATGAAGTTGAAGATGGAAGATGTTCTACAGCACAGCAAGTAGAATGGATATGCTGTGCAACCGAGGATACGCAAACCTCTTAGAGGATCCATTCTGCTTCGTTAATGCCCATGTGTCTTCCGTAAAGGTTGAACCATTCCAAACACGCAACGTTCAGAAACAGACCTGTGTGTATGTTCTGTTCCTTGTATCTGTATCTGTGTGTGTTTCGAATTCCACATTCCTATCAGTGTGATTCTCTCTACCTCCGATCAGTATATTTGCAAAACCTTGTGATCTGATTACCCAAATCGGTATTAAACAGACTGAGCAAATAATGTAAAAAATATTATGCATTCACAGGAAGGGGGGGGGGATGGGGGAGAGAAAGGGAACACGATACGCCGAATAAACGTAACCAGACGGCTGTTGGTCCGATTTCGTACCCAAGACGTCGACGTAGAGTGTGGGTGCTCCCTTAATTTAGGATATCTCGAGCATTTCGTCAAAGTTGACATCAAGCTATAGACGCATAAAATACTACATGCCTCTGCCACTAGCACTTTGTAGTATAATTTTAACCGAGATAAATCTAGTTTTTAGGCGACAAAATCAAAACTGCCGCACGTTTCACTGTGTATTTAGTGTAGTGACCTGTTCATCGGAAAACATGAAATGTAGGCTATTTACAGACCAAAATTATGTAAGGAAACAAAGAAGAAATCACAGCAATCTTTCAGAGTAAATGTTATTTTTGGAATCAAAAGAAATGGAAGTGGAAATGAGGAATGTTTGTGTGTCGTGTTATGGTCCCCACAATCAGCTTGTTTTTACAGGCCCCGCAGAAATATTTGAAAAATCTGGGGCGCGTAACACTGAGCACACTTGGTTAGTTATTCATTGTTTTTAGGGTCCAGCGGACTGCAAAGATCCGAATCAGGACCGCAACTTGGTTGAAAGAGGGCTCACCCCTGATCCTTATAAAATATCTGCTGAAACAACCCTAATGGTAACACTGAAGGCTCTCCCAACAATAAAGGCATCCCACGCTGAGGTCGTACTCACAGGCGCTTGTATCTGGACACGCGAGCGCCTATGCATGTGACGCGTCTCTCTTTGAAAGGGAGATGCGTCACAGGCATAGGCGCTCGCGTGTTCAGATACAAGATAACCAAAGGGAGACGCGTCACAGGCATAGGCGCTCGCGTGTCCAGATACAATTAAGCGCCTGTGCTCCAAGTTGACCCAACAGACCCGTACAAAAATGAGGAGTTTTGGGAGAGTTTTTAAGGAAAAGGATAGGTGAGTGGAATAGCGATGAAGATAGTAAATTGATAGAACAGATCAGGAACGAGAAAGAACAAATGAGAATGACAGATACGGTGGAAAATTAAAGCGTTAATACTATTATTACAGAAAACCCCGGCACATCAACGGGGGTACTGATCACATGGGTACCCTTTTATTTTGTTATCGTACTTCTTCACGATAGATCTATTCATTATGCCCTTTTCCCATGAAGTTAAAGAGCGTGTACAAAATCTGGTCTATCGGATATCGATCCAATGGACTGCGTTTCTGTAGCGTGTTCAGCATTTTTTCTATCCAACGTAGTCACATTTCCTCTTGAGTGATTACAAACAAAAAACGCTGATAAGTGCAGAAAACATTCGCAATCATAACTGAACTAATGTGGTTTTAATTCGCTTCTGATTCTTTTCTGTAATAACATTTTAGCCATCATACGTACATTCACACCGCTTTCGCTTCTGTGTACAAAATCGGGTGGGACAACCGTCTGGGTACGTATATTGGGCGTAACGTGTCTCCACCGTGTGGACTGCGAAGGAGGAGATGACCTGTCCCTCAACAACCACATCTCCAACGTCTGTCGCTCTGCATACACGGCCATACGCCAAATCAGCTCCTTTCGCCACTATCTTACACTCACTGCCACCAAAACCCTAGTCTGCGCTCTCGTCCTTTCTCGTCTTGACTATTGCAACTCTCTCCTCGCTGGCTCCCCAAAACACATCATTGACAAGGTACAAAAGGTTCAGAACTCAGCAGCTAGACTAGTATTCCGAGCTAAGAAACGCGATCACATCACACCTCTACTACATTCCCTTCACTGGCTTCCTGTGCAAGCACGCATAGAGTACAAACTCTCTGTTCTCTGTCACAACTTCTTCACTAATTCTTGTCCCTCCTACCTTGCTGACCTGCTGTCTGTCTACTCCCCTTCACGCACTTTAAGATCTTCTGCTGAAACTCGCACACTCAAGGTTCCCGTCACCCGCACTAAGACATACGGCCAACGTGCATTCGCCTACGCCGCACCTAAGCAGTGGAATTCCCTTCCCTCCCATATCCGCAATACACAATCAACACAAGCATTCAAAAAGGCCCTCAAAACCCACCTCTTCAAACTGCATTATTCAGACTGATTTGTATCCCGCTGCCATTCTCTCCTCTTATGTCTCTGTCTGATCCGTAAGTGTATACACGGCTGTACATATTTATACTGTTTTTCCTCTTGGGCCTAACCGGGCATATAAATAGCTGTGAATAGGTTTTTTGCTATTCTATTTCTGTCTTTTCTGTCATTTGTGTACATAGTTGTAAATAGTCTATTTCTGTCTTTTTTTGTAATTTGTGTACACAGTTGTAAATAGTTGTACCCTTACTGTTCTGTCTTTTGGTGTATTGTAGCAAAAGCAATGTTTTATCGAGTGCATGTATTTATATGTAATGATTATGTAAAGCGTGGTGAGTCTGGTCATAGGCTGGAGTACCCGCTATATAAAAATCCGTTATTATATTATTATTATAAACATGAAAAGAGAGTGGGAGGGGAGGAGGAAGGTAAGGGGAAGGGGGAGGCAAAAGATAGCTTCTTGGAACTAAAAACTAATTGAGCTAGCACTATAGTAATACTTGACGGTGCATCAGTTTCTATTATTAAACAGTGCGTCAGCGTGACTCAGCGTGCACGAGCGCTAGTCATTTCGTTCCTGTTTGTTTTGTTATTCTTTTCCTTTTCTTCTTTCTATCTTTCATTTCCTCCTTTCTCTCTTGCTTTCCTGTGAGCTAACGGGGCCAAGCAAGCTGCTCTTTAATGGAATCGGCCCAGCAGGTTGCGTCAAATATCTGAGGCAACCGGAGTTTGTAACCCTTCTTCTTCTTCTTCAGTTTTTATCATCATCATCATCATCATCATCATCATCATCATCATCATCATCATCATCATCATCATCATCATCATCATCATCATCATCATCATCATCATCATCATCATCATCATCATCATCTTCTTCATCTTCTCATTCTTCTTCTTCTTCGTCAGTTTTCCAGCGCATGAAATAGGAAAGGAAGGGTTCTTCTATAGCGCACTTATCAGCTCAGAAGGTTGCTCAAGGCACTGCGTTGACCGATAACAACAATCAATCCGCCAACTTGCAATGTGAAACACACGGTCAGCGCGATCCATCTACTACTGAGCGACTGTGAATGACCTAAAACGTAAGCACATTTATTTCAGCTTGTCACTTAGGCCTACGGTTTTTTTGATAGAATGATTTGGTTCTTTAACGCGCCACTGCGGTGACACGGGAGTGGAGAGGCGGGTGAGCATTGGGCGAGGGGAATAGGAAGGTAAAACACCGTATAAAGAGTAATAAAAAAGGCCGCATCCGGTGAGAAAAATGTCGCGTCATCGTCGGATGCACATTGCGTAGCTGAGAGTAGCAGAGGCTTACGTCTGCCGCTCACTCGGCGAGTCTCAGTTACGCTGAATGCGTCGAATGCTAGCCAAGGGTTTTTCTCACGCCAAAGTAAGCATCCTATCAGGCGTTGTACTACCACCACTGAAGTTCTCTGCTACACTGCACCTCTTGACTAAATAAATGCAGTAACGGATGTTCTGCATGCCCAGCAGGCTACAGATACAACTTATTTCCAGGTCCTGTTAGGGGAATTTGTATACATTTTTATTCTTTATTTTCTTAATGCCTTTAAAATCGGTACTATCCTATCCTATCCTATCCTGTCCCGTAACCCGGAGGTCGTAGGGGCACCACAGATGATCGTTTAACCAGCATACTCCATCTTTCTCTGTCCTCAGCAGCCCTGATGGCTTCGCTCAGTGTCAAACCAGTCCATTCTCGAATGTTGTCCTCCCACCTCTTTTTCGGTCTCCCTCTTCTTCTACCTCCTTGCACTGTGCCTTGCAGAATAGTCTTTGCAAGGCCTGATGATCTGGTGACGTGGCCATACCATCGGAGTTTCCGTTTCTTCACCAAAATCGGTACTAAAAGAATAAATAAAAAAAAATCTAAACTCATCAAGTGAAAGCAAAATTTGAAAAAAAAAGTTTTCAGAATATTTTTTTAGTGTAAACACTGCTCAAGGATACACACAAAACAAAATCAGTACTTAGAGCAAGCAATAAAGACCTTGCAAGGGGATACAACACTACACAAAATATCAAGACATAAATATAACATACCACATTCTTTTAATTGCACCAAAAACATTTCGGAGATTTTATCCCTGCCATTTTTCAGGTCTGATCCTGAACTTTAAGTGGACAGGTAAAAAAAAAAGACTGCAGTAAATATTTGTAAAATTATCCCTTTCAAGCGTTCACTTCTTTGCTCTCTGTGTGTGTATGTGCGAGTAAGTGTGCGTGTGAGTGTGCACACACGGGTCTGTGCGCTTAAATGCACGCGTGTATAAACGTAACACGAGGCCGCATGGAGGGATTGTGCAAACTGGATGGTTAGAATGTTTGAGTGTGTGTGTTTGTGAGTGTGTGTGTTTGTGTGTATGTGTTTGTGTGTGTTTGTCAACAGGCAACTATTTGCCCTTTTGTACAGTTCATGTTTTTTTTTAAATCGTTTTGATCTTATCTTTTTATTGCGATTGTGCTGTCAACTTGTTTGTTTCTTTCTTTAATTTAACGTCTGTTCACCTAAGTGATTTTAGACTTGATGGGAGCAGGGGAAAATATTAAACAAATAAGGAATAGTCATAATGAAAGGAGAAAGGGATTAAATAAAGTACACAAAACTGAACAATTAAACAATCAAAATTCTAAAATAATTTTAACGTATTGTGCTGTCAACTTGTGCACTATGTGTTATGTGTGCTCTTTGTGGTGCTGCAGCATTGACCAGAATGCATTCCCGTGTGTTGATTTGGCCATAAAATATCTTGTGTCTTGTTTGTATGTAGAATGTTCTAGTCATGCCTCTACCTTTTAAGCACTGCCATTATAATCACGCATAGGTCGTCATATGTATAGTTTAAGACAACAACTTGTGCTGTCATTAGATTATTGTGTGTGTGTGTGTGTGTGCTTTCCCTGCATGAATGTAAAATTATTAGTTATTATTGATGTGGGGTTTGGATTGTGAATATCTGTATTTGATTGGAATTTAAGGTTGCTGCTGTGCCATTAGAAATGAATGTGTCTCTGCTGGTTGTGTATATAAAATGGATATATTGCATGCTTCTTGCAGACGAAGAGCCAAACATTTCTGTATATGTTGAACATCAGACAGTAAAGTTATATTGTATTGTATTGTATTGTATCTTGTATCAATGTTTTAGCCGTATTAGTTTCTTCTGATCTATGAAAATCGGATTTATTGTCTGATAGGCTGGGTTAGCCAAACGCCATTTTTGTTTTCTTGGTTATTTTTGCGTAATCTTTTTTCTAGAAGTGTCTTGTGCCTCGCTCAAATCTCGTTATTTAGTTTTACTTCAGAAAACGTTATTCTTTGAGTGCCTTCCAATACTGATGAGGAAAACCCCAGGTGGGGGTGCATGCAGAGTTTGAGAGGTATCCCTGTGAGGCCACATAAGGCAGATACAAAAGAGAATGAATCTTCAGTGCCTGCGTTTTTGTTGTTGTTGTTGTTGTTTTTGAAGAGTTCGCAAACAAAATATTTGCTTTTTCTTCGTCGTTCCTTTTTGTGTTTGCGTACCTCCCTTGCGCTGTTTAATGTCTTTTTTCTATTTTTTTTTTCTCAAACAAAAAAAAAACACATTACGAAAGAATTTATATTGTATTGGTCGGTCATCAAAGAAAGCAATTTGACGTCTCTATAAACTATACTGTATGTGTACATGTAGGCTACAATAAAAAGCTGTTTTTTTCACCTAAAATTCGTTTTTTCTTCAAGAAATCAATCACTATGATATTTTTCTTTCATGTAGTGATAATTTTAAGGCTTTTTCTGTAGCTTTAAAAAAAAGCCTCTTAAGACCACATGCGTCTGTTAGCACGTCCACGATTGCTGCCTGCAGGGTAAGGAAGAATCGAGAGTCAGGGAGGGAGAAAAAAAAGCAGACGAACAAAAGAAAATGATTGGAGGAGTGTTTATTGTTCTCCAAGGACGCTTCGCACTTGTCATAATTACGAGCTGCTCCCTCTCCCTCCTCCCGCAGCGAAGAAATTGTGGGCCAACGCCTTTGATGTGACGGAAATTGCCGATCGTCGTTTGATGCGCACGTCGGAAATTGCCGAGTGCCTTGCACAGCCTCCTGGCCAAGTTGAAAGGTCATAATGTTCCTTAAAATCCTCTTGGGAGGTTTTGAGAACAAATCCAGCGCGCACAATGGTTAAACGAGATGTTGAGACCCGCGCTTTAAGTTTGTTTCTTAAGCGTGTGCCCTGTACAAAGATCTGGCACTCAGTATGGACCTACTTAGTGCGATTCGCGGAGTGTCAAAGACCGTTTTATCTTGAATCCAGGATGGATTTAACTAAGTGCGTAGTGTCGCTCCCTGATATTCAGCATGCACATCTTTTGGGTTCTTTGAGCGGGTAAAAAGCTCTAGATAAGAACAAGTTCTATAAAGGAAGTGGGAAAATAAGAGGTACCGCATATAGCTTCTGTACGGGTTGGAGAAATAGGCGTATCAATGGGTAGTTTGTTAGCATCAGCATCAATCACTCTCTCCTAATGGGCAGTGAGAGGAAAATTGGGACGAGGGTCTTCACTACAATTCCACAGGACACGTCTTTGTGATCTCACCTTTTAAAGCTACGAATTAAGAGTTTGAATTTCTTGATAAAATTTAAGAGTGCAACACCTTGATGTTTATCACCATAGAACCTTGATAATTGAATACTCGAATTCAAGTTCACTGACTGTCTGATAGACTATCAATTGAAACCTTTAGCAATAGCACACTAGCCTTAGTTGTGTGTACTAAAATGTATTATATAATACCTTCTTCTTTATTGTGATGGGTGGGGCTATTGGATGGGGGAGGGACATAATATTTTCCATTACCAAACAAATGTGCATTATTAAGCTCATAGAAAAATACAAAAACTGAAGTACTTTATTAATAATCAATATTATTTACATTTTGTCCCACCGCCATAGCTCAAGTGGTAGAGCGTTCGCCTGGCACATCGATAACTCAGGTTCGAATTCCGTGGGGGACGAAATAAAAAGTGGCCATTTTTCACTGTCCATTTTATTTTATTTCTTTTATTTATTTATGTAATCGTTCTTATATAGCGCTTTTCCAGCTCAAGAGCTGCTCAAGGCGCTGGCCGATACAGGATCTAACTCAAGCCGCCCGAGACGCCCACCCGCAGCCTTTGGGCGCATGGTCTGACGCCCGGACAACTGAGCACAATCCTGGGCAGCCAGGGATGGGGGAGAAGGACCTAGGTGCATGCTGGGTGTGATCTTGTCACCGGCACTCACCCGTCTAGAACATGAGCGTCAGGATGTTTAAAGTCCGTTGTGATGGAATGTATGCGACACAGACTAGACCTCGGTTTATACTTTCATCCGAAGGAGTAGGAAAACAGGAGTAAAGTGTCTTTCCCAGGGACACAACACAATGGCCCGGCAAGGGCTCGAACCCGGGAGCGAACTTGTTTTTTCCAACCTAGTTCCAGTCACTTTCCCGAAAAAGGCAATAACCGAAGTTGAACGAAGCTCTCCGAGTCGAGCGAAGCTATCCGATGTTTTACGAACGAATGCTGGCAGGACTACGTGAAACCACAGGCTTGGAAGTCTCGTCTTTCGTAGGCCTCAATTACATACTATACTACGTACGTATTTAGGAGTTTACAAAGACAAAAGAAAAGACTTCAGAGCCTGTGGTGAAACATCCGTGCATAAAAATAGCCGCTGCTAGATCTAATTCTATTTCGATCTGCACCGCTTCAAGCTCAAGTCGAGATTTGCATTTTGAAGCAGTTATTATTATTATTATTATTATTATTATTATTATTATTATTATTATTATTATTATTATTATTATTATTATTATTATTTTATGATGAATAATATACTGACACAATTAGTAATAAGGAGTAAAAGTAATACATAACACATAAAGCACACATACAACGATTTCACATCTATATCAACAATAAAACCATGACAAAACTTCAAAGCGCTATGGATACGTTGATGTCACTTCAGCACAACAAGGCAAAGCAAGTTTATAATGGTGTCAAAAAACAGTGATATTTTTATTGCAAGCACCAAAGCAATTATTTATTTAACTAATATTATTCTTTTTAACTGATACAGTAAATTTGTTATATGTATTTCAATTATATGTATTTTAATGAGAAACAAGTATTTAAAAAATGTTGCGTGGCGGGCGGAAATGTATAAATCATCTGAAAACTTTGTTAAATCTATAAGAAAAAATAACCAGTAACACCATCTGAATATTTCGGGTTACACCCAACTTCAGCAAAAACAAACAAAACGTCACTGACCATATTTACACCATTGAGCACGCACAGCAGCACACTATTCTTTTTTTATTTTTAAAGTATGAATAATAATAATAATAATAATAATAATAATAATAATAATAATAATAATAATAATAATAATAATAAAAAGAAACAAACAATAATAATAATAATAATAATAATAATAATAATAATAATAATAATAATAATAATATTAATAACAACAACAACAACACACAAACAAAACAAATAAATAAATTAAAAATTTAACTAAATAACTATACTACTACTACTACTACTACTACTACTACTACTACTACTACTACTACTACTACTACTACTACTACTACTTGCTAAGTTGTGGTCTCGATTTTGTGGTCCTGATTCGGCTCTTTGCAGTCCGCTGGACTCTGTAAGCAATGAATAACTAATAAGCTTTTAATTTAACTCTGATCTCGAGTTGTCTTGATTTTGTGGTTCTGATTCGACTCTTTGCAGTCCGCTGGACCCTGTAAGCAATGAATAACTAACTATTAATTTAACTCTGATCTCGAGTTATTTAAAAAAAATTCGCTTAGCCTATTAGTCCTTCTCCGGAAATTTCAAGATTCGAATATTATAAAGTATAGACCTAAATATTATCAATTAGAATAGATATAGTTTATACATTTATTTACGTATATAACAAACAATACAGGTCTAATAATTATATTCAGCTAGTGAGCTTCTTCGCTGCGCGGAGACTGACTTATAATATAATAAAGTAGATTAAGCCTATGTATACTGTATAACAGTGTCTACTTGGTTCTAGGCAGGAAATGGGCAATGCTATTATTAGCCTTTACTGCTGAGAACTAACAAAATGCAAATCAAGGAACGCAACTATTAAATATGGTCGATAATAATTATGCTCACATTATGCTCATATTAACAAAGTATACCGTTGCGAAATGCTAAATCTGTGTAAATCGAACAGAATTAGAAGCAACAGCGATCATTTTAAATGTCAGCTAGTCGTAGTCATGCAAGCATCATTTCGTAACACATCGGAGAGCTTCGTTCGACTTCGGTGATTGCCTTTTTGGGCGAATGACTGGAACTAGGTTGGAAAAAACAAGTTTGCAACCCGGGACCATCAGATCCGCAAGCCGAAGCACTACCATTAGACCACAGTGCCTCCCTTTTAGCGGTATGATTGCTCTGGCGGTTCAGTGTTATTTAGGTCCCTACCGCCAGTGGTGGATGAAGACGTTAAACCTCAGTGTTCATTTCATTCATGTATATTACTACGTTTGCGCAGTGAATAATTATCCCTTAGCAGTAAACAAGGTCCGTAAACATACATCGTCGAATATATTCGTAATACAGTGTTTATCGGTGGCAGGAACAGCTCAGGGATCAGTGGGTCAGAGGGCGACGTGGGTTCGAATCCTGACTTCAGCAAACTATTGTGTGATTGGTGGATATTAGTGGCCAGTGCTTTGACAAACTCTCTGAGCTTGTAAGTGCGCTATATAAGAGCAATCTTTCTTTCTTTTGTAACATTTTGTTTTCTTATAACAAAGAGTGGTCAATTCCAGCGTTGTGTTTTTAAAGTGAGCCTGGCCTGACAATTTCACTCTTTTGCACTAGATATTTATAAAAGAGTCCACTAATCCAAATTATTGCAGTGAAAGTTCTCCGTTGGGCGTGTAATTTTTTAAATAATTTACGTCACGGCGCGATTCTAAAAAATGGAGTTTTTGATACAATCATCAAGCGTCAATTGATATAAAAAACAACACAGTGCTTTCGGTTAGTTCACAACAACTCTTTGAAATATGTTGGCCACGCTCGGCTGCGTTTTTATCTGCGTGACCTAGCAGCTGTATTCAAAGTAAGGTAAGCCATTTACTGTTATAGCAGACGACCATTTCAACGCTCGGACACAACATTTAAATTGACGTTTTACAAATATTTGCCACAAATACATGTAAATAGTAATTCACTCTTGGGGTTTTCAGGATTGAGAGTTGATGACAGACTGAATGATGTTAGAGAAGACTGTCTTTTCATAGAGTGAGTGTCGTCTTTAAACCAATGTTGGTCGGTTTAGTACGCTCCTCAGTTCTAAACGTGTTCGGGTTCCTTTGATGTGTGACACAACGTACTCAAAACAAGTCGAATGATCTTTCCAGGACTCAACTGTACAACAAAATTAAATCTCTCGTTAAAGATATCCTTGAGGCCATTTTGACCTTCAACAAGGTGAAATGGTGGCACTTATCAGACGGAGCACAAACATGGCGTCAAATGGAAAGACAACACTTCGAACACCCGGATCAAGGGGCAACAACCGTAGAGTGCCGGAAATCAGTGTTGACTCAGTTGTGGAGTAGGGTAGCAGTGGAGATATTTATTCGGAACTTCTAAGCTACGAAGCTGTGGATTGGTCTTTCTAAACTAATTTCTTAGTCCTAAGATGTGTTGCAGTCGTGACCAGATAATCCCAAAATTGCCCTGATATTAACTATCGGTTTGAAGGAAGGGAGTGGTCCGTTAAATACAGTTTTAAGTACGTCCTTGTCGCTGAGGTCAACAACTTATGATACGCCTACGCTAACACCTCGAGTGTCTATTGACGTTTGTGGTTGAAGTTTTCGCCTCGATAACCCCGATGATCTCAGTAATCTATCTAACTGCTGGTCAATAAAACATTTGTACATCAATATTTGGGGTTAATATTTATTCACGTTGGCCGATTTCATACATGCTGACCCATATTATACGTCGAATTTGCGTTAAGTATTTAATCAATATTATACACTGATACGGGTTTAGAACTAGAGTGTCGGACACAATCTCTTTTGCGATTGTTCAGTATTGGTGCAGAATTAGTAATGATAGAATTACACGTTTCATGGCTTTTGCAAGTAGCAAAGATTAACAACTTTATTGTTGATATTCTTCTGTACGCAAATAGATGAGTTTTCTATTCCTGTCAACACTCTTCCACAGGGTTCAACCCGTCGTTCGACGTTATGCATCGTTTATCATCCTATTTCATAACCATCGAAAGACTTTTAATCACTGTTAGGTATAGCTCTGCCTTAAGAATACATAAAACATTGTTGAAGACAAATCATTATTGTGCTGTTTCAATTATAAGTTAAATAAGATGAGAAGAAGTGATAATGTTACGTTGTTGAAACGACGATGATCATAATTATTGCTAACCATGACGAGGAAGACAATGACGATAATGATAATGACTACGACGATAACAACGACAATGATGATGGTGATGATGATGATGACTACGATGACGATGACGAACAGGACGATAACGACATCGATGATGATGACGAGTACGACTACGACGACAAAGATGATGTTGACGATGATTTACGATGATGAAAATAACAAGGAAGAGAGTCAGTTAACAGTGTACCTCGTGTCGTCAGCATAGTAAAGGCGAGCTTTAAGCTGATTCATTTTCGTTTACAGACAGTGAAACCATCGCAAATTTCATGTTAAAAATTTGCAGTTTTCAGTAAGCTCTAAATGTATTTTTTATTTCCTAAGTGAGCAAAAAATACGTTAGGTGGGTGGCAGCAGGTTAGGAATGGTTTGCTCAATTCAGTTCAGTTCAGTTCGAAGGGACTATGTTAAGCCTCGCGGCTTTTTTATGTCCCTGTTTCTCTATGACATTATATTGTCTGGTTAGTTATGCAGCTGCTCAGGGAATTAAAGTTAAAATGACCATCAGTCATCAAACTCAAATTTTGATTCCACAATGAAACTTATCTTTTTCAGAAGGTTTTTAAAGGTGCAATGGTAGTTTGTTCCAGAATGGTGCAATTCTATGGCTAAAACAGTGCTTTCTTTTGTTAGTTTGACAGTGCTGGATAGTGTCTAGTATTGCGTCCACAATGAAATTTAAAGAATGTATTAGCACTAAGTTTGTTAATGTTATTTAATACATGTATTTTATAAGTTTGTGAAAGATTATCTCTAACTCTTCCAAATTTCTAACTCGTAAGGCATAGTTTATTTAATCTAGCTACATAAGGTATATCTTTCAATGATTTAAACAATTTTGTCGCTCTTTGCTGCACCTTTTCAATCGCTGACGATTGTCTTCTAAAGGGGATTATCTTATCCTATCCCATAACTCGAAGATCGTTGCGCACCACAGATGATCGTTTAACCAGCGTACTCCATCTTTCTCTGTCCTCAGCGACCCTCATGTCTTCGCTCAGTGTCAAGCCAGTACATTCTCGAATGTTGTCCTTCCACCTCTTTTCTGTCTCCCTCTTCTTCTGCCTCCTTGCTTCGTGCCTTGCAGGATGGTACTTCCAAGGCCTGATGCTCTGGTGATGTGACCATACCATCGGAGTTTCCGTTTCCTCACCACTGTGATCATGTCATCGTTTTGTCCAACGGCTTGTGTGATGGTATGTCGGATTTCGTTGTTGGTGTCGGAAGAGTCCGCTTGACCTAAAGCAATAATCATGTAATGTAATGTAATGCTGTTCTGGGTATAGGAAATGCCCAGAAATCTTCTGTAGCACATCATCTCAATTCTTTGTATTCTTCGTTGTAAATCTGCTGTGAGGGTCAATTTTTCGCAAGCGTATAGAAAGATGAAGATGTCAAGGGAGCGCAGCAGCCTTACCTTGAAATGTAGACTGGTGGTCCTGTCTTTCCAAATGGGCTTCAATCTTGTCAGGGGAGCAGTTGTTTGTGGGATTCTGGAGGAGAATTCCAGTCGGGACCAATTGTCTGATACAATGGCTCCTAAAAATTTGAAGCTATGCACCGCTTTGAGGGATTGGCCTTGGACTTTGATGTCCGTGTTGATGCCATTGGTTTTGTTAGTCATCATTTTGGTCTTCTCAGCACTTATTTCCATTCCAAAGGCTCTGGATGAGGTGTCAAGCCTCGATCTGTACGAGCTGATCAAGTTCTTATCCAGCCAACCCATCAATGTCATCCGCAAAACGGAGGTTGGAGATCGCTCTGCCACCTACGCTAACTGTTTCGTCGCGATCTGCATCCATGACATACGACTAGAACAAATGATCACTTTCCCATACACTAAACCTCTTCTTTCCCAACAGCCCGTCTCTAGTACCCCGCACCGAAGGCCTTCCTGCTCTCTCTGACCATGATGTTGTCCACATGGAATGCAGCGTTAACCCAGTGCTCAACAACAAGTCAAGCGTCAAGTTCAACGGTACAGCACAGTAAACTGGCCACCTCTTCACGCCTCGGCATAAGAGTTGTCTGACTCCGTTGTCAACATGTACAGCGACAACAGCAGCACTGCAGACATCTGGCTCACATTGACTATGCAACACTGCGGCTGATCAGGAAACGAGACAGACTGTACAAGAAGTGGAAGAAGACCAGTGGCAAAGAATTTAAACCAAAGTCCACAACGTGAAAGCTGGAGTCCAGAGAAGACTTCGTCGTTCCTATTGATCTATACCGAGAAATTGATCGATGACGGTACAGATCCCCACGACATTCATCCAATAAAAACCGATAACAAAAAATTGTGGTCCTACATTAAGCCTAGGAGAACCGAGGCAGCAGGCGCAGCACCATTAAATGTACGGATGCCAGAGAAAAGCACAAATCCTCAATGACCAATCCCGCTCTGCATTCAACCCCAAGACAAATTGTTCGGAGGCCGAGTTTACAGAAAGGACCAACTTAATCCCAAATCAGATGATCGTACTCTGTGCACCATTGGCATACAGGAAATAGGTGTGCTGAAACTTGTTAAGAACCTTGATTCCAAGAAAACCCCTGGATCTGATGGCATTGGCCACAGAGTTCTCAAAGAACTTGCAGCTGAACTCACTCCTGCCTTCACTTTTTTGTACAGATCTTCCATCAAATCTGGCACTGTTGCCTTGGACTGGTGATTTGCAAACGTCACCTGTTTTCAGGATAGGTGAGTGCTATCGCCCTGAGAACTATCGCCCAAATCTCACAAGCATCCCGTGTAAAATCCTGGAGCATATTACAGTGATCGCAGTCATGACGTTTGCAAAGGAGAATGGTATCATTTGCAAGGAACCGGGAGGAACCGGTCCTGTGAGAGCCAACTAATCTGACTTGTGGATGAGCTGTCAGGCAACCTTGAGAGGAGCAAACAATGTGATACCTTAGTGATGGACTTTTCCAAGGCGTTCGACAAGGGCTGCCATGTACTACTCGCGCCAACATGGAATCACAGGCCAGGTGAATAACTGGATACAGAGCTTACACAGCGCCCGACAACAGGCGGTTGTGGTGGGATGAGCAAGGTCGGGTTTCGTCCCAGTAGAATCCGGAGTTCCTCAAGGATCGGTATTAGGACGGTGCCTCTTCCTACTGTACATAAAGGACCTCCCGGATAACCTGTCCTCTACAGCTCGCCTTTTTGCTGACGACACTCTCTGCCACAAAACAGTGTCCTCTGTCAACGACCAAGATGATCTTCAGGAAGACCTGGACCGTCTCGCTGAGTGGGAAAGGACTTGGCTGATTACTTTCCATCCAGACAAATGCCAATCCCTCCCCATCACCAGAAAGCGAACCTCAATGACAAAGCTGTATACCCTTCGGGAAATTCTCCTCAAGCCAACCGACGAGGTGAAGTGCTTTGGCGTCACCATTACCAACGATCTCAGCTGGAGGTGGGGGGAAGGGATACCCACATCACCAGTGTCACCAACAAAGCAAGCAGTTCTATCGGCTTTCTGAGACGGAACCTAAAAGCTGGCTCTCAGCGCATCAACCAGCAGACCTACCAAGCGCTTTTCCGCCCCATACTCGAGAATTCCAGTATTCCATACCCCACCAAAGATATCAACAAACTGGAGTCTGTACAGAGAAGAGCTTACCGATGGATAGTGAACAGGCATCGACATACCTCCAGTGTCGAAGACATGCTGACCCAACTGAGTTGGCCTTCTCTTCAAAAGCGACGACGCAAAGTGCGGCTTATAATGATGTACAAGTACGTCAACAAAGTGCAGCTTGTAATGATGGACAAGTACGTCAACAATCTTGTCATCAACACCAGCAGAGAGCTTGTCCAAAAGCCTCACAAGAGAGCCACCAGAAATATCCACGCTCTTACTTTCCAACGTCTTTCTTGCCGTATATCGTACAGACAGCAGTCCTTTCCTCGAACAACCAGCGAGTGGAACAGCCTTCCAGCCCAGTTAGTTCTTAACCCGACCCTAGAAGGCTTCAAATCCCAGATATAACCATCCCCAGTCATCCCTCCATTCCCCTCATCCAATGTTTCTTAAACCCCTTCCTCCACCCCAAACCCCCATTCAAACTCCTGGTTATCATCTTGGCAGCAATTTTTTTAAGTTTAAAAGCAAATCGCTATGCGCAAATCTCCCTATGGTACGGTTGCAACATTTTTAAAATGTTGAAGGCGGCAGACCCTTAGAAAGAAAGAAAAAAAAAAGAAAGATAGAACTGTCGTTCGCTTGGAAAACTAGTTGGCGGGTCTTGTATAATTTCGTAGTCGGGGACTCTTGGTCTTGTTGTTGCACTCTGTGCTTTACCAAACACTCTTTAATTTACGCAAATACTTTAGTGCTTAAAGTCCTCCCCTCTCTGCAGTTGAAAAGGTCTCTCTCTCTAGGTCTGTATGCCTAATCCTCTCCTTTTCAATGTCGTTTCCTTTTACAATTCACTTTAGTGTCTCTCTTTACTACGATTTTAAAAATTCCCTTCCCCTACCTTTGCTTTTTGTCTCCCTTTAGTTTTGTTGAGATGTTAAAGAGTCTTATCAAGACTACCCTTCCATGAGGTCATTTCCTGCTCACTGCTTCATTGGCAAGCCGCTTCATTGTGATTTAAAACCCCTGGTTTAACAGGTAAAGGGTTATTAAAGGCAATCGGCAAGACGGTGTACGATCATCAATCCTGCCTGCCAGAACAAAGCATCTTCAGCTTTTTATTTTGAGCATTTGACAATAGAGACAATTAAAAACATATTTTTTTGCTGTGTATTCTGTGAGTTCATCTTCTTCTTCTTCTTCTTCTACTTCTTCTTCTTCTTGCTGATGTTGAGGACCCACGATCAATACATCGATCATACTGGGATCGAAGCTATTCTGTAATTTTGAAGACTGGTTAAGAGCTATTACAACAATGAGTTGAGTTTGCAAGTTTATGTTAAAATTAGAAATGTCTTGTAAATGATTATATTCTAAACGTTTTGTTAATAACTTGGTTAAATTTCTTACGATACCTAAAAAAAAAAGAAGATAATAATAATATTAAAAAAATAACAATCAAACGTAGCAGATGAAAGGAGAAAATGCTGAGGTAATGGTAATGCAAATTATACTATTCGCTGCACTACAAACCATGATACGACGACTAATACATTCTGATTCTGATTGTTCATAGTACTGGCGCATTTAGAAACAAATCTGAAGAATAAGACGAGGAGAGAAGGAGAAAGACGAAAACATGAATAGAATTGAGACTGAAAACAAATTAAATCTATTGACAGGTAGAGCGGAGAGCCACGAATGACGGAATTATTTATAGAGACTCAAAATGCAATTTATTAAGGAAAAGAAAGTCTTTATTTCAGCACAGCTGTAAACTACATTTTGTCTATTAGAACACAGGTCCCGTTCAGCAGAGTGCAGTTGGATGTTTTGCGGAAGGGAGGGAGAGATCATTGACGAGAGGGTGTGGTGGGTGGGGGAATGGGTAAGACGAGTACAATAAAGTCTCGTTTACAAGATTTAAAGAGAATGACACGCTTCCTCTTTGCATTGGAGAGTCGAAGCGGCAATGGCAGTGAGGCCCGATTTTTCTGGGAACACATTTACAGTAATGAGTAGTTAAGTAGGGTCAGCATGGAAGGCAAAGGCGACTATGACATTACTTCTGTGTATAGTTTCGTTGTCGGACTATTGCGTTATATAATGTACGGCGACAAAACAGTAATCAGTATTGCTTCCCTTTGCCATCGTCACTGATAAGTGGTATGGATTTAGAAGTTGACAAACTTTGTAGGTGTAATACGTTTTTCCTGTCGTATTTTTCAGTTGAATCCGCTTTCAGGTGTTTTAAGAAGTTTCTTTTTGAAAATCTAAATGACTCAATAGCGTATTCTTAAGTCTGTTCTTTTAAAAAAACGAAAAAAAAAAGAAGTGCGCTACCTTGTCATGTTCATCTTTCTATGCGCTTACGAAACATGGACCATCACAGTAGACTACAACGAAGAATACAAAGCATGGAGATGAAGTGCTACAGAAGACTTCTGGGCATTTCCTATACCCAGCACATCACAAGACGAAGTCCGACAGACTATCACACAAGCCATTGGACAACACGATGACCTGCTCACAGTGGTGAAGAAACGGACACTCCGATGGTATGGCCACGTCACCAGAGCATCAGGCCTTACAAAGACCATCTGCAAGTCTAGGGGCAAGGAAGCAGAAGAAGATGGAGACAGAAAAAGAGGTGGGAGGACAACATTCGAAAATGGGCTGGTTTGACACTGAGCGAAGCAATGAGGGTTGCTGAGGACAAAGGAAGATGAAGTACCTTGGGTAAACGATCATCTGTGGGGACAAAACGGTCGACTTTCGAATTGCAGGATAGGATATAATAGGATAGGATAGGATTTATGGTAATTTTAGGCGCATTAGTAGGTCTCCAATGCTGCTGCTGATGATGATAACGATGATGAAGGAGACTAATATTGCGCACAATTCCATTTTGGCAGCATGCTCATGGCACACAGAACGAAGGGAAAGAGAAAGTCATGTGCGCCGGGTTAAAATCACCATTGTTCATACAATTTGAACATTTACAAAAATTTACAGACCTATTAATGTAACATTTGAATGGTGCTGCTCTGAAAAGGAATATTTGAATCAATCTGCTATTGACAGGGAATATTTGGATCAATTGCTGCTCATAAAAAAGAGGCACGCCGATCACCGTATCTTGCGGTTTGAGGATAAAAGCTGAAGTGTTGTTGCCGAAGAGGTTTTATATGGGAGTGTTCTTCCACTCGTGCACTTATTACACACACACAGCCACTAACGTGACCCTCAGGGGTCCATACTCCACCCAACCCCACCCGACCCCACCCACCCTACCCTACCTTTCAGTATAATATCCACCTCCAACCCCGCTCTTCAATTCCCTACTTCCTGCCTTCTCCACCCTCTAAAACCCCAAGCCCGCGAACCCCCACTCTCTTCAGTAGTAACCCTCCCCCACCTCCAACACAGAAAAAAAGTCAGTGTCTGATAGTATAATCCTTTTCCCTTATGTTTTTCATTTACCCGTTTTTCGCTGCGCTCGTTCCATCCATTCATGGCCACCACAATCGTTCATTCATTCATTCATTCTGTTTTATTTCTCTTGGTGACATGACTGGTGGGCTAGGGGCCGCTTAAGCCGCCTTAAATGTCAACGGGAAAGTGTGGCACCAGCAGTTTGAATAACCGGAGGGCTTCCAAAACATCCAACTGTTCAAAGGAAGTGTCATTTTCGGAGTGACGCGATGTGTGTGTATGGGTGTGTGTGTGTATGGGTGTGGGTAGGTGTGTGTGTGTGTGTGAGTGAGTGTCCTCCAATCCCCACCCTCCAAGTCTCGTCTGTCTTGGTGAGTTTTTTCCCCCTGTAATTTTAATATTTGTTGAGGGCATGACAAATCGGGCCAGTAGAAAACTAGTTCCAAATCAAGTGCCATTGTGTAAACCTTACGATTCTCTTGCGTGAGCGCAGGGGTTTCCGGTCTTTCATAATGCCAAGAATGATTAATAGCAAAAGAGAAAGAGCAATAAGGGTCAGGGAAGAATTGATCGAACAAAACGCACACTGACAAAAACGGCTGCCAGCGCCCTTACACACACACACACACACGGGTACACACAAACGCGTACACACACACGCACACACAGACGACGAAGTACAAGCAGGATACTTAAAGAATCTGAATACATTACATTATTAACACGTGAAATAATTAACGTCACTTCTCAACGGTGAATGAAATTATACCTATTTGTAGCCTAAGGAAATAACTATAATAGTTGCTGTACTTCTTCGAGGTTTTTTACATCATAAATTTTGTAACATCTTATCTCTTTTAGCAATTAAATGATTTTACGGTATAAAACTTAATTAGAGGAAAAAAAAACAAATTGGGTACAACTATTCAAAGCAAGAAAGCCATATGGGTACCTAGTTCCTATCAAAGCTGTCTGCTCAGTTGTCTGGGCTTCAGACTATGCGCTCAAAGGATGCAGTTAGATCCTGTATCGGCTAGCGCCTTGAGCAGCTCTTGAGCTGAAAAAACGCTATATAAGATCAAATAAATAAATAAATTATTACCTGGTCATCATAGTTTTGCATTTAAAAGCCAATTTATGGTGCAAAACCTGTAAATAGAAAAGCTGTGCTCATGTTGATTGAAAAAAAAATCGCCTATCTAATCATTCAATTTAGACATAGCAGCACCAAATACATCACACCGAAGTAGAAATAAAGGTCCGGACGCCCGTAGGATACACCAAGCTTAAATACGCCAAGCGGCGTGATCAAACACTGGACAGAGTTTGAATATAAAGATCCGTCTTCTGTTAAGGTGAACAATTTAAGTAAGTTCTGTTGGATACGACTAAGACAAAAGGAAGCAAACCAAACTGAACAGAAAAAAGTTTAACAACAGAACTGACGAGTCTCGTACGACTGTCATATGCAGTCAATAATAATTGTTCAGTAATGAGAACACAGTGACAATTTTTTTTATAGTTTCTTCTGACCTTGTGGTCCATTATGGTCTTCACACGACCAAAACAATTTTTAAATAACAGTATTTACCACAAGGCTTTTAAATTTCTATGGAGATTTACTTTAAAATGTAGAAAGAAAGGAACAGAAAAACAAATCCTCGACAAGCCCTTAAATATTTTTACAAAATTTCAGCAGCTGAATGCCGGACGTTAATACCATTTAAACGTCTTGAAAGCTTCCTCTGTCACCCGCTATAGTGTTTCCATTAATCAGGAGAGAGGCTATCTGAACGGACAAAAGCTGTTAACCCCCAAATATTTACTCCTATCCCGAATGCTAACACTACGGATGTGGATTTTCAAGCTACATAGTGGTATGTGCAGTAAATGACGTCTTAGCAGAATGGAGGTATCTGCAATGATGAACTAAGACAGACATACGCCGTTTTACGAGAGAATTCAAAACTAACGTTACAGTCTTCTTTCCTCAGACAACTAGCACTCGTATCGTGTGGACACTACCATTGAGAGTGCGAAACTGAGGCGCCAGATCCCCTTGCGCATCGCCATTATATGACGTCACAGAACAAACCTGGCGACAAAAAGACCGGGGTGGTGGGAGGGGGAGGTGGAACGGGAGGGGGGAGTAAGGGTCCTGCTGACACGGCAGGGTTAAGTGGCCCTATGTTTGCACAACACTGCGACTGATAAATCGTGGAGAACCACACATAGCAGGACTATTCCAGGTACTTATCCATAGTGTCTAAATGTCATGCAAACGCGATCCCAGATACCTCTTAGTTACTCTGTGTGACCAACCCTATTACTAGTTCTATCCTTGTATCGTCTTTGGTTTGACATTCAAGAGCAAAAGGAAAGATATTGGGAACCAACATTGTAATTGGACCTTAAGTATTTTATGTGTTGTAAACTGGGAGCAATATGTGTAACAGATTTCCAAAAAGTACTCGCTGAAGTAGACAAACAACAAGTACACCAACAAAAAACAAGTAACAAGTAAAAAACAACAACCAAGAAGCACATATTAAAGATAAGTCAAAGAACTTTGTTATTTCCTTCTCTGAAATTTAAGACAAATATGTCAATGTAAGAGAAGATTTTAAGGTCACACAACAGAATTATTCAGAATATGCGACCGAGGGAGCAGGAAATAATTATTTTGAAAATACCTTTTTTTACATTAGGACATAAGGCATTTTTATTGTGTTTAGATTTATAGAAGTTTAATTAAGCAGTTCAGCAACGCCCCTGTAGAGAGATAAAAGAATATTGCGCAAATATGTAGCATAGGAAGAAAAAAAAGTGCACTTACAAACCTTACTACATATTAAAACATTGAGCGGAAAGTTTCTACGCATGAAAGCAAATACGATCAAATTCGCAGATGAATTAGATTAGAGGTGCTCGTTAAGTTCGAGCGAATTCCGTGGAAATCCACTTCAATCCGGCCGCAGCCAGTTTTATGGTATTCGATCCAT
>CM072513.1:61995545-62013045 GCA_036898135.1 Oncomelania hupensis | reverse complement strand
GAGTTTCTGTTACGTCTCTGGATTCCAAAAAATCGTCCCTTATGAACTGGTACCTTATGGTTTAAGGTTCAGAATTTTATTATAACAGCAGCTAGATTGGCGGGCAGAAGTGCCAAATATTCCTAAAACACAAAATTTTCTGTAAACATTCTGTAATTATAATATAATTTACTTGCGTGAATTTCAGAAGGCCAGCTCTGTAAATATTGATACTGCATCCTTTTCTTTATCTCCTCTTTAAGCCCTTCACTCTATGCTGAGGACTCATTTCTATCTTTCCATTCACCTGTTTCGGTCTCCTATCTTCTCTTCTTCTTCCTCCTCCTCCTTCTATTTTTCTACTCACATCCACTCTCACATTAACGTAAACTATCATATTATTTGATTCAGTATCAATGTCACTATAGAAGACGTAAAGTGAGCCTGACCACAAACGTTCCATCTTTCATACCTGATAATATAAATATAAAAGAGTGTAATCATCTCAAGTATTGCGATGAAAACTCTCCGGTGGACGTGTAAGCAGCTTAAAAAAGAAATTGGTCTCCCTGATAACGTCGAGCCTCGAATTTTGCAAAGGGATCATTAATACAGCCATCAAGCGTCACCCGATACCACAGGCAGCACAATACTCTCGATTGGTTTATTTACAATAACGCCTTGGAGTATAGATTGGTCATGCTCGGCGAGTTTTATCTGTCTGCGCTAGAACCTCTAACAGAAATAAGCCATGTAGGCTTACTGCTATAACATGCGACCTTTGGAACGCTTACTTTCGCAAAAATTAGACACACACAAAAAATATGAATACATAGGTAAGCAGTCAATTCTTAGCGTATATTAGAGATTCTATTTGAAAAGATCTGCAATTTTGTTCTCTACCTCAAACGCACTTTAACAAACCCTTTCCGCCCCCTCCCTCCACCACCATTTTTTTGAAGGTTTTCTCCGGGTACTCCGGTGTCCTTCCTTCCTTTAATAATAATATCTGATGCAGTCAATCTAATTTTCAAAAATTCAAAAATAAAAATGTATTTCCTCTCTTTGCTTTCTCTAACAGCGATTTCTTCAGATTGCCGCGTTTTGAGTTCGATTGAAGAAAAAAAAAAAGCGCATGATAGCATCCTTTATTATTATTATTATTATTATTATTATTATTATTATTATTATTATTATTATTATTATTATTATTATTATTATTATTATTATTATTATTATTATTATCCTTTTGTTCATTTGCTTCTCCTCCTCCTTTTCGCTACTAACTTTAGCTAAAAGAACATCACCCCTTCTGGTTATCTAAAGAACTTCATTTTGGTTATCTGAAGTGCAGAACCCCCATTCTTACTGTTCACTTACTTGTCCCCACCTCAATCTCAATATGCACCAATGTTTTGTGGCTACTTTCACTCTTAGATACCCCAAATTCACCTATTCCTCCATCTCCGCTCTCTGTCTGTCTGTGTGTCTGTCTCTGTCCTCCCCCTACACTCCCTCTCCCACACACACACTCTCTGTGCGTTTGTATGTTGTGTGTGTTTTATATTACTAGTTTCACCTGTCCATTTACCTGTCCGTCCTTTTTCCAACTTTTTTCTTCACCCCCGAGGCACTCCAACGGTGTCCCGTTACCAGGGTACCGTTAATGTTACCCCAGGAAAAAAAGAAAAGAATGTGTTATGTTCGTTACCTGGCCCCCATGCAGGTGTGAGCTTTGGAAACCCAAGTTTGAAAACACCTTTTGCCGTGCCTCTTTTCAAATACACATCTCCAATGACTTGTGGATGGAGTTTGGGGTGTAGGTGGGGAAGGGTTGGGCGGTAGAGCGGTGTCGGATGATAAAATACCAGCTCAGGACATTGATGAAAGAAGGGCCAGTGTGATTTTTTTTTTAAATCGTGGCATGAATGGGACCTAGTGGTACATTTTGAAATTTGAGATGGAGTCAGCTTCGGCTTATTTTGCATAGTGGAAAGACACATCTTCAGGTTGTAAATGCTCGTGCGCGCGCACAGACACACAAACACTTATTCGCGCGCGCACGCTCACACACACATATGCGCGCGGGCGCGCGCTCACACACACACACACACGCACACACGATCACACACAGGGATGGTAAAAGTTAAATGCAAATAAGTGCAGCAATGCAATTTTGCAACATATGACATGGTGATGATGATAGTGGCAATATTAATTAATCACAATCACCACACTTCCCACCGCAAGGATTTTCACTACCACCAACACCACCGCTACCACCACCATCATAATCTTCATCATCATGATCTAACTTACAATCCGCACTTAGCTTGAGACATGCACTATTGTTT
The DNA here is from genome assembly GCA_036898135.1 of Oncomelania hupensis. Classification (NCBI taxonomy): domain Eukaryota; kingdom Metazoa; phylum Mollusca; class Gastropoda; order Littorinimorpha; family Pomatiopsidae; genus Oncomelania; species Oncomelania hupensis. The sequence goes on along the minus strand of CM072513.1, from coordinate 62,010,712 downwards.
GTCAACAACAACAGCAATAAATTTTCTTTGAGTCATTTAGCAACAAGAACAAAAGCAAAAATAATGATTATGGCTAAAGTTACAGTTTTAAATCAAAAGTATATTAACAATAATATGATAATAACATAACAATATAATAACAAACCAATAATTAAATGCACACTTATAATTAGTGGTATTAAAATGCACACTTAAACCTTGCTGATGTCATCCACTCGAAGATTAATGTACAACACTGTTCGGCCTATTATTCCAAAAATACTTTTATCTTCGGTCTCGGTTTGTCATTGTAAAAGTGCAGAGTACTAACGCTGGCCTCGTCCAGAGTGCTTGGATTTTCCTAGGTGCTGTTTTTACAATAGTCATGTTTCCAAAGACATGTCTACGTACTTATTTCCATGTGTTGCTACCAGATTTTTGTTTCCATAGGCACATTATGCGTTATCGGCATGTTGGCGTGGAATATGAGATATGTCCAACGAGACCTATTCAACGTTTCAATGATGTATCGATTTCATCGAATCAAAATATAAAACGGGAAATTTGCCAAAACAATAAATACACCAAAGCTTTTTATAGTCCTACGTTAAAGACCACCCCACACAACACATTCCAAAGAATGCAACATAACAAAGTAGTTCACGCATTGGACACGTTTGCAGCAGATTTTAATTCTTAACAAACTTTCAAGTTTCACGCCTTCGCATTACATAAACACTGAAATAGTCTTGCAGATGCAATCAATTTGACGAAAAGCAACATTACACGTCACGTTGACAGTAAGCATTTTATGTCATACTGATTGGAAATTGACGACGCTATATTTAAATAATAATAATAATAATAATAATAATAATAATAATAATAATAATAATAATAATAATAATAATAAAAATGGCGGCATTCATGGAGAATGTTTTTGTTAGCATCCAGCACAGGAGTACGAATTTTGACATTCCGTAGGATTCATTGTTATGTTCGGAGCATCTGAAGTAAATAGTAGCAACAAGACAGTTCTGTCGTCTGCAATACCCATAGATTTATCAATTGAATCGAAGGCATGTTCAAGTTCATGGCATGCGGTTCAAACCATAGGAGCTTTATCTGGACACAGATCGCCTATGCCTATGACGCGTCTTTCTTTGGATATATATATATATATATATATATATATATATATATATATATATATATATATATATATATATATATATATATATATATATATATATATATATATATATAGGTTAAATGGTTGAAGAATAATCAATAAATGGCTGAATACGTTCCGAATATAATTGTTTACGAGAATGCAAATTATAAATAAAGTTTAATCCTTCATAATTGATAAGTCCTTTTAGAAATAGTTTTACTAACATTTAAACATTTGTTTCAACCAAGACAAATTATTGTCTAATGTCACGCCAAGAAGTTTATGAAATTGTACTTCTTCCACTATTTTAGTGCAAAGTTTTAAGAGATGGAGTTTCATAGAGGAACTTTACCTTTTTTGTCTTGTAATTAGCATGGAGTTTGTTTTGTAAGGAATCAGTGTCATGTGATTAAATTCAGTCCATTCCTATAGTTCATTGGCCTCTTTTTGCCTGATGGATCCAATCTAAGATTCGTGCTTTTCGACGAAAACAATCTCCGCAAATTAGAGAGTTATGATGGCATTTACCTCACCTGAATAAGGACGAACAAAAATTCGTCTGCAACTAATAGCGTTGCCGCTTCAGAACCGCAGGCCCGAAGAAAGGTTCGCAAGGATTTCCTTATTGCATAACCGGAAACGAAAGAGATCACTGCGAAGCAAGTTTCGCTGGTCGAACTAAAGCTCCCTGTTTACGTGGACACCATTCGTAAGTAGTTCGTGTAAGGATTCTTACGACTTTCACATTCCAAGCTTTGCTAGATTGGTCAATTACCTTCCGATATGAGTTTTAGGCACACTCTACGTGGCCAATGAAAATATAAGATACTTGTGGAAATCGATAAATACAGTTATGTTATACTTTCATTGTTATTTTACTCCCTCCCCCTCTTCCCTTTCCCACCCCTCTTCATCTCTTCCCTCTACTCCATATCCTTTATGTAAATCAGCAGTACAATTGAACGAAAAACTATGGTAATGTCCACAACTAGCAATACAGGCAGTGGCGCAATGTGAAATTCCGTACGTTGGTTGAATTTGTTTTTTTAGTTAACTTTTTAGTTCAATTCAGGTGATAAATTTAAATCGATTTACCCATTATCTTTAAAGGTGGGTATCTATTAATTTTAATTTACAACGGCGAACCTTTACACCATATGTTTAAGTGATGAATGTGACTTTGCTATGCTTGTGAGAGTATGTGTATGTCATGCTTGTGAGAGTATGTATAACATGTGAGCTTATCGGTTGGACGCTCTTTAAGCCTGAATAGTTAATTGGAGGGTAGTGGTGGCGGCGGGTGGGGGTAGAGGTAGGGTGAGGGTGGGGGAAGCGCGTTTACAGCATTTTGTATTGTTGTTGTTTGTAGATTATAGTCACACGACACTTTCGCATATAGGTGACTACTGGACCGATTTATACTGACACCAGCGGGCCAGTTGTTGGTAAAGGGGAAAATAATATGATCACACGTTGACCAATCCGGGATTCGAACCAGCGACCTTTCGGTTACTAGCAAGACGCTCTTACCAACTGAGCAACCCGGCCCCGCTGCATTTTGTTTTATTATTACGAACCTTATATTTCATGGGGTAGGACAGTTAACCTTAGCGCTGGAACGATATTTTCGAGATTAACATGATTAAACTTTCAACATGCATGCATACATTTTTGATGTACAATAATTTAACTGCAATTCGTTCTTCATTTCAGGTTGTTATGGTGCTGCTGTAAGCTCAAGTGAGGAATGGTGCTATGCAAAATCTTGTTTACAGTTAAATGTTAATAATAAATCTGAACGGCAAGTTTTGTGTGCCTCCGATACTCTGTGGCTTAAGTGTCCACTGTCATAACAACCCGTGATGATAAACGGTGAAAAGGATTTTCCCGTCACAAGATGAATGCTGTTGGCAGCGAAACATGTCAACAACATTTATGATCATTATAGTATCGTTAAATCATACGACGATATGCCTTTCTTTGTAAAGGGTGTGTGGTTGCGTGACATTAATCAATTTGAAGGGGTCGTTTACCGAGTTCAGGGGAGATCAGAATAGTTAAGTGCGGACATGAGGTTTTACCATTTTTAATGGCATTTCAAAGGGACTTTTTGATTGACTGCATCCAAGGGAGGGAGGGAGGAAACCGGAGTACCCGGAGAAAACCCTCGGTGACTTGAAAAGTCTCGTACCTAAGTCGCATACATCCCTTGCCGGATTCGAACCCGTAACCTACAGGAGAGGAAACTGGCCACTAACCAACTGCGCCATCAGGCCGACCCAGTAATTACGCGACGATTTAAATTTTTCCTTTTTACCTACCTGGCATTTTTCTTTCTTTCTTTCTTTCTTTCTTTCTTTCTTTCTTTCTTTCTTTCTTTCTTTCTTTCTTTCTTCCTTCCTTCCTTCCTTCCTTTCTTTCTTTCTTTCTTTCTTTCATTCATCATCATCATCATCATCATCATCATCATCATCATCATCATCATCATCATCATCATCATCATCATCATCATCATCATCATCATCATCACCATCATCATCTTTTTCTTTTTCTTCTTATTTTTTCACCCGTTCATCTTCCTTCCCTTTTCATTAAAAAAAAAAGAATATAAAAAAGGATTAAGCGTTTATGCCCTCTTCATTATCAAACCCTTCCCACAAACCTATGTCTTTTAGCTACTTTGAGTTCTCGCCCTTCCACTCTTTTTGTTCTCATTCTCAATCTTCCTCTCTTCCTCCTACCTCATTCCCCACTCTATCAGTTGTGTTTTACGATAATATATATAAAAATATATATAAAAGTTTTATTTATTTATTTTGTTAGTGCTTGTAATTATCTTTATTGAAGTGTTTGTACAATTCATCTGCCACATCCGTTCCCTTCTCCTCTTATCCATTGCACTCATATGCAGACGTGCCATAACGTTCAAACCCACACTACGTGGAGGTGAGCCCCCACCCCAAAAAAGCACCCATTTCACTTTGTTACGTTTGCGACGCGCACGATAGTACGTGTGAGACGCGCACGATAGATCTGATCGTTTTGTTTTGCAAAGCATGCAATAATAGAGTGTAGTTACCTTTGATTTGATTTTGCGTTGTAGTTAGAAGATGCCTGGTATAATGTTGATAATTTTCGTTGGTCGATATTATTGGAGAATTTTCTGGGATTGCTTGTTTACTATCGATCGAAGCGTCTAGATAGATCTACAGATAGATGAGATTATTCTGGCCTAGGTGAGTTTATAAGACGTAAGATAGTTCTGATGACGAAGTTTATTCTGATTGGTTATAATTGCGTCACACTGGAACATTCTAAAGTTATCTGGAGTATAGAAAAAACTATATAATTGATGCACTGTGTTGTGAGAAGAGAGAGAAAGTGAAAAAGCGATTGTATGCAGTTGTTGATGTACGCTGAATAAAGTTGGAAAACTTCATACGACGACTCCTGATTTGTTGCTGAGTGAACAGGTTGGGTGGATAAACGAATCCGAGTTACACTTATCAGGATTCAAGCATTGGGGCTGAATCAACTACTGATTAAGAAAAACCACACCAATATAACAGACGTGACTTTGTCTTGATCAACAGTTGAAACCTTTTTAGTAGTGCGTCTTATAATCTATATCGCCTTGTACTATGTAAAATACGGTAGCTTATGGTTTGTGAGCGTTTTTTTTAAAAGAAAAACCTATTTGTTTATGTATGTAGCATGCTTCTTTTGATTGTAGTTCACCTCTGCAAGGACTTGATGTTCCTTTTCATTTCTTAACAGTGTTGCTGCTTAACCTGTTACAAACGATGTGGTGTAATGTGTCTCGAAGCTGTTCCATAACGTTTTGGCTGTGAATCCATATGAGGGAAAACTGGTTCAGAGATGCAGTGAATCGAACCACCCATAAGATATGTCTCATTGTGATTGTTCATTTGTTTGTACCCTAAAAAATGTAAGTTCAATTCAATTCAATACAATAATTTATTTTACGCGTGATTTTAAACCATACATTCATTCTCATGCATGGACACACAAACATATAATAAAATATAATATAACAATCTAAAGTTGAAATATAATCATACAAAGTATATTACAGTACTACATAATTTACCAACTGCACACACTTACATTACTGACGAGGACGAAACAATAATTCTTTTCTATACATAAAAGAACCAAACTAGGACATTCATATAAAATATGTTTAACAGATATTCGTTGTACATAAGCACAAGCATCTTTTGAAAACTTGGTGTTCCATGAATTTACTCTTAGTTTATGAATTTTTCTACATAAATGTCTTGGACAAGAAAATTTTTCACTCTTTCTATTGCTAGGTAAATGAGAATATATTCTTTTTTAATAAAGATATTAATTCAAATACTGAATTGAAGGCTTTATATCGTTATATGTAATAGTATCATCTACTTTCATTGCTTATCGTTTAGCCAATTTATCAACTATATTATTCCAATAAATGCTGGTATGAGAAGGAATCCAACAAAAGGAGACTCGAATACCTTTAAATATGATGTATTACAGACTTAATTTCAAATAAAATGTATTTCCTCGTTTTACATGACCAATATTTCAAAATTTAGTTTAATTAGTTGGGTAGTCATTTTTTGTAGGGTCCAGCGGACTACCTTAAAAATCATGCGATAATGGTGCCTAGATTCCAATACGATCCATTCCAATGTCCACTTGTATGGCACACAACTCCATGTTGCTACCGTTCCACTCAAGTTTTTCCAGCACAGCCATGGCCTTATCCCCCGCTGGCTCGTTCAACTTCTCCACAACGAAGAAGCCTGGGCTATCTCTTGCACAGCCGGTGTGATATTGAGCTACAGCGTTATTTTATCGGCCGCTAAATCCGCGCCTGTTTGAAAGTTTTGTCAGCGGAAGGTTTATAATAGGACAGCGGTGAAGTGGACACTTCCTGCGATAGTGCGATAGGTGGTGTAGTGATATGGCCCAAAGCTATCCGCTGCCCTGAACGGTCCTGATTTGGCTCGGAAGAGTCCGCTGGACCTAAAGCAATAACCTTGTATTGTATTGTATTGAACAACGAGCAGGTACACGGGCGCTACTTATAAAAGAACTATCATATCTGATGGAATGGTCGTCCCCTATACACGAAAGTGTCCGGGGACGTTAATCTACACAACGAAACGAAACGATGGAATGGCTTTAGCAGAAGGCAGATCTTCAAGTGGTACCATACATCTTTTATAATAATAATAATAATAATAATAATAATAATAATAATAATAATAATAATAATAATAATAATAATAACGGATTTTTATATAGCGGGTACTCCAGCCTATGACCAGACTCACCGCGCTTTACATAGTCATTGCATATAAATACATGCACTCGATAAAACATCACTTTTGCTGCAATACACCAAAAGACGGAACAGTAAAGGTACAGACTATTCACAACTATTTACAACTATGTACATAAAATACATACATCTTTTACCTCCTATTTGTCTATACCTGCCCACCCTCGGCTCGTCTCGAAAACCTCTCACAGATATTAATAGTCGTCTTTTTCATACTTATAGTATAATATAATAGGGTCTTGTTATAGTTGTTGAATTCCTTTCATATAGCGCTTTTCTTTAACTCAAGGAGCTGCTCAAGACGAGGACGAAACAATAACTCTCACACGCTGACCAAAGCGTCAACTTGCTGTTTGATGTGCACCGTCTTACGCCCTAGACAACTGATGTGTTGTCATGTCTATTTACGTGGAAACAACTCTACTTATTCGTGTTTTAATTAATATATTTTCGGTTAGGTAGGTCTAAGCGTTTTGATAGTTTGTTTTGACTGAATGCATATTCCATCTTAGTATTCTTTTATTTCTATTTTCACAAAGTCATTATACTACATCCAAGAAATGTTTGTTTTCGAAAACAAGACTTCGTTCGAGTTGCATTCAATTCAATTCAATAAATCTTAATTGCCATAAGTGGAATTATACCCTGTCATTTGTATAGCATTTAATTAAAAACAAGATGCATGCCATTCAAATGTATTTCCAGACACTCACATAGATAACCGATAAAATAAGCATTTTCGAAAGAGTTAATTTTATTGGCGTTATTGGGACTCGGTTTTATCGTAAAGAAGCAAATCAAGAAGTGGAATGATAGGTCACGATCTGAACTATTTGCATGCAAAAAAGTATCAAAATCGGATCACCCAATTTTTAGATTAAGAGCAAAACACCTTTAGAAAATTAAAAAACAAAAACAATGACCTCGACTTTTGAGAAAGTGCAAATACGAATGATCGAGCAGTAGCTGAAGTATACACAACGTAAAAATGATGAATTTCGGTTTAGGTATTCTTGAGATACGTCCAAAAGTGTTTTTGAACAAAAATGTTAAATTCGGAGTGGCGGACTGACCGCTAACTCTGTCCTACAACCGGACGGCTACTGAAGGATGGACCATGATTTGAAGTAAGCTTACTTGTATAACAAAACTCAACAAAATCGCTTTAGTTGTTTTTTGAGATATTGAGCAAAACGTGTTCAGCAACCAAATAACTCCAGTGACCTTGATCTTTGCGATAGAGCAAATATAATGGCACGAGAAGCAAGCTGCTAACCTAGGTAATGTTCCTTTAGTCAAAATCCGTTCAATAGTTCTTGAGATATGGCTTCCAAAGGACCGAAGAACCGACAGACCAACATTTGGCTCGTTCAGATTCTCCCTATTTCAAAAGTATAGGCGTGCAAAATAATTGGGGGCTCAGAGTAGGGCTTCTTCTTCTTGAGGTTCACCACTTTGGACTTCGCAAGTTTAATTCCTGCTGTTTTGCTTTACGTTTTTCTCGTCTCCGAAGCTCGGTGTGCTAAATCCTCTATACTTTCCTGTTAATTCAAGAGCCCTTTAGTAATTTATCATTCTGACTGCCAGGACGTCTACAGATTTCTTCACTTCACACTGTTTGTATGGTTCGCTCACTTTTGTCTAAGCAAATAGTTTACAGTTCCTATGACAGAGTGTGCGCTTCATATACTGCAGACATTGAGCGAGCACCAGCCTAGCATCACCTGTTTTGTTGGTTGTTGTTGTTGTTGTTGCATGTAATGATAAAATAAAAATATTTACCCTAAATGGAATTTTATCCTAAATGCATTCTTCATCCTTTTTGTCTCCCATAGTGGCAGTGATGATGGTAGGGAGGAATAACGGTACAAGAAGTAGGGGGGAAAGGTGTGAGGCTGGGGTAGGGTTAGACTGAGGTGGGGTTGGGTGTAGTCTGGTAATGCTGGGGAGGAGTTTGGTATGGGGCCGACGGGATGAGAGGCTTCAACATATCATTATTTAAGCTAATCTTTTTGTACGCTGAGTCCGTTTATTGAAAACTCAAACGTTATGCCAACGAATCTTTAATTTCTTATCACGAAAGCACGCACCACACAGAATGTTTAGAAAGACGAATATGGCAGTGTTCAAGTACAATGGATTGATTATCTTGGCACATGTGAGGCATCTGTTATTATTCACACCGTATGTATTCAGCATTCAATCACTTATAACAAAACTTTGTATTTATTCATTCGAAATTCAGCATTACCTATTTAAAGTTTTACCTTATCCTTCTTATATAGCGCGTTTCCAGCTCAAGAGCTGCTCAAGGCTCTGGCCGAGACAAGATCTAACTCTAACCACTTGCAGCATTTGGGCGCATCGTCTGACGCCCAGGCAACTGAGCACAACCAATAGTGACCTCCGTACAGGGGAAGTATATTTGAAAACTGACATGCAGAAAAAAAGAACAGTTAAACAAGCCAACGAGTGGTCAGATTCAAACCAAGCTTTCGAGTTTATTCACAGCTTTTTATTTTCTCAGTAGACTATTTGGAGAAACAAATCCTTGTGTATGTGTGTGTGTTTGTTTGTGTGTGTGTGTGCGTGCGTGTGTGTTTGTGTGGGTGTTTGTATGTGTGTTTAAAATAACTAGATCTGCGTAATAAATATTAATGGGGGAAGTTGGGTTCACATGGTTGCTGAGTTGACGAGATCGAGAGCATAATTATTCTCCATTTTGATAAATGCTGATAAACTATACACATCATTCCAGTGCAAATGAGGGGAGATTTTGATAGGTTGAGTTATTTGACATTTGAATTGAACCCTAAGCGTTAGCAATATTGTGTGTGAGGTTTCTTACATGCTTCTCGCGTTTCCAGTTGAAAAGTGTCGTATCAGTTAAAGAAAGCCGCATTAGGACTGCTTTGAAATAACGACGGACATACTGAAATGTATTTATAAGTGACTAGTGGTTTTTGTACCCTGGCAAGCCAGGGTACACAGGTTGCTGTTTAAAATGTAGATAGAGAGACAACTGTTGTCTGCGAGTTTCATTGGACGATGATACCTCCCCATATCCCCCTTGATACCTCACCATACCCCCCCCCTCTGATATCTCCCCGCCCCCCCCCATGATGCCTCATCATACCCCCTTGATACCTCCCCGAACCCACTTGATACCTCCCCATAACCCCTTGATACCTTTCGTACCCCCCTTGTAACCTACATGTACCCTCCTTGATACTTCCCCGTTGATCGTTTCGCAGGTATGGATGAAAGGAATCGACCATTTTTTTTTTTTTTTAAAATCAGTTTATAGTCCCCTCTCTTCCCGATAAGGATTTTCAGAGAGGAGACTTATATATTGAATCGACCATCACCATACCCTCTTATATATACCCGTATCCCCGTTATGCCTACCCATGCCCCTTTAAACCTACCCGTAGCCCCCTATTACCTACACGTACCACCTCATCCCGATCCTTGATAATAATAATAATATTAATAACAATAATAATAATAATAATAATAATAATAATAATAATAATAATAATAATAATAATATAATAATAATAATAATATTGAATAATACAAATAGAAATCATAAAAAACGCCAAGGTTTGAAAATAAAATTTGATATAAGATATTATAATTATATTAATAATAATTATTATTATTAGTTTATAAACAATAATAAGAAAAATAATAATAAAAATAATAATAATAATAATAATAATAATAATAATAATAATAATAATAATAATAATAATAATAATAATAATAATAATAAAAAATAAAAATAAAAATAATAATAATAATAATAATAATAATAATAATAATAATAACGTACCACCCCATCCCGATCCTTGGTAATAATAATAATAATAATAATAATAATAATAATAATAATAATAATAATAATAATAATAATAATATTGAATTTAGAATAATACAAATAGAAATCATAAACACCAAGGTTTTAAAAGAAAATTTGATATAAGATATAATATTATAAATAATAATAATAATAATAATAATAATAATAATAATAGTAATAATAATAATAATAATAATAATAATAATAATAAAGGTAAAAAGCCTAAATTAAAAAGAAAAATATGCATATTGTAGTGGGAAACAAAAACCATTAAAAAAAAAATAGCCCGCGACGGATTCGAACTTGGGTCGCCCTAAACGTTGGGCGAAGGTGTTACCGACTGAAACTATCAATGCTTCGTACAAAACAATAGATTTTTTGGTCTATATGGAAAAACATGCTGAAACCTCAATTTGATTTTTAATGGAAGCGCGCGGAATGAGGCTATTGCAGTTTGTGGACATTTTGTTTATTTATTTATCTCAGAAACGGTTAAACGTTCGGTAAGGAAATGTCGGCTATAACGATTTCGCTAGTTTTGAGCACACAACAGGCCGATTCCCAGCGGCCAGCACCTGCCCAGATCAGCGTCCATACCGGACAAACTTTATAGTAGTGGCAATGAAGGACTTCCGGCTAAGCAATTTATATATATAGATGCTTTGGAATAAAATAAGTTTAAATATTATAAACTTAACCATTTCGCTCTATTTTCATGGCTGAACTAAAAGGAAGCTCAATAAGTTTCTTTAAAATAACATGTAAATTTAAAGTCCATGCTCAAAACAAAGCGCGCAAGCGAGAGATAGAGAGAGAGAGAGAGAGAGAGAGAGAGAGAGAGAGAGAGAGAGAGAGAGAGAGAGAGAGAGAGAGAGAGAGAGAGAGAGAGAGAGAGAGATGTCAAAGGTTTGTCACCGCGACTGTCCTGCCGATCTTATAACTGATTGCCTCCCTTCAATCGCGTAGCTCCTTTTCCAGTTTTTCAGTCTTCATATCAATCAACGTTCTCTTCTCCATCTCCCCCATTGCTTTCCTCCAGCTGATTTGAACATCTAGAGTACTATTGTTAAAAAAGAAAGAAGTTCAAACGTTAAAAGAGATAGTGAACAAAACGTAAAATGATGTGTCTGGCTCTTCTTATTGAAGTATTCATTCAGACAAGTTTCAATGAAACGCACAATCCAAACACAAATTACTGTAGAGAGATCAATGAGACAATGCAAACGTACAAATTATGTAAGCCCAATCGCTATTTTCTAAAGAGACAAAATGAGAGATAAATCTGAGTAGACAAAAATGAATAGAGTTTCTTTTTTTGGATTAGGATCTTTGAAGATCCGTATCCTCCTACACACAGCGTATCTGAGACTCGCCGAATACGTTTCACTAGTGAGAGAGGCCTGCGTTAAGTCTCGGCGAATCTCAGCTACGCAGTATGATCTTTTACAGTCTGTTTACTTTCTCAGCGATAGCGTGGCAGCTAGCACTGCAGCCCTGCCAGGTCAAGTGGGAACCCTTTCTCATCAACCCTTTTTCCTAATGCAAACTTTCACCTAATCCACCCCACTATGCCTAAATTGCTCCTGTCACAAAATAGTCACAGTCATATTCACACACAAACGCGCGCGCGCGCGTGCACACACACATACACACGCACGTGTATATACACCGTTATGGCTTTTATGAAACACCACAAACGTTGTTTTGACATTTTTGGAACTTTGTCTATTTTTGAAGCTAACCTAAACCCAAACTCTAACCCTTAACCTAACCCTATGCCTAACACAACCCTAACCCTAACGGAACACTGTATTGACGTCAAAATAACAGGGCCGTCAAAAGAACGTAGGTAGAGTATAAAGAGTGTGTAACAATAACGACGTTTCTACATCGACACACACACACAAACACACACCCACACAAATAATAATAATAATAATAATAATAATAATAATAATAATAATAATAATAATAATAATAATATACAAGATACCTTCTCCAAATAATAATAATATACAAAATATGTCCTTAAAATAATTATAATAAAATATACAAGATACCTTCTCTTTCTCTTTCCTTCTCGGCTGGTTTAAGTGTGTATTTTTGCTGAAATATTTAAAACAATCCTCAGTTTACGCTTCCTTTATTTATATGCGTCTTATGTGACTGTAATTGCTGATGTCATTTTATTACTTTCAACTTGCGAGTGCCTGCCAGTCTGTGTGTGTGCGCGAGCGCATAGGGCAGACTACAGCTTGTTTGGATTTCGCGCTTTACCAAATACATTATTAACTTTCCCGCCGCTACCTTACCCTTTACCCCCCCCCCTACCCCTCCTCAGTTACCATCTTACATAATGAAATTAAAGAAAAGAAAAATGATGTAACATATGATCAATACATCGCTGCGGTGGGTTCGAGTCATCGGTTTGGTATGAAAGTTTTTAATTGCAACACACGCTCCGCCAAAACATACAAGAACTTTTCTTTTGTTTTGTTTAGCAACCCCACCCGAAATTACCCGTTATTAAAGTTGAAGCGTATCGCAGAGACCTTGGAATGTGTGTGGGTTGGGGGAAAGGAGGGAACGGGTGTGAGAATGGGGGTTAGCAGTAGGGCAGAGACAGTCCGGAATCGGTATACACACACAAACTCACACATACACCCACCCCCTCCCCACACACATACACTCTCTCACACACATACATACACACACAAATTACACGTATTCCAAAACCGCAAAACATAGCAGGAGGTCTACCTCTAGCAGGAAACATTTTATATTTGTTAAAAAAAAGCAGTTTTCTACCTGCTAATTAAACGGGTATTAAAGTTAAAGCACGCATACCGTAGAAAGACCCTAGGAAGAGAGACACATACTTTCAATTGGTATGCGCACAGAAAAAGAATACACTTCGTCTAGCCTGAAGCGGAAAAAAAAAAAGCAACGCGGGCCAAGCTCTCTAGGATTATTTCTGGGCAACCTGCTGCTTACTTTGCGATGGAAAATATGCATGTAATAATTACTTTTTTTTTTTGGTATTCACTGAGTGTACTTGAGATCCAAGTTATGGGACACGTTATACAGACATTTCTTTATAACTAGAAAATCCTATCCGAAATCTAATATATGCTTTTCACTGCTCACAAATCCATAAAAGAAGGGATGTGTTGGGAATGGGCATTGAAAACAGAAAAGAGACATTCAAAATTCTTTACCATGTTTTTCTTCGGATGGGTGTTGGGACTTAGTAGAGAATGGGATATGCGAAAGTGTTGGCTTCGGATATTAACCGTCAAGAGTTCTTTATTGCCGGAATGAGGAAGAGGAGAGCGCTAGATTGCATCTTGAACAGGCCATTGAACTAATTAGTGCCCTGTATTAGACCAGTTACTTTGGGTGTCGCGGTCAGTAACCAATATTTTGAGGACAGTATTTGTCAACTTAGAAAATGATACAATGTAATCTTGGTTCATTATGTGAATACCAATTTTCATTCTTTCGCTTCCTTGAAATCGCATTCTTTGATTGTTATAAGACAAAAATATGCCCCCTTCCACCCCCCCCTCCTCCCCCAAAAGACTGCGAACCAAAACAATTAGTGTAAACGATAATGGGTGGTACATAAAAAAAAAAGAAAAAAGAATCGGCGTTGTAGGAGGATCGAGTTCTTGGACCCATCCTGATTTTCTGGTCTTCCCAGACTTCCCATGCAGTGCTTATACTATAGCGTGAAGGTCCCTAGGCGTGCTTGTCTGGATGGCAAAGGCGTAACTCTACATGCATGCAGCTAGTGTAATTGACCCATACAAGATTTATGTCCCTTGTTTCTCGTTTGTCGTAAACACGGAATACGGGACCGTAACCTTGGACTGGGTTTTTGTTTTTCGTTGGAATACGTGTGTGTGTGTGCGCGTGTGTGTGTGTGCGTGTGCTTGCGCGTGTGTATTGCGTGTGTGTGCGTATGTGTAGTCTTTGTGTGTGTATGTGTAGTCTTTGTGTGTGTGCGTGTATGTGTGTGTGTGTTGTTTGCTTACGTGTCGGGTGTGTGTGTGTGTGTGTGTGTGTGTGTGTGTTGTGTTTGTGTGTGTTTTTTAATGTGTTGTCATGAAATAGTAGAGAGACTCGCACATTAGGGCTTAAAGACGTAAGTCCCTTCCACTTCCAGATATATGCAGAAAAATGGCCATCCATAAACTGTGTGTAAGATTGATATCGGCAAAATTAAAGTTCATAGATTGTGTCTTGGTTTCTTGAAATATTCATGTACTTCTCTTGCGTTTCTCTTCACACACACTATTATTTAGTGCGAAAATTCCGCACAGGTATGCGTGCAATTTTCGAATTTGGATTACGTATTTTGAAAGCATTAAAAGTTCGCTTATAAACTGCAGTAGTTAAGCATTTGTCATTGTCTAGATATATTTTTAAAAAAAAATACATAAGGTAGATCTAGGATACACTAGAGAGTTAAACGGTCAATAGATTTCATTTAGCTTCTGCCAGGATTAGTTTCTTTCTCGGTCTTTCGAACCCAGAGATGCCGTTTTCTTACCGCAAACAAAAGGCAGAGGTTTGTGTATTTCCCCAAAACTGAGCAAGCCTTCCTACCGCAACAAAAGATAACATTATGTCCTTCTACTCCAAATGTGGGGCTTTTTATCCTCAAACTCCGTGTCTTTCCGCCACAACAATGGAAGCCTTCCAGGTCTTCTTACCGCAACAAAACGTAAAAGACGAGCGTCGTTACCCAGTAGACATGATAATCTCCAAGTTTTTGTATTCAAGCACATGTA
>CM072513.1:61993895-61995045 GCA_036898135.1 Oncomelania hupensis | reverse complement strand
TGTTTGCAACTACTGTTGTTGTTAATTGTTTGTTTTTTTAAATCACGTAATCCTTCTTATTGTTTGTAGTTGTACAACGTTTTAATTAATCATCTTATATTTATTGCTTGCGAATGTGTATCTGTTTGTACTTGTGCTATGGTTTTGATAATGTCCTCTTTAAATGCATTTAAATCATATTGCAATAATTTTATAACATTTTTGTTCACTGATAGTGCTGTAGATTTCTATGTTTCACATAGTGTCAGACTTGAGTTTTCCAGTTATTGTTTTACTGTTACCTTATTAACCTCTGTAAATACAGTAAGACTGGGTTCATTTTCAATGTGGATGTGCTTGTAAATAGTGTATAGTGATCCTGTTAATTTTTTTTACAATGTTTCTTAAGTTCCTTTTTTTTTCTTTTACATTTTGTCACACATATTTTAATAACGACAAATATGCACATGCAATGGACAGATTTCTTTTTTAGATCTGATTAATTATGACAAAAGAAAAGAAGAAGAAACTACACAATTTAACGAAGGAAAAAAATCTACACCATAAATATAGAAAAACTGCACAATTATATGACATGTTACGGATATTACATTTGGTAATTCTGGTCTTTCAGATGGACCCAAAAACGTTGAACATGTTCATATTTAAATAAATAAATTTAAAAAAAAAATATTATTATTATTATTATTTTTATTATTATTATTATTATTATTATTATTATTATTATTATTATTATTATTATTATTATTATTATTTATTATTAATACCACCATTATTATTATTATTATTATTATTATTATTATTATTATTATTATTTATTATTATTATTATTATTATTATTATTATTATTATTATTATTAATTATTATTATTACTATTATTATTATTGCCATTATTTTTAATATTGCTATTATTGCGGCAGTGATCGCTCAGTGGTCATAGAGCACAACTTGTGTACATGCGTTTTGGGCGACGTAAGTTCGAATCCTGACTTCATCAAACTATTGGGTGATTGCTGGATATTAGTCGCCAGTGCCCTGAGACGGTCTCTGAGCTTGAAAGGGCACTATAATAAAGCCATCTCTTTTATTACTATAAAAACAATCTTTCTTTTTTTTTTCAAATTAGAAATCTTTTATTATATTCGGTTT
>CM072513.1:61876395-61988895 GCA_036898135.1 Oncomelania hupensis | reverse complement strand
TCCAGCATCTGGGCGTTTTGTTTCTCCGAATATTATTTACTTTCGACTCGGGCAACGTCTCGGGTTTTTTTTCCGGGCACTCCAGTTTGCTCCCCCAGCAAAAATTTAAAAAATCAGAAATAATGTTAGATAGGTTGGGTTTGGGCTCGCCACAGGCTGCGACTACGCCTTCCCCAGGTGAGGTGGCCCAGAATTTCCCGATAGAAAGGGATAATAAACTGCAACCAAAAAAAAAAACATTAATAAGAATAAGAATAAAATATGGCGTGCAAAGGAGTAACGGACAGACAGACCGACATTTGGCTCGCTCTGATTCCTAACTGAATCAAAGTATTCCTAGATAAGTCAAAATAAAGTAAAATATACCAGTCTATAACGTCTGTCCAACTGCAATAAAATAATAAGAGCACCCGATTTGTCACTTTCTCTACTTGGTTCATAAAGATCAAGTATTATGCGTAATCGTACTACGCCTGAAAAAAGATTCGTTGCTCCAGCACTAGGCCTAGCTGGCTGCACTTTACAGACAGCCGAAGGCACTAAAAATATAACATCATCACTCTTTGATTGAACTGCAAGTGATTTATTTGTTTGTTTGTTTCTTTTTTTGTTTGTTGTTGTTGTTTTTTTTTTTTTTGCTTCGTGGGCCCTGGGGCGAAAGATGGGAGAGAGGATCACGTCATTGACAGTATAGTGGTCATTAAGTGACCAGAAAGACACAAGGAAGCAATTTGCGAAACAACACGCACAAGGTTCGAGTCGGTTGTTTGGCCAGCTTGCCCACTGACGCATGAAGAGTGATTAGGAAGATGGTGTTATTGTGTTTTTGTTGTAGTTGTTATCTTTTAATGTTTTATCCTAAGAAGAGTAGATTTACAGATGTAGAGTGGTCAGGCATGTTGGTCTTTAAAAAAAAAAGTTTTACCTTATGAAGTAGATATGCATAATATGAAAAGTGGTCAGGAATGTTTTAAAAAAAATGTTTTAGCTTATCTATATATGAAGTGTGGTATGGTACGTGCTTAAAAAAACTTAATGTTATAGCTTATCAAGTAATCTACAGAGCAGTAAATGTAAACACTAAACGCCGACATTTTGTGTTCTTCTTCAAAAGTGCTGCAAAGGCAAACCTTCGTATATACCCAGCCAATGTACCACTAGTACAGACAGTTTGTAAAATTGCCTTCGAATTGGCGTAGGTATGACCTATAGCAATCTTAATAGAGGGTATCAATTTAGTTTATAAGCCAGTCTAGTTCGAAGTTAAAGAAGAAGAAGAACAACAACAACAACAATAACAAAAACAACAACAACATCAACAACAACACATTTTAAAACGTAAGTGAGCGGGAAGATGGATCAATCTAGTATGAGGTTAAAGAAGAAGAAGAAGAAGAAGAAGAAGAAGAAGAAGAAGAAGAAGAAGAAGAAGAAGAAGCCATTAGTTTGCGGTACGCCTGAGTTCATAGGTCTGAGCATAGATATATATAGACAGGATCGCTGACTAAGCCTACGGACCAAATATGTTTCGAAAACCGGAAGTACACGGACTTCGAAGGTCATTCACTTCCGCCCCGTCGTGTGCATCATTCAAGATGCCTGGTTCATATTGCTGTATGCCTGGATGCAGTGTAAGTTCAGCAAGATGTTCAACACTCATAACTTTCCACAACTTACCACAAGGAAAAAAAGATGCCGATTGGAGAGCTGCTCTGATTCACAGAATCAACCGCGCCGACACGCTTTTCAATCCAAAGCACGCGAAGATCTGTTCACGACATTTTGAAGGGACGTGCTTCAAAACCGGTATGTACAAGTTTGGTTATAATAATATATTTGTACAAATCAACACACACAAAAAGGGTGGGGGCAAGTAATAGTATAGAAACGGTGCCTGTCATTGAATAAATTAAGGGGGAACAAATCCAACAGCAGATCAGTAGCTCACTAGCTGAGAGTGTGTAGGAGTACAATCTCAATAAATAATCATAGTCATACACTCAGTCACACTGTGACACTGTCATTGATTATGCAACTGTAGCTTTATTGTGATATCATGCTCAGTGGTAGTACTTAGAAATTCTATTTCTAATCTTGTTTAGGTTCCTGTTTGACTTTGACTGAATTTAAAATTTAAATAATCAGGGAATATTCAGTGATTCACAGCTAAGGGTAGTGACATACGTCATATGTTACCATTGGTTGTAATCTTGATCTAACTGTATCATGTAAGTTATTTTATTTAGTCCAAATGTAAGGCACTGCACTATTTCTTGTCCACCCTGTTACTTGTTTGTTCAACATTAATAGTATTAGTAGTATTTTACTTCAACTCCAAGATCAGTAAAGATGGCCATTTGATTCAATATTCATGCAAGTGCAAAGCAAAAATTATGACAATGTTATTCAGATAACAAGGTATAGAAATACCTCCATATTGTAAGCAATAGGCTTATGCCACAACTAAGATTATATTTATATAAATGCATATATATGAGTTTTCAACATTTCATTTATTGTCCTATTTCTAGGGTCTACGGGCAGGCGAAAACTTATCCCAGGAAGCCTGCCAACCAACCATGTGCAACAGAGGTCAATAGAGACCGTTAAGACTCCAGCAAGAAAAACCCCAGTGAGTAAAGTTGCTGAAACGCTATTTTTTTCCACTTCTTATTGTGTTTGGGGCTTCACCTGTACATTTCCTCCCTTGCAAAACCACTTCAGACACATTTTAAAACCCATTGTATGATTGTTTGCGTTTTTGTTCCTAAAAAGTAATATTAAAAATACCACTGATAGTGAAACGTACATGATATAGCACGAACCTCCCAGTCCCACCCTCCTCCCTCCCAAAAAACAAAATGCATGACTATTACAATCAGACAGAAAAAAAAAGTCACACAAACTTTGCCTACTAATAGACACATCTCCTGTTTAGCATGTTTCAAAGCATCAAGTCCTGGGAATAATTGATGATGAATTTAGGTGGCAAGGCCATATTGATGTTGTCTGTAAGAAGGTCTCACAAAACTTATTCTAGCTCAGTCACTATGTTGACACTAACGCTAGAAGAATTTTATGTCCATGCACATATATTATCTCATAATAGTAATAATCGTATTAATTATTCCTTAAGTATTTGGTGTGGTGCCTCAGAAATATTACTTTTTAGGAACTAAAACCTACGGTGACCGTTCATTTTCTCTTGTGCATCCACTGTTTGGAATTCTCTACCTTCCGACCTCAGACACTGCCATCCAAGCCTCCTTCAAGCACGCACTCTATCTGTTCAGAAAATTTCTCAATCTGTTCAGAAAATTTCTCAACTAACCACCCAGCGATCTGCTATCACACTCACACCCCATCTCCTAGTGTGCAAGCGTGCGTGGGTGTATATATGTGTGAGTCTGTGTTTGTGTGTGTGTGTGGGTTTTTTGATTTGCTCTCCATTCTGTTACAGGTCAGTCGTACCCCACCTTCTGTTCCTGATCTTGTGTGTTACTACAACTTCGAAGAAATCAGACAGGACACCCTTAAGCTTGCTGCACCATGGTGTCTCTTAGAAAACAGCAAGGACCGGGTCCAAGTGGGGGTGACGGAGGCCAGCCAAGTAAAGCTGAGGGTCATCATCTTCCAGACTTTACTTTTCAGGTGATTGTGTTTGGATTTGAGGCATCTACTGCTCGGTCAAACATTGAGTGTGTGTCTTTGAACAATTTCTTACTGGACTTACAGGAAAGACGATTGTGCCCTGGTGTCACTGAAGACAGCCTTCAGAAGTATGCGGATTTGCCGTCAGGAGACAATCCTGTGTATTTTAAGCATATTCTCAGTTATAGCCAAACCAGCAGCAATATCTCTTGTATATCTTGTGTTCGATCAAGGAGCTGTATTTTTGTTTTGAATGATATATCATCCATTATGTGTGTTCATTGTAAATATGCACATGGTCTCTTGTTAAAAAAACAGCAGCGAGCTTCACAAAGTGTGCTACGCCCCATCAGCAAACATGAGCCATTGACTTCAGCATCCAAAGAAAATTTGTTGGCAGCACTAAAAACTGCTAGGAAACGCGAACGCGCGTTACAGGAAGAAGTTAAAAAGTTTACGCAGGAGTTGTCTGTGGCAAAGGAAACTGTGGAGGTTGAGAATTCTCTCCACAACAGCTTGAAAGATGTGGTGAGCAACACAACACTTGAGGAGCCATTGACAAAGTTGTTCTGGGCAGAACAGCTGAAAGCCTTCAACAAAAAAAATCGTGGCATGCGATGGCATCCACTGATGATAAGGCTTGCCATCTTAATTCACAGTCGTAGTCCTGCAGTATATGAGACTTTAAGACAGACGGGCATCCTGAAGCTGCCCGGAGAATCTACCCTGCGAGACTATACAAACGTTTTTGGGCCAAAGGATGGATTCAACAAACAAGCTCTGGAAGAACTTGTTCGACAAGCAAAGGACCTGAAAGATGAGGAGCGTTTTGTTGTTCTCCTACATGATGAAATGTCCATTCGAGCAGACCTTGTTTTTGACCAACGAATAAATCAGGTGGTGGGTTTCGTCAACCGGGACAAGTGGATCAATGACATAGAAAATAATCTTGCAACGCATGTTCTAGTTTTTTACGTTGTAGGCATCAACTCGAATATCAAGATGAGCCTCGGATTCTTCGGAACTTGCACAGCAACAGCAGGTGACATGTTTCCTCTACTGTGGAAGGCTGTCATATATCTGGAGAACTACTGCAACCTGAAGGTCATAGCATCAACAAGCGACAAAGCTTCTTCAAACCAGAAACTATGCAGCATGCACCAAAATGCCAGAATTGAAAACATATGCTACAAGGCGCTCAACATATGTGCTCCGAACAGGTTTCTGTATTTTATCTCAGACCCTCCTCATTTGATCAAGACTGTTCGCAACAATATGAGCAACTCTGGATCTGGCAAGAAAACCAACCATCTGTGGTGCAACGGACATGAACTTCTGTGGCAGCATGTGAGGAACTTGTACAATGTTGACTCTCAAACAGAACTGCGTCGCACCAAACTGACAGAGAGTCATGTGAATCTGACAAGTTCGTCAGTGATGAATGTCAAGCTTGCAGCTCAAGTTTTCAGTAAATCTGTAGGAACGATGATGAGAATTCATGGTGGCGCGGATGCTGCAGAAACGGCAACATTTATTCTCTTAATGGACCGTTTCTTTGACTGTTTAAATGTACGGTCACAGGTGGAGGGGATGCAGAAGAGGAAAACAGACCTGAACCCATATACACATGAAGATGACGCAAGGTTCACCTTTTTGCAGGAAGAGTTCCTTGGATATTTGCAGCTATGGAAGCAGAGTGTTGATGCCAGACCTGGACCCTTCACCCAGCAAGAGAGAAGTAAGATGTGCCTGACCCACCAGACTTGCAAAGGACTCTTCATGACTGTCAAGTCATTTTGTGAAGCCACGCAGTACCTTTTAAGACATGGCGTTCCTCAAGTGCTCAGCAACGTGTTCTGCCAGGATCCCCTGGAAGAGCATTTTGGTAGACACCGGGGCCTTGGACGTCGCTGTGACAACCCGAATATGCTGGCCTTTGGCTACCAAGAAATCAGGATCCGGATTCAGCGTAGTCTTGCTCTGCAGCTACAGCCGAAAGGAAACATTGAGCGGAGGCCTGCACCGGTGATCATGTCAACAAGTCCACTAAAAAAAATTCAGAGGAGGCAATGATGCGAATAAATCCATTGTTCCACGATATCGGTGCGTCCAACTTTCGTGTCGTTTTCCTTAGCCACCTACCTTTTGTTTCCGATCAATCTCTGGGAATGAAAGCATCGTCTGCTATAACAAGGGAAGTAATTCTACCCGCAGTAGTCCGATCCCCTGACTGTGATTGGATTAAGCAGAATACATTTAATCCAACGTTGGTTCTTCTTCTTTCTTCAATCTTGGGTCATAAACTAACAGGTACTTCAATAGAATATTTTGTTTATTTATTTGTTTGTTTATTTATTTTATTTGTTTCGCCTATGCTTAAAAAATGCATTTATAAATATTAATGTTATTATTTGAACAATAATTATAAGTATTGAGCACATTGTTAAATTTTTGACGTTGCGCCCACTTGGATATTAGGGGTCCATTGATTTCAGGGTTGAGGGGGCAATTGGCCCATACAATTTTATAACGTGGTTGAACCATATATGTGTATATATATATATATATTAAGTGGATAACGTTTTCGTGATTAGTGTTTTATTTAGGATTTATATATCAAGCGATGAACTTGCATGGTTCGGTATATTTTGAATGCTGAAAGCAGTGATCATGTTGGCTAAGGGACTGAACCCTCTTTAGTTTATATTTGATTTTGTGACAGTGCATTAATTTTAAATGTCAATATTATACACACACACATATTATGTTGTATATGACCCACATGTTTCTAGAGATCACTGCAGGGTTTTTTGGTTGCCCTTTGCTCTGTTAGTCAATGTGTATGCTGGAACGTAAACACATACAGTTCAGTTGTAATAGTTATTTGAAGGCGATTAATTTAAAAGTCCTTAATCGCTTGATATTGATTATCACTGTGTTGCTAATATCACTGTGCTGCTATTACTAAGTCAAATTGTTTTTATTACTTATTAGTACAGTTATTATTTATTGTTATTATTATTATCTTTATCAAGGTTACTATGCTGATAGTGATTGAATGTTGCAGTTGTGGCATTGTAGCAGAGCTTATGTGTGGGCGGTGGCGATGGGGATGTTTGCCACTTGTAACTGTAAGGAAAAAACAAATAAAGATATAAAAATACAGCCACACCTTAGATACTTTGGCTGGTCTCTGCTTTTATTCTTAAAAGATCGCACCTGGGATATAAGTCAAAACAAAGTAAGAACTAGGCCAACACTGTGATAAGCACTCAACTGTGCCATGGGCACATTATTACAGTATGGTGTTAAAGATGAGCATGCAGGTCACTTTTAAAGATGGTGTGGTGTTTGAGTACACAATTTTTGCGTGGCTGCGAATTGTATTATACTGTTGTACATGGCTCAAAACCATTTTCTGGCGATACTTCCTCATTGGGACAGTATTCTTGTTCGATGTTCGGCATCTAATATTATTTCACTCACACTAGTTAATCATTAAGTACAAATCATTTTTGAATTCACTAAGCTCATGAAAAGATTTTAGTAAACTGTACATAGATTTTGACGCCAAATGTAAATATAAGAGGAAGAAAAGAATGAGATGGCAAAAGAGTTCAGTTGAATTTATTGTTTTAATTCTGTGAAACATTGTAAGCCATTTGTTTGCACCTTTTGTGTTTCTGTGTGAGTGTGCACGTGATGATATACTGAATACCAAGAGGGTAATTAACATAGCATTGTGATTGTGATTTATTTTCAGTAATATTATTCACACAAATGAAGACAAATAATAAAACATGAATTGGTAAGATTTATTTTGTTGCCTTTACACTTTTCCAGTGTCACTGGGTCGCAACCTCTTCCTCATGCTCTTTTCCTTCCAGCCTCGCTGCACTTTATCCATCATTACCTTGAGCTTGTGATGAACTCTGATTTTGAAAAAAAGCATGACAGCATTTTCAAACACATCTTCTTGCACTTTTAAAGAGATGTCAAAATTGTACATGGTGTCAAAAAAGCACACAGGCACTGACTCACTGCTTAAACACAGGTGAAAAAACTCCTTGTCACTAGCTTGCACATTGACAGAACCTGCTCCACCCACAGCCTCGCGAAAAATGTCCTCCATGTCAAGGAACATTTGAAGAATGTTGTCCTTGACAAATGTCAGTCCACCTCTGTTCATGACAGTGGTCATGTCAGTGGAACTTGAAGCTTCTCCACTCTCGAATGAGTCGCTGAAGCACAACGCATCTATACATTTTAACTTTTCCTCACTGTAAGGATTTTTCTTCAGTGCCCAAACGCGCTTCTTAAGTTTTTTTATCACACTACCAGCAACATAGCCGATTATATCTTTTTCTTTGTCACTGACTTCAAACGGTTGCCTTGCATTTTGACGCTGGCATCCATACGCCATTTCAACTAACTTTTCAAATAGCTTCAAACTAATCATGGCTGTAGCATGGGCAGACTGTGTTAGTTCTGTAACACTTTCATGATTTGCACAGTATGTTTCATAGTACTTGGTGAACGCCTTCTCCTTGGCAGCATTGCGCAGTTTCCCTCGTGGTCCAAGGCAATCATTGAACACTTGCAGCCTGTCTTGAAGAACAGCACCTGCAAAAACAGACATACGTATGTACATGTATACACTCAATAAATCAAATTGATATAAATTATATGTTATTGCTCAGAGCTGGCATGTATATGGGTATACCTATACCTGAGAAAAATTAATCTCACTTACCTTGTAAAAAAAAGTAAATTTTTTTTCAAACTACACACAAAAATATATACAGGCCTCATCAATTTTTTTTTTCAAAAATTTAATCGCCCAGAGAAAATGTTACTAGCGCATAGTTTTTGCAGATACATCATAATGTATATTCCTGTTTGTGTTTTTAATGTTATTTCACTAATTGGTTTTAAAATAATATTTTGCTGACTACACATGAGGGGCTGTTGTTTAGGCGTAGGCTTACGAGTTACATAAAAAAGAAGAAAAAAACATGCCCAACGGATTAGTGACTTTTAAAATTTACTAGTCAGGCACATTTTTTGCTCGCCTGGGGCAATCGGGCGAGTGGATTTGGCGAGCCCTGATATATAAAAAGCCAGTTTGGCAAATTACACTGAGAGAGCTTTCAGTAAGTGATGTACATCTTTAATGATAGCACTACTCCATCTATTATTAATAATTATATTACTGAAAACTTACAATCCAAGGTCTTGACGAGGGAACGCAGCTCAGTCGTCAGGCATTCATCTTCAGCGATCTCACTGCAAACCTCTTCCAAAAGCAGAATTGTCACCTGTAAATATTTTAAAAAACATGTAGACACCCTAACAGATCATGCATTGGGAGTGTATTATTTGGAAAATATATTGCGTTTGAAAACAAAACACTATATTATATAATATATTAACAGACTAGCACAAAATGTAAAAGGAGACCTGCTAATTTGTGCTATAAATCTGCTATCTCCAAGGGGTATTCTGTAAGATTCTTATTAATTAAGCATCATGCATCATACGTTCCTACAGCAGGAAAAAAAGAACGCAGGTGCAGTTGTAAGAACTAAAATTCACACACAAAAACAAACTAATTCATTCCTTGAAGTATACCATTAAAGTGTGTAAGGATTCATTTCTCACCTTTGGCAAAACTGGAAATTGGGGATGAGATCCTTGTGGCTGTGATGGGGTTTCATCAACAAACAATGTTGAGCTAGCTTCCTGAAACAAATTAATCAGTTGATAATGAAAACAGTTGTGTTGTGTTAAGCAGTGCACTGTTGCATTAAATAAATGATCACCAATGAACTGCACAATAAAAAGTCTTGCTCTCTTCATTCAATGTTTTGTGTTTTTGTAACACGAAACTTCTAAATAATCAATTTAAAAACAAAAAGTGCAAGAGCTCTCCTCTTCTTTGAACAGCTACATCAGTAGACTACTATGAAACACTCAATCAGCCCACAGTGACACACTAGTTAATACAACGTGCAATGCAACGTGTTTCATACTGTAAGTAAAAGTGAACTGGAAAATTTACCACAACTTTTTCATTTTAATGAAATCTTATAACTTCAAGAACTGACAATCTTACGCAAGTTACGCCAATAAAGAAAAGGAACAATTTTTTTTCTGATCGACTGATGCAGTGATGGCGGCCGATCAAAATACACAAGCATGAATCGATCGCTTCACTCTGTGCTCCCATAGGCATAAAGTTATAAAATACATGTGTTTAAGTATGTCATTAATTGTATACATCTACATAAACCATAGTTCGTTTGGGATTGGTCATTTTTTCACTCACCTCTGCTACTGCAATCACCTCTGAGAATTCTGCTGTCTCCATCATGTTGAAAACATACAACCGGAAGTAATCGCGCTTAGAAATGACGCGCATTAGCCACGACGCAAGTTCAACACACAGACAAAGAGCATGACCCCGCTCTGTCAGCGATCCTGTCTATATATATCTATGGTCTGAGGTCCATCGCTACTAAAGACTAATGCAAACCAGAGCATCATCTATCGGTTTGGTTTAATACTGACGTCAAGAAAAAGAAGGACACTAACAATTGTATGTTGTGATGATCTGCTATTTGCTAGTCATTTGTGATTAGCTTGAGTCAAAAGGTCTAATGTCCATCGCTAATTAAGCCTTACACGAACGAAGGCATTACCTACTGGTTTGGCTATTGGGGTTACATTAGTCACGAGTGATCACAGATCAAACGGTCACCTATAGATCCTTCTTTGTTCAGACTAAGTGCAGTCCGAATCTTCCGCTTGTGCTATCACGCAACGTCCACGTCTCTCATCCGTTTTCCGGCCCCATTCTGCCTTGAGGTTCCTCCTCTCTATAGTAGTTTACACTTGTAATTATCCCCTTTGTTCATGTATGCTCTATCTGCCATAGTTCTTTCCAGCCTCCAACAAACCAATGCAGATTGTGTTCCCTTTCTTTTCTGTTAGCTATCACGCTCTCGCAATCTGCGAGCAAAGCTAAGATCCTACAGGACGAAATGCTGTCGGAAGACAAGATGCGAGACAGTAGCGTGCAAAGGGAAGCGAATCCTTACAAAGGGAAGTAATCAAGTACAAAAGGGAAGCAATAACAGACAAGGGGAAAGCAATAACAGCCAGAGATTCCATCTTGCGCACTAACAGCTCGGTCCTTTCTTCACGCTCTCGCTTTTCAGACAATTAGAGGTGGAAATTCTGCCGCCTAATAAAATGGACAGACAATCCCGTACCGACAAGGAACAGCAACTAATGCACACATCTCTGATTGCCAGGGCTGTGCACAAGGGGTAATTTTCCTGTAGGGCGGTGAGGGGGATGGAGGGGGGAAGTAGGATAGGGACAACGAAAACAAAGGGAAAGCAACGCGTAGTCGATGCAGTTTTGTTTTGTTCTATATCTTTTTCTTACAATCCAGAAACAGTGGGCATGTTTCATAATGTTTTATTTATAGAAATCCGTCTTGCAGATAGCTTGCCTTTTTTAATCAAGTTTATAAATGTCTGCAAACAGTTCCTGGAACATTTGTTTCTTAAATTCACAGTCTTTTATTCTGAATTTTGCTTCTTTGTCCAATATGAACATACAGGATCGTCTTCAAAACTTAATATGTTGCACTTCCAAATTTCGCACGCAAAGTCACTTCAAAGTAATGTAGGCCTACATAAGATTCAGAACATTTATAATTAACAAATCAATAATGCTGAAGACCTGTAATAGCTGTCTGTAAAGATTAGGCTTACAGATGCACTCAATATTTGTAAAATTTCAGGCTTATTGTCAAATATAAAGTTCCTTGATATCAACAATATTTTAATAATGTTAATCATGCTATTCATAAATTATATTCATCAATGATGAAGATCTGTAATGCCTGTCTGAACACCCAATGTCGTTCAAGCGTCAGGTTCGCATTACGTTTACTATTATTTGGGTAACATTAAAATTAACTCATTACTGCCGAAGACCTGTAATAACTGTCTGTCAATGTTAAGGCTGAAATTCAATGAAGCTGAAAAGATTTTTTTGTTCATGCCAAAAATTGCTTCCCTGCGCATCGGTCTGGTTCTGCTTAGAGACCTACCATTCGATCTTTCAATTCTTTCTTCCATCCGGTCCTCTATGCCTGGTTTTAATCTTGAATTGTAAAGCACTCAGCCTTAAATAAAGTGACGCGACAACTTCATTACCTGTAGCGAAGAGAGGTTGGCAAAAGCTCATTTACTTTGGCATGAGTACTTGCTCGCCGTTGCTCAGTGGTGTCCCACCGCCGTAGCTCAATTGGTAGAGCGTTCGCCTGGCACACCGATGATCCAGGTTCGAATCCCGTGGTGGGCGATATAAAATTTGTCTATTTTCAATGTAAATTTTAGCAGTATGATTGCTTTGGTGGTTCAGTGTTGATTCAGGTCCTTACCACTCTTTCCCTGGGATGGTTATCCCCGTCTGCCATATCGCCAATGGTGGGTGTAGACGTTAAACCTCAATGTTCATTCATTCATGCTCAGTGGTACAGCGTTGGTCCTGCACACCGATAACCCAGGTTCGAATCCCGTGATGGGCAAAATAAAATTGGCGATTTTCCCAATGTCTATCTTAGCAGCATCATGATTGCTCTGTAGGTTCATTGGTGATTTAGGTCCCTTATCCCTTCATTCCCGGAGTGGTTATCCCCGTCTGCCTTATTGCTAATGGAAGATGTGGAGGTTAAAACTTCCACGTTCATTCATAAACGGAATTGTCCACCAGTAAACCAAAAAGAGAATGGACATATTATAACGACATTTTACACTCGTACTGAAACTCCTTAACGCCTTGAGCAGCTCTTTGAGCTGTAAGCGAACCCTTTAACAAAAAACAATTCATTTCCAAACCCTTTCCTTTTTCCTTGACTTTTTCTTGTATAGGTTCCAGTCACTATGTTCATAACCTCCAAGAAGCAAGGTAAGTTGTAAGTGGGTTATATGTGAGTGAGGGCGGGGAGTGGGGAGGGGTGGGCTCTGATACTCAGTGTGGGCGTCACACATGACACGCGAAGGCGAAAAAGAAGCTAGAGCGTCTTGACAGAGCGACAAGTGACCGTCGCCACGTTGCTAGTGTCCACTGTCTTTTTCCATTGTCTTGGAACCACCAGTGACCGTTGCCCTCGACATTTGCCTGTCATGGGCAGCAAAGCATCCATCGTCTGGAAAAGCAAGAAAAGGGCGGGCGGGAAAAGAACTAGGAAACCACTAAAGAATTTTTGTGTGTGGTAAAGATGGAAAAGTTTGCAAATAGCGCTTTACCAGTTCAAACAAATGCTGAAGGCGCAGTGCTAAAACAAGACCTAACTCAACTCAATCAAGCCAGCCAAGACGTCAACATGCGTCTTGCTACCCCAAGATAATTTTTTTTGTTAATAATAATAATAATAATAATAATAATAATAATAATAATAATAATAATAATAATAATAATAATAATAATAATAATAATAACAATACTACTACTACTACTACTACTACTACTACTACTACTACTACTACTAATAATAATAACTAATAATAATAATAATAATAATAATAATAATAATAATAAACATTTGTACAGCGCCCTTCCTCACTAGAGCCCATAGCGCTTTACAGCAAAGTAACAAAAACAAAAAATCACAAGCAAAACGTAAAATACCAAATCAGAACACACACACATGCACACACACACACACATACACACACACACGCACACACACACACACGCGCGGGAAATTTAAGAAAAGCCGCTGTTGAAATGAGATTAGCATAAGAAAACTGGCGGATTTGGACGTTCACGCTTTAATATGTTGTCTTAGAGTTCAAGGAACAGTAAGTAGCCTAGTACCTTCGCGAAATAACCTGGTCAAATTACAGTTGCTAAACCTAGTCCCAATGGGTTTCTTAAGACAGCGCGCGTCCATCCCTTCCTTAATTTATGCAGGTTTGATTAATTTGAGCTAAATGGCTGAGGTCATCCAGTGAAACGCTAATGGTTCCAACGCTAACATCGCTGGACGCATTCGTGTCACCTGAGGGAACAGGACAAGTGAGGCAGATAAGGTGTGTAATTATAATGTTAGTGGGCATGTAACACGTGCTGTGTCAAAACTAACCGAAGCGTGTGTGAAGGGAGATTCATGACAGTCGTAAAGGTCAACATAGATATTATTACATCACAGTAGCGTAATAGAAGAATACATGTACCTTAGGCGCTTAATTTAAGATCGCTGCTGTTGGAGTGCAAATGACAGGTCAAGAATACCGCAGTCCCCATGAACATGAATCCTAATGAATAAAACGTGTCTAAGTTCAAACATAAATGAAATTGCAACTAATTAAAGCAAACAAACAATAAAAAGATGGCATCACTATGATTATGTCACTCAGTTTGCAGTAGTTTGGTTTTATGTTGGAGGCATTGATAAAGTCGAAGGATTGTACATACCAAATTGGAACTAAATCCCTCCAGTAGTTTGGGAGAAAATTTGACAACCATGATGACATCACCAAAAATGCATAAATTTGTGTCATCTTGTAGGCATCTTTATGATTAAACTACATATTAAGTTTTCACAGAAACCCGTCCATTAGTTTCAGAGAAAGGTGCGCACGGAGCACGGACGGACGGACAGTTCCCAAAACAATAGTTCCCCAGCTATCGCTCAGGAACTATTTATTTTAAATACCTCTAAGACTAGTTAAAACAACAATGCGTAAAGGTCGAAGGTTGCCTTGTCTAAGAATAAGACCCTATAGTTAAAAATAAAAAAATAAATAAAAACTTAAAACACTGCCTGTGTCAGTCTATACATTGTGCAAACGGCCCATGACAACTGTGCACACCCTTCCCTGGTCTTGACGATATTCTGCCAAACGCATCGTAACGCCCCTACATAAGTTATGGTTAAGAGACTGATACCGTTATCGCACGTGCTTGTTAGGAACCACACAAATTCAGAGAGAAGCTAGACGACAAATTCTCCGTGAACGGATTAAGGACAATGGATGACCATAACGACCACATGTCAAGAAGTGTCACGCGTGCTCGACGACACTGACCAGCGAGTTGTACGAGGAGATTAGAATAGCCTACCGTCTCTTCCCTCGGGCAGACCTTTCGAAGACGGACGCGTGCTGCCCTACAGCCAAGACTACTGTAAACACATGCTCTTAAGTTTCCATGGATTGTTCTTATGGGCCATTCTTTTTATAGCGCTCTTGTCAGCTCAGAGAGCTGCTCAAAGCCCTGTGTACTCAGATCCAACATGCTGAAAATAGCTAACCGATGTCAGGATCAGATCCGTGTCGCCGGAGAAGCACTTTTATTGTAATCTTATTCAAAGGCCGGATTTTCTCGATTTTGATGACAGAAAGACGGTGTTTATTAATTTTATGTGCTCTGCCATGTTTCACTTATTTTGTTGGACTACTTTTCTTATAATTTAGGGTGGCATCCCCCATTTAGCAAAAGAAGGGTGAGGCAAAGAATCATGCCTGTAAAGAACAGTATGCCTAAATGTAATTGGCTGTCGTGAAGGACATGCTGCTGCGACTACCTTTAGTTTAAGGCCACGCTCCTGTATTTAAGCACTTGTCACGCGTCTAGACTGTCTTTTTCCCTACGGCAATAATTGTTTCATAAGCCCTCCTTACTACAAATTAGTATGACGTTTCGACAAGGAGGGTGACACCCAGCGGTCTTGCAACAACAGCTTGTACTTGCTTGTAGTAAAGCACGTGCCACATTCGTTCATCAACATGGAAAGGTTCTTAAGAAATGAAAATTGCATTGTTTAAGGACACAAGGCAAGACAATCTTCCGGCCATTATAGCAAAGTGTCAAGATCACGCAGAGCATCAGAGATTAATTAGGTTTATGAGTGAAATGTTCTGTATTTTCATGCATGTGTGGGGATCACCAATAGTCTACAATACTTACAGGATGCTGGCAAGCTATGACAGGTGCGTTTTGTCTTGATGACTCTGGACGCCTTTGCAGGAGTCGTATTTGTATGCGAACGTGTACATGGGTAGAGTAATATATTGCTGCATTATGCTGCCTTGGTGGTAAATAAAGAAAGCCTATAATGTTATTATTTATACATTATTAGCCTATAACTAAGGCAGATGCCTTTTGTCTTAAAGTCGACTGCCCAGTTTTAAACTGTTACCTTGCGGTGAATACTTGTGTTAATGTTTTAGGTCATCTATCAATTTTATATAAGGGTATTTACCAGTGTCTTACAAGTTCTTCTACACTACTAGTTTAGTTAAATGTATCTGTTGTAGTTGAGTCTAGTCCCTTTATTGTTGTGATTCATGTCTTTTCATTGTATTTTACTGTTTTAAGAAATGTTTTACAATCTTATGTTTTTGTTTAATAGGTGCGTAATGTTTTTAGTTGTATTGCTTTTGTTAAATGATGTTATAATGAATGTTTTTATTGTGGACATGTACTTTGGCCAGGCGTTCGTGCGTCGGTGTGTGTGTGTGTTTGTGTGTGTGTTTGTGTGTGGGTGGGTGTGTGTGTGTGTGGCTGTGTGTGTACTGTAAATTAATGTACATATTTCTGGTTTAGCAGTTTTTACTAGGCATGTTTTTGTTTTACATATTTTATTTTGTTCTAATACTATTGCTTTATTTTAGTGCTTTGTAAAGCGTGGCGAGCCCATGCTTGTTGGGGTACCACGCTATATAAGTCTACTGTATTATTATTATTATTATTATTATTATTATTATTATTATTATTATTATTATTATTATTATTATTATTATTATTATTATTATTATTATTATTATTATTATTATTATTATTATTATTATTATTAAAGAAGCAGAACGCCTTTGATACACAGAAGCTTTATCTTATTTGTTTAGCGGATATTTTTCTTAGTCAGATTAGTATATTGCTGCATAATGCTACCTTAGTGGTAAATAAAGAAAACCTATATTGTAATTATTTCTAAATTATTAGTTTTTAATCAATTCAAGGCATGCGCTTTTTGTCTTAAAGATGTTGAACACCTTTGCTTTATAAGATGCACGTATTGTATTTGTATGCGAACGTGTGCATGGTCAGATTAGTAGATCTATAATACTGCATATGCTGTTTTAAAAAAAAAGTAATAAATCCTATATTGTAATTATTGTAAAATCATTAGTATATAATTAAAGCAGAGGCTTTTTTATCTTAAAGAAGCTAAACGCCTTTAATATGTAAGTGCAGTCGCAGCATTTGTTTGACGGATGTTTTCCTTGTTCATAATAGTATATTGCTGCCTTCATGCCGTCTTGGTAGTACATAAAGAAAGCCAAATTAGTCATTAATTGCATTATAGATATTCAATGCCGAAACCTTTAGTCTTACAGAAGCTTAAAGCCATTGCTCTAAAGATGCATGTGTGGAATTTGTCTGTAAACGTGTGCATTGGAAAATTAGTGCTGGCACTACGCCGCTTTTTGATGTTTAAGGAAAAGTGATTATACTCAGTGATCGCAATTCAAAATTATGCAAGGTGCTTTTTGCTGACAACTATTTAAAGTAGTAGCGCGTCGATGTTCACAGCTTGCAAAATCTCTCTCTCACTCTCTCTCTCTCTCTCTCTCTCTCTCTCTCTCTCTCTCTCTCTCTCTCTCTCTCTCTCTCTCTCTCTCTCTAATAATAATAATAATAATACAGTACATTTATATCGCGCGGTACCTCGCAAACGGTAAGGAAAGCGAGCTCGCCGCGCTTGACAACACACGTGCAATCACACACACACACACACACACACACACACACACCCATACCCACACACACACACACACACGCACACAGAACACGTATACACTTATCAAATGGTTAAATAATTACAGTACATGGCCATGCAAAACAACAGATAATATGAATACCAAGAACCGAGCCGGTGCCGCCACCATCCATGAACAGATGACGTGACTTGGTAAAAGATCACATATGGGGATGGAACGGAGGGGGAGTGAAAATTATTGAGTTTGCATGTTAAAAAGGTGGGTCTTTAATTGGCGCTTGAAGGAAGAAAGTGATGGAGCATGTCGGAGTTGCATCGGTAGTGAGTTTCAAGCAGTTGCAGCAGAGAAAGAGAAAGATCGTTCACCATAGGTCTTTGAGTGAACACGGGGGATAGAAAGCAGTCTTGTATCAGAAGAAGAGCGGAGTTGTCTTGCAGGAGAGTAGACAGAGAGAAGGTCAGTAAAGTATGAGGGGGCAGAACCAGTGAAGAATTTGAAAACAATAGTTGAGAGCTTGTACAAGATGTGAGCTCGAACAGGGAGCCAATGAAGAGATCGGAGTAGAGGGGTGGCATGGTCTCGTTTTTTTAGCTTTAAGAACAAGGCGGGCGGCTGAGTTTTGGACTTTCTGAAGTTTTTCGAGAAGGTAGAGAGGGGAGCCAGAGAGGAGAGAGTTGCAGTAGTCAAGTTTAGATAGAACAAATGCACTCTCTCTCTCTCTGCCATACATGTTAAAGCTCTAGCCATGTACATTTTGTTACCAGAATTCTCGCTGTTTCCTGAAACATTGTCATGTACAATTGATCCTTTCTTCTATGCAACACATGTTATGTCTACTCACTGCACTGATTTTATTGCCTTGACAATGATGCGTATTACACCCTGTGTGTTATGTATTGAAAATTGTGCTTCTTTGTGTAATTCTTATCATTGGTTTAATGTCTATATTGCATACTTCTATAATTGAATATATATATTGATATATATATATATACGTGTGAATGCGTGCGTACCTGCGTGTGCGCGAAGGACAGGTTGTTAGGATAAACCCATGGATTAACATCGTAGTCCTTCATTGTAAGCCCTTGGCTTAAAATCTTAATCCTTCATGTCAATAAAATGTTCCGACTCAGACTCTTTTTCTCCCTCTCTCTTTTTAAAGAACTCTATCCACTTGATGATGGTAATGGTGGTGGTGGTGATGATGATGATGAGGAGGAGGAGGAGTATGGCGAGGTGATGGTAATGCTTATGATGATGATGCTAATGATGATGATGATGATAATGATGATGATGGAGGTAATACACATTGCTGCGATCGGTACAAAGTATCGCCAAAACTCCCGCTAGCAGCAGGTGAAGGTATTCCCTCCATCCCTTTAAAGTATACTTTGGGCTCGCTGCTAGCCGCGGATACGAAGCGCACTACTGTTTAAAAGTGACGGAAAGAGCGGAATATTGCTACAAGGGTTCGGGTAAGGGTTAGTTGTAGATATATCCCTAGCCCTTGCCCTAACCCTTTTCTCTACAAAAATGCTTGTACTGTCCCAAAAAACCCATTTGCCTTCTTGGATTCTTAAATTGTATGAAACCAAGTGAGGACACTATCCGGCGTCAATAAACGGTTCGAAAAAATTCTCAGACGGTTCGTAAAAGACAGTTGACCTAGAAACAAATACAGCGTGACCTAATTCGTCGCCTAGAGGAGACAAAACTTACTTTTCCGTTTGTAGACTTTTACCGACACTGTAACTGAGCAGGCTGCTAACCTCGCTTACCTCCCTTCAAGAGACAAGGGACATACTTTGGCCTGCTGCGCAGCGTGTGCCTGGAGTATACTTTCTTTCGATCGCAGGTATGTGCAATGGGTGGATGATGATGATGATGATGATGATGATGATGATGATGATGATGATCATGATGATGATGATCATGATGATGATGATGATGATAATTTCCACTTGTACCGAGCAGGTATTCATTTATCGAAAGGACGTTGCGCATAAAGAGGGATCGAATCGAACGAAAATGACACGGTAGAGAAAGCTTGCGAAGGACAGAGCATTATGGTGTTTGGGTTTCAAAAGCCTGAGAATCAGAAGAGTGACGCTTGACAGCAAATCAAATATTATGACTGTTTTGACTTTTATACTGTAGCCATGAACATTACCTTATATTGTGGCCACACACACGCGCACGCACGCACGCGCACACACACACACACACAATAAATTATGAGGCCACAGAGGCTATGCACAAGTATTACCATCACAACTTGTCCATTCATCTTCTAGCGCCTCCTTGCTCACTGGACGTGAAATGAGCGTCCTTCACAGACCATCAACCACACCCCATGTGTCACCAGCCAACACCCCGTGAGCTTTACAAGACACTGACGCACATGGCCCTTGAGACCCTATGGCACAGTTTCCGAAGGCGAGTGGTGGCCGCTGGCGAAAAAAAGTCGTGGGTACTCAAAATCAACTTCCGGTTGGTATCTTGAAGCGAAAGATGGGGAAAAAAATACTGCCTCTTTTGTCAGAATTTCTCAGGCAAAAGAGTAGAGAATAGATCTTCTTAGAATACCAGCATTTAAGAAGCTTGCCCGTGCGTGGAAAACACGGCTGAGACTTGTGCTCTATGCACATATTATGAACTGTGTAATAGGCCTATAATATGAAATCTGTGTTGCTCTATGTACATATTATGAACTGTGTAGTAAGCCTATAATATGAAATCAGAGCATTATAGTAGTATACCTTTTTTATTGCATTGTAGGTACAGTATGGAATTGTGTAAGTATTGATTGTGTATACATTAACATGTATAGTTACAATCAAACTGTTAGGCTACCTTTATTGCTGTGACTGTGTGGGTGCATGAGCGCACTTAATGTGTATTTGTGTGTGGGTGCGTGAGAGAGAAACATTGCTTCTATTATTTTGTGCACTAAACTAAAGAGGTGCAGTATACAGTAATAGTATAGGTTGTTTGGCATTGTAGGTGTAATATAGAATTGTGTATGTATTGATTGTGTATGCATTGATTAGCATTTATACAACTGTTAGGCTACTTTCAAAGCTGCCACTATGTTCATTTGTACTAAAAAAAACTATAGACTATTAACTGACTTTTTAAAAAAATCAATTACTGCTCTTTTCAACGTGTACTTCAACTACTGTACACCCGGTGATATTTCGGTGAATTTCATAATTCACATCAGTGAGCCTGAATAAATTAGCAAAATGTACTCTCAAGTTTTTTTGTTCTCGGAACATCTATGTGTGTATTTTGCAGTTATAAGAACTTAGGCAAGATTGATAGTTCAATCAATTTATAAGGACGGTGCAGTAGCGTTGTAGTTTAGGTACGCACTAAAAATGTTTCATTCAGCAACATTGAGCCCGGTTAGTACTTGGATGGGTGACCGTGCTTTGTAGGCAACTACCAAACGATACAAAGAATGAACCGAGTGTACAACACACCCCAGTCCATCAGCGGTGAATGGGTGCCTGGCTCTTTTTTTTAACTAGGGAAAGTAAAGCAGCTAGGAACAGGAGAAGAGATGGACATAATCCCCAATGAGCTGGCCCAAAGAAAAGAAGTCCCAAAACGCCTTTCCCAACAATCGAAAGGTTACTGGAACAACTTTACCACCACTGAGTCATTGTTGCATGGTCTGCTATCCCTTGGTGGGTTTGGCTACGTGGTCATCTTCAGCTTATGAACTTGCGGGAGTTTAGAATTGTGCGTTATTGTGATTAATGGTACATACTTTTCACATGATCTGTTTCTCTCATCTCAGGTGGAGTTTATCAATGAATATCATGTGTTCGTAGTACATTACATTTCTGGCCTGAAAGAACTTGTCTTGTTTCATTGTTTCACTGTTCGTGAGTGTGTACAGTATAGTATAGTAACAGTAGAATAAATAGCGGCTTAATTTTAGGCCTCGCGGACTATTCCATGCCTCTTCATTCACGCCAGTGCGTTTTTGAAAAAAGTAAAATGACAACTAATCGTCTTATTCTTTAAACTTAGCTATAAATGTAGGATTATTATCCAGAAGATTCTTAAAAGCTTTAAATTTTTTTTGCAAATGTTGTGTTATCCGTGAGATCATTCCAAGTTTTTACGACCTGGTTGCGTAAGGAAACCTTCGACTATTACACGTATTACAAAAAAACAATGTTTTTGGCACGAAAAGGCAATCTTGATTCGTGCAGATTTACCAAAAATCTTGAGTACATTCTTCACATTAAACATGACTTTCAATAAAAACCAAACTGCGCATTAACTCGATAATAATACTACTACTACTAATAATAATAATAATAATAATACTAATAATAATAATAATAATAATAATAATAATAATACTAATAATAATAATAATAATAATAATAGCAACAACAACAATAATAATAATAATAATAATAATAATAATAATAATAATAATAATAATAATAATAATAATAATAATAATAATAATAATAATAACAATAGTAATAATAATAATAATAATCATAATAATAATAATAATAATAATAATAATAATAATAATAATAATAATAATAATATATTTTATATAGCGCAATTCCAAACAATAGTCTTCTCAAGCGCTCACACGCATGCACACTCACACACTTTCAAGTACTCAAAAACACTTTTCACAATAGGCGCCGCCATAGTTTTGTATGGGAGGCGAGATATAGCAAACGCGCTCGCATTTGCGCTCGCAAATGCGCAAATGCGAGCGCAAGTGCGCTCGCATTTACGCGCGCAAATGCGCTCGCAAGTGCGCTCGCATTTGCGCGCGCGGTTGCTACGCCCGTTGCTATGAGGGTTTTGCTGAAAACTGTCAACGGAAAGGAACTGAAAATGAACAAAGCGCAGACGCCAAAGATTAAAGAAGGAAAAAAATAGATCTAGCGTACATTTTGTAGTGGTTGGGCGCGGCTTTGTCACTGAGTAGCCTATAATAATATCATATGTGAGTTTAGAGATTGATGTTAATAATAAATGCAAGAAATATTTAATTTGTGCACGTCTCAAATTCTTTCACAGACACATTCTTTTCCGGGTATAATTTTTACGTGTATGGAGCGGAATATAGCAAATGCGAGCGCACTTGCGAGCGCAAATGCGCTCGCATTTGCTATATTCCGCTCCATACACGTAAAAAAGAAAGAGAGCGTGTGTGCATGTGTGTGAATCTGCGTGTGTGTATGTGTGTGTGTGAGTGCGTGTGTGTGTGCGTGTGTGTGTGTGCGTGTACTCCGGGCTTAACAAATCTTTTCCCTACATCATTCATGGCAAAAGCACACTCTACAAAATCTCTGCAACGACGGAAGATAAAAGACACACACACACACACACACATACACACACACTACACACACACAAACGCACATAAAAGAAGAGAAGAGAGGAGGCTGATGAATAGGCTATAAGGAGAATAGCAGTTTGTTTTCTTCTGCCATTTGAAGTAGGTTGCGTTTTGATAGATATTAGAGAAGAAAATTTAGGACAGCAGAGGCATGGTCTATGAAAGATTCCTCCTGGTTTTAGTGTCTTCTCTACGCTGAATGTGAAAGATTTATGTCGGAGACGATGCTGACAAGAATTGACCAGACCCAGCTAACGGACGGATCAGTCGGCGTGAAATAAAGGCCCTGGCAGCGTCAGGGATTCCATCTGACGGCCCGCAAGATTTAAAATGGCGTATATTATGATTTCCAGTCAAAGGGATAGAAGCGCTATGGAACACAAGAGATAGTGTGAGGGCCAAAGGGCAGGGAGATTGCGGTTCATGCTGCATTTACTGAATTGTGACTCAGACGTGACACTGTTTTGCTCCAACATATGCGCATGGCATGTTTTAAGTGATGAAGCTAGGATTGAGAAGATGCACAACTCGGTCAACATTCGATCCCCAAAACTTGATGTGGTAAAGGGAAGCATTGCAACAATTGAGTCAAACTTTGTAAAGAATGTTGGAAGGGGAGAGAGAGATAAAGAAAGAGAGAGAGAGAGAGAGAGAAAGAGAGAGAGAGGGTGGAGGGGGGTACAAAGGAAAAAGTTAACAAAACATTCAAAAAAAGAAATATCATAAACCACGAAATTGTGTATACCCCAGAAAGTAACCCAATCGAATCATCTGCCGTATCACACACACACAAGCATAATTCAGAAGATTTAGAGAAACGTTACGGTTTGTTGGGCAGTTTAAGCATTAATCAAAATAACGCAGAACTAGACCGATGGTAAGATTATAATCCCCATCCCCTTCAAAGCCCAAACATGCGTATAAAATCAGGTGACTCATTCTAGAACTCGCTGATGTGTGACAACCAAGTTTACGTTATAAAAGAAAACTCGGTCGAGGTTGTTATCAATGATGAACCGGCTAAGGCCGATGCCCATTACACGCGGAATCAGCGGGAAGGAATAAAGAAGATTTCACTCCCGCTCGACCCTTCTTCCAAGTTCCCCCTCCCTTCCTTCAAAACAATCTGCATAGAGGGCTGATGAAATCAAGGGCGGAAAACAGGCAGATAAAGAAAAGGATGAGAAAATGAGGAGGGGAGAAAAAAGAAGGAGAAACAACAGCAGAAGGCCCAATGAATGAAAGTCATTGAGAGAGAAATCACAACAACTGGATGAAATAGGGAAAATGATGATGACTGAAGGGGAGAGAAAATGTGGAGTAGGAAGGGGCGAGAAGATGGGCGATTGAAGGGAAGACGCATTTAAGGGATAAAGAGGAGAGAGAAATCGGAGCAAAAATCTAATCAGTTCACACTCCAAGGCCGGGTCGCGATGACCGTCGATGAGAATAGCCGGGGTTCTTCAACAGCCCAGTCAAACTTCAACAATGGACAATTTGTCGCTGTGGGCTAACTAACCCACTCCGCATCCTTTCGTTCTGGCCCGCCATGTCACTTTGGACGCCCCAGGACCGTGTTCGAACGGAGGAACCGTTAGTTGTTCAACCTGTTAGTCTCGGGTCTAGAACTTCTAGGCTGATGAAGTGAGAAAAAGAGTCCTTCAAGCAGATGAGATGACAGAAGAACGCTCGAGCGAGCAGAAAACAAATCCAAACCTCCATCATCTGAGAAAGTGTGCATTGTAGATTGGTAGGCTAAATGTGATTTTAATGTTGTTTTTTATTGACCGATTGGTTCTGTGGCTTTTGTGATGAAGTGGTGGTTCATATACGGATTCACTAAATAAACATGATATACTACAGAGTATAACAAATTAAAAGTAATTATTAGGGACACAGTACTTGAAATTCATGTATCCTCAACATTCCAGAGACTACGTCATGACAACTACAGAACAATCATTAAAAAGGAGAGGCAAAGAATCCGTTGCAGGAAAAATAAAAGTTTAAACTGAATCTTTTCGTCGTATTTTAATGACATCACTTTCATCATGAAACAACACCAAATCCAAACACCAGAACATTGAGGTTTAACGTCTACACCCACCATTGGCGATATGGCAGACGGGGAAAACCATCCCAGGGAAAGAGGGGTAGGGACCTGAATCAACGCTGAACCACCAAAGCAATCATACTGCAAAAATGGACAGTGAAAATGGCCACATTTTATATTGCCCACCACGGGATTCGAACCTGGGTCATCGGTGTGCCAGGCGAACGCTCTACCAATTGAGCTACGGCGGTGGGCCAAATACCAGCAAAATTATATTAGTAGAATACAAAACAAAAACCACAGGCAAAACTGAACAGTTTGCTTCAGTTGCTTTAAACAATGAGTCAAGGGACATCGGGGACCGTGCATTGTCACAGCCAGATGAACACACATGGAAGCGAAATTGGACTCATTCTGGAAGTGGCACCAGGATGCCGTCTCATTCTGTAAAACTGCAACCAGTTCTACGTCCATCCCTTTCCTGCCACAGCCAGTCGTTTCTCATCACCCACCACGTCCTTCCACCATTTCTCCTTCTCTTCCCATTCTTTCAGTTTTTAATTCCTCACCCAACAGTTCCGTACAGCCTTCTTTTACTCCATGCCTTCATTTCTCCTTCATTTCTTCATCACCGAAATTAGACTTTAGAATAAGGATGTCACTTCGCTTAATCAAGAGTTGGGTTATTCAAGAGTTTTGGGTGGCCGACTTTGAGAACTTTCAATTCAAAATGAATGTATCACTATTATGATAATAAAGGCTTGCCACCATCGCACTGTTAATAAATAGCAATCAAATTTGACAATGGCGCCCGCGTTTAGCTTCAGAAGAGACATGGCCTATAAAAGCTGCCACCTTGGAGTGCAATTGGATTTTATGGACACTTATCATTAAGTTACATACACCTAGATGACAAGTTCTCCGATTAAATTGCAGATCTACTCATAG
This sequence comes from Oncomelania hupensis, assembly GCA_036898135.1. Classification (NCBI taxonomy): domain Eukaryota; kingdom Metazoa; phylum Mollusca; class Gastropoda; order Littorinimorpha; family Pomatiopsidae; genus Oncomelania; species Oncomelania hupensis. The sequence goes on along the minus strand of CM072513.1, from coordinate 61,963,049 downwards.
TTTAACATCAAAGTCTTCCCTTTGTTAGGAGTTTTAGGTCCTGGGAAAGGTTATTAATACCTTCACATTTGAATAGACTAATGCATTTATCGTTGGTGGCTTAAACTTGTCTGGAGCGTTATACGATGCGCCTATGGCTGCAAATTGCCGCTTTAGGCGGCTTGAGTTAGATACTGCTTCGGTCAGCGCCTTGCGCAGCACTTGTGCTTGTAAAGTGCTCTATAAAAACAAGTATAATTACGCTGAAAGCATCATAATAAGGTATTTCTTCGTTGATTAGTATTTGTACGACAGGCAAATTTAAATCGCGATTTTGTTGAATAGATGTCATTCTGACCATCAACGCCCGTTTACTCCTTAGGGTGAGAGTATAAACCGAGATCTAGGTGATGCACGCACGCATTCCATCGAATGGACTTTAAAGATCATGACGCTCATGTCCTGGACGAGTGAGTGCCGGCGACACAAATACACCAGCACGCACTAGGTCCCTACTTCCCATCCCCAGGTCGCTCAGTCGTCTGGGCGTGATTATTCGCTCAAATGCTGCATGTGAGAGTCTTTGGCGGCTTAAGTTAGATCCTGTGTCGGCCAGCGCCTTGAGCAACCCTTGAGCTGGAAAAGAGCTATATAAGAACGATTAAATAAATGAATAAATTCCTAACTTCATCATCGGCATCCACAAATTGAGTGCTGAAGACGATTAGTCTTTAAATTACTTTGAAGTAGTTTGAAACCAATGGTAGAGTGATGGACTACAATGATGATGATGATGATGATGATGATAATGATGACGGTGATGATGATGATGATGATGATGATGATGACGATGATGATGATAATGATGATGATGATGATGATAATGATGAAGGGAATAGAGTTATTGAAATGAAGTGTCACAGGGTCAGATGATGTCACAATTCGGGAAAACGATCAAGGTCAAGGTCGATGTGTCACAGGAAGTGGACTATTAAGTGTGACTGTTGACCATCAAAAGGTGAAAGCCGGGGTAGCACATGGCCATACCGACACGGTCCGGCACGTGCGGTTGACTACAGTTGACGATGAGCCCAATCCCGGGATGCACGTGTAGCCAAAGACTTCATACTGGGCCATAGCCCCTGGCTCACCCCTATTTTGTAGCGTAAATCCTTCGGGACAGCGAATTTTCCATCTGATGATCTCTCCCGGCCAGCCCTTTTCTGCTCCATGTAGTCTAAGGGTCATCCACTCCTACATTATACTCCCTATCCACCGTACAGCGTTGCTGGGGCTGAATGCGGAATACGCCTCATCCAGATACGATGTCTGACTGCCCATCAGGCAACTTTTCCCTTTCATAACCGCCATGTTGTGGTTTGACAGAAAGACCCTAACCCTAACCACGATTGGTTTACGATAAACTTTTGAGGTGACAAGAGTTGTGGCTTATTTAAAATTTTATCATCATCATCATCATCATCATCATCATCATCATCATCATCATCATCATCATCATCATCATCATCATCATCATCATTATCATCATCATCATCATCATCATCATTATCATCATCATCTTTGTGAACTAGTGAAACTTCGGGATAAGAATATTTTTAGAGTGAGAGGGAGAGGGAGGGAGAGAGAGAAATAATAAGGAGAGCCGGTGAACAGGGTGGGGTTGGGGAGGGTAGTAGTGGGGAAGGTATTTAGTGGAATGTCACGTTGACCGCAGTGTGGTGACTAACGTCCACCCGACCGAAATCAGGGAATGTCAGAAAATATCTTAAATGGAACAGGACGGAAGGAAAGATGGAAGGAAGGAAGGAAGGATCGAAACAAGGGTGTGCAAGAAAAAGAAAAAAAACCACACGGACAGAAACAGACTGGAGGAAGGAGAGAGAGAGAAACGGATAAGGGAAGGGATCAGTTGAATGTCATACTGCCCGTCGTGGTTACTAATTAACAACGTCAATCAAAGACCGGACCACGATTGGACCTTTAGCGGACAGAAGGGCTGACCAGGAACCTTTATTGGATTATTCAAACTCATTATTGCCCAGAAGAGGAGCAAGTAAAAATGGTACCTCCAAAATGTTATGATTTTGGGACAACGGCTTCATGGTTCTCGGAAAAACCCTTTCAACGGGCTTAGCTGTTGACAGGTAAAAGGTTTACAGGCGAAAACAGAGAGAAGAAGGTTAGAATTGACCGTTTTCCGCTTCGGAAGGGTATTTGAGGGGAGGAAAGGACCAATGACTCAACGCTTTTATTAACTACGCTCTCAAATCTAGCGAAGAGAGGAAGATGTTGGAAGAACATCGAAAGTTTATTCTTTTTTTGAAATTAATTTTTTTAAACCGTTTAATATGGGTTATCTCAGGCAAATGGAGACTTGTGCAGACGTCCGCTGTCTAGTCCACCCCATCCAACCCCAGCTGGAACGCCAGTTAGAGCAGAACTTTGCTACTTAAAGTACGCTGAGCTAAGCTAAAGATAAATGGTATAGATTCTCGTGGTTAAATGTCGCTAATCAATGAACCTAGAAAGCCTACGGTGAAGATGGTCTGACGAAGGGTGCCGTATCTCAAAAGATCCCTTGAAAGCAGTGGGTCATGTCAACGATGCTTCACAGGATATGCTGGAGATATCAAAGGAACATTAAAATATCGCATCTCTCTTTCTCTCTCCTCTTCACTCACTCCCCGTCCCCTCAACCATCTCTCTCTCTCTCACTCTTTCTCTCTATCGCTCCTCCCCCCATCTCTGTGCTTTTATTGTGTCTTCCTTTCTTTCTTATATTTTCTGTCCTATATTTGAGACATTTAAATAACATAAAATGCTTCCTTTGTTTTTGTTGTTGTTGTTGTCGTTGTTTTGGGGGTTGTTTTTGTTGTTGCGGATGAGCATTTTAAGTTAAGTTCAACATTAGTTGTGGTGCTGTAAATAAATTATGACCATATATGCATTTCGCTATTGCTTGTATGTAGGCCTAATTGTGTTTCCATTTGTCCCTAATAGATGTAAGGAATAAAATGGCTTGACTTGAGTTTGGGAACACCGTAAAACAGCTATAAACAACAAGCATTCATTTTAGAAGAATATAACAGGTGCGTTTTCGTACTTATGATGCGACAATAAGCCCACAGAGGTGGTACAGCTCTGACCTTTCCCCTGAACGCACCCAAGCTTTGAGAGTAGTCAGGTGGGCAGTGGGCAGTTATCTGTCTGACCATTCTGAAATTATTGCCTCCCAGCACGAGAGAATAGGCCGACCTGTTGCTGTTTTGTGTGAGGCGAACAAAATACTGGACAATAGACCGATACCCTTGTCCAGTTTTTATAGCTTGGTGGCTTTGCAAGATTCCCACGGCGGTGTTGGTGGCTGATGTGGATGGTGAAAGTGGTGGCGGTGGAAGTGGAAGGAGAGACAGAAGTGATGACAGTGTTTACGGTTGTTGGTGTTGGTGTTGTTGTTGTTAAAGTTATATTAATGAGGTTATGGTGTTTCCCCGTGCACTAAGCACAAGCCCTCTGTGGATTTGAGTGAGATATAGGCCTATATGTTAGGCTTTAGGGGTTTATGTGTGTCTCTCTTCGAACAATGACCTTTCCAATCCTTGGTGTGCTCAAGCCAGTTTATCTTTTTGGCTCCTTGATTTTCTTTTCTCAGCAATTAATAACCAATGAAGCTAAGCTAATCAGTATAAAAATTGATTCTTTTTTTAAATGAATTTAAATTGTAAAAAAGAAGTTTTCACCTCAGTGTTTCTTCCTGCTCTTAATTATAAATCAAGCGACCCAGCTTCTCCTAACAAAGATCGTTCCAGGTCTCATCCCGGGAGGTAATCTCCGGTTGGCGCCTCCGTTGTCTTCCTTTGCTGGTGGTCTGGAGCGAAAATTACACACCATCCAGGACCTGGCAAGGCATTCATAAAAGCCGTGCTGGCGACAATACAACGCCTTCAGACCCTCTGTGGTGGTCAAACTATGGCCAGATGACCTTTTTAAAAAAAATTAAAGGACGGACTTGCTTCCCATAACTGTTGGAGACGCGCAGGACAAAATGTGAGGAGTGGTTGTCGCGGTACTGTAGACTACAGGTGTGATTATACTAACTTGAAGTGATGGCAAAGATTGAAGAAGAAGATCATTTTGAAGTGCATGTGTTTTAAAAACCAGAGATGCGGAATGACAGTACAATGGGAACAAGTGCCTTCCTATGGCCACCAAAATAATGGAGGATGGACGGATGTACGACAGATTGCGAAACGTCATTGTCGTTGAAATAATATTTATGTTGCCTTTCATAATTGTGTTATTTGTTGGTGACGCTTTTCGGCAATCTCCTTCTTTTTCTTTCCATTAGGGTCGCTTGCCTTCAACATCTGAAGCCAACCCACATCTGACAGCGTGTCCATGTGTTTGTGTTGTCTTTCTTTTTTTTCGTTATGATTTTTTTGGGTGTGTGTGTGTGTGAATGTGTGAGAATTGCGCTTTGATCCGATTTTTAATAAGAAAAAGCGCTAAATAAATATCCCTATTATTATTATTATTATTATTATTATTATTATTATTATTATTATTATTATTATTATTATTAAATGTGATGGAGTTGATGATGATGATGACGACTTCGACGACGACGACGACGACGATGATTATGATCATGATGATGATGATGATGATCATGATGATCATGATCATGATGATGATGACGATGATTGTCACGTGGGGTTTATGGGCTCTGCACAATGGAATTATGGACCCTCACGTTTATTCGGTGGGAACTGCTAGTAAGTCACGCTATGAATTACTTTAATAAATTTATTTGTTTTGCTCGTTCTGTGTTAAGGTTGGGGTACAGAAATAGATAGAAAAATGGTAAAAGATTACTGTCACACTAGCTTTCACACGGCTATGAATCATATGTAGTCCAGCCACTTGATAACAGTTAAAATCACACATTTATTTCTTCTACTCTATTCAAGATTCTCTAAGTACTAATCTAACTTAAAAAGTCTCAGTCAATGCTAATAGTTCGATCGCTGATAGTCTAGGCAGCTGTTATATCTTCCTCGGGCACTTGCTATAAGTTTTCATGTAGATTGGACTACTGTGGTCCGTTTTACAGTTTCTGAAGAGTTGGACTACTGTGGTCCTGTTTCGATCAGTTTAAGTGCACCTTCGGAGAATACACTTAACTGCTAGATGGTGCGTGCGAAGTCCTTCTGTGAGGTAGCTTCTGGTACACCTTTGTCGTTGTGTAGTTGGGTTCCCTTGCCACGCTGTGGGGTCTGACAGGGTGTTTTTCCGGGTAGCTCTTTCCGACTTGTGCGGTAGAGGCTCCTCAACTAACTCGTCGTTTCTGTGGAGTGGGACGCACAGGATAGCTCGCCTGCTCGTCTGTTTGACAAGTTCAGGCCCGTGATGACTTGAGAGAATTCTAAGATTCTAAAGTCCTGCTTCCTGGTCTATGAGTGAAGAGATTTCTCTAGCTATCTATGTAGATGTTACTTCTTCCTCGTCTCACACACGACTGACCAAAACTGTGTGTAGGTTTTGACCCATCAGAACCGGCTCTACCCGCTTAGCCTGCTGGTCATTGGTTAAACGGTCCGATTCAAAGCTCAAGTGCTGACTCACTGCGCAGCGGGGGTCGGGCTCGCGGTGTGTACTTTAATTGCTGCTGTGTAATATACTGACTCTCTCTAATGTTACAAAGACTACACAAGGCTAACTAGTCACTGGGCAGGGTTAAAACTAGCCAGTTCATGACAGGCTCCCTCAACTGAAAAAAGGCGATGACTACTGGATTCGACCTTTTTCTACTACAGAGCCTAGTTTAACGCTGCACTATCCTAGGGTCCTATTTACAAACTAATTAAGTTGCTCTACCTGAGCTGCAATGCTGTGCCAGGTAGCTATGGACACTAGTGACAGGGTATTTACTGGACGGGGACGAATTCTGGTGCTGTGGCCCTTAGTTGTGTTGGGTGGGCGACAGCTGCTGTGTCCTCCACGAGATGGCGACTGAGGTAGTCGGCTCCGTGGTTTTACTTGCCGGGGATGTACTCGATTTGGAATGAGTATGCCTGAAGGGTGAGTGCCCATCTCATCAGGCGAGAGTTCAAGGATTTGGAGGCTGCCAGGAACGATAGTGGTTGGTGGTCCACCTGAACTGTGAAGTGGGTCCCATACAGGTAGAGTTGGAACTTCTGTATGGCCCAGACTAGTCCAAGACATTCTTTCTCCGACGTGGCGTAGTGGGTCTCGGCGGGTCTCAATTTTCTGCTGGCGTAGGCGACAGGGAATAGCGTCTCTGCATTCTTGGGGTCGCGCTGTAGCAGTACTGCTCCGAGGCCTAAGTCGCTTGCGTCGGTGCGAAGAACGAATGGCTGAGTCAAATCGGGTAGGTGGAGTACTGGCGCCGATGTCATTCTGTCCTTGAGTGTTTGGAAGGCTGTCTCACATTCCGCTGTCCAAACTACTTTGTCCGGGGCGATTTTCCGGGTTCCATTTGTCAGTGGTACGGCGATGCTGTTGTAGTTGGGGATGAATTTCTGGTAGAAGCCGCAGAGTCCTAGAAACGACTGCACTTCCTTCTTGGTCTTGGGCCTAGGAGCGTCGAGTAGGCGTTTCACGGTCTTTTCTACCGGTCGCAGGCTTCCTTGACTGATGGTGTGTCCCAGAAATTCTAGTTCCGTGAATCCAATCTGACATTTGGTGGGTCTTGCCGTCAATCCCGTGTCTCTGAGGCGGGCGAGTAGTTGCTGTAGGAGCGTGACATGTTCCTCCCACGTAGGTGTAGCGATGAGGATGTCGTCCATAAACGAATGTAGGTGCTCGCTGCTCAGGGGTGCCAGGAGTTTTCGCATCATGGCGCTGAAGATGCTGGGTGCGTTGTGGAGTCCGAATGGAAGCACGTTGAACTCGAAGTGTCCTTCCATAGTGCTGAACGCTAGGTACTTTCGGACTTGCGGTTGCACTGGTATCTGGTAGTATCCTTTGCTGAGGTCGATGCGTGAGAAGTACTTAGCTCGCTGTAGCTTGGCAAATAGGTCGGTCTGGTCCGGGAGTGGCTCTGGCTGGAACTGCGTTACCGCATTCAGGAGTCTGAAGTCGATGCACAGTCGATGCTCTCCGTTGGGTTTTCGCAACAATACCGTGCCTGCGCTGTAGAGTGAGGTAGACTCTGAGATGATTCCGGCTGCCAGTAAGGTGTCTATCTCTTCCTTGATGGCTCGCTGCTGAGACAGTGGCATCGGGTAGAGCTTCTGGCGGACGGGTGTTGGGTCGGTCACCGTTAAGGTTACTTCGACGAGGTCTGTCCTCCCTGGTCGGTCTGTGAGCACAGTCTGATGTTGTCGAATGACCTGTAGTACTTGCTGTCGCTGTTTAGCGGCTAGGTCTCCGTTGAGTATCACGTCTTTATAGGTTTCTTTGGAGTGCAGGGGATACTCTACTGCATTGGTCTCCATGCTTTCTCCTTCTTCCGCGATGGCGATGGCTAGCAAGTTGTGAGTGCTGGGGGTCGCTGGTCGGTCCGTATATTTCTTGAGGAGATTGATGTGGTGGTATCGGGCTCTCCCGTTCACCTCTACTTGGTAGACTGTCTTGGATTTCTTGGCAGTCACCCGGTACGGTCCTCTCCAAGCGATGTCCAGCTTGTTGGTTCTACTTGGAAGTAAGAGTAGCACTTGATCGCCGACTTGCAGTTCTCTGTCCTTCGCGTGGCGGTTGTAGTACTTCGCCTGACGGGCTCTTGCCTTCTTCAGTGCTTCACCAGCTTTCTTCCACGTTGCTTTGAGGGTTTCCTGCAGGTCTGCGACGTACTTGGTGGCACCTCTTGGTGTGTCGTCTATCTTGGCTTCCGTCCAACTTCTGCGTAGGGCTTCTAGCGGTCCTGCTAGCGGTCTGCCGAATAGCAATGTTGACGGGGTGTAGCCTGTGGCTGCATGTGGCGTTTCTCTATATGCGAACAGTGCCGCATTCACGTAGGTGTCCCACGCTTCTGGATTGTCGTCGGCGACTTTCCTGAGGATGGTGAGAAGGGTTCCATTCAGTCTTTCTACTTGTCCGTTGCTGGCGGGGTGGTATGGTGGTGTGCGAATGTGATGAACTTGTATCAACTCGAACACGTCTTGCATCAGGCGGCCGGTGAACTGAGATCCGTTGTCCGTTCTAATGCTGTCCGGGAATCCGACTCTGGTAAAGATGGCGATGAGTGCATCTGCAATCTTCTTGGTGTCGATCGCTGGCAACGGGACTGCTTCGCACCACATCGTACATGCGTCGACGAGTGTGAGTAGAAATCTGTTCCGCTTCTTGGTCATGGGCAGTGGTCCTACTATGTCTACTGAGACTTGCTGGAATGGCACGCCGACTACTACTGATGGTCCTAAGGTAACTGGTACGGTGTGATGTCGCGGGGAATATCGTTGACATTGGTGGCAAGATTTCACGTAGCGCTTGACATCCTCCGTGATTCCTGGCCAATAGTAGTGTGCGCTGATTCTCTGCACTGTGGCTCCAATTCCCATGTGTCCGCTGAGTGGCATGCTGTGGCCTAATTCTAGTACTTGGGCTCGAAGGGTGGCTGGTAGTACTAGTTGGGTGTGATCTCCATCTCCTTGTCGATGTAGAACTCCCTCTTCCATGTAGAAGTCTCCCTTGTGCGGGGGTGTGTGCGCCTTGGGTAGCTTCTGGAAGCACTTCGCTATCGAGGTGTCTTCTTTCTGTGCTGTTTTGATCTCTTCGAGTCCTGGGTTCGGGGCGAACTCGGGCTGGGGTGCTTGGGCCCTGGTTTGCACTGCGGCTATCTCTACAGTTTTAGGGGGCGTGCCTAAGAACACATACCTACAACCTAGCACTAGATCATACAGGGGTTTCTGTAAAACAGCTGCTTGGATTCGTCCTGTGACGTACTTACTCTCTACTTCGATCCAAGCTATTGGGCAAGTAGTCGTCGGTTTCGTCAAGTCTGCTCCTTGTAGTTCGACTGTCTTGTCTGTCAAGTCCGCGCGCGATACCAGAGATTCGCTAACTATCGCGTCGTATGATAGACCTGTGTCATACAGACAGTTCGCTTCTTTTCCGTTGACCTTGACCGTGTCTGTCACCGATGGGTGATCTCCGATTGTGTGTGGCTTGTTACCGCTGCTTTGAGTTAGAACTCTGTGCGCTGGCCGGCTTTCGCGCTCTTCCCTACGTTGTGCGGCCAACTTGAAACCTTCTGCGGTGGAGTGATTGTTTCTGTTGCAGAACGAACAATACCGTCTCTGTTCTGCGGGACCTCTTTTCCCGAATTCCGTGTTGGGTCCTTTATTTTGCCCAGGTCTGGGGTTATTGGGCTTATTCGCGGTGCGCTCTTCCCGGTTAGGGCTTCGTTTCTGTGCCTCTTTCCCGTTAGGCTTTAGGTCTCGCCTGAAGCTCTTGGCTTCTCCGTGTGCGGCCATGTACCTATCTGCGACCTTGACCAGATCTTCTAGTCTTTCCGCGCCCTGCTCTACTGAGAATGTTCTCAGCTCGGGGGTCATGGTTTCCCGTAGCTGTTCCCATACTAACAGTTCTGTCAGTCCATCATACGTCTTATCCGTGGCTGACTGGCTAATCCACTTATCCAGCGTTGTGGACAACCGATCCGCGAACTGCGCATAGCTCTCTCCTTTCACTCTCCGGTTGGTGCGGAATTTTTGCCGATAGCATTCTCCTGTTAGTTCGAATCCCGTTAGGAGTGCCTCTTTTACTTTGTGATAGTCAGTCACTCTGTCAGTCGGTAGCTTACTGTAGTTGTCATAAGCCTTTCCTCTAAGCCCTTGACTAAGCTTAAAAGACCAATGAGTGGGATCTAGTTTATACTCTGTTGCTAGACGCTCAAACCTAGTCAGATAGAGATCTAGACCTTCTTCTCTCTCATTGAATGTTCCCAGTGGAAATGACATTCCTTTAACAGGGTTGGATGCTACCTCTAGCTGATCTGAGTGGGTAGGGGTTGAGGAAGAACTTGAAGCTCCTGATCCCCAATCTTCTTAGCTCTAACTCATGCTGTCTGTCTTTTTCCTTTTCTGCCCTCTCATACTCCCATCTCCTACTTTCTGCTTCTCTCTCGGCTGCTAATGCTGCCTTCTTCTGTTCTCTTTCTGCCTCTAGCTCTAATTTCCTCGTTTCTCTCTCTGCTTCTAATTTCTTCTGCTCTAGTTCTAATTTCTTTTGCTCTGCTTCCAATTTCTTCGCCTCTCTCTCCGCTTCTAACTTCTTTGCCTCTCTCTCTGCTGCTCTCTCTGCCTTAGCCTCCTGTTTCTCTACCTCTGCATTGATATACGCAATTAGGTCTCCCCCTGCTAAGTGTAAAGCTTCTCCCAATTCCTTGAAGCGCAATCTCAAGGCCACTGGGTCCGACATTGTCAAACGTGTCTATGAACAACCTCTGAATCAAGTGGAATACAAAAACACTAGCAATATTGCAAGCCAATAAAAACAATGCAAAGACAATCAATAATAGAATAAAACAAGAGTCAAAGGGCATACAACAGTTATTTAAGCAAAACCTGCAAAAGAACAATGCAACATACAGGCACAAAAATAATTGAAGCAAAAAGGTTTTTAAGTAAAGAATAGTGCACCAAAACTGATCAGTCTCTGTTACCACTATTCTAAGTTATTCTACTACTGCTGTTATCTACTTTTATTGTACTTAGGTCCGGTTATACCCAATTCCTATTATACACAGATCCTGGCTAGGCTCGCCAATTAAAGTGTCACGTGGGGTTTATGGGCTCTGCACAATGGAATTATGGACCCTCACGTTTATTCGGTGGGAACTGCTAGTAAGTCACCCTATGAATTACTTTAATAAATTTATTTGTTTCGCTCGTTCTGTGTTAAGGTTGGGGTACAGAAATAGATAGAAAAATGGTAAAAGATTACTGTCACACTAGCTTTCACACGGCTATGAATCATATGTAGTCCAGCCACTTGATAACAGTTAAAATCACACATTTATTTCTTCTACTCTATTCAAGATTCTCTAAGTACTAATCTAACTTAAAAAGTCTCAGTCAATGCTAATAGTTCGATCGCTGATAGTCTAGGCAGCTGTTATATCTTCCTCGGGCACTTGCTATAAGTTTTCATGTAGATTGGACTACTGTGGTCCGTTTTACAGTTTCTGAAGAGTTGGACTATTGTGGTCCTGTTTCGATCAGTTTAAGTGCACCTTCGGAGAATACACTTAACTGCTAGATGGTGCGTGCGAAGTCCTTCTGTGAGGTAGCTTCTGGTACACCTTTGTCGTTGTGTAGTTGGGTTCCCTTGCCACGCTGTGGGGTCTGACAGGGTGTTTTTCCGGGTAGCTCTTTCCGACTTGTGCGGTAGAGGCTCCTCAACCAACTCGTCGTTTCTGTGGAGTGGGACGCACAGGATAGCTCGCCTGCTCGTCTGTGTGACAAGTTCAGGCCCGTGATGACTTGAGAGAATTCTAAGATTCTAAAGTCCTGCTTCCTGGTCTATGAGTGAAGAGATTTCTCTAGCTATCTATTTTGATGTTACTTCTTCCTCGTCTCACACACGACTGACCAAAACTGTGTGTAGGTTTTGACCCATCAGAACCGGCTCTACCCGCTTAGCCTGCTGGTCATTGGTTAAACGGTCCGATTCAAAGCTCAAGTGCTGACTCACTGCGCAGCGGGGGTCGGGCTCGCGGTGTGTACTTTAATTGCTGCTGTGTAATATACTGACTCTCTCTAATGTTACAAAGACTACACAAGGCTAACTAGTCACTGGGCAGGGTTAAAACTAGCCAGTTCATGACAATGATCATGATGATGATCTTCATTATAATAGTAGTAGTAGTTGTAGGCATACCAATGGAAGAAGACATGACAAGAGTGAAACGACTGTGATGGTTGCCCCTTCCATGTAAATAACATCTTTAAAATATGATCATGTCTTGTCGTCGTCGACGCCATCATTGATGTCAAATGTACATATGTCATTATCATTATCTCTAACAGCAGCAACACCAATAGTAGCAATAATTTAAAAGGCCAACATCAGCGACAACAGCTACACTAGCCTGCTTTTCAAATAAAGTACATTTAGGTTGTTTTAGGGGAGAGAGAGAGAAGTCCCCCTATATGCATCTGTGTCCGGGGACGGTAATCTACCCACTGAACTGAACTGAACAGAGAGAGAGAGGTAAGCACATTATTGGGACAGACCTAAAGGCAAAATGTATGTGCAAGTTGCTATGGACAATAACTAGTCCCAAGCTCTCAGTCTCAATGTCAGTCAGAGATAGACGCTTGAACGCTCTATACTCATAGTCTAATGGTACAACGTACATAATAATTTATAGATAGATAAGATAAGATAAGAATAGATAGATAGATAGATAGATAGATAGATAGATAGATAGATAGATAGATAGATAGATAGATAGATAGATAGATAGATAGATAGATAGATAGATAGATAGATAGATAGATAGATAGATAGATAGATAGATAGATAGATAGATAGATAGATAGATAGATAGATAGATAGATAGATAGATAGATAGATAGATAGATAGATAGATAGATAGATAGATAGATAGATAGATAGATAGATAGATAGATAGATAGATAGATAGATAGATAGATAGATAGATAGATAGATAGATAGATAGATAGATAGATAGATAGATAGATAGATAGATAGATAGATAGATAGATAGATAGATAGATAGATAGATAGATAGATAGATAGATAGATAGATAGATAGATAGATAGATAGATAGATAGATAGATAGATAGATAGATAGATAGATAGATAGATAGATAGATAGATAGATAGATAGATAGATAGATAGATAGATAGATAGATAGATAGATAGATAGATAGATAGATAGATAGATAGATAGATAGATAGATAGATAGATAGATAGATAGATAGATAGATAGATAGATAGAGACATCACTCGTAATGTGTACTTTTATACTGTGGAAGTTTGTTTAACCTCGGCCATTGTTCCTAAGAATTAAAGAAAAGAACTAGAGCAGCGCAATGTCTGAAAGTTTGACATTTTGAATATAAAAATGTGGGTCAGTAGGGGCAAAAAGAGAGAGAGAGAGAGAGAAGAGAGAGAAGAGAGAGAGAAGAGAGAGAGAGAGAGAGAGAGAGAGAGAGAGAGAGAGAGAGAGAGAGAGAGAGAGAGAGAGAGAGAAATCGACAGACTTCAAGTCAAAATGGAGGATGAGGAGAAGAAGAGGAAGAAGAAGTAGAAGAAGAAGAAGAAGAAGCAGACAGACAGACAGACAGACAGACAGACAGATTTAGAAAGGCTGACATGTATAGGCATAGAGACCTTAGTAGATGAAGAGGAGGAAGAAGAATAGAGAGAGATATAGAATGTCTGACAAAGATAGACAGTAAAAGAAGAAGCAGTACTCTAATTGGCAAAGAAGATGCCCTCAGAGGATTTGTGGGGTCGGGTCGGAGAGCAAGTAGACGACTGAGGGGTGATGTAGCGGTAATGACAAGGCTGGGACCCTCCTGGCTACAAAACAGTCAATGGTCATTTTCGCTTGAAACCTGAGAATGATTTGTGACCAATACTGAATATATAAGACCACGCACAGAAGACCGTGTGTTAATATTTTCCATTTATAGGATTGTATTGAAAAGAATATTGAAACGAATTGTTCTTATTCTATAGCGCAGATAGATCTCAACTCAAAGCAAAGCATTCACTTGAATAATCCTATCCTATCCAGTAACTCGAACGTCGTTGGTGAACCACATACGATCGTTTAATCAGCGTACCGCATCTTTCAATGTCCTCAGCAACCCTTCGCTCAGTGTCAAGCCAGTCCATTCTCGAATGTTGTCCTCCCACCTCTTTTTCGGTCTCCATCTTCTTCTGCCTCCTTGCAACGCGCCTTGCAGGATAGTCTTTGCACGACCTGATGCTCTGGTGACGTGGCCATACCATCGGAGTTTCCGTCTCTTTACCACTGTGAGCATGTCATCGTGTTGTCCAATAACTTGTGTGATGGTCTGTCAGACTTCGTTGTTGGTGATGTGCTGGCTATAGGAAATGTACAGAAGTCTTCTGTAGCACCTCATCTTCATGCTTTGTATTCTTCGTTGTTTGTAGATCTGCTGTGGGAGTCCATCTTTCGCAACTTAAATAAGATGCTGGTCGAAAACAGGATTTAACACAAGACGCACTGAAGAGAGGATGGTACTAGTGTTTCCCTATAGGATTGTACAGAAAGGGAAATGAATTAAAATGAATTGTTTTTATATGATGCGAATAGTCTACATCGCAACTCAAAGAGATGCAATTTATAAGGCGCTTGTCGAAAATACAAAATCGCCCCAAGACGCGAACTTGCTGATTTTAGGCACACAGAACAGAGAAAAAGCGATATCATGCACACTCTGTTTTGAGTGCTGCATGCTTTGGTCTCAAATTTTCCTGCTGTGCTGTGTGATTTGGGAGGTAGTATTTGGTGTCTTGTTCGGTAGCTTTGGTGTCAACGCAATGGCGATCATCAATGGTATCTGCACTGGAAAGATGGGATTTTGTCAGAAACGTCGGCTCCTTTGGTGTGAATTTTATTATCATTATTATCGCTTAGTGTGTGGTGTGGGTTGGATTGTTCCAAAAGAGTTTGAATGTGTAATTATAGGCAATGTATCAGGGGAAGTTTGGGTATTTTCTATATTTCTGTCTGTCTTTCTGTCCGTCTCTCTCTCTCTCTCTCTCTCTCTCTCTCTCTCTCTCTCTCTCTCTCTCTCTCTCTCTCTCTCTCTCTCTCTCTGTGATGAAAAGCGCTTAAGAAGAAGAAGAAGATCGCGATGAAGGAGAAGTAAAGGCACGAACAAGGAGAAATTTAACGACAACATGGCCAGCAACATGAAGGACGCTGTTGCTACTACTACTACTACTACTACTACTACTACTACTAATTCTACTACTACTACTACTACTACTACTACTACTACTACTACTACTACTACTACTACTAATAATAATAATAATAATAATAATAATAATAATAATAATAATAATAATAATAATAATAAAAGTAAAGAAGCAACACGCAGGCAAGGGGTAAAATAAAATTAAGTTAGAAGAAGAGAAAGATTTGCGGTTTGGGTTTTGAAGTGGGGGTGAACTTCTGATCGCTTTCCCTACAAATTAATGGCAGTTGCATCGCGGCGCCACCGACTACACACATATAAGGGTGAAGAGGAGTTGGAGGAGGAAACGAAGGATGGGTAGGTATATTATGGAATAAGTGGGAGTGAGGTTAGGAAAGAGGGGCCGGGTAGCTCAGTTGGTAAGAGCGTCTTGCTAGTAACCGAAAGGTCGCTGGTTCGAATCCCGGATTGGTCAACGTGTGATCATATTATTTTCCCCTTTACCAACAACTGGCCCGCAGGTGTCAGTATAAATCGGTCCAGTAGTCACCTATATGCGAAAGTGTCGTGTGACTATAATCTACATACAAACAAACAAGAGGTTAGGAAACGGAGGATGTTATCAACACATCAACGACAGGTGCAAGTAGTCATGAGTCCAGACTTTGGTCACCCCTTCCGCTTACCAATATGCTGCGGACACACCTAACCACAAAACGCCTCCCAACTACCTGCTTTTGTCCACCACGGACGGACAGGGTAAAGTAATACTTCATCCCCACCCCCAACCCCAAAAGAAGGGAGTGACCATTAAAGCAGTATCAACGGTGAAGAAGTAACAAAGAGCTAAAAGAAGATAAGAAAAAAGAAAGAGAACAAAAAATGAGAAGAAGAGAATATTTTACCCGAAATAAATAAAACCAAGACATATAATAGAAAGGAATAACAACAAGACATCATTGTTTACCAAGTGCAAGAAGGGCTACAAATAAATGAAAGAATGAAAGAAGATAAAATAATTTTTATACGAAAGAAATAAAAACAAGATAGTAAAAAAGGGAATAAAAACAAGACATGGGCAGTGTTAACCAAGCGCAAGTCAAAAATAAATAAAATAAAAAGAACGAGAGATTAGTTCTTAAAATACTATGAGACAAATTACTTCATTACCCACAACAAAGACATTCCACTGGTTAAAATATAGATTGCGTTAGATACTGCATCGGCCAGCGCCCTGACCAGCTGTTGAGCTGGAAAAGCGCTACATTATAAGATACATATAAGAGAAGACTTAGCAGGCAACATAGAAAGATGAGAAAAATGCAAATAATAAAAGGGAATGAATGTCAGAGGATAGAAGGAATTAAAGGGAAAAGAAAGGCAGGAGTCCGTCATCACAGAAAGAAAAGTGGAGAAAAAGAGGGAACAAGGAGGAATAATAAAAGAAAAGAAGGAAGAGAGAAGAAGAATGAAGGAAGAAAATGGAGGAGGTTATGGTCACAAAGACAAGAGAAATAGAGAAAGAGAAGAGAAAGGGGAGAAGAATAGGACTACAACAAAAAGGAATAAAAGGGCTTTCTTCGCATCACAAGGCAAAGAAGAACAATAGGGAAAATAGTAAAATAACCGAAGACCGAAAAAGAGTGGACACGAATGACCCACCCAGTGGACGACAAATAATACGCAGTCCACTGGACGAAACCTTACACAAAAGACAAAGATACCCCAGGGAACAGTAAATTTAATGCTCCTGAGGGAGGTAAGCGATCGCCCCACCCCTGGATCTTCTTCTTCACCGCCCTCTGTCCTCCGTGAAAAGATAAATGAAGATTTTATGTCCTGTTATTTGCGTTTGTTAGCACTCCTGCACCGTTAAACGTACAGCAGTGATTGTGTGTGTGCTATGCTATTAAAACTGGAGTATTTCCTTTCCTTTTTGGAGAATAGGGGGTAGGGGAATACTATTCTCCTTCACCATACTAGTTTGCCATTAACAGTCATTGACTAGGATAGCAAAGAAAGAAAGAAAGAAAGAGAGAGAGAGAGAGAGAGAGAGAGAGAGAGAGAGAGAGAGAGAGAGAGAGAGAGAGAGAAAGAGACAGAGAGAGACAGAGAGAGAGACAGAGACAGAGAAAGAGAGACAGAGAAAGACAGAGAGAGGACGGCAGGACAGAAGATTATTTCTGTACCTTTTAGAACCAATTCTCCTCCATTTCCTGACTCCAGGGCTTATAAGCCTTTGGTTGTATAGATGTATAAAATCAAGTGTTTTGAAATTACAAGGACAACGTTCCAAAGTTTTTGCCAGCAACCTAAATACACGGTGAGGTTTATTCCAGTTCTCTGCAACTCTTCTAGAAGAGGGGAGGTGGCAGGTTAGGGTACGAAAGGATGGACTGAAAAAGAAGATTGAGAAAAAGGGGAGGGCCAGGGGTAGTGGGGGAATGGTGTGTGTTCCTCACGTTTTCACACCTTGGTCCTAGAACGTATCCTCCTTGGATCTAGTCCTCCCAACGCGTCCTATCATTATAGTCATTTCGTCAAATCACACCCATATGCGAACATTTATCTTCATTCGTTCCATGATCGCGTTTCCTTCCTTTTTTTTCGGTAAAGGCAAAAAGGAACATCTATAATCCTAGATTTAAACACATAAGATAAAAATATTCATCAAAGTATACATCTTCTGTGAACTTCTCACGTTTCTAATTCTTCTTCTTCTTCTTCTTCTTCTTCTTCTTCTTCTTCTTCTTCTTCTTCTTCTTCTTCTTCTTCTTCTTCTTCTTCTTCTTCTTCTTCTTTAACATCATCCATTTTCTTTCCTCAACTTTCACTCCCTGCACCTGTCGGTCATCTAAACGCACGTGGACAGGGTTTTTTCTCAGGCCGGCCACATGGACAATGCGACTGGCCGGCCTATGACCTATCGCTGCATTTAATAATAATGATTTATAGAAAGAAGCAATCCATTTACAGTTGAGGTTAAGTTAGGTGAGAGGGGGTGATATCACAGTTGTAAAGAGAAGTTAAAACAAATTAATAAATAAACACATAAAACATAAACACATTTTGTGGATTACTCTCTCTCTCTATCCCTCCCTCTCTCTCTTTCTCTCTCTCACTCTCTCTCTCTCTCTCTCTTCCTCTTGTTTCTTCCCACCTCACCCTCATTCTCTACCATATGTGTTCAGCTGACATATAACATGCACCGAGCAGAGTAACATCGCATGGAGGCAGAGAGGCTGCGAAAATTACATTCTTCTCTGCAACAATCCTTCTTCGCTTAATTACAGCGTTTCGTAATCTTTCTTCATCCGTCTTCCTCACTCCAGTCCGAGTAAAGGACAGGACTACCTATTCATGCGTTTTTACACAATGACGCTGCTTGTTTTATATTTAGACTGTAGTTCGGTGCAACTTATTTTAATTCATCGAACATGCTTTAAACGTTGAATGTATTTTTTTTAAAGGACACTTTGTCACTTGGCTATCGTTTAACGTACAATATTTAAAATACTTCAGACTAAGCCGAGGGTCCAATTAATCATTTGTACCCCATAATTGAAGGCTAAAGTTTTATTTATTTATTTTTGCAGTTATCTGGTGGAATAAACAAAACTTGTGGCATTCTTACATGTTTTTGCAATGCTTTCTTGTGTTTTGCACAATCTTTAGGGTAGTTATATATTATCGCTTTGCATTTAGTCACTACCATGCTTATTTGATTAAGAGAAGGGACGGAGAAATACAGTTAGCCACGTTAAACTGTTCAACATTGATTTCTAACTGATTTAAGTCAGCTTGCTACAAGTTTGTATTATATGAAAGTTAATATTAAAAGCTTAGTAGTTTGTGGCAGTGGAATATACCATTTAAACAAAAACGTTCAAAAATAATCATACGCGTCGACAGCATTTATTTTTCACTTCAAGAAGGTGATTGATCCACATGAGTACAATACATTCTTTAAAAAAAATAGAAAGCGGAGACGAGAACAGGAAAGCAAAGAGAAAATGATGTGGACTGCTTAGTTAACTGGTCAAGTACGAAATAGCAAAATATTATTTTACCAAACGCAACTCAAAACCATCGGTCTGTAACTGAACAGCATGTTAACATTACTCCTAGTACTCCTAGTGCTAGTGGCAATACAACTGAATATTCCTTCTCCGTTTTCAAGATTTTGTACTAGGAGAAGCTTACAAACATAATACCCAGCGGGTACGCTACATGCAACTTCGTTTTCGAGTTAGACATGAAATAACATGGAGCCGGCAAATAAAATTTGCTTCTATTGTCCAGGCTCTCTCCCAGCTTTCCTGTTTTAAAACCCAATTTCAGTTTCACTCCTTAAATGATTAATGGAAGCCGCAGGAGAACAGAAAAGAAGAAGAGGAGGTGGAGAAAAAGTTGAGAAATTACAAAAACATTAGATTAACTTCAGTTAAGCGAAGAAGAAGAAGAAGAGAAAAAAGAAAAGGTGCTGCTGCTGCTGCTGCTGCTGATGATGATGATGATGATGATGATGATGATGATGATGATGATGAACAAAACCAAGACGAGACTATTTATTCGGCCTCTATTATTACTGCTAGTAGTGATGATGAAGATGATTACAATGATGACTATGATGATGGTGATGATGATGACACGCAAGAACAACAAGTCCACGTTGCTACGATGATGAACATGATGATGATGACGACGACGACGACGGCGAAGAAGAAGAAGAAGAAGAAGAAGAAGAAGAACAACAACAACAACAACAACAACAACAACAACAATAACAACAACTGCAACTACAACTACAACAACTACATCTACTACTACAATAACAACAACAATAACTAGAAATATGTTTGGCTTTAAGGCTCATACGGTTTCTTCTAACTGTCTCAGCTTAAAGTCGTTCTTTTTCTGGTATTTTCAGAAGTTTAATATAAATTGCCACGACTTTTCCGTAATCCTACACCACTTATAGAATACTTACCAAGAGCCAGCTGCTGGTAAGGCTCTCGTACAGTTAATAAATCGGACTTAGCGCATGAATCACCTTCACAGGATCCCAGTAAACACATGAATTTAGTGTAAAATCCAACTGCAGTTTTGGCCAAACAGGCACATTCATCTCACAGCACTTCCTGGTAAGCAGATGTTGTTGGACACAAAACCTCTTGGCCTGATCGCTCAGGTAAAATTAAGTCTGGTTTACTGTTGTGCACAACTTTGCGTTGTTTGCGGACACAAGATTTAATGATACTATGTAACAACTTACCTGCACGTGCATCGTGAAAAAGAACGGCACTAATACATCAGGATCTCAGTTTCACAGGAAAAAAGCAAAGTAACAACTTAAAACAGACTACCACATAATATATCTATGACGATACTAACAAAGCACAAAGTCGCAAAACACATACATGCACGAGTGTGTAAAAACAAAAAAAAATTGAAAAGGTGTCCCCGTAATCTTGCGGTCTTCGGGGAGAGAGGAGTTTTGGACACCTGTCCTTCTCTGGGCCAGTTTAATGCGAACGGCGCACATCTCCTTCTCCCTCAATGCCTAACCTTCTTTTTTCAATACAGAACCCGGTACCCATTCACTGCTGGGTGGACTGGGGTGCGTTGGAGGCGTATTTAATTCTTTGGATCGTTCAGAGGTGGCATCCAAGTACATACAAACCATCCCCATGCAAGTCTGTCATCGCGCTCGACGTTGCTGAACAAAGCATTTCTACAGTATGCACTAAACGATAATGACCACCTGTACATTGACCATAAACGGGACCTGACGTTGATTTAGTAAGGACCGTAATTAAAGAAAAAAAAGAGAGAAGCTTAGCTAGTTATATTAAAAGACTCCACGATGATATAATATTTGGCTACAAACGGTGCAACATATGAAAACATATGTTTTTGTATTTTAGCCAAAATTTTGACTATCCTATCCTATCCAGTAACTCGGAGGTCGTAGGGGCACCACAGATGATCGTTTAACCAGCGCACTCCATCTTTCCGTGTCCCCAGCAACCCTGATTGTTTCGCTCAGTGTCAAACCAGTCCATTCTCGAATGTTGTCCTCCCACCTCCCTCTCGGTCTCCTTCTTCTTTCATCTCCCTGCACCGTGCCCTGCAGGATGGTCCCCGCAAGACCCGATGATCTGGCGACGCGGCCACACCATCGGATTTTCGTTCCTTCACCAATGCGAGCAGGTCATCGTGCTGTTCAACGGCCTGTGTGATGGTCTGCGGACTTCGTCTTTGGTGATGTGCTGGGTATAGGAAATGCCCAGAAGTCTTCTGTAGCACCTCATCTCCATGCTTTGTATTCTTCGTTGGAGATCTGCTGTGAGAGTCCATGTTTCGCAAGCACATAGGAAGATGGAGATGACAAGGAAGCGCAGCAGTCTTACCTTGGAATGTAGAATGATGGTCCTGTCTTTCCAAATTGGCTTCAACCTCGCAAGGGCAGCAGTTGTTTGTGCGATCCTGGAGAGGACTTCCTGTCGGGACCCATTGTCTGATACAATGGTTCCTAAATATTTGAAGCTATGCACTATGTTGAGGGATTGGCCTTGGACTTTGATGTCCGTGTTAATGCCATTGGTGTTGGTGTTGTTGGTCATCATTTTGTTATTCTCTGCACTTATTTCCATTCCATAGTCTCTGGAGGTGGTGTCAAGCCTCTGTACCAGCTGTTCAAGTTCTTGTTCCTCTCCAGCCAATCCATCAATTTTTGACTAGACAACGATTTTTTTAAAACATAATCCAAATAAAGAAGAAGCACGGCAAAAACGTAAATATGACTCCAGGGTGATAAAGCTTTTACTTGAATTGAGTCTTTTGAAGGGGCTATACTTGAAAGGATCTTGTAACATTTTTATTTATACTTTTTATCTTACGGTCACTGTGTGACAGTCAGCAGGTGCATCTAGATGTTTGAACGAACAAAATAATAATGATAGATTATTGGTGTGGGTTGGAAATGGCCTTTAAAAATAATGTAAAATAAACGAAATAGTCACGGGTATTTGACCCAAAAATAGCGTGAAGATTAGGAGTACACAAAATCAACATCATCAGCAGCAGCAACATCATCATCATCATCATCTTCATTGGTCATCTTTCAAAATGTACAACAATTGTAAGCATTGTAAGCTGTGGTCTAATCGAGCAAGAATACCCTGCCTTATGACACAGTACACTTAAATCTTACGACGTGTTACCATGATCAAGTCAAAAGACAGGAGCTGGAGAAATTAAGACCGAAATCGATTTTACTCGAAGAGAGTTGGGCTGTAACTGCATAGTGCCGTCAAAGAATCACATAATGAAAAAAGGTTTACAAGGCCTTTCCAGTATTGACAATTATCAGCATATGGAAAAGCCTTAAAAAGGGAAACACGTCGTTCTGAATGTCCTCTAATGAAACGTTCCGTACACACCTCTTAATGTTTCCTTGGAAAATGTAATCTCAGTGTCGCTAACAAAAATTAATAATTTGATACATGTAATAGACCATGTTCGGAAATACGAGGGGAAACAACTTGGGCCGTCTTGCCCACATGTTGCGCTAGAGTTGTCTAACGTTCTTTGCAAACGAACACAGTTTCTCGCCTACAGTTTCTGCACTGTCCTCCATCAAACTTTCCGGATCAACGGAAAGGTTAATTTCAGTTTCAATCATAGCTAGTTCCGCCTTGCACTGCCTCTACCGAAGAAAAGTTTGCAGCTCGGGATAGCTTTCATAGTGTTCTGAGACGACATGCTTGTGATGTTGTCTGCCTGGATAACTCTAGGTAACTAAAACAAAACAAAAAGACAAGTTACCTCCCATTTCCGAATAAGGCCTAATAATTAACGGAGAATTAAAAAAAATCAAGCTTATAATCTGTTGTCGCAAAAGAAAAGTGCTGAAACACACAAAAAACTATCTCTGGCACTGCACCGCACGACTTTTGTGCTAGCAACAATCACAAAGCATTCTAAAAGGTCAAAGGGTGCCGGAAGTGTGTGCATATCACTACATCTCGCATGTTTTCTCCGGTTGCTGCGAAAAACATCTACCATTGAGTGCAGCTTGTAGATTTGGGCGATTCAAAGAGAGTCCGAACAGTAGAACCTTGTGTTCCGTTAATGCACCTAAACAAAAAGCGCATGCACGACCTTGTTTGTCTTTTCCTTTCTTACGTTTATTTGTTCAAAACCTCGTCTGAGTCAGGTTATGGCTGCGTTGACTTGTAAGTAGAAAATGTGGAAAAGTACTTCGACCCTGAAAACATTGGATCGCTCTTTAAACATGGTCTTTCTATAGCAGCAGCTTACACCGACTTTGTTCTTACATCTCCTGTACCTTGCCATTGGTATATTATTATTATTATTATTATTATTATTATTATTATTATTATTATTATTATTATTATTATTATTATTATTATTATTATTATGTTCTATGTGTAATTGTGTGTAAAGTCCGGCGAAATGCTTCTTCTGCACTGAACAGATCGGATTACGCTTTTGATTATTGTTGCTGTTGCGTTTGTTGTTGTTGTTTTTGTTGTTGTTGTTGTTTTAAACATGCTTTATTAGTTCGTGACGTTTTCTTCTAATATGTCGATCTACTTACTGCTGTTTTCACCTTGTGTGAAAAAAGAGTTATTTTGCCTATTCCTGCATGTAACTTTCGCCACTTTCCAGTTGAACTAATTTAAGTGAAGAATCTGTTTACATTGTGCTTCAAATCAGGAATCCAATGGATTATTCTAATATACTTCCTGCTAATGACGGGGGTCTTCTTACAACTAGTAGTACAATTATAGGATGCCACAACGCGCTTTTTCTTCAACTGAACTCAAGTCGGCGATCTGAAAAAAAAATCTTTATTACAGAAAGCGGAAGAAAAATACATTTTCATTTTTGAAATTTAGACTGCCTCCAATACCATTATCAAAAGTGAGGGAGGAAACCGGAGTACCCAGAGAAAACCCTCAGTGTCCTGAAAAGTCTCGTATCTAAGTCACTTAAGTTCGTGACCGCGACCTTCGGCTTAGGAAACCAACAACATATTAACTGTGGTAACAGGCCACCCTAGATCTTTGAGTTCTGGAAGCCAGGAAAAGTGCTGAATCATACACAATAGAATACATTTCAATACAGTACAACACATCACATCTTTATTAAAAGGAATTACAGCAGGTACAAGTCCTGATCCATAGCTATAAACCTGAGATCCAAATGGCAAGGTCCTGAAACCAGAACAAGTGTGTATGCAGAGCACACTTGTGCGTGATGTGATGACAAACACCTTTAACCACAGGCATCAACAAAAAATAATGAGAGCACTTGTATTAGCCTTGCCATTCCTTCCTCGCTCATCATTGGCTATGCTAAAGGTATACGTGTTCTACATTTCACAGCCTGTGGTAAACGTCAGAAAAGGGAAGAGAAAAAAAATCGTCCATTGGTAGGAAAAAGAATCTCCTTGACCCGTGCCAAACCTCCATCCTTCCCTGAACACCGTTTCTTGTTAAGTGGACACCGGTGTCAGAGGCAGAAAGTTCCGGTGGCATTTCACACTTGGCTCAAGCTGCATACTTTTCTTAAGGTTTAGCCTTACTACAGGGTATATACAGTTTTACTTACTGCTAGTGCTATTTTTTTTTTCATGTATCCATTACCATTTTCCACGGCGAATTCCTGACCTTTATAAGTACATGTAGTCCACATCTTACCTTCAAAAAGGATCCTGCTTTCAAAATTATTCATGGGTTTATATGCATGTACATGCAGGTTTGTCTTTGTAATTATGTCTTGGAAAGTAATGTTTTATACATATAAATAATGGTTTTTTACTTACCCACAGTTTTCAGAGAAACTTGATATTTCCACGCAGTGGATTAGTCGCCGGTTTCCTATGCCGAAGGTCGCGGGTTCGATTCCCGCAAGCGGCGTACGTATGTGACTTAGGTACGAGACTATTGAGGTCACCGAGGGTTTTCTCCGGGTACTCCGGTTTTCCTCCCTCCCTTCAATAATGGTACTGGACGCAGTCAATAAAACAAATTCAAAAATAAAAATTCGATTTTCTATCCGTCTTCCAATAGCGATCTCTCTGCCTTTACACCACCACTTTGAGTGATGGATGTGTATTTGTTGTGTTTGTGAGAGCGTGGATGAGACAGGTGAGCGTGTATGTTGGTACAGATCGCCGCGCTTTGAGCCTGATTGATTTGGGGAAAGGTGCGTATATAGCATCCAGTAGTAGTAGTAGTAGTAGTAGTAGTAGTAGTAGTAGTAGTAGTAGTAGTAGTAGTCGCAACAGTTACTTTTTAAAAACTGATGTTTTCGTAAGTACGATAATTGCATGGAGCTCGGGTTTTCTTAGAGAACATTAACACCGCAAGGGGCGAACTTATGTGACTTAGGTACGAGACTATTGAGGTCACTGAGGGTTTTCTCCGGTTACTCCGGTTTCCTCCCTCCCTTCAATAATGGTATTGGATGCAGTCAATCTAAAATTTCACAAATCCAAATTGGATTTCCTTTCCGTCTTCTAATAGCGACGTTCCTGTACACCACATGTTTGAGTGATGAATGTGTGTTTGTTGTGTATGTGGGAGTGTTTGTAACATGTGAGCGTGTATGTTGGTTACAGATCGCCGAGCTTTGAGTCTAATTTAGGAATAAGGCACATGTAGCATCCAGTAGCATCCAGTATATTATTATATAGTGCTTAGTTGTTGATGTTTTGTTGTTGTTTTTTGTTGGAATGACTGAACGCGTACGACATAAGAAATGTTATTCGTCCAAAAGATTACATAGAAAGAGTATCTATTCCCAAAATAAAACAAACAATAAAAACAAAATCTTGAAGGAAAAAATGTTAGACTATTTTGTATGATTCAGCACTTTGCTTGGCTTCCAAAACTCCTAGGTAAAAACCTGGGTGTACTGATTTCCAGATTTGCAGGTAATGTCTGGATCCCATAAAGAAACAGGGGAACTTAGAGCGAACCTGGGGAGAATTTACAGGTCGCTTTTATCCTACCCCTACCCCTTTCATTCATTTACCCACCCCAGACACACCCCGCACCTCTCGTCCCGTCGACACTGCCCTAGAATTATTCAAATTTCTTCTTATTCTCAAAATGTTCCCTTCCATCTGGCCTATGTTATATTCCTATTTATATCCAGAAAGACTGAGCTGAAACTATTAAATGAGAACAATACTTTTTTCATTGCAGACTACATATGACTTTAGCCAAAGTTAAGATACTTTGTTAATGGTTACTTTCTTTCTTTTATTTGTGTAGAATAATTAATAAACTAAGAGTAAATTCATGGAAAATCAAATTTTCAAAAGATGTTGTTTGTGCTTTTCTACAACTGTCACATTTGAGGCGCGCACGATAGATCCGATCGTTTTATTTTGCAAAGCATGCAATAATAGAGTGTATTTACCTTTGATTTGATTTTGCGTTGTTGTTAGGAGAAGCTTTGTATAATGTTGATAAATTTTGTTGGTCGATATTATTGGAGAATTTTCTAGAATTGCTTGTTTACTATCGATCGAAGCATGTAGATAAATGTAGTAATAGCTAAGAGATTCTTCTAACCTAAAAAAAAGTTATATGACGTAAGAGAGTGCATTATAGTTCCGATGACAAGTTTCTGATTGGCCGTTATCGCGTCACGCTGGAATGTTCGAACTTTCTCTCGATTATAGAGGGACTAGATCTATATTAGGAGTGCACAGTGTCGTCTTGAAAGAATAAAGAGTGGAAAAAGTGTGTGTATATTAAATTTTGTCAGGAGTTTACCGCGCGACCGGATAAAAGACACTGGACTGACTAAAGGGCTACCAATAATATTTCACAAATACAAATCAACAACGAACTAATAACACATTACCAATATATAATTCGTCCATCCGTTTGCTTTGATATATAGTGCAAAATACAAAGCCCTAGAGTTTCTTTCGTTTTAATTTAACGGGCCCTCCAGATACACTTCTTGAATGGAACCCTAAATTAATCAAGAAATAATCACCTGCCAGTCACGTGGAGGGTCGCTCTTCCCATTCAGTTCCCGTCCCAGCATGCGGTTTCTACTTCCACTTCCGGCGACCGCCATGTTTTGCCGGTCACGTGGCCGCGACCTTTCAGCAGGGTCAGGTAAAAGTCAGTTTTGTTTGTTGAAGTCCGCCGGTCCCTTCTTTCGGGTTTTGTTTGTGGATGGAGTTTTGTCCTTTTTTCCATCAACCCTCAGTCCATTCTTTTCGTGTTTGGACATGACATGCTCGAAGGATTAACCGAAATGCTCATTTGGGACTCGCTTTGCGGCCCGTGCAAAACAGATGTAGACTATAAATAACAATATTTGAAATGAACCAGCTGCTGCTCTGATCATATTAAGACACTAACACACACAAGAACGGTCAATGTAGCATGAGTTCAAAATATGTTTGTGACAATAAATAAGAGGAATAAGTAACAGACCCACTTTGGATCAGATTCCAGTCAAATGAATCTACATGTAGATTACAGCTTGTGCAGTCTGACAGCCTGGCAGGTATATTACATCACTTTGCTCTTAATACTGGAGAACACATACAGAAACAACCACACGCTCACGCAAGCCCATGCACGCATTCACAACTTTCCGGCACCTCTCATAAAAACTCGTGGGTATCGCCATTCTAAATTAAAACGAGGTTACTATGAAACCAAGTTCCGGTTTGGCTTGTTTTGCTTTTATCAAAGCTTGATGCGTGACTTTTACCTATGGCAAATTGCCGAAAACGACGATTGTTAGAGCCAGAAAACGAGTGGGATAAGTATAAAAACGGTTGAGGAAGTACATGCTCAGTGAAAGAATGCAAAAAACAATCGTAGATGCCTGTATTTGTGGCGACTTCGGAGGTGCGTCGATCATCGACAGAAAGTGAAACAGGACCTGAAGACTCTTGTAGTTTTTCATAGCTTCGCCGTCGCAACCTTCACAAAACACGATGTAGTTGATTATGTTAGGGGAGCGTTGTGGCCAAGTGGGCTAAGGCGGGACTAACTTGCCTTGTCCACAAGTCAGAAACCAATGGCGCCTGACAGGTGTGGGTTCGAGCCAGCATCTGGGCGTTATGTTTTTTCGAATATTTTTCAAAAATTCACAAATAATGTTAGGTAGGTAGGGTTTAGGCGCGCCACTGGCGATAGAAAGGGATAATAAACTGCAGCAAAAAAAAAATGAGGGTACGATACTGGTGGCCAGTGACACATGTTATTATTCTTGAATATTTGGAAATAACTCACTAAAACACGCGGAGAAAGAAACCGGAAGTATGTTTCATAGAGGGGATTCCCGTTGGTGCATAGGATAGCAGAAAAGTGTGAATACACACGGAGGCAAACATGCAAGTCAAAGCATACGCGCAAACACACACACACAAACACACACACACACGTGCATAAGCCGATCAATCGGGAATGTTACCAAAACAGGGTACAATTGGGGAATGGTCTTTTTTTCAGTGATAATTACAAATCAAATGTTGGATTTGATAAAATTAAGTAGAAGTATGAATGACGTACAGCATTGATGGGTAATCTGCCTTGCAAACTTGATTTTGTTCGTAGGGCTGCTTACTACACAGGTTTATATAATTTAAACACTTGTCTTCCCCATTCCTCGAAAAATGCGATTTCTCGATATTTAGGGTTGTGCTATACTTTTTTCGAGTGGAAAATATTTATTTTTTTAAATGGGGAAAATGTTTGTTTCCTTTTTTTTTTTTCAATTATTCCATTTGTTAACAAGTTTAAAATTTAAAAAAATCCCCTGTTGTGCGGTTATACACGTACACACACAAAGACACAGACAGACAGACACACACACACACATGGTGGGACGATCTCGTGCACAGACACAAAGGCACATGCACACATTTACGCACACATACACACTTAGAAATGAGCCCATCAGAAATGATGTTTAGTGTTTGTATTAGTACTAAATTAAATACAAATCCTTGATCAGCCTGAAAAAAGCCAGCCCATATTGAATCGGTCTGCGACTCTCAGATACAGAGAAAGAACAAAAAACACCTTGGTACCATATTACCGAATACTGGATAATCAAATAGAGACGGAGATCCTAACTCTTCATTTACGATCACGGAGCTAATCAGAGTCCTCTCTTCAATGCTCTCTGATACTTTGCGTATGGAGATACATCCCCTGTTTGGAAGTAGCGCATCAACGCAATATGGGGTCTGCAGAATTTCTGAACGTGACAAGAGGGAAGAACCGCACTTCTCTCTCTTTACACCTCAAACACGCCCACCTGCGCCAAGGCTTGGGTTGGTAACTCACGTTTCGCTGAGGCTGAAGATTGTAGAGAGTGGTGGTTAAAGGTTGAGGTAGGGGAGGGGGTGAGGTATGGGAAGAAGGGGTGATGACGATGTAGCTGATGTGTGTAGTAAAATATAATTGTCTAATTTACATAATTCTTTTGATAATAATAAAGGTTTGTTGAATTTAAATTGAATTTATTCTGACTTCTTTGACTAGTTTTCGAAATGTATGCGTGCGTGAATGCGCGCGTGTGTGTGTGGGTGTGTTTGTATGTGTGTGTGTGTGTGTGTGTGTGTGTGTGTGTGTGTGTGTGAGAGAGAAGGTGTGTGTGTGTGTGTGTGTGTGTGTGTGTGTGTGTGTGTGTGTGTGTGTGTGTGTGTGTGTGTGTGTGTGTGTGTTTGTGAAAATCGATGCTGTTCAAAGGAGATTAAACAGTTTGTGGGCTTTTCCGAATGTGTTTCAAAATAGCCGTTCGAATATCTTTTTACTAATGATGGTCCATGCCGCTCGTATGCTGTGCCAGTTAAGTTTCAGAGAGCCGTACCCTTAAAGTATCATAAGCACAAACTCTTTGAATATGATTATTATATGACCACACTTTTTGGAACATCGTTTACAGATATAAAAATAACGAGAATGCACGAAGACGGGATGTATTTAATTTTACTATGGGATACATAACCGTCATATAGGCAAAATCTCAACAGCATACAGATTCCCCGGAATTCTAACTGGGTACTCGATTCAGTTTAGGATTTTATTTTAATGTCTATTCACCCTATGGCGATTTTAAACACACAAGCAATACATAACATCTTCACACTTTCTCGCACTCACACCCACATCTAAAAACCATCTTAAAATTAATGATTCAATAATTTAACAGGAAATAGTGTAAGAATTACAACACGATTACATTTACAGTATAAAAACTTGATTATGACGAAACATCTCAATTTAACAGAAACCAAAAGAGATTATAAAAATACGTATGTTTAAAAAAAAACCAAAATAACCCGAAGTTTAGTCGTACAATTACACTAGAAGAATGTTGAGTTGGTCTGTTAGTGTTAGCATTCCAGAAGCTTCAGAACAAGGGAAAGCAATCAAGGTCCTTCTTCCGGTGTTCTTTCTGGTCATGAACGGGTTTCCAGTTGATGGGGTTCACGTAGGATTTCCTTACAAGGAATCATGCCCATGTTAAGGTTTCCACCATTCTTTCATCTGCCCGATGTAGCCGAGTACAACCTAAGTATTCGTGTTTAAAAAGTTCTAACGCTGTTGTAACAGCAGAAATATTGACGACAAACATGTAGGAAATTAGCTTAGCGAAACAGAGATACCATCGAATGGAACTGGACATTAATACAACAGTTAGCTAACAAGCAGCACACACATGGCAAAGTAACTTCCTTGAAACAGTCACACCGCCGATAGCTACAGATACCATCACCAGGCTTGGCGACCAAGAATTCTAAATAGCATACTTTAGTCAAAACCTAACCATAGCGTTGTCTTCGATTAACTAACTTACTGCACCATGAGACACTAAGTAGCTCACTCCAGCCAAAAGTTACCAAGATGATGTCACCCGTATTGAGCAGGCACCGCTTATCGTTATTGCATCTGTTCCTCACTCTATCCATGATACTCCACTTGAAAAGTGATTATGCGTGTCCAGTGACGAGAGAGAAGGGGAGGAACTATTCAAATTAGAACCATAATTCTGTAGAGGCGAGATTAACGAAAACGAGAGCTAAAAACGATTGGCCAGAAGACTACTAGGGACTTTTGCATATCTTTGGGGACCAAACCTCAGCTGGTTAGTCGCAAAATAACTACCAAGCTGTGTGGGTCGACCAAAGGAACAAACTGCAGTGTTCGTCTATCTCCATCTCATCAAGAGGGTGCTAGAGACGTAAAAGACGATTTCACGAGTCCCAGAGTCTACAAGTAAGATAACACTAATAGTTTTGATATGTGTATGTTTATTGTATATTGATTGCCATGTATAAATAATATGTTCTTGATATATATAGTTGCAGAAACAGATTATTGTTTCTGAGACAGTATGCATGTGGTTTGATGTACCTTAGCCTTAAGATTCGAATTGAATTGTGCATATGGGAACCCTGCAGGTGTCTGATGCTATAGACACTTTGCAGAGGAGACCGCACCCTTATAGCTAACGAGAATACTGTAGCCAGAGCTCCGACTTTTACAGGTCGGGCCTGGGATCATCAAAGTTTGTGGAGACGAACGCCTGACCGTCGCTCCCGTGGAACCAAGGAGAAATACCACGATTCTACCTGACCACGTCCAAACCCCGCAGCTTCAAGAGCGACCCGACTTACCTTAGCTAAGTCACCCACAAAAACTGAGTCATACCCTCGAGAAACTAGAACCTTTGAAACTTACGAACAGTGAAAATCGTAACCGCAGGTAGCAAATGACGAAAGAAACCTGTTAAAACATTTTCCCAGCACTTGGAACTATATTACTTATTAATTTACCGATTAATGCAGAAATGTTAAAGTTTGTGTTGAATATATAAAAAGTGAGATTACATACATACGACTGGTGTCATTCTATTTGTATTGTTGTGTAGTTATTAGTTTTCTTCTCTTGAGACATAATAATCTAGTCTTTTGATTAGTCATCACCGGTTCTCAAGTTGAGCCAAATGATACTAAAATTCCCGAGAACAAATATAAATTTTATGTGACCAAAGTACCGTGATCTGTCTCTCACACCACTTTAGGACTTCTGGTAAAAGAACGATCGATAGTGGTAGCGCATCGCCCATCTATCAATAAGTCTTACCCCCTAGTAAGATAAACGTATCTTCCCCAGAATATCATCACAGCTGTATTCAGAGGAAGTCATGTAGTTGTTCGCGAAACTTTGGAACAGTTTCATGACTCATGATCGTGTTAAGGGTTCCATCTTTCCTTTAGCTGCATGCTTTAGAGGTACACAGCCTAAGTGTCTGTGAGCACCAACGTGTTTTGACTGAAATATTTGTATTTGATTTTACCAGAATAACTGCGATGTAACTGTGGTGATTACCTGTATGTTTTTATTCACAGAGTTGAGCTTGTATTCACTTTTTGAATAATAAATGATCACCTCACTGGATATTTTTAAGGAACATAATAATGTAAGAAATGGGAGGACAACATTCAAGAATGGACTGGCTTGACACTGAACGAAGCCATGAGGGTTGCTGAAAACAAAGAAAGATGGAGTACGCTGGTTAAACGATCATCTGTGGTGCCCCTACGACCTTCGAGTTATAGAATAGGATAGAATAGGATAGGAATAATACAAGATTTTTTTTAAATTTAAGTACCGTTTTAAAATTAAACTGAATGTTCTTGTATTGCAAATAACCTTAATACGAAATACACTAATCGACGTAATTCAATGACTTCGTATTATCCTTGGAAATCATCTGCTGTGGTAGGGTTAAATTTAGACACTTTGTAAGGGAATCAGCAACCGGAAAGTAAATTATTATCAACACTAGAGCGGTAAACTGAAATCATCCTGCGTACAAGTGGATTAGTCCCAGCTATAGAAAAAGCTTGTTTGATCTCTAAAATTCAGAACGAACAGAAATAAGACTAAGGTTGCACTGTACTTATTTTTTAAGGTATGGCACGTGGCACAATCTGCCGTTACCATAAACTAATTCGTCATTACTGTTCACGTAAGGGAACGAGTATGCTATTTAATTTTTTCGTGAATCGAGACAAGCAGACCAGTTTCTGAACGATGACGAGTAAATAAGTTGATGGAGATAAAACCACATAGGACTGTAACAAATATATTTATATATACACTTCTATTTCGCCAAAAGCTTCTTCGGGAGTTGCATCAGAGAACGCGGTCAAGGAAATAGCCCGTTCCAGCACAACTACCATCCCAATCAAAAACTACAAGAATTGACCTTTACCTTTGACAGTGTGGAGTTAACTTCCTGTTTGTCACGTTCCAAGACGGCTGGAAGTCACGTCACTGTCATTTTTTTCCTTGCTTCTCCGTTAAATAACATCTGTGGTCCCGCTCTTTTTTTTTCATCTGTCCATGAGTAACATTAGGGACTGCCTCGGAACCCATTGAAGTATTCAAATGGAGGTAAACTACGCTCGCAAAGCCGCGGCCATCTTGAAACATTCTTAGCAATACATGGCTTTTTTGGTTTTTTGGTTTTTGTAACTTCATTTGATCTTCCGTAAAGCTTTACAAGCTCAAAGAGCTTCTTAAGGGTCGGGCCGAAAACAGGATCTAACTCAAGCTGGCCAAGATGTCAATCTGCTGCTTGATTCGCCTCGTTTAAGTTCCAGACAACTGAGCAATCCTGAACCACCGAGGGAAAATGGGATCCAGGCTTCGCTGGGTGTATTTATGTATCTGGCATTCACACCACTAAGTCATGAGCGGCAGGATCTGTAAAGCCCGTGCGATGGAATGGAATGCATTCATGCACAGACAAGACTGCCGCTTGCAATCTTATTAAAACAAATTAAGGTTTACTTACAGGGCTCAATGACGGCATCGAGATTTTGGTTGTTGTTGGGGTTTTTTTCATGAGAGAGTAGCTAAATATAAAAGATCCTGTCTCTTGTTTTATTCAAAGCTCCTGCTCTCTTGACATTCCTAAACAGCGTATTACAATTCAGAAGTTGCCCATTTGTTTTTTTCGAATCGTATTGTTTGTGATTGGTTGTTCTAAAGAGGGGCGCATCTTTATGTGGAATTGCGTCCATCGTCGAATGAGCGAGAGGGGCCACCCCAACAAAGTTGTCTTTCAGTGTCTGTGGAACACAGAACAGTGAGTTCGATCGGTGCGTCCAAAACAGTAATCTTGCTGGTAATAGTAATATATTAGCAGTCTTGTGTTATTAAATTGTCTTTTTACACAAGATTCGTAAGTAGAGGCAGTAGGTACAATTGCATTAAGTTGTTATTGTAACATAAGTCAAGTATTATTGTGACATAAGTCAAAATTAGAGCAACTGTTAGAAATGGCTGCTTGTCTGTTATGGACAACTTTAGACATGGCTGTCTTTTTGATATAGACAACTTTAGACATGGTTGTCTTTCTGATATAGACAACTTTAGACATATTGCTGTCTTTCTATATAAGTTGTTATTGTAACATAAGTTAAAATTAGAGCCAGTTTTAGAAATGGCTGTCTGTCTGGTATGAACAACTTTAGACATGGTTGTCTTTTTAAAATAGACAACGTTAGATATGGTTGTCTTTCTGACATAAACCACTTTAGACATATTGCTGTCTTTCTAATATAGACAACTTTAGATATATGGCTGGCTGTCTGATGTGGACAACTTTAGACATGTCTGGCTGTCTGATGTGGACAACTTTAGAGACAATTGTTTGTCTGATATGAACAACTTTAGACATGACTATTTGTCTGAAACAGAAAACTTTACACACGGGTGTTTGTCTGATATAGACAACTTTAGACATGGCTGTTTGTCTGATATAGACAACTTTAGACATGGCTGTCTGATATAGACACATTTAGACACATTTAGACATGCCTGTTTATCTGATTTAGATCACTTTAGACATGGCTGTCTGACAAATTTAGTCATGCCTGTTTGTCTGAAATAGACAACTTTAGACATGGCTGCCTGTCATTCTGATATAGACAAATTTAGGCATGCCTGTTTATCTGATATAGACAACTTTACACATGGCTGTCTGTCTGATTTAGACAACCTTAGACAATGCTGTCTGCCTGGTATGAACAATTTAGTTGAAATTCTCGTTTGAAGTTGCAAAATCATCTGTTTGAATAAAGTTCGAAATTTTGTTATGCAGACAATCGCAATCCTGCATTCTGCGATATGGTTTTACCTCTTTGTAGTTCATCGTTTGTCCCCCGAGATCACCCCATCTCCAGACCGCCTTCCTGTTAGTTGGAGACGCGTGCGATAGTAGGCTTGCGTGTGTGACGCGCACGATAGATCTGTTCGTTTTATTTTGCAACGCATGCAGTAATGGAGTGTATTTATCTTTGATTTGATTTTGCATTGTTATTAGAAAAAGCTTTGTATAACGTTGGTAATTTTAGTTGGTCGATATTATTTGAGAATTTTCTAGAGTCAGTTGTTTACTATCGATCGAAGCGTATGGATAATTCTAGTGGTAACCACAAGACGCTTCCATCCCAAATAAGGTTGTGTGACGTGAGACAGTGATGATGAAATTACTTTTGATTGGTTGTGGTATTCATGCAGGGGTATTCTCGCTTGTTCTGGAGTATGTAGAGACTATACAAATGACGCACTGTTTCAAAATAAGAGAGAGTTGAAAGTAGAGAGAGCTGTTGTATTAAAGTTGAAAAAGTTGTAAAAAGTTGATAGTTGTGTTGAAAGTAAAAAGTTGAGAGTGGAAAAAGCGATTGTATGCAGTGTTGATGTTCGCTGAATAAACTTAGAAAACTACATACGACGACTCCTGACTTGTTAATGATTGAACGGGTTGCGTGGATAAACGAATCTAAGTTGCACCTATCAGGATTTCAAGCATCGGGGCTGAATCAACTACTGATAGAAAAACACCACCAACATCGAGTGTAACACTTCCAAACCACAACAATGTAACCTTGATATCACCATTAATTATCCTATCATGAGCAACAACAGCTGTATCATTATTGTCACCGTCATCAATTTCCCCTTTTTTGCTCTTCTGGTCTTTTAATCGCAAAATCTACTGCATTTGCACAAATAACATCTTGGATTTTGTGTATTGAAAACAAACAGCGTCGCAATAAAACTACGACCTTCGGCATATAAATGGTAGACAGTTCTCGTCACTTATTGCAATCTTAAAAGGAAAATTGTCACGATTTATTCTTACCACTCCTTTTATTTAGATTTAAAGCACTATAGATCACACTAATTGTTTATAATTATAGCATCAGGTCGATCTTCTACGACGTCAGCATGTGATGCTATAACAATTTGTGAACAGAAGAAAACACTGTGTTGTTGTCATAAAACTGCTCATCAAACACCATCGAAACTATTCCTAGCGCACGTTCGATACACGTCTATCAATATAATGACGATGAATCCAGAGCATAGAACAAAAATGAATGAAAACTATTGAAAGTCTTGTGTGTAAAAAACCAAAAACACTGGAAGTCACCTTTGAATTATAAACTCTTTCCACGAATTATAAACTAATATTTATCGCGCATCCATGGTACTCGTTATTCGAGGGAAGAAAGCATCAAAACGTATACAAAGACGTCTTTACTCTTACGAAAAAAATAAGCCTTAAAATGTCGTTGGTCGATGTCTTCCATCTGTATTGGAAGACAGAAAGAAGACGGAGGAGGAAGAGAACTAATAGAAGAAGAAGAAGAAGAAGAAGAAGAAGAAGAAGAAGAAGAAGAAGAAGAAAATGATGATGATGATGATGATGATGATGATGATGATGATGATGATGATGATGATGATGATGATGATGATGATGATGATGATGATGATGATGATGATGATGAACGACAGCATTGCTGCTCCTGATGATGATGATAAGATACTGTTACGAAAATAATGAGCCATAAAATGTCGTTGGTCGATGTCTTCCATCTGTTATTGGAAGACAGGAAGAAGACGGAGGAGGAAGAGAACTAATAGAAGAAGAAGAAGAAGAAGAAGAAGAAGAAGAAGAAGAAGAAGAAGAAGAAGAAGATGATGATGATGATGATGATGATGATGATGATGATGATGATGATGATGATGATGATGATGATGAACGACAACATTGCTGCTGCTGATGATAATAATGATGATGATGATGATAATGATGATGATGATGATGATGATGATGATGATGATGATGATGATGATGATGATGATGATGATGATGATGATGATGATGATGATAATAATGATGATGATGATGACGATGATGAAGGAAGAGCAGAAAGGGAAGAAGAAAAAGAAAAAGAGCAACAGCAAGTGCCACAACCAAAAAATTAATTCGTGAACAGCAGTAACAGCAAAAGAGTGGAGAGCTAGTAATTAGGGAGTAATGCTGCAAAAGTATAATGGAAAATTGATCCAAAATAAATGCATCTTTTATTCCACGAAACACGCATGAATATCCGCACTTTTATGTATTGATTCCCAACTATCATCAACCAACGAAGAAAATATTCCTGCACAGACAAGAACATCAAAACGTATTGCAACAACGCGACAATGAAGCATTACCAACATAATGCAGCACAATGTATTTTGTGCCACAATATCAAACGATATCTATTTTTATTCAGGTTGGTTTGAACAACACTGGTAAACAAAGAAAGTATTCCTGTACGGATATAAAACGCCAAGGCGTACTTTGTCAACAACAAGAAAATATATTATTAGCAACATTATGCTAGAAAGATTTTTTTTTGGGGGGTGGGGGGTGGGGTGGGGGCAGACACTATTAAACAAACTTAACAACACAGCAACATCTATTTCTACTCAGGTTTGTTTAAATAATACTCATAAACATGAAAATGACTTTTCTTCTTAACGACAAGAACAAAAGCATCTTAAAATAAAATGAACAATAATAATAATGAAAACTCTGAGAATAATAACACAATGGAGCGGTAAAAAAAATAAAAATAAACACTTTAGTCAACATGAAGGACGAAGTCTAGTCTAGTTTAAGAAAAAAACACACAAACACAAAATACAAAGAGAAGAGGACAGAGAGAGAGAGAGAGAGAGAGAGAGAGAGAGAGAGAGAGAGAGAGAGAGAGAGAGAGAGAGAGAGAGAGAGAATAATATAATAAATATTTTAAAATAAAAAATATATAAAACGACCTCCATAATTCATTTTTTAATTATTTTTTTTAAAAACAATTTATTTACTGAACTTTGTTTGCCTTTTTGTTTGCTTTTTTAATTTCAACTATTTGGCGAGAGCTGATCGTTAATTGAAAAACGAGTTTTAATGAAATGTTGCGATCGTACAATGTTGGAAATAAAAACTTGGCGTCCGGAAGCACATTTTTCATTACTCCGCAATGAATAATGGATTTCAATTTCATTTCAGGAATGCTATTGCTGCTCTCTTGACGATCGAACCCGTCCTTAAGAGGAACTTCAAAAGAAGATAACTGAGCTAGAGAAATGCAAGGGTGCATGGGGAGATAGACAGGAGAAGGTGGAAGTGGAGAGATTCCCCCAAAATACGAGTGTGCGAGTGGGGGAGGGGTGCATTAGTGTGATGGAGATGGTGAATGGAGAGAGGAAAATGATGGATGGTATGGCACAAAAATACAGAGATATTAAGGTTGGTATGGAGAAGGAGGAAGAGAGAGAAGCAGTAAGAAGAAGAAGAAAAAGAAGAAGAAGAAGAATAAGTAGAAGAAGAAGAAGAAGAAGATGATGATGATGATGATGATGATGATGATGATGATGATGATGATGATGATGATGATGATGATGATGATGATGAAAAGAAGAAAAGAAGAAGAAGGAGGAGGAGGAGGAGAAGGAGAGAGAGGTGGAAGTTTGGGGGGTGGGGTAGAGGTTGAAATAGAAGGTAAAGAGGGGGGAAAAAAGGAAGGAAATAAACTAAAACAAGAAAACGGATGTTGGAAAACAACATCTGAGTCCAATCATCACGATAATGCGAAATTCTTTTAATGTTAGCGGGATGCCAGAGGACGGTTTCTTTTTGTTATCTCCACTTCTTCACAATAGAGCAGTCCCAGTTGGAACACTAAAGCAAGAGCAGGAAGAAGAGGAAGGAGAAGAGACCTCCAACAATAGCAGGAAGCAATATATAGGAAGCGCGAGCGTCAACTTCTATCGGAAGTGTTGCGTTGGACTTTAACCATTCGGGCGTGGTGAATACGTTTGATTACACGCGCCAGGCCTTTTGTGTTGCTAAAGCCCTCATGGCAAACAATGCAATCAATTTATTTAAACAGTGGTCGTCAATTATTGATGTTAGATCAATGTTTTGCCGCGAAAGGAAAATTCCAAAACAAGTAGATGTAAGGCAAAAATGGTAAGGCTGCGAGGTGGAGGAGCTGATAAAAGGAATTGGTTGCTGCAGAGCTGCTAGACTGAAAGGAGAGGGAGAAGGATGAGGGGATTGAGTGTGTGTGTGTGTGTGTGTGTGTGTGTGTGTGTGTGGGTGTGTGTGTGTGTGTGGAAGGGGAGGGTGTTAGAGGGAGGGTTTTTTTAAAATTAAAGTGCACGGAAATATGCATTGATATTATGGAAGGTTTCGCAACGAGAGAGGGTCAGGTAATGATGAAAACATAGTGGCGATGGAAGCATAATTTACGAAAAAGGAGTTTAGTGAGAGCGATTAAAGGTAGAGATAGAGGAGAGGGAGAGAGAGAGAGAGAGAGAGAGAGAGAGAGAGGGAGAGAGAGAGAGAGAGGGAGACTTGAAGAAAAACATCACTCATCGATTTTAGACTTTTTCAAAAAAGAAAGACAATGATACAATGCTCACAAAAAGCGAATCCTTTCATAGATCATTTTTCTTCTTAAAACCTGTGACGAACCGCATTATATGATTGTTTAGAAAAAGGATAATAGGAGCAATAAAATGTTTAATAGACACACGTATACACCTATATCTTTGAAGCAATGGATAAGTCGCCGGTTTCCTATGCCGAAGGTCGCGGGTTCGATTCCCGCAAGGGGCGAACGTATGTGACCTAGGAACGAGACTATTGAGGTCACCGAGGGTTTTCTCCGGGCACTACGGTTTCCTCCCTCCCTTCAATAATGATACTGGACGCAGTCAATATAAAAATTTCAAAAATAAAAATTTGATTTTCTTTCCGTCTTCTAATAGCGATTTCCCTGCCTTTACACCACCTGTTTGAATGATGGATGTGTATTTGTTGTGTGTGAGTGTGTGTGTGAGGGTGGATGAGACAGGTGAGCGTGTATGTTGGTACAGATCGCCGCGCTTTGAGCCTAATTGATTTGGGAAAAGGCGCGTAAATAGTATCCATTATTATTATTATTATTATTATTATTATTATTATTATTATTATTATTATTATTATTATTATTATTATTATTATTATTATTATTATTATTATATCGATTGCCAATTAGTGCATACTGCAGCTGTATAGCAAACTGGAAGCGACTTGTTTTCAGAAGATAAAAAGTAGAGGTAAAACGTAAGGGCTCGGCGAGACTCAGCTAAGCAGTTTGGAGAAAAGCCGTCTTTGGGTAGAACATTGTGTCCGTGATTGTGATGTCCTCGATCATGAAAATCGCCTAAATGCATTTTAACCACACAAAGAGTCACACAAGTTAATGAAAAGACGCATTGATGATACGCTTTTGCATCAGTCCATGTTTCGAAGCATTAGGAATTTCATAACTTGAACATCAATTGAATTGCTGATCGGATCTTTCTATCGCCCACCTCACGCTACTGTAGATTACTGGGATTTAGTTCTTGAAAGTTTTGAGAAAGTCAATAATACTGGCACAAAGTTTATTGCACTTGGCGATTTTAATGCTGACTATAACTCTCCCCCAAAACATCTTGTAGACATTCTGAACAGGTTTCAGCTGCATCAGCTTACTAATGCCGACACACGTATAACTGAAAACACTAGTACACGACTTGACTTAATTATCACGCAGAGCCCTCAGATTATCTCTCAAGTCGAAGTCTTGCCCGAAATATGCAGTGACCATTGCGTTCCCTGTGCAACTATTTGTAGTAAAGCTGCTAAGAACTCGTCCTTTAAAAGAACTTTGTATAACTATGAAAAATTAAATGAAACATTATTTTGCACTTTGCTGTCTGAAATAAATTGGCAAGAAGTCGTCGGTGTAGGAGACGTCAATCAATGCACAGAAGCCTTTACTAAACTTCTTTTTGAAGCCGCATGCAGAAGTATGCCTGTAAAAACAGTTACCGTTCGATCTAAGGACGCTATATGGCTTAACGTCGAAATAAGAAATGCCCTTAAACAAAGACACAAACTTTTTAAACGTGCAAAACGTAGTGGCACTGAGCAAGACTGGACAGCTTATCGTCAATACAGGAATCAAGTGACAAGAAAGATTCGAGATCGCAAAGCTGAATATCTAAATGAATTAAATGACAAGGCATGCGACCCAGGTAAATTCGGCACCAAGGAATGGTGGAAACTTGTTAAAGATTTTATGAATAAAAAAGGTATCAATGACGATATTCCCCCTTTATTTTTTAATGGCTCTGCACACACAACTGATACAGAAAAAGCTACTGCACTCAATGATTTTTTCATTCAACAAACAACACTAGAAAATGCTGACGATACTGCTCCTGACGTACCTCGATTAAATACTGAAATTAATCATATTGTTATTACTACTTCGGATATAAAGAAAGTAATTTGCAATTTGGAAAAGAATAAAGCAGTGGGTCCAGACAAAATTCACAATAGAATATTAATTGCTGCTGTTGACGTACTTTCTGGACCACTTTGTACTTTGTTTAATCGATGTCTTGAAATTGGTATCTTCCCAAATATTTGGAAAATTGCACATGTAACACCAATACACAAAAAGGGTCCCATGGATGAATGTACCAATTACCGTCCTGTATCTTTGCTAAGCTGTGTTGGTAAGGTGTTTGAAAGATGCGTTCACAGTTACGTTTACTCGTACCTAAAGTGTTACGGTATTATTACCTCTTGCCAATCAGGGTTTACCCCTGGAGACTCTACGGTTAACCAGCTGATAGTGATCTATAACGATTTATGCACAGCTTTCGACAAAGGAATAACTGTTCAGTCTGTATTCTGTGACATCTCCAAGGCATTTGATAAAGTCTGGCATAAGGGGCTTCTTAAGAAGCTTGAGGCTGTAGGAATTAGAGGACAACTTCTTGAGTGGTTCAAAAGCTACTTAGAACATCGTAAACAGGCTGTTGTTGTTAAAGGATGCTCTTCAGAATATAGTAACATCACTGCTGGTGTCCCACAAGGTTCCGTTTTGGGCCCATTGTTATTCCTGATTTATATTAATGATATTGTCTCTGAAATTGAATCTACAATCAAATTGTTTGCTGATGATACAAGTATATCTTTAGCACTGAGAAATCCAGACGCTCGTGCTGAAATATTAAACTCCGACCTGGAAAAGATTAGTAACTGGGCAAGGCAGTGGAAGGTCACATTTAATGAAGCAAAAACCGAGTTATTGACTGTGAAACGTGACGCATCCCCTGATCCTGACCTAACTTTTGGAAATAGTATTTTACAAAACAGTGAATCTCACAGGCACCTGGGTGTCTACTTTCAAAACAATTTGAAATGGGACGAACACGTTAGGTCTGTTATTCGTAAGGTTACTTTTTTATCTTCATGTCTGCGGTCATATAAACATAAATTAAGTCGAAAAGCTCTTGAAACTATGTATAAATCTTTTATCCTTCCTCACTTTGATTACGCTGATGTTGTATGGGACAACTGTACCGAACTACTTTCACATTCTCTTGAAAAAATTCATCTAGAGGCTGTCAGAACCATTATAGGAGCAGTAAAGGGTACTAGTCATGAACTGCTTTACCAGGAATCTGGTTTTTGTAGTCTTAAAGAACGCAGAAAGAGACACAAACTGATACTTTACCATAAAATGATAAATAATAACTGCCCAGAACACCTATCTGCCCTGCTACCACCGCTTGTAAGAAGTACTAATCCATATCACCGTAGAAGACCATTCGAAAGAAACGTTCCCACTCACAAAACCGAAATGTACAAAAAATCATTTATACCTTCTGCAACCATCTTATTCAACGAATTGCCTGAAAATCTCCAATCGAGTCAATCAACTAGTAGTTTGAAAAGATTTCTGTCAAGAGATGATCCTGTAGTCCCACTTCATTATTATTACGGCAAACGCGACCAACAGGCTCTGCACTGTAGAATGAGGCTAGGTATGAGCGACCTTAATTATGACTTGTTCCGCCGCCATTTATTGGACGCTCCAACTTGTCACTGTACTTACCCTGCTGAGACATCGGAACACTTTCTTCTCTCCTGCCCACTATTTATTAATGCAAGAACACAGACAATACATACTCTGAATCCTGAATCTCAAGATGTCATAATATTACTT
Source organism: Oncomelania hupensis (assembly GCA_036898135.1). Classification (NCBI taxonomy): domain Eukaryota; kingdom Metazoa; phylum Mollusca; class Gastropoda; order Littorinimorpha; family Pomatiopsidae; genus Oncomelania; species Oncomelania hupensis. Next base: position 61,919,660 of record CM072513.1, on the reverse strand, counting down.
TATGGTAATGAATGTTTGTCCGTTCAGGAGAATAGTATTATTGTAGCTGTTGTCCACGAATTTCTGCGACTGTCAGGCCGCTTTCACTAATAGTTACTAGTTAAATTGCCTTTGTGTCTGGTGTATTAAAGATATATTTATACATATTTTATTTTATTTTATTTATTTTTTTTGGGGGGGGGTGTGTGGGGTGTGGGGGGTGTTTCTTCCGTGGTACCTACATACCTTCCGCAAACTCCTTGCTACAATTGTGTCCCTAGTGAATCTCTCGCTATTATTTTGTTATTATTTCATTATCTTTTTAAAAATTTGTTTCTGTATTAATTTTATTTGTTATTATATTTGTGTACTATTTTTTGTAACTCATTTGTATGTTGTTTATGATTATGCTTTCCTTATCATTGTTAACTGTTCTTGTGTTGATGGCAATGTATAACTATTTGTATCTCAATGATGTATCTATTCCGCCTAAACTGACACAGATTATTGTAACTTGTCCAGGTATGCACTCACTTAAGCTTTGTCTTTTGTGTATTCCTGTTATTATATTTGTTATGTATTTGTCAGATACTGAATAAACCATTGTTTAAACCAATTGAATCAAATATAGCAACAACAACAAAATTAGTAATAAGCTACATAACGTGATTCACTGTAATTACAGCCTCCGGCAAAGCTTCCAAGTCATGTAATAATGTCAGAACTCAATAATTCAATTGCTGGTATAAAAGCAGTAACCGAACAACGTACAAATGTACTGTCAATATTGTAAAAGATTTCAGTCAAAAATGGTCAAAAGCCATTATGAAGTGGGCACAATTCAATTCCAATTTCGCTAGGATTGTGTTTCAGGGTCTGGCGCATGTTAAATTCAGCAATAGAATAAAATGTTCCAAAACCAAAGCGATTAACGTTATTCCTATTAGAGAGATGCTTGTTATTCGTGTGCATGTTAAATGGACATACTACAATCAGTGAACCGACTACAATCAATGTCGTCACGTCGTGCAATAAGAATAGATGGAATATTTAGGGCATTTGTATTATAAGGAATACCTGATGAAAAAAAAACACAAACACACACACACAAACACACACACACAACAAAAAAACATGCCTATGGAAATCAGAATATTCAGGGCACAGTTTTGAAAGGAATGTTAAATTACACAATTTCCCCTTTTCCAAATATAATTATTTTTCTCTATTTATGGTACGTATTCCATAAGAAAGTTTAAAGACATAATTAATTTTTTAAATTTATTTTCTTTAGATAGTGTTTCCGATAACCGGACCTAGAATTTGGACTTTCGAGCTCAGATTAGATGGAACGCTTTGGGATAATAGTTGTTTTGAATGTCAGATGACACAAACTGCTTTTAATGAAAGTATTGCCCTATATTATTTAACTTAATTTAATAGATATTATACTAGTAGACAACCTAGAGAGTACAATTGGTTGTTAAATAGATGGCTGAATATATTTACCAAAAATATTGCACTTCATAACATGATCGTATTCATGGGATGCACAAAGAGCAGAGAGCCATGAAAAAAAAGTATTGAAATTGATGTCGTGTTTAGTTGACTGAATGTCATTGTGAACAAACATTGATTTACACAAGATAATCATAAGAGTAACATCAGGGCGTAGTTGATGTAGTTCTAAACTTGGGCCTCGGGTTAATGCTAAAATATATTTACAAAAATATTGTAGCAGATACGAGCGTAACATGTGCCCCAATCCAATTCCAATGTAAAATGTAGACATACCGAAAGGCTTCTAGTTTAAAAACTGGAGTTTAAGAAGCATAGTAAAATTAAGGTCTAAACTTTTTTTATATAAAATATTCTTTGTGTAAGCAATTAAAATAGGTGTGGGAATACATATAAACTTGACTTCAGAATCTAGATTTGTTTTCTTCTGATAAACACTGTTTAGCACAAGGTGACGTTAATTGTGGATGCAGCAACAGCAAAAACCTGAGGGAACGGTACTTATACAAACTGGATCCTACGTGACTAACCGAAATCACGAAAATAGTCGTTACTGCACGTCACATTGCTTCAGTGTTGAATGTAATCAGAAGACATAGAATTTAGAGTTTTGAAAACCGGTGATTTTAAAGGCAAGGCATGATTTATATTTTAAAAACATCACGGTGGGTTTTGGTGTTTTTCTTTCAGTGAAATTCGAAACAAAACCTTGCGTGATGACGAAATTTGAAAACATAACAGAATGGCTAGAATTTAAAAAAATGATATTAGTCACACGGTACACTTTATTTTAGATTCTTTTTTTAAATAAAAACAAGACTTTATTTTCTCTTTATTCCCAATCAATATTTCATTTATTGTCTATTCACACATTCAGGTGATATTAGACATTAATTAATAACAACAACAATATAAATCAAATCACAATTAAAAAACCTTATAACAAAATGGAATGAAAGGGGAAGAGGGATTTAACACCAAACTATAAAAGTCTACCAATAGGAGTCATTGCAATAATTTTCACAATTGCTGTTATCTGTGATTGATGTTTATTTTTATTCCCAATTTTATTATTTTTTTCGTATGTTTTGAGAGGTTGGAGGGAGGGGGGGGAAGGGTAAGAGGAAGTTGTTGCTTTAAAAAAACGCAACACGTATTTGATGATGAGAGGTCAACTAGAGGGAAATAGGAGATGTCAGTAATTTGGTTTAGAAATAAGAAGAAGAAAACGCAGGGAGGAAAGACACTTGATAAACTCAAAGGGCAGAGAGAGTGGTGAAACGGAAAGAAAAAAAATCGATCGAGAAAGGAGATGGAGTAAGTGCAGGACGAAGAAGAAGAAGAAGAAGAAGAAGAAGAAGAAGAAGAAGAAGAAGAAGAAGAAGAAGAAGAAGAAGAAGATCTGGAGTTTGAGTTAGAATATATTTTCGACCAGCGCGCCTTGAGAAGACTCTGGCGATTGATTAGAATATATTTTGGGCCAGTAAACCTTGAGCAGGACTCGGAGCTGTAAGTGGACTTTTGAGAAACAAATAATTTCCCCACGCCATTTGTTCAGTCTTCTCTCTCTCTCTCTCTCTCTCTCTCTCTCTCTCTCTCTCTCTCTCTCTCTCTCTCTTTCTCTCTCTCTCTTTCTCTCTTTCTCTCTCTCTCTCTCTCTCTCTCTCTCTCTCTCTCTCTCTCTCTCTCTCTCTCTCTCTCTCTCTCTCTTTCTCTCTTGCTCTCTCCAATCATGAACAATCTTATTTCCTCACAATGCAAAATTCATTTCAGTCGCGTGCCTCTCTAAGGGTTTCTCGCTGTTCGTCGAATTGGATTCGAAAATAATCCCCTTCCTAAAAGAGACATTAAAAAAATCCTCTCTCGTAACAAGACTCGGAGAACATGGGGATAAAAGAACAAAATAAATCTTCAAGTCATGTTGAGCTAGTACACAATGTTCAGAGACAGCCCATTACAACTTTTACTACACGTTTTTTCTTCCTCCCTCTTACCGACTGTGGCGGTTTGAAAAATCTCGCCAGGCATCTGTTTCCTAACTCCTGCAGATCCACCACGACTTTTGCCTGAAACAGAAATGAAGTCAGGTTATTTTACAGAGTTAGACAGGTCTGTTGTGCTGAGATAAAAACATCGTTCTTAAGACAGTATTCTCACAATCATGCAAACTCTTGGGATTTCGTTTTTTTTACTTCGTTAAAAAAAACCACTTGTTTCCCAGATATTAGGGATCTTTCGGAAGCGGGTGAAAGTGAAAGTGAATGTGAATCGGGACTACTTATTGTTGTGACGTCAGCAATTTATGTGACGCTTTTACTTCCCGTGGTGAAAGGTCACGAAGTCTGCCTACCACAACGAATAAACCTTCGTGGAAATCAGGTTTTCCACGAACTAATGTTCGTGAGTACATTTTGGTTATTAAATCGTTTGTAAAATGTCTAAAAATGATTTGAATTTGTATATGGTACATTACTCAACCATTTTAGAAGTAATAATGGGGATCTAAACTCGGTCTCAGACTTAAAACGTATTTTCAAACGAGCTACTGAAAAGAGTGCCCAAACCCTCATGCCGTCATGGCTGTCTAGAATCTATCTATTCTGTATCACCAATCAGCAGTCCAAAAACTGTTTTATGTGACAAAAATGAAACTCGAAGCTAGAATGTAAAATATCTTCAATGTTAGAGCACTAATCCATCTTTAAAGTTCAACCTAATCGTTACATTCGTGTCAAATCATGATTTGTTAGAAGAAGCCTTACGTAGGCATAATAATCACAACGAAACTAGGTGCTGGAATCGAAAGCGCACAGAAACACGTTCGTTTCGTTTCGTAACGCGGCGTAAGAATCAGCGGCGTGCCTCTCGTTGGACGAAACGAACACACAATCACTTTCACTTTTACCCGTTCCAAAAGACCCCTAATGTTTATGTTCGTTCGTTCATTCGTTTGTTTGTTTGTGATTTGATTGTTGTTGTTTTAAAGTATTTTAAAAATAAAATTAACAACTAAATTTCCGCGAGTAACGCTGCCCAGAGAAAGGGGAAAAAATGGCACATAATGCTTGATGGGTGCTATGCTTTTGTCTCTTGCACTGCCCCGTCTTAAACATGAGCGTTAGGATCTTTAAAATTCGTGCAGTGGAATGCATGTACGGGCAGATTAGACCTCGGTTTATACTCTCATCCTAGAGTATACATTTTGTTGAAACTAGAGTTGCCAGACGGGACAACTTTCCCATCCATCCCTCCCCCATATCCCCCCTCCAAAAAAACAAAAAACAAAAAAAACAATAATGATGCAAAAATATAGCGCGAGAAGAAAAAGCGACTGAATAAATAGTGTATGCTGAAACGGACATATGAACCATTAGATTATATGGAAATGGGCAAGGAATCAAAATAATGATGCCAACAATTACAACAATAAAAAAAATGAAAGGACACGAAGAAAGCAGTTCAATGGTTTTCTTTGAAGCTGACTGTAAAAAAAAATAATGAAAGCGGGTAGCATGGCTGTATTGTATTTTTATGACATCAATGTAATGATGATGATCATCATCAAAATCCCAGGGCATACTATAAACCTTATGAACAAGATACTGTCCTTGATCATCACCAGAATTGCCGTCATCGTTGATGTTGTGGTTGAAATCTACACCAGCGGCACCCTCCTTGATATTATCCGTTGGGGTTTTCATACCCGTCTTTTCTAGTTTACATGTAATTATTCTTTTTCATGTTTGTATCATGTTATTGCATAATTGATTTGTGTCTCGTTTTTGTTTAACTTCTTTTTGTATATGTTTCGACGTTAACGTTAAGTATATATGCGAGAGAACTGCGCTTTGAACTGATTCATTATGAAAAAGGCGCTATATAAATACCATAATAATAATATAATAATAATAATAATAATAATAATAATAATAATAATAATAATAATAATAATAATAATAATAATAATAATAAGTATTATTATTATTATTATTATTATTATTATTATTATTATTATTATTATTATTATTATTATTATTATTATTAATTATTATTGTACTGTTGGTCTCATCATCATAATTATTATTAGAAGCAGTAGAAGCATAGTCATCGTCGTCATCCTCATCATCATCGTCGTCGTTGTCATTGTGGTCGTCATTTTCACCCCCGTTGGGGTGCCGGGGGTTTCAGCATAAATAGTATCATTTTACAATGCTGTTGGGAGGGGAGTGAGGGGGAGGAAGGGTTGCCAAAAGTAAGTCTTCGCGTGGAAAAAGTTAGCCTCATTTGTAAACAATAGTACAGATGAAGAGCTTTTTATTAGATCAGATGTAGATTTTCCAAAACATGCCCAAAAGGTGCACTCTTTTCAAACAATAGCAACATATACTAAAGATCTTATCCAGTTAGATATAACACATATTGATAATTTACGTAAGGATATAATATCGCCAGTTCCTCCATGGGAACTTGAAACAGCACATTATGATATACATTATTGTAATGAAAAAAAGAGTCAAAATCAGAACCTTCTTGCAGTTGAAGTTCGGAATCATTTATGTGAGAAATATTCAGAAACTTTAAAAGTATAAACTGACGGATCTGTTTTAGAAACAATGGAAACAGGATCTGCTTTTGTTATCCCAGATTTGAAAATATCAGAATCGTTTTATATAGGAAAAGGTTATTCTATTTTTACTGCGGAATTAATTGCTATATTAATGGCTCTAAATAAAATTTCTAGTTTATGTCTGAATATATTTAGTATAGTTCTATGCGTAGATTCTCTATCTGTTTTAGATGCTCTAAAAGCTAATATTAACTGTGAACGAAAAGAAATTATTTTTGAGATTAAGAACATTATTCATGGATTGATAATTAGTGGTACTGAAGTGACCTTTTGTTGGATTCCATCACATTGTGGATTTTTATACAATGATTGGGCTGATCATGCTGCAAAATTAGGTGCATTAAATATTAATTCCTTATCAATTAAATTAAATCTGTCTTCCAAAGAAATTCAAAATAATATTGAAAATGATCTTGTAAAGAAACTTCAGTTCTATACAAACTATACAAATCTTCGTGGATTTCCCAGATCAGTTTCATCTACGGCAAACAGAATATTATTAAATTCAATTAAAACCAAATATTGTAAAAATGTAAAGTGCATTTGTGATGAACCTCTAACTCTAAAACATATATTATTTGATTGTATTCAGATTCATCCTCTTTTGCCCCTTGAAGTAAATACTATAACATCAGTTAAAAACATTAGTAATGAATTATGTGTGGGATTGGCAAAAGCTTTAATCAATTCTCCAGTCGCTCGTTTTATTTAACTGAAATTGTTATTGTTCTGTTAGATAGATATTAATAGTCCCTGTGTGCATGTATGTGTTTATATGTGTCTGTTTAAATGCGTGAATCTGTATGTATGGTCTTTATCATCTTGATGAAAAAAGACGTTAATAAAACAACCAACCAACCAACCAACCGTTAGCCTCATTTCTATTCTTGAGAAGAGAGGGTGTCATGGTCGGTAGCAAATTGACAATTCAACACGAAAAGAATACAACACTATCACGCAGCTACTGCAAGGAAGTTGCATGTGTAGTCCTTTAATGAGACTTAGAGCGTAACAACTGAAGTTTTGATGTCAATGGTTGAATCGCGCAGTATGGAATGGTACGGCATTTGGTTTGTAAATTCGGGCTATCGTACACGTTTACAGGGACCGCATGCTGGCCTATTAAGACTGTTACGTTGAAACCACAGGCTGTGAAGTCCGTAGGCCTTGCCTCAATTACATACAATACATAGAAGGTCCTCCACTCCTAGAGACATCCGGTTTCGACTGACCCCCAAAAAACGACTTTCCTACCTTTTGTGCCCACTTCAAACTCAAACGGAGGGGCCAGACGAATCACAAACACTCATAGCAACACATTCGTTACACTTCCAACGATGTCGGCTCCAATTTTCACTGCGAATTTGGTCAAAAACGCAGTCACATAAGCTGGTTCGAATTTGGACACCACGCCGTTCGTCGATACTATATATATAGCAATTCCTTTACGACCTTTCATTGGTCGCTAAGAATACGCGGTATTAGGCCTAATGAAGGGCGGACTACTCTAAAACTTTAAAACCTTTTAACGAATTCGAAAGTCGCCAACGATCTTTTGTTTATATCGCTAGAGTGGTCTGCCCTTCATCGTATTTTTAGGCGACCAATGAAATATCGTTGGAAGTGTAACGAATGTGTTGCTATGAGTGTTTGTGATTCGTCTGGCCCCTCCGTTTGAGTTTGAAGTGGGCACAAAAGGTAGGAAAGTCGTTTTTTGGGGGTCAGTCGAAACCGGATGTCTCTAGGAGTGGAGGACCTTCTATGTATTGTATGTAATTGAGGCAAGGCCTACGGACTTCACAGCCTGTGGTTGAAACGCGTACGAAAGTATGTCGGAAGCGCGCACGATAGATCTAATCGTTTCGTTTTGCAAAGTATTCAATAATGGAGTTTATTTACCTTTGATTTGAGCTTGAATTGTTGTTAGGAGAAGCTTTGTATAACGTGGATAATTTTCGTTGGTCGATATTGTTAGAGAATACTCTGGATCTCCTTGTTTACTATCGATCGAAGTTTCGGGATGATTGTCGAAGTAAGAGAAGGTTCGGGGTATGTGTGGAGAGATGAATGACGTAAGTCAGTGATGACGATCTTTAATTCTGATTGGTTAGTTGTAATGCGTCATTTCTAGAACAAACTGTCGTCATCTCGAAGGATAGAAAAAAATTATATATTCGATGCTTTGTGTGTTGTAAAAAGAGTTGCTGTGAAAGTTGTTGAGTTGAGTTGAGAATTGTATGCAGTTGTTGGTGTGTGCTGAATAAAAGTGGAAAACTTCATACGTCGACTTTGTGACTTGTATGCTGTTTGGACGGGTTGCGTGGATAAACGAATCTGAGTTACACCTTATCAGGAATTCAGCATTGGGGCTGAATCGGATACTGATAAAGGAAAACACCAACATCGAACTGAGTGTAACATTTTGGGGGTCAAGCCGCGATTCACGCCATAGCCAAGGGTTTAACTGCTACAACAAGCGAGTCAACGTTACGAGAGGCAGTCATCGAGGGTAGCCGCCAACGAGTTGCGTCGAGAGGGGCCAACATACTGGGACTACATCCGATAGATTCGGGTTGACTGCAAGGGCGTGTAGTCGCTGAAGAGTTGCTTCGTGAGCGAACAACAGATCAGGACTACGTGGCTGCCGCAGGACTACGTCGAGGGACAGTCTCGGAGCTACATCGCCAGTGTTACAGAGAGCGGCGAGCGGACGTCGCGTCTACTTCAGCACAGGAGCGTGTACATCAACACCAGCGTGGTGCAGCGTCGCATACGACGAGGACAGCGGGGCCTGCGTCAACGAAGGCGACTAGTGACAAGCATCAGCGCTACTGCAGAAAGTGTGCTGTTCTAGAACAGTCTAGAAAGGTACAGCACAGTCAAGAACTTTCTAGAAAAAGAACTTTCCAGAAAAGAACTTTCCAGAAGCATCAAGATGGCTGACTTCTGGCAGAAAGGGATGCAACTGAATCTAAAAGGCAAACAGCTGACGGAGTACGTCAAGTCTCAGGAGAGAATACAAGAAAGAGAAGAACAACGTCAGCGTGAAGAAAGCGAAGATGAGCGACGGCGTGAAGAAAGAGAAATAGAGGAGCAGCGACGTCGTGAAGACAGAGAGTTCGAGCTGAAGCGTCTTGAAGGCGAGCGTCAATACCAGCTAGAGTTGGCGCGTATCCAGAACAATCAGCATGCGCCACAAGTCACCAACGACCATACAGCTCCAAAATTGCCAGCTTTCGTCGACGGGAAGGACCAGATCGACAGCTATCTGGCGAGATTCGAAAGGTTCGCCGAAAGCTCCAATTGGCAACCTCGAGACTGGGCGATTCGACTAAGTGCACTTCTTACAGGGCAAGCGCTCGAAGTTTACACCAGACTGTCGAACGATGACGCCAAAAACTACGACGTCTTGAAAGAGGCCCTATTACAGTGCTACAACTTTACAGAGAAGGGCTACCGTAAACGCTTCCGTGAATGCCGGCCTAAGTCAGACGAGACGCCAAAGCAGTTTGTGGAGCGCCTGTCGTCATATCTACACAAGTGGGTGGAGTTATCAGGCGAAAGGAAATCTTACGACAGTCTCCATGACCTGATCGTGAAAGAACAATTTCTCAATGCCTGTCACAAGGACCTAGCGACCCACTTAGAAGAACAAAAGCTGCAGACGCTTAAAGATGTGACTGAGGCTGCTGAAAGATATCTCATCGCTCATGGGAAGACCCTGGGGCCACCCAGCGCAACGAAACATTTTCAGAAGACTGGAAACCATGGGAACCAGATCCAAGGGAGTCAGACGAGCCAGAGACACACGGACTCCACGCCACCTCCAATGGAAGGGCATTCAAGAGGCTGTTTCACCTGCAACGCTACAGACCACAGAGCAGCTAACTGTCCTCAAAACAAAAGTAGCGGACAGCGGGGCAGTACGGACAATGCAGCGGCGGGCAACCGACAGAGACGTTTCTCCAATCAACGGCAAACCAGTAGATCTGACCATCAGGTGTGCGGCGGGAGCGTCATTCTTCCGAGTGAGACCGAGCGCACAGCTACCCCTGCGGACGTGCAAGAGTGCATGACTGATGGCCAACTTCTCCTTGCCAACGGGAAATCCATCCCCGTCGTCGCCAGCGCAGTTGTGACCGTCCAGAACATGCCTGTTTCAAAGGGACGCGTCGGAAATCATGAAGTGACTGTCTTAAGAGACTCTGGCTGTAGTGGGGTCATCGTCAGAAAAGACCTAATCGCTAAAGAACAATTCACCGGCGATTCTAAATGGACACTCATGGCCGACAGCAAATGTGTGAAAGCGCCAGTTGCAAAAATTCATGTCAACACCCCTTTCTACATAGGCGAAGTCGAAGCGGTTTGCCTGAAGAAGCCGCTGTATGATTTGATGATCGGGAACATCGACGGCGCGAGACGACCCGACGACCCCGATCCAGAATGGAGTCCTGCCTCAACCCAACACGTCGAAGTTGTGGAGGAGGATCCATTGCCGTTTCCCGATGGAGACCTTACAGAGCTGCTACGGGACAATGTGGTTACTCCGGATCAGCCCTGCCGACCAGAGATCGTCGGTGCTGTTATTACCAGGGCCCGGGCCAAGAGAGACAAGATGTCTACGCCACGGAAGATCGCCGACAACTCCAAAGCTGCCATCGTGGACAGAGATAAGCTGATCCAGCTCCAGGAAGCTGATAGTACTTTAAACAAGTACAGGAACCGCCAAGACCACGTGACCAAAGGCAGTGGTACGGTCTATTTTGAGGTGAAGGCCAAGATCCTGTACCGAATCTTCCAGCACCCGAGGGTCAACGGAGGGAAACCACTACGTCAAGTCTTGGTGCCGTTACCCCTAAGGCGCCAGGTGATGGAAGTAGCGCATGACTCAATCATGGGAGGTCACCTAGGCATCAAGAAGACGTCAGACAGAATCCAGGCGGTGTTCTACTGGCCAGGACTTCATGCGGACGTCAGCCGTTTCTGCCGATCATGTGACATTTGCCAGAAGACCATACCTCGAGGAAGGGTCCCGAAAGTGCCTATGCAGAGGATGCCTTTGATCGACCGACCTTTCAAGAGGGTGGCCTTAGACTTAATCGGCGAAATCAGACCTCCGAGAGAAGAAGGTCATCGGTGGGTACTGACTTTAGTGGACTATGCGACTCGGTACCCAGAAGCAGTGCCTCTGAAGAAGATTGACACTGAAACTGTGGCAGAGGCACTGGTGGACATGTTCAGTAGACTTGGAGTGCCTGAAGAAATTCTGACAGACCTCGGGACGCAGTTCGTCTCTGACTGCATGAAGGAGGTCAACAGACTGCTGAGCATCCGGCATTTGATTACGACACCCTACCACCCAATGTGCAACGGGCTCGTCGAAAAGTTCAATGCTACGCTGAAGTCCACCCTGAAGAAACTGTGCAGCGAGCAGCCCAGACAATGGCATCGCTATATCAACGCCTTACTTTTCGCCTACAGAGAAGTGCCGCAGGAGTCCACCGGCTTTTCTCCGTTCGAGCTGCTGTACGGAAGAACCATCCGAGGGCCGATGCACATCCTGAAAGAACTGTGGACGAAAGAAGTAGACACCCCAGAGGTGAAGAACAGCAACCAGTACGTGTTTGAGCTACGGGAGAAGCTGGAGCAGACTCTCGAGATAGCCAGAGAAAACCTGAAGAAGTCCCAAGACTGTGGAAAGCACTACTACGATCGTAGGGCTGTGAACAGGAAGTTCAAACCTGGCAACAAAGTGCTGGTGCTGCTACCTACCGATCACAATAAGTTGCTGATGCAGTGGAAAGGCCCGTACGAAGTGGAGACCGTGGTGGGGATCAACGACTACAAGGTGAAGGTCGGCCAGCATTCCAAGATATACCACGCCAACCTCCTTAAGCTGTACGTGGAAAGGCCATCAGAGACTGTGCATGCAGCAACAGCAGCTGAGATCGACAACAGCTTTGACAGCGAGGAACTGTTGGAACTGGGGGACTTCCACAGCAAAGAAGGCATCGATGACGTTAAGCTAGGACCAAGCTTGACGGAAGGTCAAAAGATGGAGCTCAAGGACCTTATGGGCGAGTTTCCCCACAACTTCAGCGATGTCCCTGGCTCTACGACTTTGGTCGAACATGAAGTCCACACCCAGACCTGGAAGGAGCATCTGCAGACCTTGAGGGAGCTGTTCCACCGTCCCGCAGAAGCCAACCTGACCGTGAGACCCAGCGAATGCATTCTGGGAGCTGACAACGTCGACTGCATCGGACATCCGACGGGAGAGGAAGACAACGGAGGATGCACTGACTCCAGGAAAGCCCACGAGATCACTGTCTTTGACCCTGGGCCGATGACGACCGCAACTGACGAGGGCGTCGTTTCCTTGCGGTTGAAAGAACATTGACTGTGTGGAGAACATTGGCAATATCTAAACAGACTTGCAGATGAAAAACATGGACTCGGTGTATATAAACTGAGAACATTGACAGTAAATGAGACAGTCTGAAGTAAGTTTTAATTCTGTACATTGTTTGTGCATTACGTTTCAACGTTGTTGAAAGAAATTGGGTAAATTTCTTCTTGAGTGGGGGGTTATGTTACGTTGAAACGCGTACGAAAGTATGTCGGAAGCGCGCACGATAGATCTAATCGTTTCGTTTTGCAAAGTATTCAATGATGGAGTTTATTTACCTTTGATTTGAGTTTGCATTGTTGTTAGGAGAGGCTTTGTATAACGTGGATAATTTTCGTTGGTTGATATTGTTAGAGAATACTCTGGATCTCCTTGTTTACTATCGATCGAAGTTTCGGGATGATTGTCGAAGTAAGAGAAGGTTGGGGTATGTGTGGAGAGATGAATGACGTAAGTCAGTGATGACGATCTTTAATTCTGATTGGTTAGTTGTAATGCGTCATTTCTAGAACAAACTGTCGTCATCTCGAAGGATAGAAAAAAATTATATATTCGATGCTTTGTGTGTTGTAAAAAGAGTTGCTGTGAAAGTTGTTGAGTTGAGTTGAGAATTGTATGCAGTTGTTAGTGTGTGCTGAATAAAAGTGGAAAACTTCATACGTCGACTTTGTGACTTGTATGCTGTTTGGACGGGTTGCGTGGATAAACGAATCTGAGTTACACCTTATCAGGAATTCAGCATTGGGGCTGAATCGGATACTGATAAAGGAAAACACCAACATCGAACTGAGTGTAACAAAGACATAGTTCTAAGTTTGCCCAAACAAAGTTCGCGATCTAGTCTTCGTTTTATTAAGGCCGGGCTTAAGTATCTTTCTTGCACGATAGCATCGAAAGATGTTTCCTGATTGGACCGCGACTCGGAGCCATGCCCTTAATGGTCAGCTACCATTTAAGGTGATAGATATGACAAAAGCATTTCTATATTTTGCGACCTCTCTCTCTTGCGTAAGACCGATCTTAAGGTTTTCTAGCGTTTGACAAAGTTCAGCTAATTTCGATTTTCAACCGTCAATGGATATTTTAAGGGATATTTATGGAGATACTGACTGATTATTGAACAAAAACTGAAGGAAAACCAAGGTATACATTTGGTTGTTGGAGATGCATGCTTAATAATAGGAGGGAAACATGAGGGCAAATTATTCAAATGTGTTACCAGACACTACAACATAGCTGAAAACCAGCATTTTCAACATGTTAATTTTCGTGGTGCTGTTCTGTTACACTCGGTTTGTTGTTGGTGTTTTCTATCAGTATCTGATTCAGCCCCAATGCTGAATTCCTGATAGGGTGTAACTCAGATTCGTTTATCCACGCAGCCTGCTCAAGCAGGATACAAGTCACAAAGTCGACGTATGAAGTTTTCCACTTTTTATTCAGCACACATCAACAACTGCATACAATTGCCTTTTCACTCTCAATTTTTTTACTTTCCAGCTCACTATCAACAACAACTCTCAACAACTCTTTTAAAACAGCGCGTCACTTAAATAGTCTCTTGATACTCCCGAATAACCTGGATCAATCTCGTATGACGCAATTTAACCAATCGCTTCTAACGTCGTCATTACCGTCTTACGTCATACATACATTATTTCCCGTCCCAGAATGTTCACAAATATCTACGTCCATCAAGAAACTTCGATCGATAGTAAACAAGCAGATCTAGAGGATTCTCCAACAATATCGACTAACGAAAATTATCAACGTTATACAAAGCTTCTCCTAACAACAATGCAAACTCAAATCAAAGGTAAATAAACTCCATTATTGAATACTTTGCAAAACGAAACGATGTTCTATGTCGGCAACATGTACAGATTGAACGGTTGGCTGCTCGTACTATTCAAACTATCTTCAAGCTAAAATGTATCAAAAAAATTTTGAGATAATTTTGATAAACAGTGCAAAATGTGTTTAGAACAGAAAAGTAACATTCCGACAGACGGTGCGACGGAACGACCCACTGCTCGACAGAGAGGACTGCCATATAAAGATTGAGCTGGAGCACCCGTATTTAACAAAATCAGTTTTTAAAATCGGTTCAGCCGCTTTGGGGAAGATAGAAGAAAAAAAAACGTGTTTAGCAAAGAATTGACCCCAGCGACTTTGACGTTGGAGGAAAGGTAAATGCTATTACACGGGAAGCTGGCCCCTAACCCAAGCAATGTTCCCACGAAGTTTGTCTTAAAATCCGCTGAGTGGTTCTCGAGACATGGTGTTCAAAATATCAACAGACCGACAGACAGATCAACATTTGTCGGACTGTAATTATCATCTATTTCAAAGTATTTGCAGATACTCTTTTTAAATCAAAAATCGGTGTCATTATGTATCAACTGTTTTTGAAACGCGAACGTGTTGCCACCAACTGTTTTTCTGTATCGCGTGAAAGATAGGCGACCTTTGCAGTGTGTGTGTTTTTTTTTTTTAATCTGTTGACGTCACATCTCTACTCGCAAATATAAAATTAGTTATATAATATAGATAAAGAAGAAAATAGTAAGTTATATAAATGTGGGAGGTTCTGGCGGCATGAGCTAGATCTTGTATTGGTCAACGCCTTGAGCAGCTCGTGAGCTGAAAAGTGCTATATAAAAACGAGTAAATAAATACATAAATAATGGAGGAAAATATAAATGACAAGTCTCAAAATCTCATTGGCAGACGTGTGCCTTTAAACGCACACATTTACAGGCACACACGAGACACACAAGACACACGCACACATATATAAACACACACACACACATACATCTTTGATTTACATTTGTTATATCTCCGTCTTAAAATAGAAAAATCAACTACTACAACAACTAAACATTTCTAACTTGTAATTGATGGATGGCACGGACCAAAATGGCTTCATTAGTGAGGGCTTTCAACAAACGAAAACAAAGAGCCGATGGACTGGGAATGATTTTCATCTGGAACCCTCGACAATATTTTACATCAATCATTATATGCTACGCTGCTATTCAATCATTCAGCTAAGGCCCGAACATGTTATCAAGTTTCTTTCATATCCCCCCCCCCCTTTCCTTCATCTGAATACACCCTCACATCCTACTTTATTTTCCTTTCTGATAAGTTTTTGACAGTATATTTGGACGCATACATAAACTTCTCGCTTTAATATTAGTTTAACATTTGTGACGTGTAACCCTGACCCGTTTTATCGATTTCTTTTAAAAACGGCTGTGAAAGACTTTTTTTGTGTTTTTTTTTTTTTGGGGGGGTGGGTGGCAGGGGGAGGGTCTCACACTCTCTAACTTCTTTTTTTTATATCGATAAATGCGAACATCACAGTCAAACTTGTGTAATGCAAGGTTATTGGTGTGTGCAGTGAATAAGAGGAGGGGAGAAAGGATAGGATGCATTGAAGGTACGTGAAGAAGGCAAGAGAGTGTGCTGTGTCAAAATACGTGTGTAAGGGGGGGGGGAGATTTCATGTGGAGGAGGCCGGGGCTGAGTAATTCTGTTCGTCCGCGTGACCGGTAATCTCGATTGGGCGAAAATGTTTGTGAATCGTTTCAGACATTGAATCCCGACAGGAAGTCCTCTCCAGAATCGCACAAACAACTGCTGCCCTGACAAGGTTGAAGCACATTTGGAAAGAAAGGAACATCAGTCTACATTCCAAGGTAAGGCTGCTGCGCTCCCTTGTCATCTCCATCTTCCTATACGCTTGCGAAACATGGACCATCACGGCAGATCTACAACGAAGAATACGAAGTATGGAGATGAGGTGCTATAGAAGACTTCTGGGCATTTCCTATATCCAGCACATCACCAACAACGAAATCCGACAGACCATCACACACGCCATTGGACAACACGATGACATGCTCACAGTGGTGAAGAAACGGAAACTCCGATGGTATGGCCACGTTACCAAAGCATTAGGCCTTTGCAAATACCATCCTGCAATGCACAGTGCAATGAGGCAGAAGAAGATGGAGACAGAAAAAGAGGTGGGGGGACAACATTCGAGAATGGACTGGCTTGACACTGAGCGAAGACATCAGGGTTGTTGAGGGCAGAGAAAGATGGAGTACGCTGGTTAAACGATCATTTGTGGTGTCCCAACGACCTTCGAGTTACGCGATTTGGATAGGAAATATATATTGGTCCCACAATAGTTACATCTTTTGTTATGTTAATGCGTATGATATACTAGGCCTACTGGAAAAGTTTAGATTCAAGGTTATGCTGTAGGCCTAAGCTTAACTGGGCGAGACAAACCCGAACCTTTTCTCGGCGAACCAAAGGTCAAATATGCGGTTTCATTCTTAATTGGGTCTTCCCGAGACCAGCCGAGACGAGACAGGAGATCGGGCGTCACGGCGAGCTCTTTCGTTTCTGAACTGGGTCTATTTTTAGCTGCGTCGAAACTGACATACCTGACAAAGTTACGTTAGCAACAATGGCGGCCTTCGATCGTGAATTGAAAACTGACTGCAGAAGATTTTGGCGTTGTTCTAGCGCTGTATGTACTAAGCGAGAACGAAGGGGCAGCAGAAAGAGAAAGAAAGCAAAAGGCAACACTTCCCTATGTGTTGCAAAGGCACCAGCAAGGTGCATTTCATGCACTGGTGCAAGAGTTGGCTGAACAGCTCAGTGGCTATTCAATGATTTATTATTTTTACTGATTCAGTATTTTCACTGTTCTCTAGTCTAAATTAAGTTTGGATTTGGTGCACCTACTTATTTTAAGTGTTGTAGTATTTCTTTAGATCAGTTGTCATTGATAGATTTTTTAGCAAATCAAAATAGTGTCTCGGGCAGATTTGCTGCGCACGAACGGCAAGACGAAAGGCCGGCCCGCGACACGGCGAGATACGTCTCGATGTTCTGGCCCATCCTGTCTCGGATTGCTCGCCGAGCCTAGTTAAGGGCAAGGATGGTTCGGGTGTCTCGCCGAGACTGTCTCCGGTGTCTCGCCGAGACAAGGTTCGGGTTTGTCTCGCGCAGTTAAGCTAGGGCTTAAGGGATTGTGGGGGATGAGGAGAGGCGAGGGATGAGGAGAGACAATTTGACAATTTGATGTATTGCGTAAACTGTACATGTTCATTGCAAATGAGAGAGGGAGTAGTGGAGTAAAATAAATGATAGTTAAAACAGCAAATCACACTACTACTATATACACTTGCCCACTCAATGCATTCATTACATATCAACATCAGACATTTATACATACCTAAAACTTTAATATAACTCACAAACGTGCTTGTGCGTGCAACATATAAGATGGTGAGATATATGTGTGAGTGTGTGTGTGGGGGGTGGAGGCGTGGGTAGGTGGGAGGAGTTTAGGTGGGTGTTTGCTTGTGTGTTTGTGTGTGTGTTCAATGAGAGCAACTGTGTGTGAGTGTGTGTATGACCAAGACAAAAAAATTGTCCTTTTTCTTCATTCCCCTTTGCATAATTTTCTAAGACTTTTATCCGCTTGCGACAAATAATGGCAAAGTAAATTAATATTCGAGATTACAGTTCTAAGCCGTTAAAAGCCCCCTAAGAATTCCTAAAACTCTCTTCTTCTGCCTCTTCTCCAACTTTTTCTTCTGTTTCTTCTCCTTTTACCATCCTTCTCTTTGCCTACTTTGTTTTTGTCTTCCTCTGTTTTTTCTACATCTCCTGCTTTTTTCTTCTACTACTGCTTCTACTTTTTCGTCTACTACTACTACTACTACTACTACTACTACTTCTTCTTCTTCTTCTTCTTCTTCTTCTTCTGCTTCTTCTTTTTCTTTCTTTTTTTATTTATTTATTTATTCATCATCGACTTTCTCTTTCATGTCCTCTCCTCATTATACCATTTTCCCTTCTTCTTTTTCTCCGCCTTCGTCTCAGCTCAACTACTTCTTCTAATTTACCTTAAAGTTCTTTCATTTTTGTACCATCATTTTAATTTCCGAGGGAATCAGCACACAGAGTACACTGTTAAATTTTTTCCATTTCGTTCTGGCCCAACTTTAATTCTCTCTCTCTCTCTCTCTCTCTCTCTCTCTCTCTCTCTCTCTCTCTCTCTCTCTCTCTCTCTCTCTCTCTCTCTTTCTCGCTTGTTCATCAGTTTTTACATTTGTAGGACAGGCACGGATAATTATTTAGTCTGCGGGAGGTTAATAAACATGCTGCATTATTTATTTCTGAACCTTGATTCCGTGGTCTACTTTCAGAACAAAACCCATATAACCTCTCGAAATAAGATTTTTTTTAACTAGGGTCTAATTCTAGAATTTGGCAACGCAAAGCCTCTTCTTCGATCTCGAATTCCGCGAAAATCGGGGAAATATCTTTCTCTCAAAGGAGTTGCATGTCTTGTAATGACCACTGAAATCTACCTTTTAATTCTGCGGTAATGACTCTCTAAACAGTGTTCCATTTTTCCCCAGTTATTTTGAATCCTTTAACCCTTTTAAACCCGCGTTGAAAACAAAATCTGGTAACTTCAGTCATAGGGTCAATGGTAAAACAAATACAAATTCAGGTCAATGAGAGATTTGCAACGGAGTTAAGACTGTGGACAAGCTTGCAGCAAATGAATGCTAAAGTCAGTATAGCAATAAATTGTGCGCTTATTCACAGCGTCCACGATCAAATACAAGTACACATGACAATATACGTTTTTGTCAACTGTTACAAAAGGACTCGGCTAACAACGTAAAAAGAGATTATTGTTGTCTTTGCTTAATACAAAATTATGTTTAAACCAACCACATTGGTTAGATATTCCCAATTGCATATAATTTCATTTACCTCATAGTTTTATTCTACTACCTTAAGGTTACGGAAGCACCTTTCCTTGTGTATGTGTGTGTGTGTTTGTGGGTGTTGGTGTGTGAGATTATGTGCAGACGGCGTTCTTGTGACATACGCTTGAGAATCTACATACGTTTTTTGACGGACCCCGTTATGCTGACGTCAGAACAATGATCCGTTAGAGTTAGGGTTAGAGTAAGGGTTAGGGTTAGGGTAAGGGTTAGGGTTAGATCACTTAAAAGTACATAAAGAAGAGGACGAAAGATGACCCATTGTCAACACAACGTATGTGGCGTTTCATGACTGTCATAACAACGTTGTAAACAAGTATATGTATGTGTTTATCTCTTTGTGTGTATATGTGTATGTGTTTGTGTGTGTGTTTGTGTGTATGTGTGTGTGTGTGGGGGGGGGGGGGAGGTGTTTGTGTGTGTTTGAGTGTGTGCCTTACTCGTGATCGTAACTTTCCATATGACTGATGTCTTTCTATCTAGTCAACCATAATAGATTTGTCTTCGTGTTTAAATGGACGAGCTGTCAAATTTCCTTCATTGCTGGGAAAGAAATCAGTCCTAAACTACTAAGTAGAAGATTCGGATTTTTTACAGTTCACGAACCGGTGAACACGAGTACAGTACAGGGGGTCCTCGAGTTACGACGTTGATCCGTTCGTTGGACGCGTCGTAACCCGATTTCATCGTAAGTCGTAAGTTGAAACATAACGAAAAATACCTGTACTGGGCGTACAGTGCTATATACTGTACTGTAAATGGTAATGACATAAAAAAGCATTAATATTATAATGTCCATTTTAACTTCCATGGTGATGGCCTTTTTTTTTTCTTTGATGCACTACCATCAGAAGAGTCTGACTTACGTTTGGGAGCCATAACCAAGGGCAAAAAACTATAAAACACGTGAGAAAGATAGACGGTGTAAACAACCAAAATGGCGTGTGTACAGTGACTGAGTGTATGAAGCGACGCCGTCTTCCCCGCCGTATAACCACAACAAAGCGTATTCTTCCGCCGCTCGCCAGAAACTAGTTCCCGTTTGTTTACGTTGCTTACGACGCTAAACCGCGTAAGACGGGACGACGCGTAATATTATTTATTATATTTTTATGGGGAGGAGCGTCGTAACCACGAAACAACGTAAGTCGAGACCGGCGTAACCTGAGGACTTACTGTATTTAAAATTGACAGCTAACAAAAATATTGCAATGTAGCTGAAGAACTACAGCGGAAAATGGTAGGAATGACGCTAATAGAAGAAACAAAAAAGTTTCGTCATCGATTTATAATCATGACCCCTGATAAGTAGGCGTCCGCAATTGAGAGCGGATCGCAAATTAAAGGTACTTACCTAATGAGCCTTCAGCCGCTTTTTTTCCTTCGTTTTTTTTTTTTAATTTTAGCCGTTTGCCCCAAAACGAGAAACCAATGGCGCCTGACAGGTATGGGATCGATCCCGCCTCTGGGCGTTATGATTCTCAGAATGTTATTTACTTTCGAATCAGGCAACGTTTCGGGTGTTTTATGCGGGTACTCCGGTTTCCTCTCCCAGCAAAATTTTAAAACACACAACTAATATTAGATAGGTTGGGTTTAGGCGCGCCACAGGCTGCGACTAAGCCTTGCCCGGGGGAGGCGGCCCAGAATTTCCCGATAAAAATTGACATAAAAGTTTGTGGGTTTTTTTGTTGTCTGTTTTTAAAAGTAAGAACAACTCTGTGTTAATTGCTGGAGTTACATATCTTATACTGAAGCCATGAGCACACGGCGCAGCTGAGACACGCCGAGGCCAACGCAGAATAAAGCAATGAACAGTTTGATTTGCTTGGCAATTGCGCCATATTGGAAAGAGTTGCTTTTTTCTGTTTCTTTGTTGTTGTTGTTGTTTTCCGCCGGACTAAATCTTGCTACAAAACACATGACACCTAAATTACTGGTGTACGCAAATTACAGTTCCTAGGCGGATTGTTTTTTTTTCCTTTTTCCTTCTCCTGCAGTAGTTACATTACGAAAATCATGAGTCAACATTACTGTTCAAAGTACTTACTCTTCTGCTTCAATAACTGCCGGGATAGGAAAGAAAGCAACCCTATAATGGGAAAGTGTTTATCGCGGCCTTTCTTTCGTTGTTGTTGTGTCCCCTCTTACAACTCCACTCTCTTTTACCCTCTCCCCTCTCCACTCTAGTCTCATAAGTCATTATTAGCCTTATTTGTCGGCGGACAGACTCAAGAATCTCTCTCTGTCTGTCTGTCTGTCTCTCTCTCTGTCTGTCTCTCTCTCTCTCTCTCTTCGTTAATTATTTAATTAGCTCAGATTCAGATTCAGATTTTTATTTATAGTCTTTTCATTGATAAAATGATATTAGACTTTCACAAACATATATATGCATAGACATATACACAAACACATCTGCATAAACATAAACGTATATTTCTGTACTTAAACAAAAAATGTTTTTTATGTCAGTATGTAAGATAATGTAAGCGATTTTTTTCAATAAGTGTATGATTATATAAAATATCTGTCATACTATCGGTTTCATTGATCGAGACATTATTTGCCTTGTATAATGGTAATAATGTTGTACATTCAAATAATAAATGTTGTACAGACATTGGTTGCTGGCATATACAATGAATATCAGTAATTTATTTTGTGCTCCATGAATTCAAACGCATTTTATATATGATTTTTGAAATATTTCTACTACATGATAAAATGTTATGCTTGTTTACTGATTTTTGAAAATGTCTTTCTACAAATGAAACCAATTCATGCCTAGATAATGTAATAATACAATTTTATATCGAATTTGTATTTTTAGCTCCAATGTTGGCAAGTTTGTCCGACTGCTCATTCCAGTACAAGCCAGAATGAGACGGAACCCAACAAAAATCAACATTTGTACCTCTGCTAATAATTTGATGTATTTATTTATATGCTTAATTTCAAATATTATATCTGGTCTAGTAGTATATTCCCAGTTTTGAATTGATTAATTTAATTAGCTTCTTGCTTGAAGTTCTATATAAATAACTTTCATCAATTTGTTTTAAATAAATGCTGTGTTCATGTGCGTACATGTGTGTGTTTGTGTGTGCACAGATCTTGATTGCATTGTTACACAGCCGCGTCGGAAGAGGTGGAGGGGAAAAAGGGCAAGATTTTTCGGAGGAGAGGGGGTGTTAGTAATGGGAGAGGAAATTATTCATATAATATTTTTGTAAATTGTATTTGCAAAGTAGTATCGTAGAATGTTTTTGCGTGCGTTGGTGTGTGTGTGTGTGTTTGTGTGTGTGTGGGGGGGAGGGGGCAGTGGAGGAAGTGTGTGTGTGTGCGTGTGCGTGTTTGTTTGTTTGTTTGTTTGTTTGTTTTAATGAAGAAATGCATTAGAGAATTCTGTTGCTTGGTTTTTTTTTTCTCTCAGGTACCAATCATGGTGTGATCAAAGTAAACCATAATACATTTGTACTCGTTCGTGCCTAAATCTATTTTATTTTAAAATTATTATTATTAAAGGGGCCTACCAGTGCTATTTTACTGACGGATTATATGTAGTGCATCAGAATCCAGACCTTTATAAATGTATGTGACCCGATATTTGTTTCCCCAAAGTCCCGAATAGGGCCGTACGAAGTCATGCTGTATGAACTGTCAGGGGCGAAAATAAAGCTAGCAGACGGCTCGTGCTTTTCACTTGAATGACTACAGTTGTATAAACACGTACAAACACACACACACGCACGCACGAACACACACAACTATGTAAAACAATCTAATGAAAGTTATGAATATAGAACTCTTGCGATGTTTGATCGAGTGCATGTATTTTTATGTAATGACTATGTAAAGCGCGGTGAGTCTGGTCGTAGGCTGGAGTACCCGCTATATAAAAATCCGTTATTATTATTATTAAGTAACTAATGTTTATGTGCTGTAAAAGATGGTTTCTAAAAAATGTGTAATTAGTGACTGCACTGCGGAGAACTTCTGGAAAGTTATTGCATAAAGTGGAACCTGAATACGACAGATGGTTTTAAATAGGTCAATTTATGGAACTTTATTTTATTTATTTTGGTAGAAAATCTGGCATTTTTCATAGACAAAAGAGAAGAAAGATATGAGGGTGCATTTATTACCTGAAAGGTTCTTTTGCATGAACATTCCTTTATTATATTTGAATCTGTTGGCAAAAGTGTATGCTGATCTGTTCGTAATCATTCAGAGAGATATTGTTTTTTTTAAGAATAACCATTATAATTGCACGATTATGAATCCTAAATAAAGACATCTCATGGCTTTCCTGCTAGCAGAATCCTCAATAGTTGAAGAATAATCAAGAAATTGTTGAATATATCCCAATATACTAGTTTACGAGATTTAAATAATTTTTAATTCTAGATAACAGATAATTCCTTCTGGAAATAGTTTTACCAAAATGTAAAATATGTTGCAACCAAGACAAATTATTGTCTAATTCACCCCAAGAAGTTTATGACATACTTCCTCAACGGTCTTTTTGCAAAGCTTTAAGTGAGGGAGTTTCATAATTTTGTCTATTTGTAATTAGCATGGATTTAGTTTTGTCTGGATTAAGTTGCATGTGGTCAAATTCCTATTCCTGTTGTTCATTGGCCCCTTTTGGGAAAGTGGAGGTTACGCATTTCTATATTCTTGGAGCGTAATGTGGTGTCATCCGCAAATAGTTCACAAGAAGTAAAATTATAAAGGAGAAGATCATTTATATAGACAGAAAATAATAAAGACCCTAAAATCGATCCTTGAGCTACTCCAGTAGTCAAAGCCTCAAACTGTGATTTTTGGTTATTAATGAAAACGCACTGCTCTCTGTCAGAAATTACAGATTTTAGAAGATCAAGTGATTTACAGCTAATACCATATAATTGTAATTTACATAATTGGAGGACATGGTCAATTACATCAAAAGCGATTGCTTTGGCTTAAAATCTTAATCCTCTTTTTCAATAAAAATTTCAGACTAAGGCTCTCTCTCTTCTCTCTCTCTCTCTCTCTCTCTCTCTCTCTCTCTCTTTCTCTCTCCCTCCTTTTTCTTCATCTCATTTTTCTTCCTTTTTTAATTCTTTATTTCGATGTCTTTTCTTTCTTTTTCATTCTGTCTAATTTCTTTTCTTTCCACCTCCCCCCCTCCCTCTTTCTTTTTTTCTGTCTGTCTTTCTTTTCTTTCTTTATTTCTCGTGTCTTCCTTCAGGCAAAATAGACATGTAAGTTTTATTTATTTAATTTTTTTGGTCTCTAGCAATTGTAGACTTACTCTCGTATCTTGGAAATTAAAACTTTTCAAAACTTCTTCCCACTTTACAAAAATAAATCTTGAACTTTTGTTTTATATTGTTCAGGCATTCGCAGCAAAATTGTTTAAAGAAAAAAATATCCGCCGTAAAATCTGTTAAATCTCTAAGATTGTGACTTTTTGTGTGTTTTCTGCAGTGTAGTGCTGACAGTTCTTAGTCTTTCTTTCTTCTTTCTTTCTTTCTTTCTTTCTTTCTTTCTTTCTTTCTTTCTTTCTTTTTTCTTTCTTTCTATCATTTTTCTTTCTTTCTTCTTTAGCATTTTGTTAATCTTTATTCGTTTTTTTTTCTTTGCTTTTCTAATTTCTTTCTTTTTTTTCTTTCTTTATTTTTTTATATATTTTAACTTATTTTTTCTTTCTTTCATCTTTTTTTAAATTGCTTTCTTAAATTTTATTTTCTTAACTTATCATTTCTCTTTCTTTTTTCTTCATCTCTTGTGTTCTTTATTTCGTGCGAAAGTGTGCGTACCTATGTGTGTGTGCTTGCGCATGTTTGTGTGCGTGCTTATGCGCACGTATGTATGTACTGGTGTGTGTGCGCGAGAGAGTATGTGTATGTGAGTGCGTGTGTTTGTGCTCATGTGCGCAAGGGGCGAACGTATGTGACTTAGGTACGAGACTATTGAGGTCACCGGGGGTTTTCTCCGGGCACTCCGGTTTCCTCCCTCCCTCCCTTCAATAATAGTACAGGATGCAGTCAATATAAAAATTTCAAAAATAAAAATCCGATTTTCTTCCGTCTTCTAATAGTGATCTCCCTGCCTTTACACCACCTGTTTGAGTGATGTATGTGTATTTGGTGTGTGTGAGGGTAAATGAGACAGGTGAGCGTGTATGTTGGTATAGATCGCCGCGCTTTGAGCCTTGGGGAAACGCGCGTACATAGCATCCTGTATTATTATTATTATTATTATTATTATTATTATTATTATTATTATTATTATTATTATTATTATTATTATATCTTGAAAGAATATACTCTTAAGGCGGCGAGCTTCGACTGAAGGACCTTTAGTACTTTTCCTCAGCAAAAAGAAATCAATACCCCCAAAATCCTTCTTTGAAACTTTTCAAATAAGCTCAACATTTTTTGTTGTCTTTTCACGTAGATGTGACAAGGAACTCTAATGGAAAACGTGTTTACGCTCCCTTATTCCGTCACTCTCTCCCTGAAGGCATTCCTTATTCCGTCACTCTCTCCCTGAAGGCAGAGTAAAGAAAATGACAGCACACATAGAAGGAAAAAAATCCCTCATTACAGACTATCTTTGCCGGTAGTACAGTTTTATTACGTAAAGGGTCTATTTCCATTGTAATGGATTTTTGTTGTTGTTGTGGCTGTTGTATTTTAATTCATTTTTTGAATTTTTTTTCTCAATCTTCCTTTTTCCAGATTGAGTTGAATGTGAATTAAAACTTATTATCAATGAATAAATGAATCAGTTCAATAATCAATCAGTAGTCAATCAATCAAGAAAAGAGATCTGGGTTTGAGCAAAATAACTAGATATGTATCGACCACACTAGATTCAGAAGTAGTAAGAAAAAAGTTACAATAAGAAATGTGTGAAACACTTGTTAACACCCTTCCTTTCTATAAAAACAGCAGCAGCAATACCACCGCCAACAACAGCAACAAAATTAAAAAAAAAAAAACATAAACACCACCACCAACAACAAATAAAGCCAAACGTTGACGAGAAACAAAGTTGTTACAAATTGAAAGCTTCACTGTCACAGAATACTTATTCGGATAAAAGTATAAACCGAGGTGTCGTTTGTGAGCGCACGCATTCCAAGGCACGGACTTTAATGATCCTGAAGCTTAGGTGCTAAATGGGTGAGTGCCGGTTATACAAAGACACCCAGCAAGCACTAGGTCCCTTTCATTCCCATCCCCGGTCGCCCAAGATTTTAATCCGTCAGCTGGGCATAAGACGATAAGACATAAGACATTAGAACATTTATTCACCAAGTAAAAACGGTACAAGGATTTTGGTGTGGCATGGAGATAATAAAATACATCCTTTCTTGTACACCCTCACCATGCATTCATCGTGTCATACACTTTATTGGCATTCAACATGTATACAGCACTAAAGGAGTAAAGACAGTGTTACGTTGAAACGCGAATGGTGCATATGAAATGCGCACGATGTTATGTGTGAAGCGCGTGCAATGGTAGGCTTGTGTGTGACGCGCGCGATAGATCTGTTCGTTTTATTTTTGCAACGCATGCAGTAATAGAGTGTATTTATCTTTGATTTGATTTTGCGTTGTTATTAGTAGGGGCTTTGTGTAACGTTAGTGTTTTTAGTTGGTCGATATTGTTTGAGAATGTTCGGGAATTAGTTGTTTACTATCGATCGAAGCGTGTGGATTATTCTGTTGGTTACCATGGAAGCTTCCATTCCAAATGAGGTTGTATGACGTGAGTCACGTGATGATGAAATTAATTTTGATTGGTTGTGGTGTTTTATGTAGGATTATTCTCGTTTGTTCCAGTGTATGTAGAGACTATATAAGCGCCGCACTGTTAAAAAAGTCGGATTGTTGTTGATAGTGAAGCTGGAAAGTAAATTTGAAAGTTGTTGAGTTGAGTTGAGAATTGTATGCAGTTGTTGATGTGTGCTGAATAAAAGTGGAAAACTTCATACGTCGACTTTGTGACTTGTATGCTGCTTGAGCGGGTTGCGTGAATAAACGAATCTGAGTTACACCCTATCAGGAATTCAGCATTGGGGCTGAATCAGATACTGATAGAAAACACCAACATCAAACGGAGTGTAACATTTTGGGGGCCAAGCCGGGATTCACGCCATAGCCAAGGGTTCAACTGCTACAAGCGAGTCAACGTTACGAGAGGCAGTCATCGAGGGTAGCCGCCAACGAGTTGCGTCGAGAGGGGCCAACATACTGGGACTACATCACCGATAGGTTCGGGTTGACTGCAAGGGCGTGTAGTCGCTGAAGAGTTGCTTCGTGAGCGAACAACAGATCGGGACTACGTGGCTGCCGTAAGACTACGTCGAGGGACAGTCTCGGAGCTACATCGCCAGTGTTACAGAGAGCGGCGAGCGGACGTCGCGTCTACTTCAGCACAGGAGCGTGTACATCAACACCAGCGTGGTGCAGCGTCGCATACGACGAGGACAGCGGGGCCTGCGTCAGCGAAGGCGACTAGTGACAAGCATCAGCACTACTGCAGAAAGCGTGCTGTTCTAGAACAGTCTAGAAGGGTGCAGCACAGTCAAGAACTTTCCAGAAAAGAACTTTCCAGAATAGAACTTTCCAGAAGCATCAAGATGGCTGACTTCTGGCAGAAAGGGGTTGAACTGAATCTAAAAGGCAAGCAGCTGACGGAGTACGTCAAGTCTCAGGAGAGAATACGAGAAAGAGAATTGGAAGAGAAGCGTCTAGAAAAAGAAATAGAATTAGAACAGAAGCGTCTAGAATTAGAGGAGCATCGACGCCGAGAAGAAAAGGAAGAACAGCGTCAACGGGAAGAAAGGGAAGAGCAACGTCGCCGTGAAGAAAGAGAACTTGAACAGCAGCGGCAAGAAAAAGACAGAGAATTCGAGCTGAAGCGTCTTGAGTTCCAGCTAGAAATGGCGCGTATCCAGCAACAGCAGAATGCGCCACAAGTTATCAGTGACAACAAAGCTCCAAAATTGCCAGCGTTTGTCGACGGGAAGGACCAGATCGACAGTTATTTGGCGAGATTTGAAAGGTTTGCCAAAAGCTCTAACTGGCAACCTCAAGACTGGGCGATTCGACTAAGTGCACATCTGACGGGGCAAGCACTCGACGTCTACACCAGATTGTCGGACGATGACGCTAAAGACTACGACGTCTTGAAAGAGGCCCTATTGCAGTGCTACAACTTTACAGAGAAGGGCTACCGTAAACGCTTCCGTGAATGCCGGCCTAAGTCAGACGAAACGCCAAAGCAATTTGTGGAGCGCCTGTCGTCATACTTACACAAGTGGGTGGAACTATCAGGCAAAGGAAAGTCTTACGATAGTCTCCATGACCTGATCGTGAAGGAACAATTTCTCAATGCCTGTCACAAGGACCTAGCGACCCACTTAGAAGAACAAAAGCTGCAGACGCTTAAAGATGTGACTGAGGCTGCTGAAAGATATCTCATCGCTCATGGGAAGACCCTGGGGCCACCCAGCGCGACGAAACATTTTCAGAAGACTGGAAACCATGTGAACCAGATCCAGGGGAGCCAGACGAGCCAGAGACAGACGGACTCCACGCCACCTCCCAGGGAAGGGCATTCAAGAGGCTGTTTCACCTGCAACGCTACAGACCACAGAGCTGCTAACTGTCCTCAAAACAAAAGTAGCGGACAGCGGAGCAGTACGGACAATGCAGCGGCGGGCAACCGACAAAGACGTTTCTCCAATCAACGGCAAAACAGTAGATCTGACCATCAAGTGTGCGGCGGGAGCGTCATTCTTCCGAGTGAGACCGAGCGCACAGCTACTCCTGCGGACGTGCAAGAGTGCATGACCGATGGCCAACTTCTCCTTGCCAACGGGAAATCCATCCCCGTCGTCGCCAGCGCAGCTATGACCGTCCAGAACATGCCTGTTTCCAAGGGACGCGTCGGAAATCATGAAGTGACTGTCTTAAGAGACTCTGGCTGCAGTGGGGTCATCGTCAGAGAAGACCTGATCGCTAAAGAACAATTCACTGGCGATTCTAAAGGACACTCATGGCCGACAGCAAATGTGTGAAAGCGCCAGTTGCGAAGATTCATGTCAACACCCCTTTCTAAATAGGCGAAGTCGAAGCGGTTTGCCTGAAGAAGCCGCTGTATGATTTGATGATCGGGAATATTGACGGCGCGAGACGACCCGACGACCCCGATCCAGAGTGGAGTCCTGCCTCAACCCAACGCGTCGAAGTTGTGGAGGAGGATCCACTGCCATTTCCCGATGGAGACCTTTCAGAGCTGCTACGGGACAATGTGGTTACTCCGGCTCAGCCCTGCCGACCAGAGATCGTCGGTGCTGCTACTACCAGGGCCCAGGCCAAGAGAGACAAGACGTCTACGCCACTGAAGGTCGCCGACAACTCCAAAGCTGCCATCGTGGACAGAGATAAGCTGATCCAGCTCCAGGAAGCTGACAGTACTTTAAACAAGTACAGGAACCGCCAAGACCACGTGACCAAAGGCAGTGGTACGGTCTATTTTGAGGTGAAGGCCAAGATCCTGTACCGAATCTTCCAGCACCCGAGGGTCAACGGAGGGAAACCACTACGTCAAGTCTTGGTACCGTTACCTCTAAGGCGCCAAGTGATGGAAGTAGCTCATGACTCTATCATGGGAGGTCACCTAGGCATCAGAAAGACGTCAGACAGAATCCAGGCGGTGTTCTACTGGCCAGGGCTTCATGCGGACGTCAGCCGTTTCTGCCGATCATGTGACATTTGCCAGAAGACCATACCTCGAGGAAGGGTCCCGAAAGTGCCTATGCAGAGGATGCCTCTGATCGACCGACCTTTCAAGAGGGTGGCCTTAGACTTAATCGGCGAAATAAGACCTCCGAGTGAAGAAGGTCACCGATGGGTACTGACTTTAGTGGACTATGCGACTCGGTACCCAGAAGCAGTGCCTCTGAAGAAGATTGACACTGAAACTGTTGCAGAGGCGCTAGTGGACGTGTTCAGTAGACTTGGAGTGCCTGAAGAGATCCTGACAGACCTCGGGACGCAGTTCGTCTCTGACTGCATGAAGGAGGTCAACAGACTGCTGAGCATCCGGCATTTGACTACGACACCCTACCATCCGATGTGCAACGGGCTTGTCGAGAAGTTCAATGCTACGCTGAAGTCCACCCTGAAGAAACTGTGCAGCGAGCAGCCCAGACAATGGCATCGCTATATCAACGCCTTACTTTTCGCCTACAGAGAAGTACCGCAGGAGTCCACCGGCTTTTCTCCGTTCGAGCTGCTGTACGGAAGAACCATCCGAGGGCCGATGCACATCCTAAAAGAACTGTGGACGAAAGAAGTAGACACCCCAGAGGTGAAGAACAGCTACCAGTACGTGTTTGAGCTACGGGAGAAGCTGGAGCAGACTCTCGAGATAGCCAGAGAAAACCTGAAGAAGTCCCAAGACTGTGGAAAGCACTACTATGATCGTAGGGCTGTGAACAGGAAGTTCAAACCTGGCAACAAAGTGCTGGTGCTGCTACCTACTGATCACAATAAGTTGCTGATGCAGTGGAAAGGCCCGTACGAAGTGGAGACCGTGGTGGGAATCAACGACTACAAGGTGAAGGTCGGTCAGCATTCCAAGATATACCACGCCAACCTCCTTAAGCTGTACGTGGAAAGGCCATCAGAGACTGTGCACGCAGCCACAGCAGCTGTGACCGACAACAGCTTTGACAGCGAAGAACTGTTGGAACTGGGAGACTTCCACAGCAAAGAAGGCATCGATGATGTTAAGCTAGGACCAAGCTTGACGGAAGGTCAAAAGATGGAGCTCAAGGACCTTATGGGCGAGTTTCCCCACAACTTCAGCGATGTCCCTGGCTCTACAACTTTGGTCGAACACGAAGTCCACCTCACTTCAAATATACCCGTTCGATCCAAGCCCTTCCCGATCCCTTTCAAGGCCCGCGAATCCTTGAAGAAAGACATCGATGAGATGCTGAAGATGGGCATCATCAGGGAGTCCAGTTCCCCCTACGCGTCCCCTGTCGTGGTCGTGAAGAAGAAGGACGGTAAGAGCAACAGAGTATGCATCGACTACAGGAAGGTTAATAAGATCACCGTCTTCGACCCTGAGCCGATGCCTACCGCAGCAGACCTCTTCCGCCAATTATCGGGGAGTAGAATCTTCTCAAAGATTGACCTCAGCAAAGGATATTGGCAAGTCCCCGTGCGTCAACAGGACATACCAAAGACTGCTTTTATAACCCCTGATGGGACGTACGAGTGCCTAAGGATGCCCTTTGGCATGGTCAACAGCGGAGCTACCCTGAAGAGAGGAATGAGGAAGATGCTCAAAGGGATGGACAACGTCGTGTGTTACTGGGACGACCTGCTAGTCCACACCCGCACCTGGGAAGAGCATCTGCAGACCTTGAGGGAGCTGTTTCACCGTCTAACAGAAGCTAACCTGACCGTGAGACCCAGTAAGTGCATTCTGGGGACTGACAACGTCGACTTTATCGGCCATTCGCTGAAAGAAGGAAAGGGGCTTCTGCTAGAAAACGTCACCAAAATTCTGAACGCTCCACGTCCCCAAACAAAGAAGCAAGTACGATCTTTCCTGGGATTGGCTGGGTATTATAGAGAGTTCGTACCGAACTACTCAGCCATCACAGCACCTTTGTCGGACCTGGTGCGGAAAGGCTGTCCAAACCAAGTGCAGTGGGGACCGTCTCAGGAGAGGGCATACCAGACTGTGCGCGACCTCCTTTCGAAGGATCCGGTGCTACGACTGCCCGATACTTCCAAGGAATTCGTCTTAAGGACAGACGCAGCGGACGAAGGCATCGGCGCCATACTGATGCAAGAACACGAAGGGAAACTATTTCCGGTCAGTTACGCCAGCAAGAAGCTGTCCAGGGCTGAGAAAAATTACTCGACCATGGAGAAAGAGTGCCTTGCCATCATATGGGGAATCCGGAAGTTCGAACTGTACCTTCAAGGAGTGAAGTTCGTACTACAGACTGATCACAAGCCGCTAACTTACTTGAACTCTGCCAAGTTTGTGAACAGTCGCATCATGAGATGGGCTATGTACTTGCAGAACTTTAACATGCGAGTAGAATCTATCAAAGGATCAGACAATGTTTGTGCGGACTTCCTCAGCAGAGTGTGTGAGTAAAAAACATTGACCGTGTAGATAAAGTGTGAATATTGACAATATCCAGATAGACTTGCGGATGGAAGAACA
This sequence comes from Oncomelania hupensis, assembly GCA_036898135.1. Lineage (NCBI taxonomy): Eukaryota > Metazoa > Mollusca > Gastropoda > Littorinimorpha > Pomatiopsidae > Oncomelania > Oncomelania hupensis. Next base: position 61,887,026 of record CM072513.1, on the reverse strand, counting down.
TTGACTCTGTGTGAATGAACTGAGAACGTTGATAGTGTTCAGACAGTCTGATATAAGTTCTAATTTCTGATTTTGTTTGTGCATTACGTTTCAACGTTGTTGAAAGAAATTAGGTAAATTTCTTCTTGAGTGGGGGGTTATGTTACGTTGAAACGCGAATGGTGCATATGAAATGCGCACGATGTTATGTGTGAAGCGCGTGCAATGGTAGGCTTGTGTGTGACGCGCGCGATAGATCTGTTCGTTTTATTTTTGCAACGCATGCAGTAATAGAGTGTATTTATCTTTGATTTGATTTTGCGTTGTTATTAGTAGGGGCTTTGTGTAACGTTAGTGTTTTTAGTTGGTCGATATTGTTTGAGAATGTTCGGGAATTAGTTGTTTACTATCGATCGAAGCGTGTGGATTATTCTGTTGGTTACCATGGAAGCTTCCATTCCAAATGAGGTTGTATGACGTGAGTCACGTGATGATGAAATTAATTTTGATTGGTTGTGGTGTTTTATGTAGGATTATTCTCGTTTGTTCCAGTGTATGTAGAGACTATATAAGCGCCGCACTGTTAAAAAAGTCGGATTGTTGTTGATAGTGAAGCTGGAAAGTAAATTTGAAAGTTGTTGAGTTGAGTTGAGAATTGTATGCAGTTGTTGATGTGTGCTGAATAAAAGTGGAAAACTTCATACGTCGACTTTGTGACTTGTATGCTGCTTGAGCGGGTTGCGTGAATAAACGAATCTGAGTTACACCCTATCAGGAATTCAGCATTGGGGCTGAATCAGATACTGATAGAAAACACCAACATCAAACGGAGTGTAACAGACAGTGTTAAACATAAATCAGTCATATATCACAAATTATGGAGTCACACACATACACTGCAAATAACACAAAATACAGCAGTAAAACAATATAACAGCATTTAATAAAATGATGAGAACGATTAAGAATGTTAAGCTTCCCATCCAAGCCTACACCACCACAACACAACACAACACCACACACACACACATCCACACACACACACACCCGCACACGCACACACACACATAACAATATGTATTGAAGAACATATTACTATTGCACAAAGGCACAAATCAAGCAATGGTTGCGAGTATCTTGTTTACACCGATCATTCCATGGTTGGTGATGTACTGAGGACAGCATCTGGGAAGAAACTGCTTCTGAATGGCTCTCAAAGCACGGAACCGACGACGATGCGCCAAAGTCAGCACATGGGCGCCTAGAGCGGCTTGAGTTAAATCCTGTACGGGCCAGTGCCTTGAGCAGCTCTTGAGCTTAAAAAGTGCTTCATAAGAACGATTACAACAATATGGACTAAGTTTATCTAATAGCAATACTTTCTCCCGCCCATCCCCCCACAAAAATAAATAAATAAATAAATAAATAAATAAATAAATAAATAAATAAATAAAACAAATACATAAACAAAGAAATAACTGCAAAAATGTTTCGGACACGCAAAAACACCCCTCCCTCCCCCCCCCCCCCCCCCCCCACAAACACAAACAGACACATCTAGTGAGTGATGAAAATTCATAGTCTACATCGTGATTATTGTTTTTATTAGAGAGAAGTTTGACACACAGTTGAAAATACCAGTGTTTTTTGTTCATTTCAAAATCTCAAAAACTGTTATCAACGATGGGTTTCATTTTTTTCTAAGCTTGTCACTTCTTGAACCTCTTTCTGTCTCCAAAGACCGCTGGCTTGAGTGACTTAACGATTCTGCAAAACCAAGTACCTTAATGAAACTGCATTTTTCTTTTAAAAAGGATAACCTAGGCAAAAGGTGGTTTAATCATCCTGGCAAATCAGTCTATACCAATTTCCACATACCCGCACACAAGGAAAAATCAACTTCCAACAAAAAATATGACTGCATCAGATCCCTTCACCGGCACCAGGAGTGAATGAAGAACATTCGCGAGCGTAAAAGAGTTCAAGGTCAGATCACGTGGCGGCCTTGTAATAAATGAGATGATCGGAGGCCATCAGAGAATGCCAGGCGGAGAAGCGCGGGTCACCATTGACTTTACAGTGGGTTCAGCGGCTACTGGCACGAGATACTCTCTCTGAGGCCTTGTCCCAGTAGCGAATCAGACCCGGCCACTCTCCTAACGCAATTACTCCTATTACTACGTCCACCGGAGGCCCAAACCCCTCCGCTGATCGATCTCAACGGTGATTCAGGTTTGTGTAGAGAGACTCCCATGTGGCAGTGTGGGAATGGGAGATAACCTGGTAGAGGCGCGCAGACGACTAAGACCAAAGTTCCATTCACATTTCTTCTTATTTGACGCAGTGCATTGTTTCTTGTTAAGGATTATGCATAAAGTGTTACCATTAACTCCAAATTCCCTCTCTGCGGGCGAGGCAACTGAATTTCGTGTTTTATGGAAAGGTTTAAATAAATAAATAATGCAAGTGTTTTCTTCTTTTTAATATTTTAATAAAAGGTTAAACTTGTCAGTCTTTTAATTAAAATTATTGACACATTGCACCTACCAGGCCCGTGATGCGCCTCTTCTAATACAGAGCACTGTTGACGGTTTCGTGCAGCTCAATTAGGTTGGAAGTAAAAAAGAATCTCAAAAAATTCAATCGTCCTTGACTCTGGAGACTTGTAAATCTGTGCCATGCACACACACACACACACACACACACACGCACGCGCGCGCACGCACAGTGACACACACACACACACAAGCTGCTAGACAGGGCAAATATATTTTACGGTCCGCACTTTTAACAGGAAATAGTGCAGAATAACTGGAAATTGCACGTCCTCGATATGTGTCACCATAAATCTGAATGAGTAAGACGCTGAAGATACCACACTGATGCAATCAAAGTGTGCACATTTATTATATACTGATCTAATATAAAACTGTCCTTGGATAAAATAAAGACATACATTTTTTTTCAAAATCTAAAACTGCTTCTTTTTTTTTTAAATACAGGTCATTTAAAAGTAGACGGAGGTTTCGGGGAAAAGCTTTTTTTTTTTACATTCTCAACACACTTCGTAGATGAGACTAGCAGAGCCTTACGTTCGCATCTCCACTAATAAATATTACTTTGAGATGTACTTGACAGGTCTCAGCTTGCTATGTTGTTCTCAATTCACGTCAACTCCATTGGCACTGGATCATGGGCATATGTAGGCCTACACTTATTTACTTTGAATAAAATTATACAGTGTAAAAATAATTTTACTGTATTACAGGACCGTTCCTTGATCGCGGGCTCGGATAGTTCACCTTTGTGATGAAAGTACAAATGACCAAGTCCGCGCATTACCTTATAATTTAATTCTTAAATTTCGAAACTAAAGCTTCTCTCTTAAATCATCAGGGCTGCTGTGTGTGTTTTAGAAAGGTTACTTGCGCACAAGTGCCAAAACTGTACATGTATAGCTTGTTATTATAAGTTGAATTTCAAAAAACTATAATTACACTGTGTGTGTACATTTCTACTGTAATTACACTCTCAGCTCGACTCAAACTTTCTTGGTTGGGAATTATTTGTTTACTGGTCGAGATCGAAACATCGTCACATTCCATTCTTTGATCCTATACTTTACCTTCCAGTAAAATTAGACACAAAGGAGCTAGAAATGGGAATAAAGATAAACACATTGAAAGTTGTTTCTACCATCGAGATATTTTATTATAATTCTATTGGTCAAACACTACTTTTACTGTATGTTATTGATGCGGCTCCTAAGCTTCTCATACTGTTGTGGAGGAAAAAGTGGAGTCTTCGACACGTTGGGAGCTTGTCATTTTCCAATGATTAAATCTTCCACCAGCTTTAGGCAAGTTCAGGAATCGATTCTCTTTTTCTGATACACAAAGCTCACCCTTTTTTTCTTTCTCCATTCGTTTGTAGTATCCTGGAAATTTAGGATCAATGTTACAAGTGGCTATGACAATTTGATTGTTTAAAATTTACATTGTATATTTTATCGTTTTCATATAGCGCTTTTCCAACTCAACAGCTGCTCAAGGCTCTAACTCATGCAGCCCGAGATGCCCACTGGCTAGCCTTCGACGCCTGGTCTGACGTGCAGACAACTGAGCACAAATCTGGGCGGCGGGGATTGATTGGAGAGGAAGGGAGCTGGTGCTTGCTGGGATGTGTGTGCAGCTGGCACTCAGCTGCCATATATATATATATATATATATATATATATATATATACATACGTGCACAGACTAGACCTCGGTTTAAACTCTTATCCAAAGGAGTAGTGTGCCCTTAACCTCTTTGTTTGGTTCTTTTCGCCATTCCAGATCGTCACCTAGATTCTAACAACTGCCTATATATATGCGACTTTCGCTCAACATTCAACGCTTCAATTGTCTGGCCGTCGATCACACTCACTCAGTCAAATGCGCCCCTCTCCTTCCCCCCCTCCCCCATTTTACACTGACATTTAAAGATGTTACTCCTTAACACCACACCAGTTTTTAGCGCAGGCAGTAAAATGTTTTATTCAAAACAGGTAACAGAACCTAAGGGAAATTGAAGAAGTTGGTGTTTTACAACAAAGTACTAAACATAAAAAAGGAAATAATTTAATAATCGTTAAATTGTTTTTGAATGGTAACATCTATTGCAATACAATACAATACAACACCATACAATAATAGAATACAATACAATACGATACAATACAGTATAATATAATACAGTACAACAAAACACAACTTTATTAAAGGTAAAAAAGGTAAAGGTAGTGCCATAGCTTTGTGGTCGTAGGGAGCGTGATGTTCGAGATCACACTTATCTTGGGCCAGCGTAATGAGGGTGATGCCCATCTCTCTCCCTCACTGCTTTACCTTCCCCACCCTTAAGAGAGTAGGTACTCGGTCACAGTTGAGTCAACTGGGGGCGTTGTTATTTGTCGCTTCACGGTTTGCGGTCACCCGTCCAAGTGCTAACCACACTGGACGGTGCTTAACTGCGACAAAGTAGCGAGTGCTCCAACCACTGCGCTATCCGACACTTTATTACCCCAAAGGGAATTACTGGAATTACAGCAGGCGCAGAATCACATTGGAATGAATGAACATTGAGATTTAACGTCTACACCCACCATTGGCGATATGGCAGACGGGGATAACCATCCCAGGGAAATAAGGGTAGGGACCTGAAACAACACTAAACCACCAAAGCAATGATATACTGCTAAAATGGACAGTAAAAATAGCCACATTTTATATCGCCCACCACGGGATTCGAACCTGGGTCATCGGTGTGAATCATATTTTAAATTCATATACATCTACAGGTTTTAGTATTCTTTTTGGCGTTTAAAACTGAACAACATGGAGATTTCAGCTTTGAGCTTTTACAGTCATCCTACCATCCAAATTCTCTATCACAAATAGCCCAAGATCCGCCTTGAGCTGTCCACAGCAGTACCAGGTTGAGCCCAGGGAGGGTGCCGACAAAATAACTACCCTCGGGCGCTAAAAGTCCCTCCCGCTTTTATCTCCATGTTCTCTTGTAGCTGTAGTACCGCTAACTGTGCCACGCTATTATTAAAAATGAAATGGAAATTAGATTTGAAGCACTGAACATTTCGTTAGAAGTGACATTTAAACTATACAGAGATACAAAACTAACAAGTTCAAGCATAAAGAAAAGTGTTGTTTAAGGGACCTATGATTACAGTTATAAAAAAACCTCACACCATTCCAATTAAAAAGCTGTTACGTTGAAACGCGTACGAAAGTATGTCGGAAGCGCGCACGATAGATCTAATCGTTTCGTTTTGCAAAGTATTCAATGATGGAGTTTATTTACCTTTGATTTGAGTTTGCATTGTTGTTAGGAGAGGCTTTGTATAACGTGGATAATTTTTGTTGGTCGATATCGTTGTAGAATTTTCTGGAACCGCTTGTTTACTATCGATCGAAGTTTCGGGATAAATATCGAAGTATGGCGGAAGGAGAAGAAATATGTATGACGTAAGTCAGTGATGACGATCTTTTAATTGATTGGCTGTAGTGCGTCATTTTAGTCTACTGGGTTCGAAATTTTTCGGGAAAAGAGAGAGAGAGAGATTATAAAATTGTGTGCCGCACTGTTGTTGAGAGATTGTTGTTGATAGTGAAGCTGGAAAGTAAATTTGAAAGTTGTTGAGTTGAGTTGAGAATTGTATGCAGTTGTTGATGTGTGCTGAATAAAAGTGGAAAACTTCATACGTCGACTTTGTGACTTGTATGCTGATTGAGCAGGCTGTGTGAATAAACGAAGAGTTACACCTTATCAGGACTTCAGCATCGGGGCTGAATCAAATACTGATAAAGAAAAACACCATCATCGAACGGAGTGTAACATTTTGGGGGTCAAGCCGCGATTCACGCCATAACCAAGGGTTCAACTGCTACAACAAGCGAGTCAACGTTACGAGAGGCAGTCATCGAGGGTAGCCGCCAACGAGTTGCGTCGAGAGGGGCCAACATACTGGGACTACATCCCCGATAGGTTCGGGTTGACTGCAAGGGCGTGTAGTCGCTGAAGAGTTGCTTCGTGAGCGAACAACAGATCGGGACTACGTGGCTGCCGTAAGACTACGTTGAGGGACAGTCTCGGGGCTACATCGCCAGTGTTACAGAGAGCGACGAGCGGACGTCGCGTCTACTTCAGCACAGGAGCGTATACATCAACACCAGCGAGGTGCAGCGTCGCATACGACGAGGACAGCGGGGCCTGCGTCAGCGAAGGCGACTAGTGACAAGCATCAGCGCTACTGCAGAAAGCGTGCTGTTCTAGAACAGTCTAGAAGGGTGCAGCACAGTCAAGAACTTTCTAGAAGAAGAACCTTCCAGAAAAGAACTTTCCAGAAAAGAACTTTCCAGAAAAGAACTTTCCAGAAAAGAACTTTCCAGAAAAGCATTAAGATGGCTGACTTCTGGCAGAAAGGGATTCAACTGAATCTAAAAGGGAAACAGTTGACGGAGTACGTCAAGTCCCAGGAGAGAATACAAGAACGAGAATTAGAAGAGCAGCGTCGCCGTGAAGAACGAGAATTAGAAGAGCAGCGTCGCCGTGAAGAAAGAGAATTAGAATTGAAGCGTCTGGAAATTGAACAGCAGCGGCAAGAAAGAGAAGAGCAGCGGCAAGAAAGAGAAGAGCAGCGTAAAGAAAGAGAAGATGAGCGCAGGCGTGAGGAAAGAGAAGCTGATCGGCAGTTCCAACTAGAGTTGGCGCGCATCCAGCAACAGCAGCATGCGCCACAAGTTATCAGTGACAACACGGCTCCAAAATTGCCAGCTTTCGTCGACGGGAAGGACCAGATTGACAGTTATCTGGCGAGATTCGAAAGGTTCGCTGAAAGCTCTAACTGGCAACCTCAAGACTGGGCAATTCGACTGAGTGCACTTCTGACGGGGCAAGCTCTCGAAGTTTACACCAGACTGTCGAACGATGACGCCAAAAACTACGACGTCTTGAAAGAGTTGCAGTGCTACAACTTTACAGAGAAGGGCTACCGTAAACGCTTCCGCGAATGCCGGCCTAAGTCAGACGAGACGCCAAAGCAGTTTGTGGAGCGCCTGTCGTCATATCTACACAAGTGGGTGGAGTTATCAGGCGAAAGGAAGTCTTACGACAGTCTCCATGACCTGATTGTGAAAGAACAATTTCTCAATGCCTGTCACAAGGACCTAGCGACCCACTTAGAAGAACAAAAGCTGCAGACGCTTAAAGATGTGACTGAGGCTGCTGAAAGATATCTCATCGCTCATGGGAAAACCCTGGGGTCACCCAGCGCGACGAAACATTTTCAGAAGACTGCAAACCATGGGAACCAGATCCAAGGGAGCCAGACGAGCCAGAGACAGACGGACTCCACGCCTCCTCCCAGGGAAGGGCATTCAAGAGGCTGTTTCACCTGCAACGCTACAGACCACAGGGCGGCTAATTGTCCTCAAAACAAAAGTAGCGGCCAGCGGAGCAGTACGGACAACGCAGCGGCGGGCAACCGGCAGAGGCGGTTCTCCAATCAACGGCAAACCAGTAGATCTGACCATCAGGTGTGCGGCGGGAGCGTCATTCTTCCGAGTGATACCGAGCGCACAGCTACCCCTGCGGACGTGCAAGAGTGCATGACCGATGGCCAACTTCTCCTTGCCAACGGAAAATCCATCCCCGTCGTCGCCAGCGCAGCTGTGACCATCCAGAACATGCCTGTTTCAAAGGGACGCGTCGGAAATCATGAAGTGACTGTTTTAAAAGACTCTGGCTGTAGTGGGGTCATCGTCAGGGAAGACCTAATCGCTAAAGAACAGTTCACTGGCGATTCAAAATGGACACTTATGGCCGACAGCAAATGTTTGAAAGCGCCAGTTGCGAAGATTCATGTCAACACCCCTTTCTACATAGGCGAAGTCGAAGCGGTTTGCCTGAAGAAGCCGCTGTATGATTTGATGATCGGGAATATCGACGGCGCGAGACGACCCGACGACCCCGATCCAGAGTGGAGTCCTGCCTCAACCCAACGCGTCGAAGTTGTGGAGGAGGATCCATTGCCATTTCCCGATGGAGACCTTACAGAGCTGCTACGGGATAATGTGGCTACTCCGGCTCAGCCCTGCCGACCAGAGATCGTCGGTGCTGTTACTACCAGGGCCCAGGCCAAGAGAGACAAGACGTCTACGCCACTGAAGGTCGCCGACAACTCTAAAGCTGCCATCGTGGACAGAGATAAGCTGATCCAGCTCCAGGAAGCTGACAGTACTTTAAACAAGTACAGGAACCGCCAAGACCACGTGACAAAGGGCAGTGGCACGGTCTATTTTGAGGTGAAGGCCAAGATCCTGTATCGAATCTTCCAGCACCCGAGGGTCAACGGAGGGAAACCACTACGTCAAGTATTGGTACCATTACCCCTAAGGCGCCAGGTGATGGAAGTAGCGCATGACTCAATCATGGGAGGTCACCTGGGTATCAAGAAGACGTCGGATAGAATCCAGGCGGTGTTCTACTGGCCAGGACTTCATGCGGACGTCAGCCGTTTCTGCCGATCATGTGACATTTGCCAGAAGACCATACCTCGAGGAAGGGTCCCGAAAGTGCCTATGCAGAGGATGCCTCTGATCGACCGACCTTTCAAGAGGGTGGCCTTAGACTTAATCGGCGAAATAAGACCTCCGAGTGAAGAAGGTCATCGGTGGGTACTGACTTTAGTGGACTATGCGACTCGGTACCCAGAAGCAGTGCCTCTGAAGAAGATTGACACTGAAACTGTAGCAGAGGCACTGGTGGACATGTTCAGTAGACTTGGAGTGCCTGAAGAAATTCTGACAGACCTCGGGACGCAGTTCGTCTCTGACTGCATGAAGGAGGTCAACAGACTGCTGAGCATCCGGCATTTGACTACGACACCCTACCATCCGAATGTGCAACGGGCTTGTCGAAAAGTTCAATGCTACGCTGAAGTCCACCCTGAAGAAACTGTGCAGCGAGCAGCCCAGACAATGGCATCGCTATATCAACGCCTTACTTTTCGCCTACAGAGAAGTACCGCAGGAGTCCACCGGCTTTTCTCCGTTCGAGCTGCTGTACGGGAGAACCATCCGAGGGCCGATGCACATCCTAAAAGAATTGTGGACGAAAGAAGTAGACACCCCAGAGGTGAAGAACAGCTACCAGTACGTGTTTGAGCTACGGGAGAAGCTGGAGCAGACTCTCGAGATAGCCAGAGAAAACCTGAAGAAGTCCCAAGACTGTGGAAAGCACTACTATGATCGTAGGGCTGTGAACAGGAAGTTCAAACCTGGCAACAAAGTGCTGGTGCTGCTACCTACTGATCATAATAAGTTGCTGATGCAGTGGAGAGGCCCGTACGAAGTGGAGACCGTGGTGGGTATCAACGACTACAAGGTGAAGGTCGGCCAGCATTCCAAGATATACCACGCCAACCTCCTTAAGCTGTACGTGGAGAGGCCGCCAGAGACTGTACATGCAGCAACAGCGGCTGAGATCGACAACAGCTTTGACAGCGAGGAACTGTTGGAACTTGGAGACTTCCACAGCAAAGAAGGCATCGATGATGTTAAGCTAGGACCAAGCTTGACGGAAGGTCAAAAGATGGAGCTCAAGGACCTTATGGGCGAGTTTCCCCATAGCTTCAGTGATGTCCCAGGCTCTACGACTTTGGTTGAACATGAAGTCCACACCCAGACCTGGAAGGAGCATCTGCAGGCCTTGAGGGAGCTGTTCCACTGTCCCGCAGAAGCCAACCTGACCGTGAGACCAAGCGAATGCATTCTGGGAGCTGACAACGTCGACTGCGTCGGACATCCGACGGGAGAGGAAGACAACGGAGGATGCACTGACTCCAGGAAAGCCCACGAGATCACTGTCTTTGACCCTGGGCCGATGACGACCGCAACTGACGAGGGCGTCGTTTCCTTGCGGTTGAAAGAACATTGACTGTGTGGAGAACATTGGCAATATCTAAACAGACTTGCAGATGAGAAACATTGACCTTGTGTGAATGAACTGTGAACATTGACAGTATCCAGAAAGACTTGCGGATGAAAAACATGGACTCTGTATATATAAACTGAGAACATTGACAGTAAATGAGACAGT